>CM070873.1:258761574-259961574 GCA_036365515.1 Torymus aiolomorphi
CGCTACGAGTAAAATCTTAGCCCCACGTACGTTATCCTACACATATAGCCTTATCGACGAAATCAAATCTACCCTTCGCATCGTTCACTTTTTATACGAAAGAGAGAGAGAGAGAGAGAGAGAGAAAGGAGAGAAAGAACCATGTCGATTCGAAGCATACATCCATGCCCCAAACACTCCCTTCCTCTCACACGCACTTCGTACCTCGAAAATTCCTCTCTCTCTCTCTTCCACACACACACACGTACGTACACTCCCTTCTCGTAATTGAATCGCCCCCAGCATTCCCTATCTCCCTAATGTCAACACGGCGCCGGCACCCGCGGAATGCGCCACACATACACACACCTCCTACTCTCTCTCTCTCCACAGGTGCACCACACACACACACGTACACGAAAAAACTCACCATCGATGTACGCGAGCAGCAGCAGCGGCAGATATATAGGTTTCTCGTGCGCGCTGCGTGTCTCTTTCTCCCTCTTCGTGTGTATAGGCCAGCACGCGCACGCTCGGGGTTATGGATAGTGTGTGTGTGTGTGTGTATGCGCGAGGGGTGGGAGCGTATAGCAGCGAACACGCGCGCGAGGCGAGCGAGCGAGAGCGCGGGGGTCACGGAGTGCGCTGACCTACTGTTCCACATTCGGGCCGCGAGCACTCGCGCGAGCGCAGCCGAGAGCTCGGCTCTTTTCGAACTTCGGAGCAGCTAGCGAACCCAGAAACCCAGAAGTCGCGCACTATGACGATGTGGAAACGCGATGGTGGGGGGAAGAGTTGCTTTTCTTTCTTTTTCTAGAGGATGGGGTGTGGATTAGGGAAATTAATTCGGGGGTTCTTTGCGGTTGGGACAATTTTTTAAGGAGTGAATTAGTGTTGGTTTAGGTGGGGTAGGAGAAGCAGACTTGTGTATACGTTGTCAATCTCTTGTGTGTCTTATATCTATTTTCTAAATAATCTTTACAATCTTTGCATTCGTAATGATTTATTAATAATAAAATATTTTAGCCCCTTTAAAGTAAAACGAATCCAGATATCAATTTCCAATTAAAATCACTTCACTCGACTTCTCTACCAGCCATTCTTAAAAAGGAGTTCACCGGACTACTTCCCTAGATTAAAAAAAAAAAAAAAAAAGAAAGAGAAAAATCATTCCGCGCCACATTTATCCACCAGTTATTCAGAATTCTGAAACGCACGCAGAATGCAATATCACACAACCCACGACTCTGCGCTATCCTCAGAAAATATTCCTCGTTTCCTCTCTTTCTCTCTCCAACAAAGAAGCCTCAGCGATAAAAACGAGGCCTACAGCCGCTCGCTCGCATCCCGACAGTCACTCTCTCTCTCTCCCTCTATTCTTTTTTGGCCGGAGTCCATTACGAGGCACGTCGCTCGCGTCAAAAATTACAGCGCGATAAAATCGCTCTCTCACTGGCCAGAGGAGGGGGGTATAAAAGAATTTACAAAGCTGTAAATCCCAAAACGGCGCGCGGCTGGAGACTTTTATAGGCTCTAACTGGTCTCGCCCAGCGCTCGTGCATAAAGAGAGTATATATAGTTCTCCACACGAGGTTATATATTACCCAGGGTGCATACGCATTTGGCATAGAGCGAATGTCGGCCAGCCTGTCTGTGTAATAAGACGCAGTCTTTGCTCTCTCCGCGATGTAAGAAACCGACCTTATACCCACCCCATCGAACTTTGCGCGAGCGTATTATATATGTATACAGGCATAGAGCGCGCAAGAGATAGAGAGAACAACGGCCCGGAGATGAGGCATTTGGCGTCTACTCTTCCATCCCCCCTCCTCTCTCTCGCAGCTTCCGGCTAATTCCTCGTCTGCTTGTACCTCAGGGCGCTCGGTACTCGTCGCACGCACCTATGTTTCCAAGAGGGAAAAGAGAGATAGAGAGAGAGAGAGTCAGGACACATATCACGGCAGCGGTGCGGCGGCTGGGGCATGCGCCGTCAAAACCCCCAGCCAGCCAGCATTCGCGCGCGATTGTACCGACATCTATTGCCTTGGCGCGATGCAGTGAAGAGGGAGAGAGTCTATGTGTGCGCCTGCCTCTCTCTCTCTCTCTCTCTATGCGTCACCGGATTTTCTCAGCGCGCGCACACGCCAGGCTCCATTATGCGAATCATTATTGTAATGAGGGGAGGGGGTGGATGTTAGTACGTACGTAGGTACGCGTGCGGAAGAGGCTGCCTGTGTGTGTCGAGTGGAAGGCTGGTGCGCTTGTTATGGGACTAATTGGCCGGTGGTTGAGTGGGGGTGGATTTTTTTCGGTGGAAAATTTTTGGGAAGGTAAGGGCTTACGAGGTGCATCTTTTATGAGATTGGAGATTGTCAATTTTGAGGAAGAGAAGGAGGGAGATAAATTTTTTTTTCAGGGGTGGGGGATGGCAGTGGACGGGATTCAAAGTTGAGTTGTGTGCACTGAGAAAAATGATGTATTAAAAATTAGTGTAATATATAGGAATGTGGGGACCAATCTCAAATACCAAAATTTTTACTATATCTTATAGTAAAAATTGATGTATACATACTAAAAATTGTTATGTACATAGTAATTTTTACTATAAAATATAGTAATAATTTTAGTATTTGAGATTTGTCCTCACGTTCCTATATATTATAGTAATTTTTAACACATCATTTTTCTCAGTGTGGGCGGGGCATTATTGAGAAGATTAAATGTCTGACTGTACGAAGTATATGTCCACTGAAGTATGTTTAATATGATGTAAAAATGCCATTAAACTTTTTAGCTCTGTCCTATATTGAGAGAAATAACATCTCCGCTAATTAAATACCTTTTATTCTTAATTGGGCAATTATTTCGAGAAGGTATTCTCGTCTGATAATGGCACTATTGACGTTATCTGCGCAAATTGAGCTTGAAATACTGTAGATTTAACAAGGCGTAATATATTTAACTTTAATAAAAAACGTTTTTTTTCGTGAATTTTTCGTCTACGATTATGTAAATGCATTTGTCTGAGTAGCATTACTATACAGTACCGACGCGAGGTGCGCTCGTCAAAAGTTTGCATGTATCGTTAAATAAATTAATAATTGGAAAAATTATGGTTTAATATACTTAAACCCGGTAAAGTTGGCAAACAATTTAATGATATAACGGTTATAAAATTAATCCGAGAAACGAGGTAAAATTATTCTAATCTTGTGGAAATAGTATGCATATGGATTAAGTAGAAGAAGCCGGGCATAGTAAGGCGAGTATATGCGAGCGTAATTTGCTTTTTTTTCTCGTTTCAATTTAATCGCCGGACTATTTTCTCCCTGCAGTGGAACAAATTTATATATATATATATACACACATAAAAAATATACTCCGTCCCATTTTAAACAATAGTTCAATTTCCGTTTATAGGATAACGATCTTACATCTCGCGGGGAAAATCCTCCTACTCTCCTTCCTCGGCCCGGCATATAATATTGTGCCGTTACAATACGTTTTAAGCCCACGCAGACTTTGATATATTGCTTTGTTGATTTGCCATCTACACTACTATCTTAGGGATACGGGATTCCGGGAATTTGACGGGAAGTCGCTGAATATCTGAAATAAGTTCTCGATACTTTTATTTTTTCCTTCTCTGGAACAAAAAAAAAAAATATTTAATATATATGTTAACTGTTAATATTAAAATAGCTGATTTTGGCGAAATAAGGAAATATTTGACGGAAATATCCAAAGTCTTACTATAAAGATGCGCATATTAATAGTTAATATGCGATATTGATAGTTAATATATTTCTCTGTAGATTTTTAATATATTTTCTTATTAAATATATATAAATTCTTCTCTCAGTGCATAGGTTGAAAACAATTTTTTTTTTTACAAAAAGCTATACATTGCTATATTTAGCTCACTTAATTAACCAATATCGCCTAAAATTAGTACACAAAGCTGCTTGGATTAAAATAAACTATTTATCCAAGGAAAAAGAAAAAGAACAGAGCTATACTCCTATACTCGTCCCCGCACGCAAACGAAAGAAAGGCGGCGACCTCTCCGTGCGCATACACTTGCTTTGTTTGCGCGCACGATTAGACGAAGCGTGACAATTCCATTGCGCATGGCCGATGGCGCAGCACGAAAAACGTCCACGTCAAAGCCATCATCGTCCTTCCGCTACTGCCCTATCTCTTATCCCTCGACTTGGCCATACACTCGCTCTTCCTTCCCCCTGAACCATGCAAACCTCGTCTACGTGTAAACATTGTCCACGACACCTATACCCCCGAAAAATCTCGTCAAGACATCTACCGGTCCTCCCTCTCCCTTTCTGAAACAAAAAATAACACACATACTCACAGAAAGACACGGGGCCTCGGTCGGCCGTAATAAAGAACCGCAGCTGAAGTGGATTTCGAGCGCGCGAGTCTCCGCAGCCGACAGACAGAGCAAGAAGTTGGATATTTTGGAGCCGCAGTAGAAAAAGTCCGGCCTAGGTACGGCCCTGCTCGTGGGGAGCGCGCGCACGTGCGAGAGAGAGAGAGAGAGAGAGAGAACGAGCAAGAGAACGCGCACGTTCCATCCGCACCCCTATCTACGAGAGCGAGAGAGGACGAAATGCGCGCGCGCGCATATCATCCAGGGGTAGCAGCGGCGGCGTCGGCGGCAGCAACGGCAGCAGCGCCGAGGGAGGGAGAAGCCGAGAGCGCAGTCGAGCGGCCGTCCGGCTCTGTGGTGGCGAGCAAGCGAGCGAGCGAGAGAACGAGCGAGCACGAGTTCGATGTGCTCGGCGTTGTAGGTAGTGAGAACGAGAAAGAACGAGAGAGACAGAGTGAGAGGAAGAGACAGAAAGAGAGGGAGAGTGCGCGTGACGACCGAAAAGAAGAAGAAGAAGAAGGAGAAGAAGAAGAAGACAGCTCAACTAGTGAAAGCTACAGCCACACGCGCGAAAGATAGAGAGTATGAGGGAACGGCGGTGGTGTTGTGCTACTGCGACCACGTAACCCGCGCGTGAACGAGCCAAGAAGACACACACACACACACACACACACACGGGGGTGCGCGCGCTGTGTGGGAGTGTGCTACAACAGAGAGAACACCGTGAGCAGCAGTGCCCGATCGCCGTCTCGGGGCGATTATGCCGCGCGGCAGCAGGTCGCTCGACAGCGGGGGCTGAGCTCGCGGGCCGTCACGACGACGACAACAATAACAACGCCGACGTCGTCGCCGTCGTCCACGGGGAGGCGCAGACGGAGGCGCAAACGACGTGCAGTAGTAGTAGTAGCAGCAGCAGCAGCAGCAGCGGTAGCAGTAGTACAGTCGGAGCGAGACAGAGAGAACACGAGAGGGCGGCGGGCGCCCGGGGGAGAGAGATAGAGACGGGGAGAGAGAGTTTGTGTAAGAGAGTGAGTGAGATTGTGTGGGTGAGCGCGCGCCCTCGCTGCCCGAAGAGGAGCTGGAGGATATAGAGGAAGAAGAGGAGGAGGAGGAAGGATAGAGAGGAAGAGAAAAGAGAGAGAGAGGAGAGGCCGTCTCTGTCTCTCTCTCTCTCTATCCACGTCACCGTCGTCTACGGGATCTAGCAGACGGGAGAATACCCAACGCAGCATATATACCACCTACCACGTCTACATATATCTATAATAAAGTTGGTTCTGTGTGTGCGTGCGTGCAGTGCGGTGCGGCGGCCGCGCGAGGCCTACATCTATATATATATATATATAACGTACAGTGCCAGAAGAAGACGTCGACGAGGTGTGTGTGCGCGCGCGCGCGCGCGCCCCCGCGCGTCTCGCTATCAACGCACGGAGGAGGAGGAGGAGGAGGAAGGAGTTCATCCCCCCATCTCACACACGCACACTCGCAGGCATATATAACAGACGTCGTCGCCAGCGGGGCTGAGAGGCTCGAACGCATGTAGGAACATGGCCTCGACCAGCCCCTGCCTCCCGCTAGAGGTGAGTTTTTCGCCCGCGCGCATATACATACACATACGTATACGTAGACACACACATACATATATACACGCAGACAACGACGGCGCCGCCGCCGCCGCTCGATACCGCGCCTCTCTGTTTCTCTCTCGCGCGCGCGAGCGCTCCGTTCCTTCTTCTTTCGCGTCTTCTTCTTCTTCTTCTTCTTCTTTAATTCTTTCCTCAGCTTTATCCTATCCCTCTCTCTCATTCTCTCTCTGCGTGTATATTCTTGTATTATCTCGCGAGAGAGGAGGGAGACGTGCGTCTAGCGCGCGCACGCATCAAGGGCGCTCTTGCGCTCGCGCGCGCGTAGCGGTGTATAATAACGCGTGTGCGAGGGAGAGAGAGAGAGGGAAGGTCGCTGCAGGCGTGGTGGTTGCACCCACACGCGCGCTGCCTGCCTGACTACCGCCGTCTCGCTCGCTCTCGCACTCAGCAGCGGCAGCTACTGCCCTGCGACTGCCTGCAAGCTTGCGAGCTTTCACCGAGTGTGTGCTGCTGCTGCTGCGACCTGGTTCGTAACTGTGTACGCACGCGGCCGATGGGCTGATGGAAGAGAGAAAGAGGTTTGAGATGTTTCAGGTGCAAGGAATATAGTGACAGAGGGTGGGATGATGATAATGTTGGGAGGTTAACCTCGCGGTGGCCCTGGGTTCGTCAGAGTTGTGGGTTGGGTGTGAATTTGAGATCGAGGATGACGACGCTTGAATTGGCTTTTTGAAGCTGTTGGTATCATGGGGTAGCTTTAGTCTAATGATTTTTCGGAGCAGCGAGGGTTTAACCTCTTTTTGGCCTGAAGCCTGTACGCGAAGCTTCATTTTTGGGATGTATATTTATTTATGAATTATATGGCATGATTCACGTCATAACACAACCGAATGTTCGCAATTAATATTTTACTACGGGAAAAATAATTGAATATTAAAGTATATCACGTTACTTCGATATAGATACCTTTCGTTTTAGTATCTTTGGCCATTCCCTAAATTTTAACTGCCACATTAATTGAACGACCAGAAAAATGGCAAAAGGTTACATCATACACTCCTACCTCCACGAAACACTACCACCACCACCACGTTCTACAATCTACATAGAATATAATTAATTTTACAATCCCATTTCGAGCACACAATTTCTCCATACCCATAATTAAACTCGAACCTCCCACGCTACCACTGCTACTTTCCTCTGCAGCTCTCGCAGATTCGATATCACACGTCCAGGCGCTCCCGGTTCAATATTGACCTACCGTTATCGCGTCATTACTGGTCCAACGCGCACCACCGCTTCCGTCATCCCACTCTCTCTCGCACTAAATTTTTACTCCAACCTCTCTCTCTCTATTTCGCCACGTAAGACACATCCCCCGTGCGCTCCATCTCTATCTCCATCTCTCTATATCCTCCTCGAGACGAATAGCCGGGGAAGCACGTCCTCGCTGCACTGCACTCTCTTTCTCACACACACACACACACAGGTACACGTAACCCCGGGATTTATCGCGGGGCTTTCCACTCTTTCCGCCGATTTGTAATAGATTCCCGTTTCCCGGAACAGTCATCCCGGGGTTTTCCTCTCTTTCGCGCGCCCCCCGAATCAATGCTCACTCGCTCGCTCGCGTTCGAATGTATACATTAGCATATTTATAAGAGAGAGGGAGAGAGAGATAGAAAGGACCGATATCCATCGACTATCATTGTTTTCGACAACGCTTCCTCCCCGTTTAATGAGGGAATAATTCCGGCGCGCGTGCGTTCGCGCTATGCAAATTTCCCGTGGCGAGCTCCATATTCCGGCGACGGCGGCGGCTGCGGTTACAGCTGGATTTACACGGTGTTCTGGAAATCCAGATGTATTTACATCCCTCCTATAACGTGCGTGCGTGTACTGTGTGTATATACATATATACATACGATGTATATGGTAGCCGGAGGAGAGGTGGGGATGGATGGATGAATGCCCTGTGCGTTCGTGTACATCTAATTTGAATTTTGGATGAGGATTACCCCCACCCGCCGCCTCTCTCCTGCGCGGCCGATCGATTGAGGAATGGCTTTTCGGGAGAGGGACAGGGCTGGATAGGTTACGCGAGCCGCGCTTGCTATATAGCCTCTGTGTGGAGTAGGTATTAATAGAACGATAGCCGAGGTATAGAAAGATTTAGTGCGTCTGAGGTGTCTTTTGGCTTTGGGCTGGGGGCTAAAAATGATCGTGGAATTTTGAATTTGATTTGTTGATCGAATGAGGAATGACTCGTGATTTTTGAAAATAAACGCCAAAAATGCAATCAAATTGGGAATCTAAATAAACCATGTAGCTAATCAAAAAGTTGTAGTGTAAATGGGCATGTGGATACTTTCTATATCGACGACTAGAACAATAACACATCACTAAAACCGTAAAAAAGAACAGACACTTACCAAATCTCGCCCATCGCTGTATGGCCGTAGCGCTCCGCATCCCGATTACCATATCACTTAGGTACACACCATCGTATAGCAAACGAGGAAAACTTGTACGAAGGCCCTCGAAAACAAACTATACTCTGTATATACAGGCAGTAGTGTAGTGTGCCATATATACACACACGCACATAGGATATAAGTAGCTTCTCATAACACGCGCGTGGGAAATTCGGAGGTTCGTTGTTATATACATATATATATATATATCCTCTCTCTCTCTCTCTAGCATCATTGTTCGCGAGAATCTAATCGCCCGTGTGCGTGAGTGCAAAGCGAATGCCGAATTCGCGAAGCCGCGCGGCCGCGCGTCAGCTGACACACGCGCTGCTGTTCGCGAGAGGAAAATATAAACAGACGGCCGCGTTGGTACACGAGTTCGCTCGCTCGCACGCGAAGTGTACGTACTTACGTACGTATACATACGTACGTACACGAGTTGGCGGTTGATTTTTTCGGTGTGTGTGCGTGTGGTAATGGAACGGCATGGATTCGCGAAAAAAGTTTTAGATTAGAAGTTCGACGGACTACCTATACGACGGTGTGCGGTGGTGTAATACAGTTCGCGTGAGCATCGCGGCGAGTGACTCTGCTGTTGCTGTGGTCGTTGTTATGATGCTTTTTGCACTGGCGCTGCTATTGTCGCAGGTAAGCCGCTGTTTTTGCAGCGGAGATTTCACGTAACTGAATTTATATGGGCTGATAACGAACGAACGAACTCGGCTAGCTGTGTGTGTGTGTTATTGTTTTTCGCGTCGTTGATGTGTGTATGTATGAGTTCATTCAATACTCCGATCTAGGTGAATTATATATCGTTTGTTTGCTGTATATTGAAAATGCAGCGCCTAAATTGAATACGAGTCGGCGGTGGGTATGTAGATTGCACCCACGTAGCTCGTCGTGTTCTAGCATCATGATAAAAATACGTGTACATACTTTCGGGCCCCCGCGATTCGTTAAACCGATATATATTACAGACAGGCGGTTGGAAAATTCCCCAATTAAAAGCTGTATACACTAGCGGGGCGCCTAAATTTACCTCCTATACTAGAATTCTCATAATTAACGCATTACACCGCGCGCACGAGGCTGCATTCCATCTATAGCCCGTATTATAAATCGCTCGGCGATGGCAAACTAATTACCGCATACCACACGTACACACAGCGTCTCAAAAACTAATGTCTCGCATATACCGATATGTAAAGGTTTATACGCTTTCTTCTTTTTTTCATTTCCGCGAAATTCGTTTTGGCTCGGTGTATATATACGTAGACGCGAGGATGCATCGCCTGCAGAGCGATTAATTTTTGCCCGCAGTTTATTCGTCGCGTTTGACGCCCCCGCGCCGTGCGTGAGCGATGAGAGAGGGAGAGGAAATTCGCGGTGATGCATGGGGAATGGAATGCGGACATGTGCGTGTGTATAGTGTCATGCGGAGAGGCGGTGGTAGTTTAGGACGAAACTGGTTTTGTAGGTTAATGCGTGTGCGACTGTCAGGGTTCGGATTGGAGTTTATTTTATCCTGGTTTGTTTGTACGATTTTTGGAAATTAATGGTTGCGGGGGTTGACTGGATTAATGGTTATTAGAGAACGATGCGTACTGTGAAAATCTTTAATAAAAAATAAATAAATAAACTATACATCGCTTTGAGTCTTAGATTAACACATAGAGTAAAAAAAAAAATATCTTTTAAAAGTTCAAGGAAAAATCTCCGGCAAAAGTTGGTTTTTGTCCCGTTATTTTTGCGGCGATCGTTGTTTATACACCTTATATATTATCGTGACGGCATCGTTATTGACACTGTTGTAAAAATTGCACGGAAAATTCTAATAATTATTTTTTCATACCTCTTATTAATAGCATATTAAAACAGCCTTGACATTGTAAAGTTTTATACATGGCAATCGTGAAATCAATAAAAACTACTTTTAATACGGTATTTTTAAGCTCCAAGTGTTATTCATTTTTATTATACTACGTGCATGAAAAGCACCTTTTCGATTTTTACTAACACTCCCATAGTGTAATACCATAGTACAACCACTATGACCATACTATCGAACTCTTTGATAATTCAATTCTTCTCAGTCATCAAAACACCATTAAAATATTACCAAAGTTTTTTAAATTTCACAAAACTGTGTCACTAAAGAAGCCCGCATGAATTTATTTATACTTCCCTTTTCCTTCTCCTATTTATAACGTCGGTCAGATGCTCAATGAATCTGATAAGCAATTTCTCAGACACGTGCGAACTTGTCTCCCAGCACACGTCGAATCTCTCCGTTCTTTCGTAAATTTCCTCCCAACTACACACACGTAGCCAAGTCGTTCGCAGGAGCAACTCTCGCAGGAGGGACAGAGAGAGAGATGCTCTCGGTGGGCAGTAATTTTTAATGCCGCACTTCCTCCGCTCGCCACGCTCTCGCCCACTGATTTCTCTCCTCTCTCTCTCTCTCCACACACAACATACACACACAGACTTGCCCCTCGTCTCCTCTAAAAAAGAAACGTCGCACACGCTCACCCTCGCGCCGATCAATCAATGAATCGATCGCCGCTCGCTTTACGAATTTAAGGACAGCTCTCTCTCTCTCTCTCTCTCTCTCTCTCTCTCTCTCTCTCTCTCTCTCTCTCTCTCTCTCTCTCTCTCTCTCTCTCTCCACCTCCCTCCTAACCTAATTACCGTCGCGCGATCGCGTCGCCGTCGACGACGACGACTTACGTGTGTATCGCGCATAAGAGGGAGAGAGGGCAAGCGCGCGTCGTAAATCAATTCGGATCGCCGTTATGGCTCCTCTCTCTCTCTCTCTCTCTCTCTCTGAGTCATCATCGTTTTCCGCGCATCGCCGGAGAGTCGACGGGCCGCGGAAAACGAAGCGTTCGTGTCCTCTCTCCCTTCGCTCCTCCCGCCCCCTCCGCTCACTCTCACTCCCCAGCGGAAAGATGGATATCCGGCGGACACGTGAGATTGGCCCGCGGGCCAATTATACGCTGGACGTATACGCGGCGCGCGCGTATGTGCGGGGTGGCTCGATTTATTTACGATCGGAGAGAGCAGGGCTCTCGATTTTCGCGCCGGGGTAATTATTATTGGCAGTCGAGTGTGAAACGGGTGGCGCGCGGTTTGATTTGTGTTGAGGTGGCTGGTTAAAGTCGGGGTGGTGGTTGTGGAGGTGCGTCTTGGGCCATGATAACGTGTATAATATATGCGATTGGCAGTTTCGTGTGAAATTAATGCTGTGGTTTTGGAGTCATGAAAGTTTTTCAAGTTTTTTAATTGAGGTCCTTATTGCATCATCGGTACGTACGTTATTTTGTAAAAATATTAGCATCTAAAAA
Organism: Torymus aiolomorphi; assembly: GCA_036365515.1. Taxonomy (NCBI): domain Eukaryota; kingdom Metazoa; phylum Arthropoda; class Insecta; order Hymenoptera; family Torymidae; genus Torymus; species Torymus aiolomorphi. The sequence continues at coordinate 258,773,351 of CM070873.1, forward strand.
GATTCGTGTACGTATATAACGTTCTAATATAAACTGTAAAATAAATAATAAACACTTTTCAGTTCTGTAGACTTCACAAAAGTTTCAACATTTTCCGTAGCTTTCGTCAACATTTTTTTAAGCCACACATTTCAAAGTTGATTTTCATACCTCTATATACCATACACGAAAAACATTTTAAAAAGGACTTTGCGAATCAACATTTTTTTTAATTTCGAAAAAAGTGAACGGAAGCCTGTTTTTTTCTAATTTTATTTTCTTTTTCCAAGTTTTGGTGCAACGCTTTCTAACTAAATAATTTAGGTTTGAAGTAGAAGTATTTTGATAATTTCTTTCATATAATATTGTACAAAAGAGACTGACACAAAGTCTTCTTTTGATGATTAGATATTTTTCTTATACATTGCACGATATGTAAAAGGAGGAAAACCCCAAACGCGTTTCGTCGAAAAACATCTTCTGTTTTTCCCGGCGAACCTTTGTGGAATTCCCCTCACATATATTATAACAAGCAAACAATGTTCTTCCCTAAAATCATTGTTCTCGGATACAGAATACAAAGCATAAAAGTATATACCAGCATTTTCCAGAAATTTAAACGTCACGATACTTGTCAGTTCGGAGAAATCTCCCTTACTCTCACCCACGCGTTGTTTACGCGCCTAGATACAAGATTGCATTATACATACCCAGAACAGAAATAGTTCGCTGACGCATCGGTATAATCCCCGAACCCAGCCCCTTACACTCTTTACTCCGAAATTGACTCACCTCTATTTTTTCACACCAGAATCAACCTCCTTCAAAATTTCATTAACCACGTCGTCGCCGCACATCCCTTACCGTTAAAAAAAAAGGCTTTACCAATTCATCAAACTTCAGCCGCCGGGTTACCTTTTCCGAACAGCCGCTCTCATAACCCGCAGCTTCGCAGCACGCGACACACTGCATTATAAACGCCCGAGGAACTTTGAATGCTCCAGAGGGGAGGGGGAGGCGCGCTCTATTGTGCCCCTCCGGTCGTATACACGAAATGTCTATTAACCGTAATATTATTAATAATGGAACCGAATTTTCCCGCGCGTGTGCGAGGCCCGGCTACGATTAAAAGTTTCATAGTCAAAATTCCGCATGTATTATTAAACTATACATAGCGCGAGCGCGCGCGCGCGCGCGCAGAATGTATGACGCAGAATGGACGTAGTCGTGCGTGAGCGGCTCTCACGGTCAGCCGCTCGCACAGTGGATAGACAGTGATACGAGTGTGTGTGTGTGTGTGTGTGTGTGTGTGTGTGTGTGTGTGTGTGTGTGAGAGAGAGAGAGAGAGTCGTTGGTTTAGGAAATGAAAGGCGATCGGGTGGTTTGGTAGTCGGGGAATTTTGGAACGCTTGTGGTTGTTTGTAAGGGGATTTGTTTTGTGATAGAAGTATGTAATGGGGGAGAATTGAGGTGTCATGTTCGACGGTGTCGACAGTGTTGTTGTTGTGTAGCCTTGAAACAAATTAGCAAGCATTATGTTTTACTCTAATGTATAAATAAAGCGTATACGTATGTACGAACATACATATCGCGTTGATCGATGCTCATGAGAAGGTTGCATTTCAATCTATAATGAGAAAAATAAACAGGGTTTATTTTAGTCGTTAGAATTTTATTTACGTGTTACTTGAGTAATGTTTATAACAAGAACAGTGCTGAATTGAAAATTCTGAGAACTAAATTTTAAAATAAAAATACTATTTTTTATACAAAAATAATAAGATCTCCTTTCCCAATGAGATTTTCGAATTTTGAAATAGAGCGTCGCCAACTAATAAGTATAGTCGTACTATTCGTTTTCTAATATTTCATATTGTAAGCTATTTTCATTGTAAGAATGTTCAGTTATTAGCTCGAATAGTGTATGAGCAATTATCAAATTTTTATAAGAGTTTTATTAATTAATAATGACATCACAGATGAGATAAACAGCCCTGACTATCCACGTATTTAGAATAATTTTTCTTCTTTTATCAAAGTACCCTACAAACAGAGTACCGCTATCACTATTCCTCGACAAATCACCAAAACCAATCTGAAATGATTTAAAACCACCTGAAAGCCCGTACCCCAAACGTATCCTTCAACGTATTCCTTCAGAACTTCACCTACACAAAGCGGTTCCCCTCGCACCCAGTCAAAATTCTGGCCTACTCTCGGCGTCCCTTCACGCTCTACTTTCCTCGGCACAAAAACCTCCCTTTCTCCAACTCGCACTCTCTCTCTCTCTTCCATTCACGTTGGCACCCATGCGCCACGTGTGCCTATACCCCTCCCGCCTTCGGTTGGCAGGCCTGCGGCTGGCTGTCTTTCCACTTCTAGGTTAGATCCGCCGCCGCCGCCGCCGGCGGTGCTCAGCCGAGGGCGTGCGTCTGCTATAAGGGAGGGGTACACGTTCGTTCGTTCGCGCGCGCGCGGCTCTGGAAGGGCGGTATGAATGAACGATCAATAGATATATAGCGTGCGGAGCTGCCGCGGTGGCGGCGGTTCTGTTAGCCGCTGCCCATCTCGTTGTGTTTCGTTTCTTCGTGTGTATGTATACGTGTGAATTGGGTGTAAGGAAGATGCGCGTGGGATGTATGTATTATGTGTGTGTGTGTGTGTGTGTGTGAAGATCTCGTTAACTCGTTATTCAGACGCGTAGGATAATATAATGGGCGCCGCGGCAAGGAGGAATTCCAGGCGACGGCGCGCCGGTGACCGAGGAGGAAAAATGTACGCCGTGCTCGTGCTGGTGCATTTTTAGGTCAAGTTTGTGGAGTTATATATACGTCGTGGTGAGAGAAGAGGGAGATGTGGGGTAGGTTGGAGTAATTTTGGGCGGGTACGTATAGACGAAATAAGTGCGATTTATGATGAGTCGCGTGGTGTGTTTAAGGAGTACAGATGGTTGGTGGTGCAATTGGGAGTAGAGGTTGTTAGGGGTAATGTAAAGTTGTTACAAACGGAAAGAATGTTGTATTAAAAATTACAAACTTTCATTGTAACGGTCCATAGAGTTTTAGTAGGAATTTTTACAATTGTCATAGGAATGTTCAATATGAAACATTTCAACCTTTACGAGGAAATTTTGTTTTCGTATTATCTATAAAAATCGTTGATATTTAATAGAATTTCAGTATTGCAGCATTTATCCAATTCTCTGAATATATATACCTATACTTCATCTATATCCCTGGTGGAAATCCAAAACATTTTATAACTAATAACTGACCATTTATATTAGAAACTTGCTATAAAATGTGAATTTCTCTTGTCCAGTTTCTAGCTCCCGATGAAACGCTTTTTCTCATATTATTTTGCCATTTAATAGATTGAAAAATAGAATGAGTTTTTCGAAGAGAAGCATAAGCTTGGTCTTGACTATTTTAAGGGTATTAAAACTGATCAGTTTCTTTAGTCTGGAAATGGCTAGTAAAAGGCTTATGACAAGGAGTGAGAGACAGAATCAGATGGAGAAATAAAAGCTTTACTGAATTATTCATAGAATGAGTACAACAAATGATTTATTAGTTAATGTTATTTATTTATATTTTGGTAAACCATCCAATGCACTTTAATGCTCTTTCATCAAAGATAAAATTAGTAAGTAAATCAAATACGAATATTTTGTTGTTACGTCAATTTAAGAAATAGGCAAATAATGGTCGAAAAATCGTTTTTCATCATAGCGAATAATTAGCCAGTTTTACTAGCTATTTTCTGACTTCTTGGCCATTTCATATAGATGAATTTCTACCAGGGATCCTAGAAATATAAATTAATTGTGATCTTTTTATTGGAAGGGAAGAGATGAATTCTAATTGTCCACACAAAAGTATTATTTTCTTTCCCTTCATTTGGTAATGATTAATAATTGAACTATAAACTAAATAAAGTTAATCTCGCCTTTAAATACTCAAATGGATGTTATAGTTCCAGAAAATCTTATCGACAAACCTAAATTTCCTTGGTACGTAAATTCTTCGATTATTTCTTCTGCATCGAAACCGCTTCCAAACTCGCCAAAACTCAAATTTCCAAAACATCTTCTACCAACCCTATATGTATCGTTAAACCAACGCATCCACGCATAAATTAAACAACTTTCCTCCTCCGCCACTAATATCAACGTTCAAATTCCCCACAACCCACATCACGTGCGTGTGTCACGAAAAATTTCTGGGTCGCGCTCTTCTCTCTCTCTCTCTCTCTCTCTCTCTCTCTCTCTTTCTCTCTCCTCCCTCTAATAAAATAAATGTGGCGTCGTCTGCGAGACTCTCGAGACTAGCAGCAGCAGCGGCGAAAAATCCCGAACTGCTGCCACTGCCGTCGCGACGTCCAGTCGCCAAGGGTTAATCTCGGTATTGACAAGGGCGCGCTGTCGCTCTCTGTCTTTTTCTCCCTCTTCTTCTTCTTCTTCTTTTTCCTTCTCTCTCTCTCTCTCTCTCCCCCGAGTTTATTACATGGGAAACGAGCGTGCGCTTCGTGTCTTCTCTCCTCTCCCCTCGCGTTATTAGAAAATTCAGGAGCGACGACGTCGCCGGCAGCCAACCCGTAATTTCCGAGGACGCGCGCGCCTGGAGGTTTAGGCAAATCGTGTACATGTGTGTTAGTGTGTATATACGTACGTGTGAGTGAGGCTCGTGTGTTATTAATTTCGTGAGAGGATGCGAGAAAGGAGGAGGGCGTATATATGTCGATGGATGACGCTGGAGATTTCGGGAGTCGAAGATGCCGAAGGTGCGGGCGCCCAATGATGTCATTTTCGACGATTGTGTCGATAGGATTAGGGGAGAGGGAGAGATATAGAACGGCTGGAGAAGTAGTTTACTTTTGGAATTGCCGTTGGCTGGAAATTTCGGGATAAAAGTGGTCGCTAGACAGCTGGAGGGAAAGTAATTGCAGAGAATAAAATAATTACTTAGGGAAGGGACAGAGAGAGAAAGGCAGAGGATTTATTATTACTTTTTTTTGTTCTTGTTTCGTATATACTTTGCGTAACAGTCGGGTAAGGTTATTTTGCGATAGATTTGTTGGATCGAGAGTATAGTATATTTAATTATGTATATTTGATAGGAGATACTTTGTGAATAAAAAATGTTGTAAAATCCATTATTGGTTGCTAACAATTATTTAAAATTGGAACAATAAAAAATACCCCACATTAAAAACAAAAAATTACGAGATTCAAAGACCTATAGGGTGACCACCCCAGTAGATGAACAGTTAAGGTCAACTATGTGTTTGATCACGTATTATTAATATTATTTCTTTATTATTTAAAATGTCTAAAATGATTTTAAGAATCCAAATTACGTGAAGTATTCATAAATATACCAAAATACCGAAAATAGGCTAAATAAATTGATAGTAATACAATAAAATAGAGAATACCTCAAAATACCAGTAGATAAGCGATTCTTTTAGAAGATAAACGGCATCTTTTCAGTACACGAATGACTAAATTATTATATATTAAATTATTTTACATATCGTCGCGCGGTACGAAGAAAAGCCAACTTGGAAATTACAGGCGAAGAAAAGCCAACGAACAGCTTTGTCGCGAAAAAAAAACAGTTTGCGCCCTCCCAGACGAAGAAAAGCCAGTTTGACTTGTCTCAGACGAAAAAAAGCCAGTTTGCGTCATCCCTGGACGAAAAATCCCAACTGCCAACATTTCGCGCGAGAAAAAAAATTCAATTCTGTTAGCGAAAATACTTTTACGTACGCGTATTGATAAACAATGTTGTATTATGCTTGTAAATTTTAATTATCATAAATAATAAAATTACTCTTAATACTATTAATAAGCGGTACTAGGAATCTTGAATCAATGTACTGACAGTTCCTGGTTCGTCATTGGCTTTGAACATATGTCAAAAGCACTACAACGCCGTTCATGAATTATAAGGTACTCGCAATCGCAGGTTTATTGCGCTTTCAGATATATCCGAAAAAAAAGCAACGGCTCCGAGTTGCAGACGCGCATGAGCGCAGTCTTTCAAACGTTTGATGCAGTAGTGCTACTGGTCAGGGCTACTGCGTTCGGCGTTCCTAGGAGTTTTTCTGTTTAAGTATAGTATAATAAATGTACAATTACGCGTACACTATCATTTATGGACGACTTATTACAGTGCTTTTGACAAATGTTTAAAGACAATGATACAAAAACTGAAATTATCAGTACACTGATTCGGGATTCGTAGAACCGCTTATTAATATGTAGTATCAATAGTAATTGTATTGTAATAATTAAAATTTACAAGCATGATATACAGCATTATTTATCAATACGCAACATCAATCAGCATTATCAATACGCGTACGTAAAAATATTTTTGCTAACAGAATTGAATTTTTTTTCTCGCGCGAAATGTCGTCAGTTGCGATTTTTCGTCCAGGCATGGCGCAAACTGCCTTTTTGTCGCCTGAGACAAGTCAAATTGGCTTTTCTTCATCTGGGAGGGCGCAAACTGTCTTTTTTTCGCCCAAAGCCATTTGTTAGCTTTTCTTTGCCTGTAACTTCCAAGTTGGCTTTTCTTCGTACCGCGCGAGATATATGTGAAATTCTCCCGAAAATTTCCCGTAATTAAGTCATAAAAACGACGAAAAAAAAATTTGAGGCACACCACTGCAATAAGTTTGTTCTTGTTCTATAGACGACACAATACACGAAAAAACTTTGGAACACAGGAAAACGGTCTTGTGACACCGTTTTAACCGTACATCAATTTTTCTTATGGGAATTTAACTTGGGAAAAATGGACGAAAAATAGTCACTGATAATTAACCAATAGCAAGCTCTTGAAGGTGCCAACAGATATTTGATAAAAATGCTATTAAAGTAGAACAAAAGAGCTTTCATTTAAGCTAAAGATTATCGCAGAGGTGTGCCTCAAAATTTTTTTTTTTTTGACATTTTTATGACCGAATGAAGGAAGAATTGCACATATTATAGATGAAACTTCTGTAAAAATGTGCTCAGCACTCTTTCTTGCTGTGTTTTTGAAACCCACACAAGATCGCGCCTATCACTCGAGTGACGTCGCGTGTCGAAGTGAGGTTCAGACGCAATAATTATTTTTTTTTTTTAGACAAAAACTCTTTTCTTAAAGGTTGCGTTGCCTATAATATTTTTATGAAATAAATCGCTTTTCCAGGATGAAAATTAATACCGTTTTTTAATTTTATAATAATTGATAAAAACTGGTTTTGTTTAATATCGTTCATCTACTGGTAGGTGTTCAGCTACTCAACGAGTTACCATAACAATACAAAAGTTACCGACCGAAAATGTCACGAAAACAAATTCCCAACTCCGAGATTGGCTTTTTAAATGCAATTTTTCAGCGGCATTTCTCGGTCGAATTACAAAACCGTCCCTTCAAAAATTTTTTTCTTTTATTTTCGGCTGGTGAACATTTTTCGCCGCGCGATGTCGCGCATTTTTATTCCGGCTCGTTTCCGCGCCTGAGAAGCCCGGAAACTTTTGCCCCGTAGTCCACTGTAATGGGGATGTAACAGTTTTTCGTATGAAGCGACGCCGCTCTTTTATTATACATGCGGACTTTTATTCTAGTCGGAAAACAATGTCCAAGATTTAATTTGAAAATATTTACATTCGTAAATCGCTGCGCTCGTGCGGAGGAGTGTGAGGGATTTTTGCGGGTTTGCTTGATGAAGTCGGATTTAGTTTTTGAACGTGTAGTATATTTTTGTTGGCAATTTCGAGGATTTTTATTTTATGTAAGTGGTTAATTGAAATAAGTAGAATTTGCTAGCGATGGTAACGGTTGGATTCGTGCAACAAATGACTTTTTAATTGGCTAATTATTTAACCCTTTGAAATATCACGGGACTTTGTAGACCAAACTTTTTGATTTTGCTTTATTATATTTTGGAATACTCTATTTTCATGCTATTTTATGTTTTCATTCCAATAGTATGTTACTAAGTATGTATGTATTTATTAGGGTTATCCACCTGCAGCCTATTTGGTCCAGCAAGTGACCTATAACTTTCGTTTATACTCGCCTTCGAAATCCATACCTTCATTTTGATGATGCGAAACTTCAGAGCGGACCCATTAGTCAGATCTCTATTATAATTATGTGTTTCAGATACGGCGAGAAACTGCGGGTTTGCTGCATTTGCTTCATCATTATCCGGTGTCAGAATATGCTTGAGATTTTCATATCAGATTTGGTATAGGCTTAAGGTAGTTGTCGAGTAAACTGTGCTCTGGGAAATCTTTCTGAAATTTTAATTGTAGATTAATAGAGTTATTCTTTATCGGTGGTTCAAATTCATCGACTAAAGAAAAAATCTCTGAGGAATATCTTTAAAAAAGAAATATATTATTAAGGGAGATATTTAGAACATTGTAGTGAAAAATCAAACAGGCTAGCGGCACCATTTTCGAGTTATTGTAATTCAAAGTAGCATTCTTTTAGTTGACATGCGACTGCACGCTGCGAAAGCAAGAGAGAGGGCACGCGTAAGCGAGACAGAGTGAGAATGCTGGTTAGGTTATACCATCCGCTCAAAAAATTCTTGTCTCACCCAGCGTAAACAAAGTACACGTGGCAGGCAAAGAGAGTCGAAACTTTTGCTTCCGATTACCAGTCGACAACTACCTTAGGTGGCTTCGGCGTGTGGTGCCGTTATCAAGTCGGGGCCCCAGTGGGGGCCTTCTTTGTTTTTGCCAATTTTTGAATTTTTAATCTTAGTAATTACCTCCAAACTACTTCAGAAAGTCTTAAAAAGTCCCAGTTTTGTTAAAAAATGAAAGAAATCGCCATTCCTATTACTTATGTGTTTTTCTGCTACCAGTGCGTGTGCGCAGAAGCATGTTTGCAAAGTTTATAGCTAATATCTCTTTAATTTGGTCGTTAACTCATATTTATGACGACAGCATATCTTGTTTTATAAAAACTATTTATTTATAATGGAATAAATACAAAATGATTTTTTTTTCCCATAAGGTTACATGTTAAAAGAAACATTTTATAAACCTAGTTTTTTCTAAAATTTGTTCGTTGACCTTGCATTTTCTTGACAAAAATGAAAAGTTTAATGCTCAAAGAATATTTTGTAAAGTTCCCGAAATGTTTGTGTATATTTATAAAAACTCGCCGAAGCCACCTTAAGGGGATGTTGGAGCCATTACGCTGTTACGTAGTTAGCGACAATTTCGTATTTTTTCGTTATTCTCGTTGAATTTTCAATCCTTTTTAATTATCTCAGTTGTCTGGTGTTCCTTGTTAGATTCTGAACACCGGACGACAAACATTTTTAATGTAAATAACAAAAAAAATGGGAATAACGTAAAATTCCATGTAGAAATCTGTATTCAAGTCACTTATAGCCAACACTTTATTAAGAGTGAAAAATCACCTAAACGATCGCCGAAGTTGCATAGGACTCCTGCGGTCACCAATCCAAGTACTTTAACCGTGCCCAGCATTGCTTAAGGGTATACTGACTATAAGATGAAAATAGTGACAAGTTGTTCAAAATTTGATAGTCATTAAATATGATAAATATAAAGCCTTGTGCAAAATTTCAGTGGCTTAACGAGAATGGTTATAGAATTATTGCTATTTGAATTTAACATTAGTCTTATGGGAATTCGTAAAATTAGCAACTAAATTTAAAATAAAGTATGGCTGCTACAGAGTCATGGCTTTGAAAGTTCGTGTAATCTCCAATATACGATAAATAAATAAGTTCCATTTTTTAAAATATCCACTTCGAGAATATTTTCTGAAATACAATATAAAAACTGTGAAATTAAACGTATAATCATACCAAAAAGTGAAAAAAAATGCTAGATAAAAATGAGCATTAAAATGTTCTATAAAAACCTTATTTACAGTTCTAAAGAATATTTTACAGAATTGTTTACTCTTAGAACTGTAGAATATTTCGGTTTTTGACGAATTTACAATTATAATATTTGTATTAAATCTTTGAATGAGATCTTACGGCCAATAGGGGCCGAGGTGCAGTTCCGCTACCCCACCGAAATACCGGCAAAGTATTATATCGACGCTCCCTACGAAAACTAGCACCTTTTTTGGTCTCCTCACGAAGACTAGCACATTTCAGAAAACTGCAACGAAAACTAGCATAACTCACGACTTTGCCGCGAATACTAGTACAATTCGCGAGGTTGCCGCGAAAACTAGCATCATTCATGAGTTTGCGCCGAATAATAGTACAATTCGTAACATTGCGGCGAAAAGTAGCACGATTCGCGAGTTTGCGACGAAAAGTAATACGATTTGCAAGCTTGCCGCGAAAACTAGCACTTCGCGTCACCGTGTTAATTTACATAAGAGGCAGTGGAATGTGCTAGTCTTCGCCGCAATCAAGTGGATCGAGCTAGTCTTCAACGCAAATCAATGGGACGTGCTAGTCTTCGCGGCCAACGCTCAAATGGACTAGTCTTCGTGGCAATCTGAATCGTGCTAGTTTTCGTAGGGAGCGTTGATATAATGTATGATTCCCATAAATCGTTCATGAAATTGTTCATATGAATAATTTAAATGCACAAAAATAATTTTTTAACGACAAAGAGGAAAATTATAGCTATATAGATGAAAATAGGTAGCCTGGTACTTTTGGAGTTGCTGATCATGGACCTATTATTAGATTTTCAAAATTGGCGATCCTGAAAACCCCTATGTACTAATTTTCCTTAGTATTAGCGTTGATTTTTAAAACAGATTTGTTAATAGCTACTTTAGGAGCACCAGGCTGAAGAAACGCTTATTCACCGAAATTCATAAAAAACTAATAATGAGAAAAATATATGCTCCAAAGAGTCAACTTTTAACGACTATATATAATTTATTAAAATCTTTTTTCCTATACTAAGCATATTACTCGGCTAATAATATTTTTTAAGCCTAACGTATACTACTTTATATAAAAATAGAATCTAGGTTGACTATTATCAGAATAAACAATAATAAACCCTCATATAAATTGAATTGAAAATCACTGACACCGATTTACTTTATTTTACATTAAAATTTAACTCCAATTAAATCCCGGATCTGCATCCGCACCCACAAAGGAAATAATTATAATCAGCCTTTTCCAAGAAAAGAAACATTTATTTATAGAATCGATTTAAAAGAAGAAAAACGCGAATAAACCACAAAAGAATCCTAAAACTCCAATCCCTCGTTCACAGATCTATCCCACCTCGGCCTGCAAAACAACTCTCTTCTCTCGCTCAACTTGACACGCTTGCCACGAAACCTTTTCTCCTCCCTCCTCTCTCTCTCTCTCTCCACTCATAAACATCCGTATAAAAATTCACCGGCACATAATCGGCCCAAATCGCTCTCGCTGCTACAACCGTCGCCGTCGCTGGGATCCGCCGAAGCCGCGAAAATCTCGAGTGCACTCGCTCTGGCACACTGGCCGCGTGCCAGTCCGTCTGTGTCTCTATCTCTCTTTCTCTCTCTCTCGCTCGATATCCCCCGTACACTCACGCGGCGCGGTAGCGACTCGACGCGGGGCCGAACTACTCGAGGATCGCTGCCGCCGGACGATAATGCAGCGCGAAAAATAGCCAATTATCCCGAGCGCCGTTAAGAGGATTCGGCGGGGGGTTGAGAAGAAAGGAAGGTTTGGAGGTACCAGGTGGGTGTGTGTGTATATAGGATGGGTTTTTCTTCTGCTTCTTCTTTCTTCGTCTTCTTGGGAGGCGCGATTGTCGTCGCGCAGCCGAGCGAAATGATCAGATCTGTTGCATTGTTCCAGGGGGGCAGAAGGGTAGAGAGAGGGTATAGATATCCGTGAATCGGTAATTGGAGTGACTTAAGTCGCTTTAAAGGTATCAATTAACCGGGGGTCGCCGGCGAAAAGTGGGTCACAGCGCTTTACCCTACAGCGCAAGAACTGACTGTGTGTGTCTACCCCCCCTCTCGAGAACCGAAGAGACGCGAAATCAGCGTGTACCGTCCGTTTCATTCTCTCTTTTTTTTTAGAGTGGTGGGTTTTTTTCGATGATCGTTAAAACGAATTAATTGGTAATCCGGTATACGAGGTATGTATATATATACATGCCACGCGGCGCATGAAGGTTTATTAAATTTATCGAATAATTGTTCTATAATTAAAGCTGCGAGCGTGACGTCAGGTCTCTCGATATTCAAGCCCCGTTCCACGCGCGTGCGTGACAATAACAGCGTTCTCCGTGTGCATGTCTGTGTATATTTAATACACGTATAATAAAATCAACAGTGGGAAAAAACATCGAGGATTAAAAATTGCGCTGAAAGCTTATATGTTTAATGAGACCGACGACGACAACGACGGCGAGCAGGTAAACAAACTCGCCAGTTGTTGATTCTGACGTCTGCGACGCGCACCTGTGCGCGCGCGGAAGGGAACGATAAATCATGAGTATCCGCGCGCGCGCGAGTATGGGAATTCTATTTAAAAAAAAATCAATATACACCGCTAGGCGACAAAAGTAATTGCCGCAATTAGCGGCCGTGTATAATAAATACATACGGAGCGGTGCACGTGGTGTATCGGAAATAAATTTTGGGGTTGGGAGGTGTTGACGCGTTTTGAGGCTTGGAAATATATTTTGAGAGGCGGGGAGTGCGTAATTGTTTCGTTCAATTCATTTTTGATTAGCGGTGCGCGTTTAACACGCAGCAGGGGGATAGTATAGGTATTATTAACGGATGTTGTATTTACGTCACGCGGCTATTATGATTTTAATCTGCTTCCATTCCAATTCGCTTAAAGGAAAAGCGCATTAGTTACATGCATCGGGTGTTGCGAAGCGTTACAAATATTGGCGTCGTTGAAACTGTAATGTTGCGAACGAGATTTTCAGCGATGATCGGGCTTTCTGTAATGTTATAATATATTTCGATGATTTTCTTCTGTTTGTAAAGGTATGAAAGACTGCTTTGAAAATGCGTAAATATTAACTTGATAATCAAGTCCTTAAATAGAAAGCATCAAATATTAGACATATTGATTAAAATTTCGGTTTCATTTTCTGCTAACTCATCGAAAACTATATACCCACGGTGGTAGTTGAAAAGGGGCTGAAACACACGTTTTCATTTCTAAAAAGTCATAATAGTTAATATGTAGTCTAAGAAAATTTCGATCGTAAACAGTCAACATGATACATCTATGATTACCGTCTTTGTATCATGTACATAACAAACAAAAGTACAGACTAAAAAGAGAAAATTAATGTTAACTTCCCATTTGAAGCGATATATAAAGTCTGATCGTATTTGGCTATTTCTACTTATTCTTTCAATTCGAAAACTTTATGAACGTCTTTACGAGAATTACACGATAATATTACTCCCAAACTTTTAATTTAAATATAGTTCAAATTAATACACGAAGAGAATTTTAGCGGAAAAAATACCGTGACAGTTGGCTAAACCTTTAACAACTGAAGCGGTTAGGAAAAACGATAGCCGCGTAAAAATTACAGTGAAATCCCGGTAATTTTTACCGGATTATCACGTCATTTTTATATACCCCTAGCTATTCCGTCTCCTATATCGACAACTAAAAATCCTCATGAAAACCCCCAAACATCCTCAAAAACCCTCCCACCAACGCATCACTCGCTCCCTCTGAAGCTCCTCTCGCAACACAAATTATCGGACCAGGCCTATATCTCAACCCCCCACCCCCCGCATAAATCATCCGAATTAACGACCACTTCCTCTCTTTACTCTCTGCACGCGACTGGCGCTTTAAAAAATCCCTCGGCTCGCTCACTCGCACGCGCGCGGCGACAACTACTTACGAAGAAGCAAAAAGGAGAGAAAAAGAAAGGAAAAAGTCAACCAGCCGTACGCCGCTGCGTGCAATGCGGGCGAAACAATAGTCGAGAGAGAAAAAGCGTCAATGTCGCGCGTTCGCAGGCCGCGCAGCCGCGTTGTTACCCCCTCCGCGTCCTCCTCCTCCGCCGTCCCTATATATCGACTCCCTCACTGGTACGCAGCGAGTCTCTCTCGTCGACCGACGACGGCGACGACGACGCGGACACGACGGAGCTACTGACGTCACGGGGCCAAGATGGCGGCTCCGAGCTGACGTCACTTGCGCGCAGCGGCAGGGTTGGCCGCGCCGCGCCGCGGGCCGTGAGCGTTTGCTCGCGTGAAACGCGAGAATAGATGGGGAGGGGGTGGAGAGGGAGAGAGAACCGTGTCGGAAACCCCACTTGTGCGTCTTCGGGGGTTAGAGAGGGAGAGAGAGTGTTGAGGTAGCGCCGGCGACGAGGGTGTGTTGAGGAGAGCGAGCTGGCCGCGTGGCGCTGGCGTTGGGTTTATGGAAGTAGCGAAATTTTGGGGGGGAGAGAAGAAAAAGTTAATGAGATTGGCCTGATTTTTGAAATTTGAATTGTGCTGCCAATGGGGATGGATTTGGGCGATGGAATGTATTTTTAGCTTTGTTTTTCATTTAATGGAGAGTGGTTGCGTCGTCTTGAACAAACGCTCTGTAAGTTCTTTTTTAGTATTTCACTGTGCTTTGAAAGTGAAGAACTAATAATTGTGTGTAGTATAGGGAATAATTGGTTTAGACAATGATAATAATATTTTTTGGTGAAAATGCGGTAAATGAATCGAAATTTTAGTTTAACGTTTTGCAAAGGCAGTATAGGGGGATGACCACGGAAGCGTATTAAATTAATAGACGTAGATGGAAGTTCAGAATCAACGTCAACGTCAAGAATTTATCAAAACGTCTAAATTTAAAAATCGTAGAGAACTTAAAAGCGTAGAGAAAGTGTGAAAAAACTGGTGTTTAATGAAATAACTAGAAGTCAAGATTTCATCGGACATTTTGTAGTACACGTGGAAGATCATAAATTTTCATTTAAATAGGCAAATTTTCTATGAATACTTTGTATTCAAATAAGTTTCAAGTACTTTATTTGTATTTTACATGAAGCTTGTATATCCTCCTTTAACAAAACAATTTAGAATTTTTTTAATACTGATAGATTTAGATTAGCCATTTCATATTTGTTGATGTTTTTTATAATAAACATGTTCAACATATTTAATCAGATAATGAATACAATAAAGTACACGCTTTAGATAATTATTAATCGAACTCTAAAAATGAACAAGTGAAAAGTTGCTCACTGATGCCAATAAGTAAAAAAATCGACTAATTTTCGAATGAATATTCATTTATTACACAGTGAAAATGTTATCCCACTGCTTCAATAAGTGAATATTCACTAAAGTATTATAGTAGATTTTTTCACTTATTCGCAACAGTGAGCGACTTTTCACTTATTCATATTTAGAGAGAACAGTTTTAGAAAAATTGATCATCTGAATCCCATGAAAGATTTATCAGTACACATCGATTTAGTCTCCGGAAAAAACCAGCAATTCTATTGATGCATGAATGTTGATTCAACTATATACATCCTTTATTCAAATCAACGCGATTTCGTTATTTGAAATAAATAAATATTCATGAAAATATTATATCGCGCGCACGCGCTGAAGAAAAGTCGCATGCATAATTTGCAATATAATTTTCTTTTTTAGTTGCATACAAATTCACTCGATAAATCTAAACCTTGATTTATATGTTAATTCAATTAATCCACTCGTTCTGACTCACTCACTCGCAAAGAAACAGACACCCAACGTCACTCTAAACTTCCCAGAAAAATATACCCTCTCCGACTACTTATTCCTCTCTTTAAAAAAGTGATAGCCGAAAGTAGTGGCTTATTTAAAGACTCGATGTGATTGGTTATTTGAAAAGAAAGCGAACATTTGAATTTTGAAACTCAAATATTTATAGAACTATTAAATAATTAAAATAGAATAAAAATAACATTTGATTTTTTTGCTGAAACAATGTATCTAATTATCTTATCATTTAAACTAATTAAAACTAAATCATAGTGAAAAACAGTGTTCATAACCTCAAAAACAAAATAGTACACGTGACGAGCGTTTGAATTTTGCTGGTCTCTTAAAAAAATGATGGCTGGAAGTAGTGGCTCATTTAAAGAATCGATGTGATTGGTTATTTGAAAAAACGCGAAAATTTGAATTTTTTGCTTCCTCATAGAGGAAGTTTTGTGACGCTGAAAAAAAAAAGTTTTCAAGATAACATGTTAGAAAGATGTTTTGAGTCATTTGGAGTCAAAATAATACTATTTTTTTAAAATGTCCGTATGTGTGTGTGTGTGCATGTGTGTGTGTGTGGGCGGGTGGTTGGTAGGGTGCCTGTGTGTGTGTGTGTGTGTGTGCGTGTGTGCGCGTGCGCGCCTGTGTGTGTGTATGTGTAATGCTGTAATTTTTTCAATTTTTATCCAATCGTTTTTGGACGGCACTTAAAATTTTTCTTTTTTTCAAGATTTTTGGAAAATAATAATATTATGTAGTTTTATGGATAATTTTTTTTTATATCGATTTTTCACTTTTTGAAAAAATAATTTTCATTTTTTTTAATGATAGGATCCAGATATTTTAATCGAATGGGTAGCATTCGAAAAAGAATTAAAATACTTATATTTTCTAAAAAAAATTTCTAGCTATTACGGTTCTTTTGTTATTAACAAAAACGTGTTTTTGTTTTAAAAGCTTATAACTCCCAAACTAAACGGTCAATTTTTTAAAGAAAAATCATGATAATGCAGAATATAAATAGCTATAATCTGTAAAAATTTAAATTCATTCTGTTGGATAGTTTTTTAGAAAAAAATTAAAAAATGAAAAAAATGAGTTTTGTATGTCCAACGATTACGGGAGTAAAAGTGACTTAATCGCTTCAAAATTCCTTGTAAAGGTAGATTTTGGATAGTTCTCGGTCGAGTTCTTTGGACAAAATGATTGGTCCATAAATTTCAAAGATATTTGAGGTTAAAATTTTTTTAACCTTTTTTTTAAAATCGTAATTTCTCAAGAACGGCTCTATGTATCAGTTCCAAATTCATAGACAATTTTGTATGTGATATAGATAATATGTGTGCTAATTTTCATCAAGATCGAACAATTACTTTTTGAGATATTTGATATTGAAAATTTTCGTATTTTACAAAGTTAATTTCTTTGCCGCATGATAATTAGTGAAAAAAAATTGGTTTAATCATGTTGTAATTTTGTGAAAATGTAGAGTTTGTATATTTATCGTACAAGTCCTTTAGGTAAAAGAATCGTCTATTTAAGGTTAACATTTTTTACGGTTTTTTTTCAAAATCGTGATTTTGAAAAATCACACTTCATGCATCAGCTTGAAATTTATAGATATATGCGATATTTATAGACTATTTTGTATGCTATATTTATAGATTATTTTGTTTGCGATATAGGCAATATCTATGTAAAATTTGATCAAGATCATTTGGTTACTTTTTGAGATATTTGATATTTAAGGTGGTTCTCTAACGCGTTATAGTTTGTGCGCTCAGCGAGAGCACAAACTATACCATACGCGTCGTTCTGTCTGTCGCTCTCATGCATGTCGTCTGCTATTTGTGTTTATAATCATTCATATCTTTTTAAAAAGGTCGGCTTAACACATATTTGATAAATTTAAAAGAAAGAGCCGAATTTCATCTTTCTTAAGCTATGTTTTTCTTTTTGAAGTCCCGTTTTTTTGTGACGTAATACTATTATTTCCTGTTACAGGTTATATGGTGCTCATTTACTCTCAATGTAAAAGTAACCACTTTCAATAATTTTTTTCTCGAAAATTAGGTCGGCAACCTACATTCAAAAACTTGTAAAAAATTCTTTGTTTATTAAAGATTGTAATAAAATTTTTAGGTGTCTTAGTCCCATTTTCACGAATATTGGGGAACTACCTTAAAATTATGGTATTTCTAAAAATGACTTTCTTTGTCGCACAATAACTAGAGTAAAATTGTTTTAATTTTTTTGAAATTTTGTAGAGATGTAGAGTTTGTATATTATTTATTATACGAGTTCTTATGGTAAAAGAATTCGTTTATGTATTTCAGAGATATTTGAGGTTAAAATTGTTTTAGTCCTCTTTTCAAATCATAATTTTTCGGGAACGGCTTTATGTATAAACATTAAATTTATAGACAATGTTGTGGGTGGTATAGGCAATATAGGGTAAGTGACCGTATTAGTGCGCTCTTAAAGCAGACGACAGTCCGTATTAGTGACGCTTTTTAACTAAGGATTATTAACAAATAATACATCCAACCGAGTAATTTATGGGATAAATCGTCTTTTTACTGTTTCTTGTAATAGCCATTTATTATTTTTAAGGTTAGAATCTTTTTCTTACATCGGAAATTCCAAAAAGAGCACACAAATACGGACAGGCACACTATACTAGGGACAAGTACCCTATGTGTGAAATTTCACAAAGAAAATATAATTTGAAGTAAAGGTTATTTAGGAATTTTAAAAGGTTTTGACGATAATAATAATCAATTATTTAATTTATTTTTCACACATAATTTAAAGAACAAATCATACCTATTATTTTATTCATATTTTATATAGAATTTAAAAATTAATACTTTTTAATCTTCATAAATGAATTTAAGTATAATTATGTAATAAATTGTTGCAAAAATTATATATTTTGTTATTAAAAATTAATTAAAGTAATCAGCAAATTAAGTTTGAGGAAGCCACAGGCCAATGAATTGGCAGCGGTTTTTTTTATTGAGGTTAATTTACAGCGAACTCTGCAGAAACATGAAATTTGTCAGATACGCTGGCCAATTATTTTGAGTTTGAACTAATTTTTTTAATAATAGCGATTTAAGAAGTGAATATAGTAAGAATTACTCTCTCTCAATTTTGAGATAAAAATTTTAAAGTTGAAACGTTTATGTTTCATAGGCATATAATTTTATATACACTCATTTTGCCTTTAGAAATTTATGTAAATGTTTTTATTAGCTACCACTGATATTTGTGTTTACGTAATATTTTATTTGCTTTTGTTTTTTATGAAGATGGTGTAATACTCATACTTTATCATTAATTCTGTTTTATCGACTGAACATCTCAAAATAATTAATATTAAAATTAATTATTTGTGTCTTAAACAAATTAAATAAAATAAATGTGAAATGACAAATAATTTCAATAATAAGAACAAAATATGCAATTTTTTAAATATTAATGAATTATTAAATCATTGAAAAAAAAGTATAATGAATAAACATATTTTATACTTAAAATATGTACTATACATATAGAAACGATACATTAATTTGAAGGAAGGTTTTTAACCTTTTTTTGAAATCGTAATTTTTCGAGAACGGCTTTATGTATCATCTTCAAATTTATAGACAATTTTTTATATTATACAGGCAATATTTGTACAAAATTTTATCAAGATCATTCTGTTATTTTTGGAGATATTTAAAATTTTCTTATTTTAAAAAGTTATTTTCTTTGTCGCACGATGAATGGAGTAAAATTTGTTTAATTGTTTTGATATTTTGAAGATATGTAAAGTTTGTATATTTATTTTGTATGAATTACTTTTGCAAACGTTTTTGTTCATAAATTTAACATACATATGATTTTCAAATTTTTTTCCTTTTATTTAAAAATTTTATTTTTTTATTGAACGGCTTAGTTTTTGGATACCCCTTAAGACAGTTCTTTGGTCAAAAATATTGGTCCATAAATTTCAGAGATATTTTAAGGTTAAAATTTTTTTTAATTTTATTCAAATCGTAATTTCTCTTGAACGGCTTTATGTATCATCTTGAAATGTATAGACAATTTTTTATGTTATACAGGCAATATTTGTGAAAAATTTTATCATTCAAGATCATTCAGTTATTTTTGGAAATATTTAACATTTAAAATATTCTTATTTTAAAAAGTTATTTTCTTTGTCGCACGATGAATGGATTAAAATTTGTTCAATTGTTTTGACATTTTGTAAATATGTAAAGTTTGTATATTTTTTTTTTATATGAATTACTGAGATTGGTACCTAATTATGAAATACAAACAATGTTCGTTTTTAGCCATAAAGTTAACTGAAAAATGGTTAATTTCTGGTTAACATTTCTACCAGGTTTATTGTTAAAATTAATCTAATTACCGTCACCTAGAAGAAAATTCAACAAAATATGACAATCATTTTGACTTTTTATCTAATTTAGATTTCAAAACGGTCATGTTGTTCCTTGTTCAATTTCAGGGGTAGTTAGGATCACAGGAGAAATTAGAAAATTATCTAAACCTGCAAAGTTACAATCAATTGTTTATGAGAGACTTTCAAATGTTTATAAATAATTGATTATAGCTTCGCAGGTGTAGATAATTTTCTAATTTTTCCTGTGGTATCTACCCCTGAAATTGAACAAAACAACATGACCGTTTTGAAATCTAAATTAGATAAAAAGTCAAAATGATTGTCATACTTTGTTGAATTTTCTTCTAGGTGACGGTAACTAGTTTAAATAATAATTAAATGTCGTTAAAAAAATTTTCCGTCATCTTAACACTTCTACCTTCAATATATGTCATTGTTTGTATCATGGAATGTGTAAAAGTCATTGTAAAAACTTCTTTAAGCTGACGTCAATCAAAACCCTTGAACCCCCTTAAGAGACCCACTTTGCGTCTCTCACTCGGTACTACGCTATAGAACGTGTAATTCTCAAACATTCTTACAAAATTAATAAATGCGACTTTCCTAAGCAAGTAATATTATTGATAATTTTGTAATAAACAACTGAGCATTATAATTAATATAAGGTCATAATGACATATTTTTCTCATCCACCAGAAAATTCTGTCTATATTGAATTTTTTTTACCGAAGCATTAAAAATGATGAATATGCTTAATTAGTTTAATAGATATTTAATTTATTATATTATATCAAATTTATTTGATGGAATACTGTAGAAAATATTAAGGAGAGATCTCTAACCGTTTAAACGTTCGCGCCGCAGGTCAGCTCAGTGCCACTGCGGAGGTGCACCGGACCACCTCGCGTTTACCCCTCGTAACCGCTAGGCGGCGTAAACAATCCCGCACATGAAAAAATGTTTTCCAGAGCATATAAGAGCGTGCAAACGTTGCAGCAACATCACTTTTAAGCCTTTTGGCTAAGAGATCGAAGTGTATGAAAAGTGCTACTTAGTGTAGGAGCCAGGGGGGTTTCCGTAGCCTTTTCAAAGGGCAAGCTGACACCAAGTGTTTTTTATGTATTTTTTCATGCTGAATCCAAATTTCGATGGTGGATTGTTGAAAAAGTCCGTCTTTATTTGTTATAAACAATTTATTGCAAAAATATTAAATTTTCGACTTTTTTGTAATAAAAAAAAAATACTATCGTATTCTTGAGATCACTTTAAACAAAAGAGTCGTTTTTCGTGAAAGTGCATTCCAAAGTCTCAACAAATTCTCAAAGTTTAAGAAAATAAGCGCGTGCGTACAATTTGGCGGCGACGGCTCCCGACATCAGTACGTTTTTTCAAACTTCTAGAATTGTTTACGGCTTTGGGATGCACTTTTACGCAAAACTTGTAGAGACTTTTTTGTTTAAAATTACCTGAAGAATACGATAGTATTTTTTTTATTATAAAAAAGTCGAAAATTTAATATTTTTGCAATAAATTGTTTATAACAAATAAAGACGGATTTTTTCAACAATCCACCATAGAAATTCGGATTCAGCATGAAAAAATACATAAAAAAACACTTGGTATCAGCTTGCCTTTTAAAAAGGCTACGGGAACCTTGGCTCCTACACTAATTGGAACGCCTGAATGCAGGGAATCCTTCGGCACTCATACAATCACAAATCATTAAAAAAGAGTTTTAAATTATTACTGACTGAGAAAATTTGAGAAAACTAAATGCCAATGTATTGGCAGCGGTTTTAGATTGTAGATATGTTCTTTCTTATTTCTCCTTAAAAAAACAATGGCCAGATGTTGTGAAGCATTTAAAGATTGATTTAATTGGTTCGTAAAATTTGATTTTTTGCTTAAAAAATGTATCTACAATAATCTTATCATTAAAACTAATTAAAACTGAAGCATAGTGAAAAATAGCGTTCACAACCGCAAAAACAACATAGTACGCGCGAAGCGCGTTTGAATTTTGCTGGTCCATTAAGAGAGAGAGAGAGAGAGAGAGAGAGAGAGAGAGAGAGAGAGAGAGAGAGAGAGAGAGAGAGAGAGAGAGAGAGAGAGAGAGAGAGAGAGAGAGAGAGAGAGAGAGAGAGAGAGTTTCTTGCAAAGTGTAACGCGTATATCATAATTAAATACCTCCACGCGAGCGTTCGCCCATAGTCTGGGCTCGCCAAAAATAGCATCCTACCTCGCGTACACACGTATACACACTTTAGAAAGGCAAAAAAGCCAGCCATAGTCCATTAGTCACACTTTCGGACTTGCGCGCGCTCGCGCTATATACTCGCCTACTCGTCGTCACCCACACACGTACGCACATCGTACGTCGCTCGTCGGGAGAATCAATATCGCTAATGTCGCTGACAAAGTGTTTCTTCGAGCACCAATTACAGCGTTTCACTGAATCGTATAACACGTATACGTCATAGAGAGAGGAGCTCGTGTACGCGGCCTTCCGGCGCAATTACAGCGCGATCCGTCGCTATTGAAGAGAAATTAATAAATTCGGCCCGTGAAATTCCTCGAAAAGTTTTCTTTCTTTGCTTGGCTGTGTGTCGCGTGACATCCGGTGCTTATGTGCCACAGCAGCAGCTTTTTTCCCCGGGGCGGACGTCTCTGTCTCTCTCGGTGCGGCTTCTGCTGTCGTTCCGCCACGGAATTGCGTCGTAATATAACGCGATTAATCAGCTTATAGCGACGTTAACATTTTTTTAGACCCGACACGCGAAAGAGTTTGCTCGGCGGCTGAGCTGACCTGGGTTGCTTTATTATTTAAAAATTCGCGGTCTTCTCCGCGGTTGGTACGTGATTATTAATATTGCAATGGGTGAATTATTTATGATGTTGTCTCGAGGGAACGCGAAGAGTAAAGTTGCAGAAGCATTAAAACTCGCGGTTTTGTAACTGTATTTTTTCGCCGAGAATTGTAGATGAGCGTGGTTCTACTTTTTTTTGAAGTGTTTTACGATATTGAATGAATCTATATTTATTAATAGGAAAAAATATTCAATGTAGTTTTTCTCTTTATATGAATTTTATTATTGATGATAAAAATATGGCCGAATAAATATTTAATAAACTCTACCATAAAAGCACAAACATTAATGTTATTATCAACTATGAATTGTTACATCACGCTACGTATATAAAGAGTTCATAATAATATTACAGGCTGAAACGTTTCTCCTCGTTGTATTGTACACCCACGTCGTTTCCGCCAGGCGCCGGAAGCGTCCGATGTAATTGTGCTAAGAAGCCGTTCAATGTATTTAATTTAAAATACATTCAGCATCCCAAAGTCATCCACGTCTATTAAACACAAATAATTTGCAAAAATTCTCATAGCCCACATATATTTTAATACCATTAGCATTCAAAAGCTCCAAAAATACTCCGAATCGCAATTAGTCCTCCTTCTAATAATAGACCTGTCGCTTGAACCCCCGCACTCACTCTCACACCCCATTAATAAGAAACTCTCTCCGACTGCATCTCTGTCGCTCTCTTTCCCTCTAGGTCTCTCTCTCTCTCACGCACCCTCGCAGACACAGAACGCATACACGCATCGATCGAGCTATCGGTCTACCGATTAATTAAGCAAATGCGCGGCATTTCGATACCTTCTCCAGTGGCTCGTGTTAGATATGCGCACCAGCCGCGAGACTCTCTCTCTCTCTCTCTCTCTCTCTCTCTCTCTCTCTCTCTCTCTCTCTCTCTCTCGTATGCACTTTCCCCTCCGTATTCCTCCTGCGCCGCTTATCGCACGCGCGACTTCCCCGGCGATTCAGCCGTGCGTGCGCGCAGATATAAATGTAAATCATTCTCTCTCGCTGGATGTATGCGTTATTTTTATTTTTCACTTTTCGGCCTCAATGCAATAAATCACTCGCGGCAGTGTGCGAGAGAGAGAGAGAGAGGAAAAGCGACGTATCGGGAGAGAGAGAGAGAGCGACAACGCGAGTGTGTACGCGGGAGTGATTTAAAGAGGGAGTAGGGGGTTGAAGAGTGGAAGTATTGATTCCGGGGGTGTGATAAGGGAGGAGAGATGTGTGAGTGTGTGCATTCGTGACGTCGGTGCAATGTTGTTTATACCCGCTGGTGAAAATGTTGCATGATACGAGTTTTTATTTTGCGCGAATGCTTAAAAGTGGGATGTGGAAATTCTGTTTGTTTTAATGCATCGATTATTTTGTGCTGACTTGAAGGATGATGCATCTTATATCTTTCAGAAGTAGAAACTTTTTAAAAGCCTTTATTTAAACTCTAAAAGTATATATTTTGTAACTGAATCGTTCGTAGGATATCCTTCCTTCACACTTATTCTATTTGACTTTAACGAAGTTTTCTCATTAAAAATTAAAGACGATTACGATCTAAAGGAGTCATCGACCAAACGATATACTCATTACTCGTCGTAATAATTCATCGTTCTAAAAACTATCCAATTAATTTCTTCAGTAAATTCACTTTTGAAACTCGTCGCCCATTGTTTGTCACTGCGCGACGGAAGAATGAAAATTTTCCGTCGTAAAGTTCACAGTTCAAACAGTGCGGGACGTTTTAGCGAATGAAACTTTCCTTTCATACCTGAAATTAATTAAAATTATAAAATGCGCACAACAATAAGTTCGGTTAACCCGGTTAAACGTAATAGTTCGAATAGCTGAGTATTTTTAATTCATCCTTTGTAAAACTTTTGTTAAATTAACCGATTGTTCGGTTACGATAATAACTCTATTTTTTTTTTTTAATTTTGTTTGTAGTTATGAATTTATCCATAAAAGTACAAAACATTCTTTTTGAAATCATATATGAAATTAGCCAATATTGCTTACTGAACTATGTATATATACTTAAATAACAGAGTTCAAATAAAACTAGACAAATAAAGTTTTATGTAATAAAAAAAAGGGGTCTTTCAAAACTTTTTTAAAATAACCAAAATAACAGTATAACAGAATAACAATGTAGTAGAGACATGAAGTACATGGAATTATTTGTGAAATAATTTCATTGACGTTCATCTCTGAAAAAAAAATTTAGGTCTATCTAATAAAATAAAATCTGTTAATTTGACAGTGTTCAATTTTCACTTCACATATGAATAAATAAGCTATACGTCTTCCCAGTGCTGGATAAATTTTAATTTAAAATTTAATAAGAATTCGGTAAAGCTGTAATACTATATCTTATTGAAATAACCACATCCCTCGTAGAAAATTAACGATATTTTATAATATGATAATCAAAAGGAAGCATTTTTAAAAAAAGTATTACTAGTAGTTAAAATATCAAAGTTGTTAAATGTAAATGTCAAAATTTACTTGAAATTGGTACATAATTATCAAATAAAAGCAGAGTATCGTTCTTCACCATAAAGTTAGCTAATAAATAGGTACTAAGTCAGACTAAGTAAGTATACTGCATTACGTCTACATTAATAACAACCGATCAAATCCACCCAGTAAGAATAGGAAAATTACACCACTCTCCCATCAAATCACAAAGTTGTTACAAACACACCATATCATATCTCTCATCTGAATTATTCCATTATCCACATCACTGTAATAATACATGATGTAATCCGGCGCCGTTCTGACGTCGTCGGAACTACAACTACTAAACCCTACGACTACGCTTACATATATACACACCCACCCACTCGCGCGTATAATTCACCCTTTATACACGCGTACGCCGAGAATCTCCGTGAGAGAGAGTTGCGCACCGCTACGCGGAGGTTATTGCGTGCGCGCGCAGGCGACAACTGCATCACACTCGGCTGCCTCGAAAACACGACGCTACACGGCGATGTTTATTCGACGAGACGAACGCCTCGCGCTCCTATATTTTTATAAACAACAACATATTCGCATTCATTCTCAAGATTAAACACACGCGCGCGCGCGCTCGCTTCTATTCTCCCATACACAAGAGCGCGCGCGAACGAATTCAAATATAGAACTCGTTGCGAAGGAAAAAAAAAGGAAAAAAAAATCTCTATAGCGGAAATAGAGACGAATAGACACGTATACACACAGACACGTACACGTAATAATACATCTTTACGTGTATCAAAATTATTTGTTTGCGTATCCCGCGTTTTAAAACACGCGGGTGAGGGGGGAGTATAGATCCTCCGATAAGAGCTCGCTCCTTAAAGGCACGCGTTTGCATCACGGCGCTTCCGCGTATGTTTTTCCTTTACGTTTATATACTGTATGTATATATACACGGGAGAGAGTAAGTAGACCGAGTGTATGGAGGAGAGGAGCCGATAAATGTATATGTACAATTATAATATTCGATTAGGTACCGCTGCCGGCGGTCGCGCGTTTGAGTAATCGTGTGCTGTTGCAGCTAATCGCGTGCGCGGCTTCCGCTACGACATGATAAGAATGCCAGCTTCGAATTTTCGGGGAGCAACAGTCGCCCGGCCCGGTTGATACTTTGTTTCGGTGGGAGGAGGAGAGGGAGAGGGAGGAAGAGGTTTTGGCGGCTATAGTTTAGCTATGTTACACTGACCTCGTACTTAATAAAACAAACAAATTGAATAAGAAGGATAAGTTGGGGGTTTCTTTATGTAATAGGTGGATATAGGTTGGGGGTTTGTTATGATGAGGTTTGATTGTAGTCTAGTTTTTTTGGGACATGCCTAAAATGTCTTTCGGACGAAATGACTTGGATGGCAAATTTCTGTAAATTGTATAAAATAATTATGCTCCCAAAAGTGGAAATCAATACACCGACTTTAAAATTATTAGTTATGCATCAATGAGATACTGCAGTAAAACCAGGTCATTTATTTTGAAATCTTTATTTACATCAATTACATTTATATACGAAATTAGCAAAAAATTAGTTTCGTATAAAAAGAGAAAAGATGGCTTTTTAACATTTCGTATACAAACATTTTACATTTTCATAAAATTTGTCTGCAATAGTGTCAGCATTTACGTAAAGGCCAGAAGCATAAAAATATTTCCTAACTGAATCACCGAATATAAAAAAAATGTCGAAACCCGTTAGCCCGACTTCCAGTCCACCGAGCTCAGTCACGCCAACTCGCAAACTTTAATTAAATTGACCTAAACAATCATCCCCGCGCGCCAACAAACGGCAAAAACCCATGACATTACCATACGAGTAGCCCCAAATCCGAATCCTCTCATTTCGAAATACCGCGCTCTTTTGTGCGCGCAGCAAAACACACATAGCCGATGCAAACCCCATTCCGAAACAGTTAAACTCCCTCTCGCAGAAAAACCTTCATCCGCGTATACACACGCGCTCGCCTAATTAGGCCCAGACACGGCAGCCCTGCACTGCACCGTCGTTCCTCTATACGGAACTCTCTCTCTCTCTCTCTCTCTCTCCCTCGTTCGCGAACGCTCGCGGGATTGGTTTTAATTGTCCCTGTAATTAGACCGAAAGTAATATGGCCCTCTCTCGTCTCGTTCCACAGAGACAATTTCTCGCTTTATCAGCGAGCGCTGCAGACATTATTCTCTCCCTCTGTCCGTGCCGTTGCACTGGAAGAAGAGACGAGAGAAGAAAGGAGCGATTGGGCCGGCCTTTTTTCACTAACGAGAGAGTGAGAAAGAGCGCGGGAGTTATTAACGGGGCAAAAGTCGCGGCTAATGCACTTAATTAACCCGGGAGGGAGGGAGGTCGCGTGTCCCGGCCATTAACGAGCTCTCTCTCTCTCTCTCTCTCAGCCTCAATATATATATATATATATATATATATATATATATATATATATATATATATATATATATATATATATATATATATATGTGCGCGCGCGTGTGTACGTATGGCCCATATTTCTCGGTTCTCGATATGCCGACCCGCGGTATCGATTTTCCATGGACATCGGAGGGGGGCCGGTCGCGAGAGGTTCGTTGCGCGCCTAAGGCAATCTAGATTAATTGAATTTCCTTGGGGAAATTTCGTGCCTTTTTCTACTCGCCGGTGTATTTTTCCTCCTCCCTGTCCCCCCCTCCCTTCTCCGCTTCGACGTTCCACTATACCCCTTTCTCTCTCTATATGCGCTCGAGCGAGAGCTTTTGTGCGCGCGTGGCGCTTTGTTTTGAGCGCGAGCGCGTGCCGCTGGCTTTGTGTGTGCGTTTCGAGCAGGAGAAAAAAGAAGAAGAAATTTCATACGCCAAGAATGGATGAGGTTGCGGAGAGCATATAGTTTTAATAGGGTCGTGTTTTGTTAGCGGCGGGAAGTTATAGTTTTCTTTGGAGGGTGAAAAAATTAATTTTTGGGGGAGGGATAAACCGGGACGTCGGCGTGCCGTTTGTAAAAGAGGGCGACACAGTTTCGGCTTGATGCTCTTGAAAGGCGTTTGGAGAGAGTGCTATTCGAACGAAATTTTGGTGTTAGTGAGCCGAGATCTGGATATTTCGATCGAATGGTATATATATATATTCTTGAATGTTCGAGGCATTGAGGAGCAAACGCTGCCAGTTGGGGATGAAAATTGAACGACCGATCAGAGACGATGGTCGGCCTTATTGAAATTGTACTACTTGGCAGTTTTTACACCTTAACGTTTTACATTACGTTCGAACCTTTATATAAAATTTTATATTTTTTATTTCATATTCAGACCATATTCGCTCACGTAACCGACAAAAATCGCAAAAATCTACGTAAAATACATTTCAATTCAGACCATTAACGTCCCCCCTCGATTTTCCTCAATTTCCAGGTTGACAGCGCAAGAGAGGGCAAACAAGGACTCTGGATACTCGGGTCAGTACAGGAGAAGGCAGAGGTGGACCGGAGCGAGCAGTCTCGGTGACTGGGCTGGCGCTGGAGGGGAGGTGCGTACACACACACATATATATATATATACACATACACGCTATGTACTCGCCTTTGACGCGAGCCGCGCGTTTACGAGCGTTTATTACTTTATAACGGAGTAACGCGCGGTTTTTCGTCTATGATGAAATTTGATTTTTATACACGGGCAAGTGAATTTCCTGGAAAATCGCTGCCCGGTATACACAGAGGTAGCAGCGCTGTAAAAGTTTCGTATAAAAGTAACGGTGATAAAGTTTGCGAACAATATACGAAAATGATATTTGACGGAAAACTTACATTGGAGAATTCGTTACGACTTTTCTTATTTACACCGATACTACCGTCTTGGTTCCATTGACCCGTGGGGGCGAGTTACGTATAATAGAAATAAACTATCCGGCCGCGCCGCTGAGAAACGAGGCATCCGATGCAGTCCGATTAGAAAACAAAATTATCTCGCTGTACCACTCCCACCTTCCGAGTGTACTTTGTCGAGTAAGTCGCCGGATCTAGACTACAGTTTCGATTCCCGGTACAGCGCTGTAATAAAACTTTTTTACGATCCGAGGTATGAATGGTATGTCTATTTACGCTTAGCCGCCGCGGTATATCGCTCTATTTCGCCCTTTTCATAAAGGAGAAATATATAAAAAATTTGAGAAATTATTTCGTAGTCGATCGGATCGCATGTCATATCGCATCTCGGATATCTTAACCATTAAATCAATGTATACCAGCCCGTCTTGTCCATCAGCCATTGCAGTCTTACGACGCAGCCGTATAATAAAGTGAAAAAGACCCATTAAAAAAACAGAGAAGAGAGAATAAGGCTTGTTTGATGTGAGCGCAGGGATCAGGTCAATCAGCGATGGCGCCAGGCCGGGATCAGGGTGGCGGGGCGGGGGACGGCGGGGGCAAGGGCCCCTCGTCCCTCTTCATACTGAGCGAGGATAATTGCATAAGGAAGCACACGCGCTTCATAATAGAATGGCCGCCCTTCGAGTACGCCGTCCTCCTCACCATCATCGCCAACTGCGTGGTGCTCGCCCTCGAGGAACATCTGCCGTGCCAGGACAAGACCACCCTGGCCAAGAAGCTCGAGACCACCGAGATCTACTTCCTCGGCATATTCTGCGTCGAGGCGAGCCTCAAGATCTTGGCCCTCGGTTTCGTGCTCCATCGCGGCTCCTACCTACGCAACATCTGGAACATCATGGATTTCTTCGTCGTCGTCACCGGGTAAGAGATCGTCTATACTCTCTAGGACTATCTTTTAGGTTTATCAGGTGGGTCAGTGGACTGGTGAAACATTCATTGGAGATTGTGCATTTATTCAGAGCTGACGCTTAGCGCGACAATAATTGAAAAGTTGAAAAGATTCGAAAGAGGGAGAGAGAGCAATTTTTCACCAGCCGACCGACTCTTTTGCTAAGTAATTTTAACAATTGCCGCACGTACGTATCGCACGCGCGCGCGAGAATAGTTTCATTATATAGTCCGCGGCGAACGTGAATAAACGAATTTAATTAAGCCGATGGAATTTTCACTTGTGTATGTATATATGTATATATATACGTACTGCCAGCGGGTGTTTAATTTTAAAAAAAGGAGAAACGCCGCGATGCTGGATTGTGTCGCGCGTGGGCGATACGTGTGTACGTTAAAACGTTAAAATTGTTACGGAATAATTTAATGTACCAACTGAAATTGAGGAAATTTAATATTAATTCAGCTCTATAATTTTAATCAAGGTTCTTGCTCTCGTAGCGCGAGTGCCGGTCGTAATCCTTGGAAAGCTGTACCTTTTATCGGAATTCAAATATTTTGCGGAATGGTTTAAACTGATTTTGGAATGTAAAATTGTAATGGCAGCGTTATAACTGAGAATATAACCGTTACAAAATAATGGTTTGAAATTAACGATTTCTAGGGATTACGTACTTGCGAGCAGCCGCTGAGAGTATTATCATGACTAACGAAGTATCATATTTCATTATCGAATCCCCTGTTTATTTGACCAACCCCTTTTCAACAGTGATATTTCAAACTAATCTCTTGACATGATTTTTAATATCACAAAAAGACAACAATCAAACACTTTTATTCGAGTTTCCACCGCAGTATCAGTGCAACAACTACTCAGACACTTGTTTAAGAAGAAGTTATTTATAATGTAAAATCCATGAAACAAGGCCACACGACATAATTAATTTGTAATATATCATGATTCTCGAAACTTGTTCCAAAATTTACGTCTCTGAAAAAAGATATAAATCTTCGCGATCGTTGCACTGACACGGCGATACACCAGCAATTCTCCCCGTGCGTGTCACAAAACAAATCACCCTACCTTCCTCCTCAAAAAAAAAAAAAAAAAGAAGAAAATCCCAAACTCGACGAGAGCACGAGATGAAAAATCCATATAATACACACACATAACACACAAAAACACGCAGCACACCATATCAAGCGGACGCGTAGCGAAGACGAGGAGGACGCCGAGAAAAAGTTCACCGCTCGTCGCGATGGCAACACTCGTCTTCGAAATTCGATATACCTCGGACTCACTCCTGCTCTATACGCCGCCACCACCACCGCCGCTATATATACCTTCGCATTCGAACGCAGCGGCGTTCGTCGACTTTAATTCGCCCAATCGAATTAGCATAATAAGCCCTAGCCCGCGCCACCTCCAAAGTCAATCGAATCGAACGGTGAGCTTCTTGCCGGCGACTCATCTCTCTATATATATACACGTATACATAAATATTCATACTATCGTATCACCCGAGAATAAGAAAAAAAATAAGAATAGACATAAGAAAAAAAGAATGAGACGTATACGTGAAGCGAAGTGGAGCGAATAGATGATAACCTGGGCGACTATGTTGTGTGTGAAATGCCGCTTATAGGTCGATGACCGTGTTCGCCGAGACAAACGTGGACGTCGACCTGCGCATGCTACGTTCCTTCAGGGTACTCAGACCGTTAAAGCTGGTCTCGAAAATTCCAAGTGAGTTTAGACAAAAGTTCACGCTCTGCGATCATACGTAGCGCGCGAGCGAGACAAAACAAAAACGTAACAAAATAAAGACACATATGATATACCTCTCTATTAGCTCCAAAAGACCTATTTATAGATCATCAGCTGTTCCTCCGATCTCTATATTTATATATTTGCGTTGTGTATTTGGCTCGTTAAGTTCCTTCGTTCTCGTATTATTATTATTATTATTATTATTACTATACGTATCGTATTATATATATAATTGTACTGAGAAACTTTTTAGCTAGTTTAAAACTTGACTTTAGTTGCGTCTACATAGAGACTACTTAGCTCTTGTGTCAGTTTAATATATATATATACTCGTGAAATTATAATTGTACAATAGGATTTAGGAATCAAATATATATAAGTGATTCTTGTATACATATTATGTGTCCTTGTGTACTCGTATTTTGCTTACTACGCTCGTTCATTCGATTGACCATTAGATGATTCGAAAGAAAGACAGAGATACGAAAAAAGTTTTCAACTTTCCTTCATGTTTTTTTTTTTTAGTCTACCGATATGCTGAATTTATCTTTTTTCCTCATCGCTGTCTATTTTTCTTTCTATAAAGCTATTATTATTGTTATCATTACTGTTATTATTACATTTATATGATAATTATTAATATTAGCGGCTGTTAATGTTTTAGATCAGTTGATTAAATAAAGTAAATAGATAGTTGACGTAGGTAAAACATCTGTCTCTGATAAGTATAGACCAGCGTCATAAGCGCAATTCGATATCCCTGTCAAGGTCTTGAAAAGCTTTTTTTATCATTTTTTTTTCAATTTGTCACAATTAGACATTTAGCTGTGAATAATGCCAATAATCCAAACTTACGAGACCTTGTATCCAGTGTTCTGCTAGAGAACACTAATAAATTGTTTGTCTAGTAAATTTAAAATTTAGTTTTTAAGGGCGTATATATTATCGTATACGTGGAATATAAATAGCTTACAATGTGATTGTTGCTTTGCTGATGCGATTCACAATAGATGTGATCAAAACGTACATAAGATGAGTATTTGCTAGAAAAGAAAAACTGACATTTTCGACGATTTGTAACGTCGCTGTATCTTTACAGATATTAGATATGCGTCTAGCGTAAATAAGAGAAAGCTAATTTTAAAAAACGCTTGATCCTTTGTGTCATAAATGTGATTCCATAAAATTATAAATATCTCAAAAATATCTTTAAATAATGATCTTTGACATTGCTTATTTTTAATAATCGACATTGAAATGCCAATGTTCGAGTAGAATTCTCAAAAATGTTTGTGACACAGATGGTCAAGCCACATAGAATCACTCGCTGCGTGACATAAGCTAGAAAAATTCTTTAGGTGTACGCCTAGTATTTCGAGAAGTTTAATAGTTTTTTTATTCCTCTGCGGATAGAATTTTATAGCAAACATCATTAAAGCGATGCATTACGGAATTAATACCAACATAACAGAAATGTAACTAATCAGCAACATGCAAATCCAGAATATAAACGGTTTAAAAGCAGCGCGCGGTGTCCTACTTTCGTCAATTTTAAAATGAAAATAAAAATACTGAGATTTATTAAGCCACTAATCAGATAAAAAGTATTAACTAATTTTCAGAATGATTCAATTTTATAAAACTCTTTTTTCCTCGTTAAAAAAAAAAATAAAAATAAAGAAATACAAACAGTGTTATTCAAAATTCGATATTCTAACAATCCACATCTACCCTTCAGATATGAAAATCGCAGCTCTACCACAAGTATCTCGTATTTTCTAATGTGCACAGATAAGCGCAGCTCTTCTATTCAATGAAGAAATTTGCTATAACGTTCTTTCCGCACCTCCTTCACCCTCTACTTCTCTTTCTCTCCTTTTTGACGACGTTATCGGGCCACTAGAGCTCATTGCAAACGCGCGCCCATACACGAGAGTAGCAAAAGCGAGGAGACGAGCACAGCGTTTTCGACGATTCGAGGAGCCGTCGTCGAAATGCATTCGCGCTGGCGAAAGTCATTAGGGGTAAGACGGAGAGAGAGTATATATATATATACGAGTGTGCCACGAGTGTATGTATGCGTTATCTTCTTCTACTTTATATATATACCTACTTACAGCCTACTTAGCGCTCCCTTTTAGTTTTTCACTTTGCTCCTCTTGAGAATTCGCAATGATGTAAAGCGCTAGAGAGACTGAGAACATCGCTCGTAATTTCATCCAACATTATAGCGAAAAGTTTCGGCGAAGTTGGAAAGAATATCGCACGCGGTGGGGCTTTTCTTCAAGTTTTCCGCTTTCTTTACAGCCGCGCGCGCTTGTAAGGGTTTTTATACAGCGAAGTAAAATAATAAACGAGAAATTCAATTTGCTCTGCTAACCAAACCGAAGCGAGGATGACTTTTAAAAACAGTGTAATTCCGAAGTCTAATTTCGGAAACTTCTGATCCGACGTTCGGACAAACAACGCGCTGCACCCTCTATTGCGCAACGTATTTCCCAAAAATAGTTATGATCCAATAATTTCCTGACTCGGAAAGCCACATTCATTGACCGACTGACTCTTCCTCCCTCTCTCTCTTTTAATACCCCAACATCTTCCGCAATCAAAGTCAACTTCGCCGACTCACCCTCACCCATTGTGCTCCCCCCGTATTCCAGGCTAGCTCATCATCGTCGTGTAGTATTATAGGATGCATTTGCGTGTAGCATAACCCAAAAAGAAAGAGCGAAGAAAGTAGATGACCACGTATACACTATTTACTGGCTTTAACGTGCACGCACGTCTGACGCCGCCGCCGCCGCCTATATTTAGCGCCGTCTATCTTTAGCTGAAGTCGATGAATAATAAAGTCCCAGCTATACGTTGGTAAATAGATGCCCTAGCCGATGCAAGCCGAGAGTGCGCGTGTAACCTACTGGACGAATCCGGCAGTTTCTGAAAAATAAATCCACCTCCTGTCTGCGGGAAAGTCGATATACTCGTCGAAACTCAAAACGGCGGAAATCGTCGGTTTGGAAAGTTTCCGCGTGGGCAACCGCGAAATGAGAGGGAGGGAGGGAGAAAAAAATAAGCGCAGAGAGCAAAGTTTCGCGAGCGCCAGATAAGTTGGCGGTTTGAGGACAAAAGCCCCGGCAATCTCTTTTAATAATTGGCCAGAAAATTAGGTTAATAGAAAGTTCTTTTCGTGCGCTAAACTAATATATATTCGAAAGTTTTTAAGCTGATTATTTCTGTAGTCGCGAGTGTCATCCTCCTCCTACCACCGCTTAAGTCCCGCGGGCGCCGAGACCGCAATTCATTTCAAACTTTTCAAGCACGCGTACGCGCACTGTTCGAATATTTCGAAATTTATGTTTGTCTGGCCGTTGCTTTCCGAGTCCGTGACTCAAGTTTCTCAGCGCCGAATCCGTACCAAACAAATTACCTAATAAACATTATGTCGAAACATAAACATTGCATTATATTCCAAGTCACGTTCTTATATTATTTCTCTCGGAAATTTTCTTAACGGCGTCTGGAAACCCTCCATTTTCCCGTCGTCGGCTCGTATATCCAACGGCGCGCGCGACTTAAATTTAAAGTTAACCGTGGGAGGAGTTCGGCAGCAGCAGCGCAGTTCTCCCCCGTTATATACGAGAAAAAGAGAGAAAATCCCGGGGCAGAAACTATTCTCGCAGTATTTTTCAAACTAGCGCAAGGGGAAAAACTACCGCTCTCGAGGACCCAATTAAATTTCCACGCGGGTTTCCTCCTCCTTCTCCTCCTTCGATCCTCTCCGCCACTTTCTCATCCTGAATAGGACGCCAGTGTTATCCCTTTCCACGAAAATATCCTTCGTCTCCGTGTATGCGCGTACACACATACATATGCGGCGCGTCCTCCTTTCTCACTCCCATTGTGAGAGGCGTGCATATACACGCTTCCCCTATTTTTCTCTCTCTCTCGTTCACTCGCTCACTCGCTCGATCCTCTTTGTCTATAGCGCGAAATCTTAGCTCGGCGCGGCTACGTAACGTATAGGGTAAAGATTTACCTTATCGATTCAGTCTCTCTCTCTCTCTTTCTCTCTCTCAGGATGCGAGCGAGAAAGATGATTTAGTGATATCCTTTGTTACGAAAAGTTGCCGACTCGCGCGCAGCAACCAGCGAGAGAGAGAGAGAGAGAGAGAGAGAGAGAGAGAGAGAAAGAGAGAGATGATTTACCGATATTTCACTTTCAGCCGCTCGGTGCGTTAAAGTCTGGTAAATACGTCGATGAATTTATTTTTTCCCTTCTCCCCCGCTCCTTATAGTACTCCAGTCTGGGAGTTTTAGCTTATTACCGCGAGTGAAAACGCGGCTGTGTTTCAGCGTGGCTGTGTTTTATATATAGCCGACGCACGATGACGATTGCGGTTTTTGTCTCGAAGGGTATGTAGAGCCGATAAGAGGAGAAGAAAGCGTAGAAATCAATGCTGCGTGTGTGTGTTTGTGAATGGTTTTAGCGTTATGTTATATGCGAGAGTGAAGTACGTGGTGCCTAACCGTTTTTTTTTAATATATACATAATATATACATTTCATGCTGTCATAGTTTTAGCCATAGTGTATCTTACTTTATGAACGCTAGAATAGTTTTATTCTTTTATTTTTATACCCTCTCCTATTTCACCTCATATACATGGAAATAGATTGAAGAGCGACTCCCATGATTCTTTCAAGAAGATCAATCGCTGTTTATTTTCTTTTTAAGATTTACCAAATTTATATATAAATAATTAGTGATTATTAATAATATTTTAATAGAGTATTTATAGAAACCTAATAATGATGAAACGATCTGTCACAAGACTTGAATTTATAACGGTGTCGGAGCCTGTATATATATATATATACAGTATTGTTAAATATTCTGCTATTTACTTTAATTTTTAATTTGCATTTATTATTGAAGTCATTTACGGTTCTTTAATTCACCACGAGCAGTAAACGACTGAATTTATCATATCATAAAAATAAAAAATCTGTATTGGACAATTGGATCCGACATCCCTTTCATAAATTTGCAGAAATGAAAAATACTTTAACGTAAATAAGCATCCAGTTCATAATTGTTAAAAATCCGTTTATGTAATGTTAATAGTGTAGTAACATGAACATTCCATAAACACCAGAGAAAATCGGCACATCGTTTCACCATGACGAGCGAGAACCATCGTTCCGCCTATAATCTAGAACAGCAACCATGTTCCTCGCTCCTAGTCATTTTTGCCAGAAAGTGAAACGAAAGAAAAAAAAAATAGTCTAGTGAAAAAGTGAAAAAGAAACGTTAATATACATATATATAACACGCTAGTGGCTAGTCTCTAGTAGTAATTAAGTAGTGGATTAGCGTAATAGAGTAGTATGTAGTAAAGTGTGGGCGGGGGTGTGTGTATGTTTGGGGCAGGTTCGTCACGGCGTTCCCGCAAGGCATAAACCTGGATATGGATCTGCGAACGTTGCGCGCGATACGCGTGTTGCGACCGCTCAAACTAGTCTCCGGCATACCAAGTGAGTAGCAGCGCTTCAATTAACGAACAGACAAAAAAAAAACAAAAAAAAATTCCAATGACGCCAGAGAGGATTTTTCATGGCACACTTTATTATACATATTGCAGAGAGTCTTTTAGTTTTCTTTTAGAGAATTTATTACGCCTATTAGTCTTTTGTTACGTTTTATTATTACTATATATTACTACCTTTTTTTGTTACGGTTTTTGGTCTTCATTCTCAGTTCATCCATTAGTTGTAATTATTCAGTGTGTTTACCGCCAGAGATTGAAATTGAATTAGAGCGGGGAATCAATACTGGTATATTGCGAAAATAGAGGATTTTTCTTATTTATAGTTCCGGGAATATTAGAGTGTTTATTGAAATAACTTTCAATATTTATTTAAACGTGGGAACGTGATGGGGTCGTTTTATGACGCTGTGTCTTTAAATAATTCAGCTTGCATTTAATTTCAAATCGTTGACAAATATTACGGATACGCCATCGAAGATGATTATCGAAGACCCAAAATTTCAACACACCACTATTGATTCTCCACGATTGAAACCAATTAGTTCAACCACTGCAATAAAAGCACCAAGTATATACCAAGCCATATATAGCATATATCTAGATGAAAGAGTAAAAACTAGTTGGCATTGATATAACATACCGAAATATCCATAGCTTTGAGAAACCTTTAGAATAAAAAAAAGTAAAAACAAAATAAGAACGAAGGTTAGACGACGCGAGGAGATTGAAAAAAAAATGGAAAAATAAGAGAGGGAAGAGAGGTATAGAAGAAAAGAATGTACCTCGTCCCTCTCTCGGGGGAGAGAGGGAACGAGAGGCAGACACTAATTAAGGGCTGGATGCTCTCTCCGCTCGCAGGTCTCCAGGTGGTGCTCAAGTCGATCATCAAGGCGATGGCTCCGCTCTTGCAGATCGGCTTGCTCGTCCTGTTTGCCATCGTGATATTCGCCATCATCGGCCTCGAGTTTTATTCGGGGACCCTGCACAAGACGTGTTACAGCATAGAAAATGCCGGTGAATATTCATTGACCTATGCATCCCTTATGCGCGTATGTGTGTCTGTGTAACTGTGTACCGTTCGTGGCTTATCATTAATGCATTGGCTGTTTGTATACGTAGCGTTATCGCATACATATATATCATATTTGCTTCTCCTCTCTCATAAGAATCATTTTGAAGGATAAGTATGTACACTCGATCACTGTTCATTCTCTCCATGTTCATCCATCATGCAAGCATCGTTCATCTTGGTAATACGAAAATATTTCTTAAAATTTTCACGCTAGAAAACATGAGCATATAATACTAAGGCATGGATGAACCAGTTCGAAATCACTGCATTCTGGTTCGTTCATTCCGTTTTGCCATCATCGGCAGTTCTAGCCCTCAAGCATAATCCATTTCGCGCATCATCCTACCGAATCACTCTATAGATATACCAGACAATAACATCTCCGGTCGTCATTGTGACGACCCGCCGTGCTTGTGCGCGGGCGCTTTGTGTCCACAGATCTAATCGTAAAGGACGGCGAACAGCCAAATCCGTGTAACACGGACAACGAGTCTGAGGCGCCGCTGGGCGCCCACGTATGCAACTCTAATACCTCGAAGTGCTCTGATCGCTGGGAGGGACCAAACAGCGGCATCACCAGCTTCGACAACATCGGCTTCGCCATGCTCACCGTCTTCCAGTGCATCACCATGGAGGGCTGGACTGCCATATTGTACTGGGTAACGCAAGAAATATGTTCATCAGTGTTAAAACAAAAGAAAGAAAGAAAAGATTGAAGCAAAAAGATAACAAAAATATATATTTAAATGATGAGAATGAAGCGACGAAAGAAAGAATCGCGCGCTCGCCGATTGACTTTCGCTCAGTACAATATTTCTTTATGATTGTCTATATTATCTATTTCTCTATATGGATGTTTTTTCCGCCTGTGTATAATCCGTGCATTCGTCTCTCCCGCGCTTAGTGGTCAAGTAGAGGTAATAATATATATATATATATATATACAGTAGTGGTTCAAGTGCTCTCTAAATGTTAGATTTTAAGTATACTATATAATATTCTCTTCTTCTTTCCTTCTAGGATCGGATTGACGGGTGATATGTAGTAAGGTTGAGAATCTTAGTAATATTAAGTTATCATTAGAGTGTCTCATCTTCTCATCATACTAGAATTTTCAACTTTATTAGATATAGTTGTAGAGTAAATATATCTTGTTTATGACAACTTTGGAGAGTACGAATATATATATACAATTATATATTCTTGTATTTGTTTACAGTATTTACTATGGTAAAATGATATATTTTAGAGATACTTTTTGTAGATGACGACAACACTGAATACAAAAGAATAATAGAGCAGTAATAAAATGTGTATAGTCAGTGTACCGTATTTTTATCATCAAGTTTTATCGATTCGTGGATAATAATTACGTGTAATTACTATACAAACAAAAATCTGTCCAATATTGAGCATCAATTGTTACGGTACATTAAGATTTAAAATTCCACTAAACAATAACAATAATAAGACAAATAATTTTTCTTTCTCAAAACAGCGAAAAATAAGCGTAGGAGGGAAAAATGCACGAGTGTAACGTCGCTGTTTATGTTGTGCACTCGATGTACTTTTATCGGAAATCCTTCCAGAGTTACTTTTACGTGTGTTTTTTCCTTACTTTGTTTTTGTACTTCGGTGTTTCCTTTTTTCTATATTATTTGGTGTATAGTTATATACCTTATCTAAAAAAAATCTCAATGGTGCTTCTGTTTGGACAATCGAATTATTTCCATGAGAACTCGTGCCTGGCGCTTACCCTTATACCAACCCCAACGACACTACGGCACTATCCATATATATATGTAAACTTTACTTCCACAATACAAACAACTGCGATATAACTGCATGACATAGTACAAATACCCTGGCAATTCGCATGTCTGCAACAACGCGCGATACTTTCATCGATGTGCGCAAAAGTACGAGTTGTAACTGCTAAATAAATGCTTTATTGTACGTCTATATAACACATGACGTGAGAAATCTGTACTGGTTTTCAAAATTTACGCTTTTAATGTTGACTGCTTTATATTACTGACCTTCGTTAACAATGATCTGTGTGATTTTTCATTCGTAAAGCGCTATTTATTGGCCGTGTTATGGCATAACAAAAATTCTATACATATTTGCAAGAGAATTTTCGATTACACGACACTGAATCAAACCAACAAGACAGACCAAAACCACAGACTATATAAAACTCCGACTGGCAAAAAAAAAAAATACAGTACACCACGTCGATCGCGACGGTAAGAGCCTCGCTCGCGAAACTATTTAGCAGCGAGCATTCACGTACACGCGCGCATTAACATTCCAAGGATTGTCCCTTCTTCTTTCAGCGAAATATCACCGCTCATATCGATTTACGTGTTCTCTTTCTCTCTCTCACATCGACTATGTACAAAGAGAACTTTCGACTCATTGACGAGGTTCACAGGTATTATTCACCGAGCATACGAGGCTCAACAGGCACGATTTCTCTCCCCCCCCCCCCCTCCTCCGCCCCTACTCCTCACCTCTCTTTATATATCTATGTACATGTTTTTCGTTCCTCTGTCTCTTATTACGTTTATCTCGGTCGGTTTTTTTTCTCCCGTATACTAATACCACTGTGTACCCTCATCGATGTTTCTTTTACCCGATCACGAAGTCGTCGTTTATTCCTTTTTCATTACTTTAGTTTCTTTAGTTGTTTGGGTTTTGTTATATTCATTTTAGTTGAGTATTCTGTCACAAACTCGGCAGTAATAGCATGTACGTACGTCGGGGTTCTCCTATAGCGAGTGTCTCTGCTAACACTGACGTATATATTCACTTTGCTCAGTATGACACTGTCAGTTTCAGCCCTCACTTTTTTAACTCTTATAGTCTTATTCCGAATATATGTATATACATTGTCCTACTATCATGTGTCGACCACTTGAAATGTCGTTAAAGTGAATCCTTTCCCGATTACGAAATACGCTTAAGGAAAAGCCACCCGCTTTTGCGACATTTCGAGGGGTTCAAGGGGGTGTGAACAACACGTTTTACTTTCTTTAACACACCTCCATTATATATATATATATAATATGCAATCTTCCTTTTCCATGAGTCACAGACACACGATCCACTCCTTCACCCCCTGCATAAATTAGCAACAGTCGATCATTCTACATAGTTTAAGGCACTTAGATGAATCATCGTCTCATCAGTATAAAAGAAAGCAGCGTAACCGTTATTTTCTCTCTGTCTCTTTCTCCGTAGTTTGTAGCTGAAATAGAACGTTTTAAACTTTGTACGACGATAGACTGTTCTGAGCGCAGAGGAGGGAGCGACCTTCAGCACAAAAGCAAAACTTCCTTATGTCAATTACACAATTCTCATTGTCACAACCAATCTTTCACACCCTCTCCAATATAAATATAAAAGCATCTATATATGTATATTCTTTCGATATTGCGAGAACAATGCCGCGTATAGAAGAACGCCAGCGGAGTAAATTTATATAAAATTAAAATGTAAAATATGCATCTGCAGCGATGCCTTTTTTTCCATTCTCTAAACACCAGCGTGCGCGCGTGCGCACGCGGCATTGTTCTCCAACTATGACTTCTATTTACGTGTATATTTTTTTCTCATTGTCGCTGATCAATATGTGCAATGTGTACTACTACTCTTGACTGGCTGTGTGTGTGCCTCTCACACACCGCTGTGACCCGAAGACCCGCTTTATTATTTCCGCACTTCGACCTCCCCGAAATTTCACGATGATTCGATGAATTTTGTAGACGAATGACGCTCTTGGTAGTACGTTCAACTGGATATACTTTATACCTCTGATCGTCATCGGATCTTTCTTCATGCTGAACTTAGTTCTCGGTGTGTTGAGCGGGTAAGTTCACGACTCTGATTAATTTTTCTCATCGAGCTAATAATATATAACCATTGTCGACGGCAACAATATAATATGTTGTCATCATCATAATCATGCATAAAAACATCATCATTCCTTTGTTTTCTTAATGAATTTACTTTTTATTACCATTATATATGAATAATGTCAAGGGGGCGAGAGTATAAAAGGTTGTGATTGTAAAGTTAAAAGTGAAGTGAGAGCGGAGAAATATTGAAAAATGTTCTTTAGGGAGTTTTCTAACGAAAGAACGCGCGTGGAAAGGCGAGCCGAATATCAAAAGGCGAAAATGAAGCGTCTCTTTACCACTGCCTTCAGTTCGTATTTAAATTGGATCACTCAAGCAGGTTTTAATTCTTTCGTTTTTCCCCCTTTTTCCTTTGATTATATAAACCAGTAATTCGGTAAGTGTCCTAATTGTCGTTTACTTTTCTTTTTTATTTCGCGAATAAAGATCGAGAGAGAGCAAAGCTTAATTAAAAGTGTCGAGATTTCATCGACTATTTTAACATTAATATTGAAACTTTGTTCAAAGGCAAAAACTTTGAAGAATTAGTAGACATGTATATTCCAAGACAATCGATCGATAAAAACTTTTACAGGACACTTACTTTTGCTGTAAACTAAACTTCAGTAACAACTTGCTAATGTAAGCCAGAGAAAGCTATATACTAACCACAATGTAACCTGTAAAAAATCTTGTATTTAGAAGTAAATTAAACAACAGTAAAACTGCCAGTTTATAAACACGATCACTTTGTTTCTCCGTAACGTCACCATGCCATATATCTTGACGCTATACATGCACCGCATATATCTCATAAACCGCATCATCCTTCATTATACAAAATGCCCTAAAAAAAAAAAGGAAACATGGAGGAGTCCAGAATATATATCACCGAGCTCTCCTATGTCATGTGTATCTCGTTATCGCTAGCGCGCGCCGTCATGTATCTTTTTGTAACGCTTGTAGAGAGTTTGCGAAGGAGAGGGAGAAGGTGGAGAACCGGCAAACCTTTCTCAAAATGCGAAGGCACCAGCAGCTTGAGCGCGAGCTAAACGGCTACGTCGAGTGGATCTGCAAAGCAGGTTAGACGCCGCTAGATCTCATTTATATATAATACCG
Organism: Torymus aiolomorphi; assembly: GCA_036365515.1. NCBI lineage: Eukaryota > Metazoa > Arthropoda > Insecta > Hymenoptera > Torymidae > Torymus > Torymus aiolomorphi. The sequence goes on from CM070873.1 coordinate 258,817,010, forward strand.
TCGTCTCCGTCATTATTTTGCTGTTGCGCTCGGACAGTTTTAAACGTGATTGAATAAATTTATCAACAGTATACTGTCTATAATGAAGAGTTTGTTGTCCTCCAGATAATTGGATTTAAATTTTAAGTAGTTTTTAAAAACTTATTACTTTTATAATGTTTAAAATACATCGGGCTTGAAATTTTTAAAGCTTAAATGATTTTCAAAAGACTATTTTTTACCAATAAGATTATTTGTATATCGCATCACCTTACATAACAAACTTTTTCCTACTAGTCTTAACGAAATTTTATATAAAACAACGCGTGCAAAGGTACAAACACAAACAAATTGTCCGAGCGCAGTAACGCACTTATCTCTGCAGAAGCTACCCACTATATCTGAAACATCAACCCAACCTCCCGTCGCGCGTACACATATACGAAAGCGTACACATAACTCCGCGAAAGCTAGTAGCCAACTCTCCCTTTTGCTCCAATTTAACCGAGATAATTGAACTGTCAATTTTGCTCTTTTCTCCTCCCACAGAGGAAGTCATACTGGCGGAGGAGCGCACGACGGAGGAGGAAAAAATGCACATTATGGAAGGTAATCACTCGCGCACCTGCGCTTTATCTCTTTAATAAGAAAACTTCGCGAGGATTATGTATATAGAAAAAACAATTAATACCTCTTATACCGAGCGACGACTGATATGTTTATGCTTCTTGATTCGCAGCGAGGAGGCGAGCGGCGGCGAAGCGGAAAAAGCTGAAAAACCTCGGCAAGAGCAAGAGCACCGACACCGAGGAGGAGGACGCCGAGGACGATCAGGAAGATGGTGAGTTGTATTTTTCCCGTTCGTGGTGGAACACACAACTCGTTCTTTTTCTTACAAATTGAATATACATATAGAGAAAGTTCTTTCCGAGTTCTTGTCTATTATATACTCTATTGTCTCTTTATATATATACTCTGTTATACCTATACTGTTTTTTTTTCTAATGTGATGACTTTATTATATATTCAGTATTATTGTCGATTCTTGTTATATTATATATATACATATTATTATTGAGTAAAGATCTGTGAAAAGTTCAGAGTTTGCACTTTAGTGTAAATTAATCGATCGTTCATTCGTTTTTATCAACTCTTATTCATTATATCATTAGAATCAGAGAGTTATCTTACATTTTTATTATTATTATTATTACTATATTATATATTACTGCCCTGTTACATATCACATAGTGTTTTTTACGTGCCTTGTGTAAGGAAAGATATTCTTTTTATACATACATGCGAGATCCCCCACGTGAGAGTTTGTGCGCGCGAACTTGTCATATATATATATTTTTTTTCTTTTTTTAACCGAACGAAATGAGTTTCTATATACATATATTATACGTGCATATCGGTATAACTGTACATATGTTACTGTAATGATTATTATTATATACACTTGTTTCCATCAATTGTTATTGTTATACTTGTTCATAACTCGCGTGTATATCATTGTCGCCTCCCCCCTTACCAAACCTATCAAGGAGCATTCTAAACACACGCTATCAGATGATCCTCTTGTTTCAGAGCCTAAGAAAAAACTGAAAGGTAACTACAATCCAGGTCATGCTACAGTAAATCTCTATATTCTCTATATTATTAACGTTTATTACAAGTAAAGAGCTACATTGTTTCTTTTCTAACTGTTTGTGTTGATCGTTGAGAGTAAAAGCCGAGTACTGGTACTGGTACTGTTATGCGTATTTCATTACATAAACATTCCGCTAATTATATACTTACACAGACTTGCGCACATGCGTGCGCGTGTAGTTATGTGTGCGCGCACTCCACTCGCGGGGCGAGAGAGTCGCGTCCTCTCGGCTCCCGAACTTGCTCTAATTCGCGCGCGCGTGCGAAGCCCCTCGTTACATAGCTTGTCAGAGGGCAAACAAACTTTTGAATTTAATTTGACTCTCGCGCGTTTTTTTTTCTGTCTATATTATGTGCTCTACAAGTTTTTCTTTTTTATTCCGCCTATTTTGGACTGCGGTTTCGTGTAATCTGACAAACTCGAGATATCGTGTAAATGTCGGGGCTTTTTTTGGATTTTTAACATTTTAATGCCAAATTCACGGTTGAAGAGCAGTTTTAACAAGTCGAGAATTTCTGTATTTAAATTGTTGAACTATTGTAACTGAAATGTTTGCGAAGAGGTTTTGTTGCCTCAAAAAATATCTCGAAAACCTTGAGCTGGCTAATTTTCGCGCGGGGTATTTTTTCAGTGTTCGAAAAAAGTTAAATTATACCAGTTTCCCAGAAAATGTTTCGTTTACTGCGCGACGGTATAAAAGTTTTTATCAATTTAACGTATCTCCGAGACATCGGATTTAGAGCAGTCAGGTAATAGTAAAAAACAACTTTTTCTCTCGTAAACTCTCTCACACACTCACATACTCGCGCGCACGCACACGCGCGCACACAGGTGCGCGAGCCACCCGCACCACACTTTTGCCATTTTAACGCCACGTCACATGTACACATCTAAATATCCACACACGCACATGCACATATATATATAAATAGACGTGTCAGTCAGTCAGTCAGTCAGTCAGTCAGTCACAGTCTCAAACATACACGACTACAACAACAACAACAACAACAAGAACCATCATCTCTCTCCTCCAAAAGCGCAGTAAGCTCTGCAGTCATTGTTGTAATTATTATTGAATCCACGTAATTGTGTGCAACGTAATGTATACTGTATACAATGTACTACTAAAAGCAGCGCGTGTATATTACATGTACGCGCGCCGCCGCCAGTCGACTTTGCTGCGAAGTATACCTCAGCTCGAGTTGGCCGGCTTCAGTAGGTAGCATCAAAATACACACTAGCAGTACATTCATATACTATCAATTTTTTTTTTGGCATTTTTTTTTCTTGTTCGTTATTGTGTCGTTGTTCCTGGCCTGCGAGAAGCGAAAGTATATTGTCGCAAGAAAAAAGTACGTAAAGAGTAAGAAACAGTAAAGAGCAGTGTATGAGTACAGTAAAAAAAGTTATTAAAGAAACGCACCCACATGCGCATTGGGGCGCGGACCGACGAACCCAGAGAGCGACGTCTATCTATATATGCTGATTTCATCGCGCGCGCGCTTCGCACATCGTATATATCATCAGCGCCTCTTTTATTCTTTCCTTTTCATTATTCATGTATACATTCACATATGCATTTTTTATCATTCTCATGCGCTCTTCCAAGTTCTCAGGTCCCCGTCGTCGATGCGTCGTATACACGCATCACCATCACCACCACTCGCATTTTGTACAACAACATGCCACCACTTTTCATCTTTTTTTTTCCTCGTCACCGCTCTTTCGTTTCTGTATTCATTGTCATTATCTCTTAGTTTTATCGTTTGGTTTTTTATTGCATCTCGTTTTGTAATCACGCGGTTGACAAAGGAGTGCGCAGATATGATTTATTACAACCAATATATACATTTCTTTTCTTAGGTATCTGCTTCTTATATTATATTGGATATTATTATTAATTATATTACATTGCCGTATATTTTTATTGGCTGGTGTGACTTATGCAGTATGTTTATGAGTTTTTTGTTTTTTTTCTCTCTTTTGTTCGACGCAAAGTGCTTTCAAATATTTGGCAACGATCGCATCATCCGGCTTCTTTAACCATCTACCGCAACATATGCCTTAAATATAAAAAAAAAAAAGAATTTCATCAAAAATAAACTTCACCTCACATTTTAACAACGAAACAGAACTACTCGTTCAATTTCGCTAAAAGATTGCCAACAAAAGCTAGGCCATTATTTAGCTCACGGCTCAATATTTGCAAACACTTTACGTGCCTCCTATGATTTAGGTGTGATGACATTTCTCTCTTTCTCACCCCCCACCCGAACGTGTGTGCATATAATACGTGAGGCGAGAGCGGCACTCATCTGCAATACCGTCCCTCTTTCTCAACATTATCCTTATTATACTATATACGATCAGCTGATTATAAAGTCCCACACCACTTTATTATAATTAAATCGCATACGTACATATCGTTGTCCATCTCTATAGTACAATAACTTAGCGAAAATAGAGTAGCTCGAAGTAGTTGCGAGAGAGACCTTTTATAGTTCTCCAACCGTGTGCGCGGCACACACGACGCATATACAGACACACACACATACGACGTACCGCCTCGACTAGACCACATATAATATGACAACAACATACACTCGAAACGTGTGTACTACCACTCCCTCTTGTACTAACCGAGTCGCCGCTAAAATATATACATAGTCCAACAGTTTGAGAATTGAACCCATAGTTGCATCAACGCTATTAAATTATTCACGAACCGAGTGTGGGTGTGTGTATGTGTGTGTGTGTGTGCGTGTGCGTGTATATGCATCTGGTAATGGATCGTATAGGAGAACGAAGTAAGCCGCGCCAGCCGCCTTTTGACAGAGTAAAAGTTTGTGAGAGCGCGTATTCGAGTGCACCACACTTCCCGAGCATATATATACGTATTATTATTATTATTATTATTATATACAAACTAGTTTTTTGTCCTCCTCTAGTTTTTCAATATATATACTTTGCCCATGCGGACTGGTAGAGTCCGACGGTATATATATATATACTACTTTAGTCGAACGTCTTTTCTCTTCTTTTTCTTTATATTTTTTTTTCTTCTTGATACTCTACATAGTGTTATCCCGCTTCGTAATAAGTAGAAGTAATCAGTTTAGAGAGTATTATCATTATTATTACTATATACGCGTGGACGTAGTGGTAATCAGTACTTCTTAGTGATCATGCGAGAGAGTATTCGTGATTGATGATATATAAGGCTATAGAGCGAGCTAAGTGAGATTATAACTATCGATGCTACACACCTCATTAACGTATAGATCATTTTTGTTGGCATTCGTATACTTATATATCGAGCTTAGTAACAAAAGGCATATCAGATATTATTAATATATATATATATATTTAGATAGATTTAGTTCTGAGTCGATCAGTTTCATCTTACTATATACTGCATTTAACGATCACGCATTTGTCACCATCTAGCGATTACTTATAATTCATTCCTGTAAAATTGATGCAAAACGCTACCAGTAGATAGCCTGGTCCTCTCGAAAAAGTCTTCTAGATATGCAGTGCAACCTTACACGATCATTATATGTACCGATTATATGCTCATCGAATTATTTTTACTTTTTTTAAGTCGAAGAAAAACAAAACGAAACATAAATTATCGAATCTCCTCTCATGTGCACATCTACGAGACTTTCTTCCATAGGAAGCGCAGTCCCTATGTCATAGCTTAGATGATATAATCCTCGCTGCTATATATTGATATTATTTGACCAAGTCTTTATCTATTTTTTTTTTGTCATTGACGATTTTTTGATCCAAAGTCAGCGCTTGGCGCTAGGCGTGTACGGCAATTTGGCATACTATATATCGTGCGGTGGGGTTGACGAGTCGAGAGCTAAATAGACGTATTCTTCTAGGACTCTCGAGAGCTTCCTACATCAAGTCGAAGGTGAAGAACCAGGGCGCCTGCGCGGAGTTCTGGCGCAACGAGAAGCGCTTTCGCTTCTGGATTAGAAAGACGGTGAAGACGCAGTGGTTCTACTGGTTCGTCATCGTCCTCGTGTTCTTCAATACCGTGTGCGTCGCCGTCGAGCATTACGGTCAGCCCGACTGGCTCACAGAATTTCTTTGTAAGTATACTTTTATATTTTTTACACCGTTTGAGATTTGAATCTTGAAATTTTGATAGGATATGGTATTTTTTACGTTAAATGCTTCAGAAAGAATATGCTTTTATAAAAAAAGTATACTTAGAATTAACGCAATAACTGTGAAATAGCAGATTCAATTTATATTCTAAAGTTCGTTCGTCAAAATTAATGCATAAACAATTCAAGCTCAAAAGTTTTTAATTATTTCATATATAATACTAATTAGATGATAATTTTAGATTTGATTAGAAATAAATAACCTTAAACTAGCTATTAAATAAAGACTGATTCTAATTACTACCTACTCTTTCACAAAAACGTATTTTATGATTTATACAAAGTAACGGTGAATTAAGGCTTTTCTTTCTTGAGGATAAAAGTGTCTGATTTCCTTAAATAGTAACAATGTACGTGAACTAGAATTAGCTAATATGAATGTAAAATGATCCTTGTTAATTGAAGCATGTAACCGATTTAAGACGATTCATAAATCGCGCAATATAACGAGGCGACGGAGGGAATGTAAAGAAATATCAAGATTCATGGCAGAGGGTCGCCACATCACGCGATACGGGAACATGGAAATTTATTTTTCTTATATACTCACGTTTTGCCTGAAAAAGTACGGGCAAAATGACACGGTAACCCCATTTCGTATTAATATAATTAGCCGAAGTTTTAAAAGCGAAATTATACATTCGGTATTGCACAACCGTTATAATTACGAAAACTTATTGAATGAGCTGCTTGCGGTATATGTTTTTAATGAAAGTTAACTACTTTTAATAACGCCATGAAAGAATTTAAAGTCCTAGTTAGCCACATATTTCGCGGAGCAAAAAGAAAGGGATAAATATCACTGGCATTATTTAAATTTAAAATTATTCCCCACTCGTTATTTCATAAGTTTTATAAAACTCTATCATTATGGTATAACATTTTTTCATATTTACGAAAATCAGGGTTTATGATAAATTTTTAATAACAAACTATTATTAATAATTGTATATTGATGAAAGATTTGTGTTATTAAACTTTTATTCGTACAATCGTTTAATACCATAAAAGCAATGAATCTATCTGTTGATATTGTTAGGTCTTAAATTAAATTAAATGTTAGAATATATCCAACCCAATAATGTACGCGTAACTTCAAATTACGTTACTATGATATCGTATACTAACTTATCTTCTCGTATTTGCAGACTACACCGAGTTCGTGTTCCTGGGCCTCTTCATGTGCGAAATGGTGATAAAGATGTACGCCCTCGGTCCGCGCATCTACTTCGAGTCGTCCTTCAATCGCTTCGACTGCGTCGTGATCTCGGGCTCGATATTCGAGGTGATATGGTCCGCGGTGAAGTCCGGCTCGTTCGGCCTCTCCGTCCTGCGTGCCCTGCGCCTCTTGCGCATCTTCAAGGTGACCAAGTATTGGTCGTCTCTGCGCAACCTCGTCATCTCGCTGCTCAACTCCATGCGCAGCATCATATCGCTCCTGTTCCTGCTCTTCCTCTTCATCCTCATATTCGCCCTGCTCGGCATGCAGCTCTTCGGTGGCCAATTCAACTTCGAGAGCGGCACGCCACCCACCAACTTCAACACCTTTCCCATCGCACTTCTCACTGTCTTCCAAGTAAGTTCTACCCCCACTCACATATACTCTATCGCCTTTTGTCTTTGCCAACAATGATGTATAGATGTTAGGGGAAAGTTTGCGTCGCCAACAATCGGAAAAGATATTTGCGCTTTATTGGCCTTTTCCTCTCGCTCGCGAGTTGGCGAAATTACATTCGCGACAATGGCGAACTACTGCGTGTATAGGTGCTATATATAACGCTTGGTTCTTGTGCAGATATTGACTGGCGAAGATTGGAACGAAGTCATGTACCAAGGCATCCAGTCTCAAGGTGGCCACAAAAAGGGCATGATCTATTCCCTCTACTTCATCGTCCTGGTGCTCTTCGGCAACTACACACTGCTAAACGTCTTCTTGGCTATCGCCGTCGATAATTTGGCGAACGCGCAAGAACTGACAGCGGCCGAAGAGGAACAGGAAGAAGAAGACAAGGAGAAGCAGATTCAGGAGCTCGAGAAAGAGATGGAGTCGTTGCAAAAGCCCAGCGACGGCAGTGGGCCCAAGGTGGAAATCAATCCTCCAAGTCCATCGTCAAACTTGTCAGTTGATAATCGTATTTGTATATAATTTATTAGTTTAGAATCAAAGAGCTTTAATTGACTGAAGTACTTTTGTCCTTACAGCAAAGATGGAAAGGGCGGTAAACAAGCGTCTGAAGAAAAGAAGCAAGACGACGAAGATGATTCGGGACCAAAACCAATGCTGCCATACTCGTCTATGTTTATATTGTCCCCTACAAACCCGTACGTACACCACTTGCTAGCACTGAAAATTTGAAAAAATATATTTCAACAATTTTTTTACTAATATTTTTAAAGTAATAACGATATTTGTTTCATTTTTCATCATCATAGTTAATTAATAAGTAAGTTCTTGTACAACGTTTCATCTATTAGAATAAAACGTTTTTTTAAAGATACTTTTTCTAAATTCTTAACAGTATTGGTTATTTGTGTTCAGAAACAGGAATGTGCTAAGGTATTTGGACGTTTTTGTTGCACATGAAAAAAATCATCTAGTTTACACTGCGAAACTACGCTACCTACTGATTAACAATCTTGTGATGTTTAGCTAAATGTGTAACTAACTAACTGCTTGTTTAGCCCAAAAATATAAGATGGTCATCCGGATGGCAACACAGCTAATTTTCATGTGAAAAAAAACACATTTCTTCACTCGAGGCGAAATCATCATAATCATAAAAAAAATAAGCAGGCTCTTTATATTATTCTACCATTTACTAATGCCAAACGACTTTTTTTTTTCAGCGTGAGGAGAGGCGCGCACTGGGTCGTCAATCTACGCTACTTTGATTTCTTCATCATGGTCGTCATCTCGTTATCGAGCATAGCGCTGGCCGCGGAGGATCCGGTGAACGACACCAATCCGCGCAACACGATACTGAATTACTTCGACTACGCGTTCACGGGCGTCTTCACCATCGAGATGATCCTGAAGATCATCGATCTCGGGGTGATCCTCCATCCGGGCTCGTATCTGCGCGAGTTCTGGAACTTCATGGACGCGATCGTCGTCGTCTGCGCCGCCGTGTCGTTCGCCTTCGACATGACGAGCGGCGAGGGCGGTGGCAGTGCCAGCAAGAATCTCTCGACCATCAAGTCGCTGCGTGTGCTTCGCGTGCTCCGACCCCTCAAGACTATTAAACGAGTGCCGAAGCTCAAGGCGGTGTTCGACTGTGTCGTGAACAGTTTGAAAAACGTCATCAACATTCTCATTGTGTACATATTGTTTCAATTCATCTTCGCCGTAATCGCGGTGCAGCTGTTCAACGGCAAGTTCTTCTACTGCACGGACGATAGCAAATACACGAAAGAAGACTGCCAGTGAGTAGTTGATGCAAGATCAGAGGTGTTGTTGTATATTGTGCGTGTTATTCCAGGCGAGGGATCTTGGTGGTGGCAAAAAAAAAGTGTTGCAAGGGTGGTTGCGCGTGGCAATCCAAGTGTTTACTTCAAGAGATCATAAGTTTTCTTTATTAGTGTATAGTGCAGAAGTAGCATTATAGTTTGCTGCTAATTTTCAATGATTCATCCACTTGAAGCTTTAGAAAATCCTATAAATTTATATAGTTTGGTGTTTCAAATTTTGAAATTCAATAGTAGCTTTTATTTTGTCAATAATCTGTTTTCTTCTTCATAGTTATGTTCGTAGTCATCTAAAAATTAACACATTATAAAAAGTAGAATAAGAATTTAATTGTCTAAATTTGACGTGATTTAATATTTTACAATATTTTTTACGCAATACCAAATTAATGAATAATTAGAAAGTAAATACTTAAAATATTTTTAGCTTATTTTTTAATTACTTAGAAAAAGCTGGTAACATAAATGCTATAAAAGCTTGTAATCTTTATATTCAAAGCTTATAGTTTGTAAGGCCTTTTCAGAGACCGAAGAGATCCTAATAACGTGATATTTTCGCAGGGGTTGGTTTTTTGTTTTCGAAGAGAACGAACTGCATCCCGAAGCGAAGGAACGAAAGTGGGAATCGCAGTCGTTTCATTATGACAACGTCATGGTAGCGATGCTGACGTTGTTCGCCGTGCAGACGGGCGAGGGGTGGCCGCAAATCCTACAAAACTCCATGGCTGCCACTTACGAGAATAAGGGTCCCATACAAAATTTTCGTATCGAAATGTCCATATTCTACATAGTCTACTTCATCGTGTTTCCATTCTTCTTCGTCAACATCTTCGTGGCCTTGATTATCATCACTTTCCAGGAGCAAGGCGAAGCCGAGCTACAGGATGGGGAAATTGATAAAAATCAGGTGAATCTTTCATAATTACTTAGACATTTTTATTGTCTGCAACTGACGTTTGTGTTGGTGCTCATGTTTTGCTCTCTATTTTCCAGAAATCTTGTATAGACTTTACGATACAGGCTAGACCGCTTGAAAGGTACATGCCGAAAGAGCGGAACAGCATGAAGTACAAAATTTGGAGGATAGTGATGTCGACGCCCTTCGAGTACTTCATCATGATTCTTATCGTTCTTAATACACTTTTACTCATGATGAAGGTAAGCATTCTCGGCAACGAGTATTTGGCTCATTGATATCATTTCAGAGTTATAAAGCTTCATATTCATTCATGATCGACGTATGAGCACGTTTCAATAATCGACTGATTTGAAGTACATAACGAGGAAAGGGAATGTGGAGTCAACTCAAGATCCTTTCTCGTTGATTCCAAATTCTCTTTTTCATAGTTAAAATCTGTAAATAAAGATTTTATCATTATTATACGATATTTTAAAAGATAGTTAAACTCAAAGATATTTTTATAAGTTTTCTAAAGGCAGAGAATATAAATAACTCAGATAAATGATTCATTAATTTGATTTTGATACATTTATTTATCAATTTTTTTATTAGTCTTGAGCATTTTGTTTTTTAAAGAAATAAGGATCGAGCAACTATTTTCATTTTTTCCTAAGAATAATGGGAGCTTTCTCAAAAGAATCGTTTACCAAGGTTGTCGCGGATAAGTCAATAGTGCAAAAATTTTGTAAGATAATCACGCACATCTGTCTAAGACAAAAATTCGTTGTATACTTGCTTGCCAACGTATTTGTTTCATATACGTATGTCTGTGGTCCCTATTTGTTACTGGCAAAATACACGTAGCTCGTGTTATTTTCTTGAGCCTCTATATTCCCATCGTTTGTTGATATAACTGTGATAATCCCATTCCTATGTGTTCCAAATCGTCCGAATAATCCTTGTGTTTAATGACCGGAAAAGAATCGTTACCCAAATTCGGATTTTAAACTAAAATGATAGCAAAAATAGAATCCCTTAAAAGTAATCAATATACCGATATCCTACATCCTGTTACCAATACGTTTCTTACTCTTGAAACCTCATACAATGAAAACAGATGATATTGCTACAATTAGCAGACTAAAAGCTTTTTTTGTTTCTTTTACAAACCTCAAAGCTAAGCAATCTTATTTTGACGTTTCCTTTCAAATTAGTCTACTCGTTTAGATGAAAGATAATACTTGACACGTCCGTAAAGCTAGAAATATAGATATATCTGTAGTACCTATCTAATAGTCGCGCAATGCAGCTAATTTTTCCCATTAAGGGAATATTAATCTTTGATTGTTTTGAATCTCTGTTTACTTCTACAATTGATTACGACTGCATGGTCAGCATAAAAATATATATATCCTAACTTCATGATTGTACTTGATAATCTTTATATACTCGAAAACACATCTACGAATGAGTTTTCACGCTCGAACTATTGCTTTTGCACACTGTCAAATCCATTATTTAACTGGATCAATCAGAATTGGTACTCCCGCGGTGCTTTTATATATAAATACCAAGTAACGAAAAAACTACTCCTCTTACGAGCGGAGGAAGGACACCTTTTTGAAAGACTCGGTGATGTTTTGTCTTTTTTTTTTAACGCGATAACCTCGCACGCGATACATAATTTTTTTTTGGCACTCGCTTTTTGATACTAATCGTAATTAACATGTCAAAATTAGAAAATGAAAAAAAAAAGTAAAAAAATTTACCTTCATACGAAACCAATACGAAATTGAAGCTGTATGTCTCCTTGCCCTCTTTCATGCATAAAAATTTGTATGTGAAAAAGCTCGTTTTTCCCCATTCCTCCTACTGTACAGAAACGTCTCTGTTTTTACTTTGTCCTATTGTCTTTTTGTGCCTCTATATTTTTCTGTCTCTCGTCTGTTACAATCGTGTTTACCGAATCGAATTTTACGTTTCTGTTGATGATGATGATGATGATGATAACTACTGCCTTGTTCGTGATGTCACCTTTTTAACATGCCTGTACAAGTATGTCCGAGTCTTTACAGCACTTGCACCACATTAACAAAGTTATTATGACAAACCCATGTACACTGATAATTCCATTTTTTCTCAGAAATTCGAACCTTGGTCAGCATATTGGAAAGTACTTTAGTGTTAAAAGAATAGCTTACTAAAAAAAATTGCCTCCAAATCGAATTGACGAGAAGTAAACAGCACGGCTCTTTTCATCTGACACTCTCTCACCCACACGTACACGATAAAAAAAAAACATGAAACAAAATGCGTGTCGCATGCTGGCTGTCGCACAAGAAATAACCAAAAAAGCGCCCGTTTTTCTCCCACGGAATGTTAATTAATTCAATCACTTTGTTGCACGGGGCGATTGCACTGCGCAGAAACTCTTTCAAAAATATATGAAATATCTCTACCCTCCCTCACTTTCACGAAGATGAGAATACATAATAAATTCACATTTCTCCCCTCTCTCTAAATCTAACTCTCTGTCTCTCTTCTTCTTCTATGTCCCACATTTCCTTCTCACATCCCTTGCCTCGTTTGTTTTCCTTCGTCACGAGAGTTGAAGCAAAAATAGAAAAATGAAAAAAAAACATGCGTTCCTTTTAGTTGATTACTTCCTTAAAATGTTCATTGTTTTGCAGTAACTCTTGTTCCTGATTTTTTCAGACACAGACATTCATAACAGTCATGAGAGATCTTAGATTTTGTATTTACGACAACGAAATCTAATTTCATGTGTGTTGAATAAAAACATTTTTCAATAATTTTTTTAACTCACTATTTGTTTTTAGCATTTCTATTTTCGTGTGTAATTCTAAAATTCTAACGTTTATTTGAATTTTTTTGTGCAAGTATAAAAATGTTTTTGTGAGTAATTTTGTTTAGAGTTCACTGTCATATGTTTCTTTTATAAATTAAAGTATCAATTCACTAAAAGTACCAAAATAATATACGATTTACACGTATATGAATTCCTGTAGTCTATGGAATTGTTGTGAGAAGAATGTTATACGTTTCGTCAAAAATTACTTCTATCCTTATAGTACAACTCCCTCACTATCTAGTTACAATCCATTTAAAGCCATAGATGATATCAAAAGTAAACTGTAATCCTTGTGCTGTCGTCCGTTCTTACCATAGATAAAATTAGCGTCTAAATTAATTGTATTTGTCATTATTAAATAATTATATTCATTACATCCAATAACCAGTAAATATTAAAAAAATATTCTAAATTACCAGTAGATTAAGTTAGTAGTTGCAGTAATAAAAGAAAGTAAAGCAACCAATCCATTAGTGTAGCATAATTCTTTGGTAAGCAAAGTAAAAAAAAAAAGATCAAAAGAAGAAAAGTTATCTGTTTTCGGGTATAAATGACGACAAAGAAGTCGCTTAAAAACAACAATAGAAAAAAAAGAGAAAAAAAAACTCGATCTGAGAAACCTGTCATTGACACTTGTGCTAGGGCCTCTGTTATGTTCGTAAGTTTTGTACGTTTGTCTGTCGGCCGTGTGTTTGTCAGTGTGTGCATTGCAGTACCACCGGCAGAGCGACCTGTACAAGAACACACTAAAGTACATGAACATGTGCTTCACGGGGATGTTCACCGTCGAGTGCATTATGAAGATCGCCGCGTTCGGCGTCAGGGTAAGAAATCCAGCAACCCCTCAAAGGAAACAAAAAAAAAACAATTTCTTGAATCCCTTGTGTCCGTTGAGCCCCCCTGGCTCTGGTATCCTTGATTTACCCACCTAACCTAAATACCTCTGCCTTCCGTCGATGAAACAAGTTTTCCTGACGATTCGTTGATAATTTTTTAAGATAAATAATTGATCAGATTGGCTATTGTGTTACATGAGGCAATAGTGAATCTATGACTTTGAAATGTCACGAAACTTGTTTCATTATTTTTTCTCCATTTTGGTAAGTCTCGCTTCGTAGATGAAATATAGAGCGTAATAGCTTAAAAATAAGTCGCTAAAATAGAATAATTTTTTTTAAAAAATAACGAAAATGGTATTCCACTAAAATTGTAAAACTATAAGATAATGTTTAAATATAACGAGTATACACGTACACAATCGTACATAAAGCAATGCGCGTCGAATGGATCTCGGTATCCACGTCGCGTCAATAACGAAAGTGTACAAGAGGTTTGAGGACGAAATTCGTAAAAGTATCATCACGCCATTAAGTAAAGAAAACGTGTATTATTAACAAAGAAAAAAAAAGTGTAAACATGATGCATCTATACAAACAAAATACATTCACACATTTACGCATACACGCTCAACAAGATATGAATACACGCACACATATATATGAAAGACAAAAATCTACATTTGAGTTATGTCACGAACGTATAATCGTACACGTAACTTTTATTTCCGTTTATATCTATACTCTATCTTTCTCCTCTCTATCTATTTATGTCTCAGTTTCTGTCTTTTCTCTAACTCTCATTGTATCTGCTATCGATCTATGGCTACGTAGATATCTTTCTCTCCTTATTAATCATTATAATTTTTTTTTCGTTTCTTCGGTACAATCCAGACTGACACTGAAGAAATTAGTTTAGTAATTTAAAAAAAAAGTCGGTAGACGACTCGAACTGGACGAAAAACCGAAAAAGGAAAAAAGAAGACCTCATCGATGCCTCCGAATCCTTATAATGCATTTAGAAGAAAAAAAAAGAAAAAAACATTCTGCCAATGCATGAAGCATGCCGTCACTTTTGCACGGGATATGGTTTTATACTATCCATGCATGCTTTTTTTTGAACTCACATGTACATATTCGATATATTATTATTACTTATGATCACTCCGTGTGACGAACTTTGGATTCGAAATGAACATTATATGACACGTGGGCGATGGTTTTTCCGTTTGTTTTTGTCCTCGCATGCTTTTGAAGAGAGAAAAATTTTGTCTCGTCGATCGCCGACTTTTGTTCGGTTGTAACTTAAAAAAATATTTTTTTTTTATAGAAAAAGAGATGGCTGAGGTCACCTGCAGCTTTGTTGCGATCTCTTTTAATCAATGACGATATTGTCATTTGACCTTTAGGTTTCATTTAGGCTCAATAAAGACGTACTCACAATTGAGTTCTATTATTATGATTTTCCGGTTGAAATTAAATTAAATTAAGAAAATTTTTTATTTAAGATTCAAGGATCCTGCTTAATTGTGAGATTCAGTCAGATAACCATTTCAATGATCATAAATGAGATTTTGTCTCATATATAGTACAAAGTGATTCATATAACTCGCTTTGCGAATATGAAGAGATTTCGTAGTCTACTAAAGCCATTGGACTATTAAGCATAATGAAATTAATGAAAAATTACCTTGAACTAAGGATAATGAGAGGCACTCAGGTCGCACAAAATTAACTATTAAAATCATCATCAAGTCTACATAATCTGAATTTGAAAAACTAAAAGAAGCCAAGCAAAAACAAGCTGAGTGTGTTACGTCTGTGTGTTGGGTGTATTTTGTAGTATCACGACGCGCCGCCGATTCTATTGGACAGCTTGACCTACGTGAACTTGGTCGTCACCCTCCTTTTCTTCATTGAGTGCATCCTTAAACTCGTCGCCTTCGGATGCAAGGTACAAAAAAGCCTTCTACTCATCACTCCACTCTCTCACACATCAATGTATAAAGAAAAAAAATGATAATGATAATGATGTTTTTACCGTATAGCAAAGCAATTTCACTGTTCAAAAAAAAAAGATTATATATACAATTGCAATAACGTCACTTATATAATACGCAACTATGTACCACCTCGTAGATAGCCGGTAGCAATATATATCTTTGTCGTGGCGAAAGAAGTTATACAAAACACGTAAAAATACCGTCCGTCTCTGGATTTTGCAAGGCGCCGCAAAAGTTGGGGAGGAAACTGTGACAAATAAAAAGTTACTAAGGTCGTCTCGAAGAGATTCATATTTTCAGAGCTTTTGTTTTTTGTTATGGAAAGTCCGTTTTTATTCAATAGGTAGACACCATATTGACCGTGCACGTGGAATTGATGTTCAATTATATTATAATTATTATTTGTTTAGTTTTGTAACGGAGATGGATTATATTAAGAATATTATTATACATCTTAGACGCGTTGGAGCTTATTTTTTTCATTATTAAATTATATACTTGATTATAGATGTAATAGTTATATACTTTTTTACATTATATATTTACACTAGATCTATACGTATTACCTAGAGAGAAAGCCTAATTACGTATATTATTATACTTTTTTATTATTACTATGTCGTTTGCCGAAGTATATTAGACAAGCTTTATTATATTACATACAGACTTTTTTCCATATTATACGAGGCTCGCGCCGTTGGATAATATATATCTCAATACTATATTTCTAGAATGCTTGCTAATACCGGCATGCTCCCGTAGATATTCTTACTTTTTTTTTAATAGAAAGAATCCTCTCACTCGTATATATATATACTTAGTCGATCCACGTCGACGCCATCACCTTTTATATACTTATTATACGACCTCAAAGTATACGAATATAACAGTATACCTCCTTAATATGCCTATTATATATATATATATATTTGACTCTTTGGCCACACACGTTAGTTGAAAACCGCACCAGCTCACATTGTCGCCGCGTATCACCGTATATATATATATATTATACTATATATATATATATATATATTACTATTATAATTTTGTTGTTCACTTACGAGCGAAGATGACACATGGCTACATAATACCATCGTTCTATTCGCTCTTCAAGTACACTTGCGCACACGCCTATATATATATTAAAAATTATTATACATATCACAAACGCGTCTCTATCTTTCACACAATCACATATAAAATGAAACACTCGTATACAGACACCGTTAAAAGCAACACTTAACAAACACGTTATATTAAAGATGAGTAATTGTTTATACACGGATACCGAATTAAAAACGAGGTACACTAAAATTTGATAAAACTTGCCGTTCAAGATGCTATATATAAATGTAGTCGTTATTGTTTTTATTATTACAAATATAGATGTAGTGCTTATTGAAAGTCATTTGGAAGTTTTCTTTAGAAATATTAAATTAAAAAACTTTTTTAAATTCACAAAATTAAATGAACCTAATTATTTCAGGTATAAATCAACTTTTTCTATGTGTATTTAATACTGAGTCTCTTAAATACGACTATAAATGTTATCTTAAAAAATAAAATTTATATTAAATGTATCTCGTACAAATAATACTAAAAATTGTAGGAAAAATGTATTTCTCAAGAAGATTTTCAGATGACTTTGTTGAAGGACAATTAGCAGACATCTAATACGTACTTTCTTTCATGTTCCCGCTGTAGAACTTCTTCAAGGATCCCTGGAATACGTTCGACTTTATCACGGTCATCGGTAGCATCGTGGACGCACTAGTCATCGAATTCGGGGTATGTAAAGTCCAAGTGCGCTCAGCACCGTTCTATTATATTTACGAAATACAGTAAAAATCACATACTCGTACTTTATGTCAGCCCCCCTAATTATTAACGAACATTCCTTGTGCACCCCCTTACTTTCTTTATAAGGAAAGGTGCTCGACAAAATTCGAAAATTTTTCAAAATTCTGTCGAGCAACCTATACGTAACTGCGATGCCGATATACGAAGTGAATCGAAAGAGCTCGAAAATTCTTGCTAGACTGATGCTATTAAGAGAAAAAATAGTTTTGCAAATTCCTTGGAAAAGTGCTAATTTATAGCTGAAAAAAGTTGTTTCGACTGTGGGCAGCTCTTTCGGATCGTTTGGCGCATCTGTGGCAGTCGGAGAAATGACGATATTGAAAAGTTTCTTTCTTTAACCAGGATAGCATAGCGCGAATTTTTCAAAACGAGAAAGAGAACGTGCGACGGGTAAGTCGTTGGAGAAAATAAAACGTGCAGATAGCGCCGTAGTTTTGTTTACTATCTAAACGTTGATTTATTTCTCATATAAATATACATAATACAGATTAAGGCAAGCCGCTTTAGTGGAAGCTGCAGTTCGTTGGCGCTCAGAATATATATACATTTCCTTCGATCCATTAACTTAATTGAATTAGTCTTGAGTAATCCAACCTCGCATACCCGTTAAAATACCTCGTTTATTATCTATCGATGTATTATTATTATTATTATTATTATATTTTATTATTATCAATTGATCATCTAGTTTTGTGGCGGCTAAATGACTTCCTCCGAGACAATGACTGTTTTATTATTATCTACATAGAGCGACCGTAGTAATCTACTGCATCGACATTTTTATGAACCTTTGACCGACGTTTCGTTTTTTACATTAGCTTAGATTAATTGTACGATGTTACCATGACGTAAGCCCCAGTAGAAGTTTACCTCTTTAGTCAGAGTGTTATCTGCGGCTTTTGTTGAACCCTGAATTGGGAAGAATGGAAAGGATTATCGAACAAGGTTTTTCTGCGATGAAAATGATCAATTGGTTAAAATCTGTCGAAATTAGTAAATGGAGCAGTGTTGCCAAAAGAATAAACATTTTGCACCACACTCAAACTTAGAACCACACATCGCAATTGACACTTTTACCAGAATCACAACAAACATGATACCCAATGAGAAACATTCGTTTATACTTTCATTTTCCATGTGAATGATTGTTCAACAAAATTTTTATAATTTTTCTATGTGATTGATTTATCATTTGTGATTTAATGTTTGTGTGTCTGTTACAGACATTGTCAACACATTTGTCACACAAGATAACATAACATTCTTATTACACTCTTGTTTCACATCATGTTCATATAATTAATTGATTGGGATTAGGTTGATATATTAGTAGCGGTAATGTTGTTGTAACATAGTTAAAAATTACCGATACTAACATATCTTCTCTACATTGTGAAAAGTCAATGTTTGCGATGTATCTATCAATCACGGTTTTTTTATATTAGCACCCGCACAATTAGACACCAAAAGATCCCGTAGAAGCGCTTAGAACAGACCAATACACAACTTTTCATTTAACCCTTTCAATTTTGGTGCACTTTGCCCTTAATTTATGTTACACAAACAAATCAGATTCAACACATTGAAAGTTTGAATTATTATGACGAGTATGTTACATAATTATAATTATCTTTAAAATTGTCATTAAGGTGACATTTAGCAACAATTGGTATCACACGAACAAATTCAAATACGAACACTTGTTTCAGGATATGAGCTCCTTTAAAGGGGGTAAAAAGGTGAGACACATTTACATACTCCGCATAATGATCGTTGATATGCGAAGTATATACACAATCTTATGTTTTTTTTTCTCTGCAAACATGTGTGTGAGTGTGATATTGTGTATTTTGAGAGTGTTTGTGTCACTGTTTTCTTAAAATTTTTTTCGCTTATCGTCAATTTTATTTTTCTGCGTTTTCTGTTGCTTATGTGGTCATTAAACAGAACAATACAGACTTTATGCCCGACCATTAACGTTAGTTATCAGCACACTTTGTACATATACAATCCTACTCGATATTATAATCGTCTACTGTAAATTGCAGATCATTACTTTCACAGTACTCAGCACAAAATCTTCACTGACGTAAGATACACCATCGACTTGGCAACACTGAGACTTTAATATCTTTGCTTTTCTCGCATAAATTTCTCAGGATCTCTTATATTTACGAAAAGGTTTTGCTCGCGCTTTGCCAACAATAAAGTAGATATGCTTCACGCGCAAAAATCAATGTTTTTTGAAACTTCTTAAAAGCGCTTTCAGCAAAAATAAATTATTTTTATTAAGCATACATTTTCTTTCGATTTAAATTATGAAATTGTTCGATTAATTCTATAATCTTAAGATTTCTGTGTACAAATAGTATAGAAAAATATTGTCAAAGTTTTAGTTGATTCGGAAATGATGTTAATACGAATTGTAGGTAGAATTATTGCAACAGCATTTTTTCTGAAATTCAAATTAAAAAGAGAACATGATTATTATACAAATTGAAAAAAGAAAACAATGGCAGAAAATCGTAGACGTAGGTAGTTTTGCTAGTATTTATTCTGCTGTTGTTTCAAATATATCTCGCTAAATTTGAATTTCAAAGAAAATGTTGGAGTCAAACCCTCTGACGTTTATATTGAACCATTGATGCTTACGTTTTATATTGAACCAGTTTCCTATCGTTTATACCCCAGGAGAATTGATCTCTTTTACTTCAATATGTCATTAAATTTTATTATTTAATCTTCTGCATAAGGCTAATATTATATTATATACAGCATCGTGGTGTTTCCATAAAAAAATAACATAATTCTTAGACTAGTTCTACTAGATTAGAACCGAATGGAAACACAGCGATTTCGCTCGTGTTGAAATTGCTATTTGTGTTAATACCTGTTTATAATTCATACTTTTGGACCGTGTGTTCGATCAGCGGATCAAGCTGGGCTTCAATCTTTCGTTTGGAAAACTTTTTTTTTATTTTACCAACTGCCTATTCGTATGTTTTTTATTGCTCAAAATAAATGTTGACTCTTTACGCCTCTTATTGTGACATTATGCCAATGATTTGCCGGCCATTTCAGTGACACGATTGTTTCGGCGCAATCTTATTTTCGCGCTTGAACACGCGGTCCTGCCATATTTTTAGTATAAATATTATAGTACCTATATATCAAATTTGAATATATAAATTTGATGGTATCGATTTAGATCAGTTAATGATGTCCAAGTAGCCACTGCCCATAAAACTCTTTGTTGTGTTGTTAAAGTATACAGCTCTTCCTAAACTTAAAATTTATCAACGATTGTAATTTTGACGTGAAGCTTGTAAAGACATAACTCAATTCTTCATAAAATAGGAAAAGCTGATGTCCGTTGTTCAGCAATGTCTTTTCTCGGCAGTGCCTTAGTTATACATACGTTCCACGTGCTAGACCTTTATTAAATTCAGTAGCTATATTACATATATATATATATATTACCGAATGTAGACCATAACTTTGTTCACTACGTATAATAGTTAGCGAATCTATCCACGAATTGATACACGATGGACAGACTCGAACTTGAAAAAAAAATTTGACAGAAAGTGAATGAGACGTTGAAAAAAAAAGCTTGGAACGGAACGAAAAAATATTGATCTCTTGATAGCTTCGACCGGGCAAGAGCACGGCCCCCATAAAAGCGTCGCGTCGATCGTCGCTCGGAATTTGGGGCGCGATCGGCGGTGCAGCGCTCGGGCCGTCTCGTTTGCCCGTGCGGAGCCACGACTCGAGCCAGACCCGGGTTGGAACATCAATCCCTTGTGTTTAAGTGCAATTTTCTTTGTCCCCTGCAGGAGAACTTCATCAACGTCGGCTTCCTCAGGCTCTTTCGTGCCGCCCGGCTCATCAAGCTGCTCAGACAGGGTTACACCATAAGGATATTACTTTGGACCTTCGTTCAATCGTTTAAGGTAATCATTTGAATGGTCTTTCATTATTTTTGTGACGGAAATTTCAGTGATTGATGAAACTTTTGAACACTAAAAAAATGTACTAACTGATAAAACACCTGTCTTATCTAATTTATATAGTATACCTATCTATCTTTCTAGCGATTAGTTGAAAATTAAGAATTAGAATCCTTAGCAAAGTAGTTAACTTTACATTGTACTAGTACAAATTAGTTTATTGAATATCAATGATATATAAAGTATTATCACATTTACAACTCATAAACATTTTTCGAAGTTATTAATTGTACCTTTTTATTTTAGGCTCTGCCTTATGTATGTTTACTCATAGCGATGCTCTTCTTCATTTACGCAATCATCGGTATGCAGGTAAGAATCACAAGCCAGCTCGCCTCTCACCTAACTATATTCTAAAAAAAAAGAAAAAAAAATTAAAAAATACTAAAATCACGAGTCATAAAAGTTATTCGGCCAACGTTCGGATGGGAATGCATATTTGCGAAAAAGTTGCGATGCGTGTAAAACGCGTCGCAGAAAGACTCACACATGTAAAGGGCGGTGACTCTGAGAATTTTGCAAGTTTCAGTAATCATCCAAGTAACAAAGCGCATTTCACCTTTCACAAATCTTTAACCCCATCCAGGTCTTTGGAAATCTGGCGAACAATCCAACGACGGCTATCGAAATACACAACAACTTTCAGTCCTTTTTTGGCGGTCTTATGTTGCTCTTTCGGTGAGTCGAGCAGCTGAACATTGGGTCCACTTTTTTATACTTGAGAGCCGAACTTTTACTCGCTATTAAACTTTTTTGAAGTACAAACATAGAGCTTACATATTATTCTTTATTATTGCGTATCGCCTATTACGTTTTTTCGTAACTCTGCTTCATAGTTCATTTATACAAGTTACATACTTTTATGCGCTCCTTGTTTTTTATACAATCCTTCTTTTTTGATATTTACTGCCCTCTTAGCCAATACTTGTTATTCTTTTTTTAGCGATATTTGACTGAATAATTAGGCATTGAACTTTACTCTTATATAATTATAAGTAAGCTTAGAAGGCCATGGAAAGACAGTACTTTTGAGCGACAAGGGCGATTTAATCTAATTTGATTATTAGTACTTTTTTTGGTAAATTAAAGAACGTATGATATTATACTAGTCATAGCTTGTGAGTGTAGAATTAGAAGTAAGCTGCTCGACGACTTTTCATTAGGTAATTTATTGAACTTTTTTCATTAATTATATATTCCCCCAACCCATTATGATACAGTATTTAGACACATACTTCTTTTCTGTTCATGATAGTCGTAGAAAGACATTTTTCATTATTATTATTTTCTTTTTTTTACTCATTACTATATTGACAACCAAGTAAAGCAATTAGTGCTGATAGTTAAACACCGCTAGTTGGCATCAATACATACAGTCAGTAGTTATTGGCCCAGCAAAAGAGAGAGCACGCGATCGATTAATCAAAAGAAGCAAAAACGATAAACAAAAAAATAATAAAAAAAAAACGATCACGAAAAGAGACACCATCCGACATTTGAGACTGATCTTGATGTTCGGGCGTGCAAAAGAGCCCGCAACGCTAAAAATAAAGCTAAAATAATACGAAAACTTAAACGAAAAAAGAGAAAAAAATGAAACAAAAAAAAAAATTCGAAACGCATTAACCGAATCATCTTACTTCATTCTAATGGTGCTTTCCGCTCTGTTTTCGCTGCGGCCATCTGCTTACCTCCGCTCAGGTGTTCGGTAACATCGCCTTGGTGGAGAAAAACTCGATCAACAAGCACAATAATTTTCAGAGTTTTATTCAAGGTCTGATGTTACTATTTCGGTAAGTGCTGCCTCTCCTCCCAAGACTTGACGTGCACGAAAGCTACCCGCGCGGCAACAGTGTATATATCTGTACTTGAACACCGCGCGATCTTGCCCGCGTCTCTCTGTTCTCTCATCTCAGCAATGTTTACATTATGCATATATTATATCAATTGTGTGTACTTTACATGCGCCACGAACAAACACGTGAGCCGAGTATTATTTCTCATTAAACGTCGAATCATCAACTTTTTTTCTTGACTTTAGAATTTCGAGCCTTAGCCGTTGAAAAAAGAAAGTATAAAGCTGTTTAGTTTTCCTGCACACGTCGACACACGTAGAGTAATTAGTAGATATCGCAAGCCATGAAAACGTCAACTGCTTCGCAATACACAAGTGCAACGCAGCATCATTTATTATTTTCGCTTCGGTCATGCACACATACATGTATTCATTGACATGATTACACCGCGAAGGTGCGAAAGAGTTTAATGTGGACAATTTAATTTTTTTAAATGATTTCTGATTGCGACTGCTAATCTGAATTTTGAAAACTCTTTTGCAGCTCCAGTTTCTCAAGCATCATCTTGCTCCATTTGCAATTCAAAACACATGCATAATACATGCGAGTTTGCCAACATTTTAAAACTCTGCTGTATACTCTGGCAGTCGACATGACAATGCATGTTATACGAGATCGAGCTTGTAGAGCAAGATCTGCGCGCATTGACCACTTCATGGCTTGTTCGATTGAATAATCCACTGCACGGCTTTCTAGTTGTCCCTGTACTTCGAGATATCTCTAAAAGTTTTTTTTCATTTTCTTAGAATTGACATTGTATTACCTATTATTGTACCAAACTTTTACGTAGCATTATTTGAGTAGTAGTTCTTACAAAGTAAGCTAACTCGTTGCTCACGTAACGAGGTTCAATTAAAAAAAAAAAAAAAAGAAAAAAAAGAAAGAAAACAACAAAAAATAATGGAAAAAGAAAAGAGAAAAAGAGCCAGGACGATGAAAAGAAAAGCAGTGACTCGTTAACCGACGGAGTTAACCATATCATCCTTGTATTCTCTTTTTTCTCGTGCCTGCCTCCCACCTTCCCTCCCATCAAAAAAGATGCGCGACGGGCGAGGCCTGGCCAAACATCATGCTGGCCTGCATAGCTGACCAGCCCTGCGACCCGCGCTCCAAGGAGACGGGCGACAAGTGCGGCTCGAATCTCGCCTACGCCTACTTCGTCAGCTTCATCTTCTTCTGCTCCTTCCTCATGCTCAATCTCTTCGTCGCCGTCATTATGGACAATTTCGATTATCTGACGCGCGACTCGTCCATCCTCGGTGCCCATCATCTCGACGAATTCGTGCGCATCTGGGCCGAGTACGATCCGAACGCCACGGGCAAGATTCATTACACGGAGATGTACGACATGCTGAAGAACATGGACCCACCGCTGGGGTTCGGTAACAAGTGTCCAAATAGGCTGGCCTACAAGAAACTGATTAGGATGAACATGCCTGTGGATCCGGACGGGAAGGTCAACTTTACCACCACGTTGTTCGCCCTCATCAGAGAAAACCTCAGCGTCAAGATGAGGGCAGGTGAGTAGGGGGTTGTCTGATGGTTTGAGGAATGCTCATCGCTCATCGTTCGTGCCATTGAATTTGGGATGACTTTTGTTTAAACGTTTTCCTGGGTTTCGCCATCATTTACAAGTCATTGTTGTTGTCATTTTTATGTACTGTTTATTGTTTGATTATAAATGTTTACCTTGTTAGCCGAAGAAATGGACCAAGCGGACGAAGAGCTGAGGGAAACAATACGAAATATTTGGCCCCTCCAGGCCAAGAAAATGTTAGAAATTTTGGTACCTAGAGCCGAAGGTAATATTTCAATCTCCGTCTATTCTAACAACGTATAACAAATGACTTAAAATCCTTCTTTCTACTTCTAGATATAAGAAAGGGGAAGCTTTCGGTGGGTAAGATTTATGCCGGATTGTTAATACTGGAGAGTTGGCGGACCACGAGATTTGGTCAAAGAGAGTCAGCCCAGGTGAGTTTTCTGAACCTTGCTACCTCAATATTATTTATATTCGCGGTATAAATGACCCTCCGATTGATTAATGTTATTATCAAAGCAATTTGTTTTCAATGACCACAAGGACGCTCTCTAATTTTCAAATGTTTCATTTCCACAACCTTCATCACTGATAAGATGAATCTAGCTGCTCATTAATCATTAATTACAATAGATTAAATTTGAAAATTAGAGGAAGCAAAATCATGATGAAAGTTACGTGTCCGAATGAATGTTTGTCGTTGGCTTCTTCGTCGTAGGAGTTGACGGCCAGTGTGTGACAAATGTGAATTCCGTTTAGCAAGTCCAGATATGTTAAGCAGCAGCTTCTAGATAATTGTTTTTTAATTTTTTTACGTTTTTTATTTACCAGGTCTCCATTTCTTAGACACATCCGAAATTCGAAAATCATTCAAAATTATATTTAATGTGACTGCAAAATATAGTCCAATTAGTACCTACAGATAAGAGAATCCAAATTCCCTCGTTGCAAAATGGAGACTTAAGAATTTTTCTGTGCTCTGTAGTGCTAATAATGTGAAAGTGTACCCGAATAATTATTTTGAAAAAAAAACCGTTAGTTTGGTCGGACATCGTCATTTCATCGAACCGCTCACATTCATTTGTGATTGTCCTTCAGAGAGCATTGTTATCATTTGTATAGACTATATATGTATACGTAAAGAAATGATGAAGTGACGAAGCATCGGCTGCCCCTTTGACCGATGATTAAGCATTTGTGGATATATATAATCATGATTCGAGTTAGTCGAATTTTATATATTAGTAGAGAAAACTTGATGTTAATTTTCCCAAAATAAATATTAATTCCCATTTTCAATATATAGTTATAGTTATCCGGTTATCTAATAGATGTTAGTAAACTTACGAGAAATAATAATCATAGAGAAACTTAACCTATATATTTACCATTTTATAAATCTATATAGTTATTTTTCGGTAAAAGTAGCTAAAAATTTTTGATATTTTTTCTAATTAATGAGTAACTAACGAAATGCCAATAGATAACGTACGTATATCTCATTAGTATCTCTTAGCGAGAATCGAATGAATGCAATATATAAGAAATTATAGATCAGAAAAATCTTTAATATTTCCCAGTGTTAGAAATCTTAGATAAACATGAGTATAAATAAATTTAGTAGGCACTTATAGAAGACTGAGTGTTGAGTGGTATTTTTGATTGACTTTCATCTGTAACGAAGTACGATATACTAATATAAGTGCAATGAAGTAATATTATACGCAGAAAATGTCAACTCGGCATCGCTGGGTCTTTAGATAAATTAGTATTATTTGGTACTAGATAAATAGATTCACTTTGATGCGCACTTTGAAAAAAAACTGTTGTATTAACGAAAAAAGCAAAAAAAAAAAAAAGAAAAATTACCCTTAACAACAGGTTTTAATGAACGAAGCTCTCAATCATCTCTTTATGATTTTTTCTTTGTTTTACAGAACGATAACGAACTTATCGATAACGATAATGCCGGGCAAAGTGCTGCGGCCCAGGCGGTAGTACTTACTCTTTTCTCTTATCTTAATTCTTTTTTAACACCATCATCTGTTTTTTTTCTCTCGACGTTCATCTTTTTTGTTCTGTGCCTTGGAGCATCATGTCATTCATCGTTCACCTCATCATTATGCTTCAAAGACTTGTTTTTCTCTATCTCTTTATCTTTTCTACCTACTATTTTTATTATAACTTCTATATTTTGACTATTTATCGTTATTTTTATTATGATCTGAATTTATATTATTATTATTATTATTATTATTATTATTATTATTATTATTATTATTATTATTATTATTATTATTATTACTATTACATTATACTTTTGAGAAGAACTTGTCTTTATGTTTCTGCAATGTTTGTTTCATCTTGCATTAAGTTCTACATTTACGTTTTGGTGTTTACATTATAGTTTCTGTGTACTTTAAGTTTGTGTTCGTTATTATTATAGTTTAATGTGCTTCTATAATTTAGTTCAGTTACCTGGTTTTGCAAACTCTTATTCAAACCCTTTAGTTTTGCATTAAATATCATTTCACCATATTTTTTTTCAAACATTGAGAGCAGCACAGTTTTCGATGCATCACAATAAAGGAACAGTCTATTGCAGTTCCGATCTTCAACATCGATTACTGTGCTTTCTTTTTATAGAGCGATAATCACAATCACACACAAGCATAGATCTTTTAATTCTTTATTATACAGAAAACACTAGATGAACAGAATAGAAACTTTTATTAGTATGCCTACTAAAGTAATAGAAAGCTTAGAATTATTTAGTGCCTCAAATACAAACAAAAAAAAAAACGATATAAAAACAGGTCCTGTTTTTCTCTAAGCACGCACGATTTACAATGAGATCTAGAATAGTTAAGTAGCCATTCAATCTCTATATATTATTGGAACAGCAAAAATATCCTCTCATACTTAATCACCTAAATGTCAATAAATAAATAATAGTACATGCACAATTCTGTTGTACATATGGTTTCGAATGTTTTTCGTAATATAGCGAGATTGAAACATTTTTAGGCTTTGCAAAAAAGTCTTGAATGATAAAAACTCACTGTTATAAGACATTTTTCGCAAAGTACCTATTTTTCTTATATATACATACACACCTTATAAATAGAACCCGTTGAGCGTTCAAAGCGCAAATACTAAGCGTGCGCGCGCTGACCGATTAACAAAATGTGTGCGCGGGCTAGTATTTGCGCGTATAAGCTAAATATTCTCCTGTCGCCAACGTATCCATACAAATTGGTTAACGTGCAAGTAAAGAATCTGAGCTTGAAGTATATCCATTAACGCATATACCAAAAGCACTCCTTTTTGACTCCTGCTACAGGACTATACTTACCGTTGACGATTCTAGTTGTTGGTAAAACTAGCTCGCCTTTTGCCTCGAGAACAAGATCTCCATTATGACTCTTTTACTTTCTTTTCCTTCTTAGGCACGTAACTCGTGTGTTTTTTGATTATGACGTTTTTTACTACTTCTATTGATACGATCACTTAGTTTAGTCACAAACTTAGAATCGATCCTAGATCGAGCCTAGAGTATTTCTATCTTTTTTACATTACAATCTCTCTTCCTTGTAACTATCGTCTCTTGACTTGTCCAGACACTTTTATTATACTCACAATAGCATCGTACAGTTGTGTAGTCCTAGATGAGTCGATTTGACAATTCATCTTTGCAGGAGGAAATCTTATAAAGTAAAACATAGATACGCTTAAAAAATAAAAATGTTAGAATAACTGATTATTAATATTGAAATCCTCTAGCTTATGATGGAACAATTTGTCAATTAAGACTCACGAACAATCCTTAGAGTTAGAAGGATGTTTTATCTTCAATTTTTTACCTAAGCATCTTGTAGAATAGTTTTAAACTTATAAACATAGCATAATTTTATGATAATGAACGTAGATTTTTTTCTCTTTTGCTTAAGATTGTCTTGAAGCGTGTTTTAGATCGTACTTCTGTCTTTATCCAAGTAACCCTTTTATAATCTAAATACCACACTGACCGGTTTCCCAAGACAGTGAGAAAATCTTCATTTTATCAATGTCGATGGGAAGACTGAATTTTTCCAAATACATAACTCAAGCATGCTTGTAATGACTAAGATCTAAGAATCATGATAGTAATATCATACTAATAGGTCGTAAAGGTAAAGGAAGTTTTCGTGTGGCTAACAATTTTTTTATATATATTTTTTTTTAATGTGTTTCCCTTGATCTTATTGGCTTGTAAATCCTCGTCTGTTCAAATTCACTTTATCCCATATAACAGCAAACGTCAATTGACAATGAATTTTTTATGAATGTATCACTGTTTGCATCTGAAAAAAATTCATGGTCAATTAGTTTGCTTTGCATGCTTCATAAATATACAATATAACGGATAAAAAGTATGTTGCAGTACTTATTGTCCCGTAATATACTATAACATAATACCTCATGTAAAGTAACTGTCTTAACACTGTCACGTGTGCCATATAAGCAGCATCCAAACATAAAGTGTACGCAATCCAACAAACATATACAGGCTTTAAATACAACGAATATAAATCATTAAATAGCAGCACCGTTCGCACAGCGAATAGCGTGTAATATAACTCAATCATTAAAATGTAAAGTTACCTTTGATTAAATATCTCACTTAAACGTTACAAATCACTTAAAATCACTTAAAATTCCAAATTATCACAAACGAGATCTTTGCTGGTTGATCACTCATTCATTATCGATATCCTCACTAGCAGTACAGATCTCGTGACACTATTCAAATCAGAGCAATCACGATAAAGAAATAAATTATCAATAATTCTGCATGAAATTTTTCAATCTTCTCATAATAAAACGACACTCTGCACTAATCCACCACGACACTTTTTTCTGGCATGGTTTTAAGCATTTTTCTAATAAACAGATAAAAGATCTTAGTGAAGTTTTTCTGCTCTCGTGTTCTTTACTTTTATCTCTCGGTGTTGTTTTTACCTTTTGACTACATCTCGCTCGAAATTCACAACGCAGTACGTAATAAAAGAGACCGAGAAACCGCTAGTCGCTAGAGATCCCGAAGGAGAATACAGAGAGTAGAAAAAACCGCCACAAAAATTGCCAAAAACGCCAAAATGGATAACAGTGCAAGAGAAGGTTCGTGTCGGAGGAAAAGCCTGTATGTGCCTGTGTACATACAATTAAAGTGGATTCTGCCGGCGCGCTGTAACTAAAAGCCAAAAAAATGTCTTAAAAAAGAAACGAATAATAAAACATGGCTATTGAAAAAAAAAAAAAAAAAAAAAAATAATGAGAATAATTGTGATAAAGAAAGAGATGAAAATTAAAAGACAGTTTGGGGAGAGTCTGACCGAACGGGTGTTGTTGTTTCGCTTCCAAATTCAACGATACAGCACCCGACGTTCTTCGAGACGCTGCTGGACGTAGCCGGGGTGAACCACACGGGTGGGAATCACCACCACGCGACTGGCAGCCGGACTAATAGCCTGGAGCCGCCGGGCGCCCACGAGGTCGAGGACCATCATCACCCGCACAGGGGCTCGCGGGGAGGCCACGAGGACGAAGGGGCCCTCGGGATTTTCGCGGCCGCCGAGCAAAGACGTCAGCGTAGCATCAGGTTCGTCGACGTTCCCGAAGATATTGACATTACAACTACCGCGGATTCGATAGACATTGTGTGAAAATCAATATTACCAATAGAATGCAGTTTGTTGATGTACAATGATGTGTTTAACTTTGGGCACCAAAAAATAACACACTAATAATATTATCATGGCATTATTAAGTGTTATTACATAATAGCAGATTATGCACCTAGGGAGTAAAGTAGGCTATATACGCTTGCGAGGAATTTGATGCCCGAGCGAAACGAGGGCAGCAACTTGCGGACGTTCATAGCCCTCATTGCTCCCGAGGGCAATATACAATTTTTTCGCATGCCCGGCGGAAAGCTATTTGTGCTTAATCCCTGATTTCAGGGTCGAAAACGTCACATAACCTCACTCCTAGAAACTACGAATTATGCTTATGTATCGACTTTTTTCCTGGCTTCTTTCCTCGCTTCGCTCGGGCCGCAAGTCACTGCAGGCGGCCCTAGCCGGGAAAAAAATAGACACACGAGTATAAGCGTCGCAGTTTCTAGGAGTGAAGTTATGTGACGTTTTTGACCCTGAAGTCAGGGAGTAAACACAATACTTTACGCATGGTACGCGAAAAACATATTGAATTTTTGTTGGCCACATTAATCTGAATTTAAAAAAATCATTTATAATAAAGAGATATCAACGAAATATTCAATTGGCAATTTGATGTTCTCTTTGAACCTCAGTTCTTTGACATTTGAATTGATGCAATATATCTTTGAGCATTATTGCTATACCTTTACCACAAAATAATCATCAAATGTGAAAGAATGAAGGTAAAGCTACAATTGAATCGGTGAAAGTGTCTAACACGGGTGTGTCTCGTTTTGTGTGCATTGCAGGAACAAAAAGGTGAACTGGAAGGTGTCACAGCAGTACGATAAACTAGGGAGCAGCGGCGAGAGTAGCCAGGGAGGGGTCGGGCCGGTGGGGGTTCACGGGATCGTTAGTAACGGCGACGTCGACGACGACGACGACGAGGACATGCGCGGCCCCGAGCTAGAGCCATTGCTGACAGAGCCGCCCCTGCCGCGCGAGGACCGCCGTCACGAGTATCGCCATCATCATCACCACCACCACCACCGAAACCATCATCACCACCGAAACCAATATTATAATAACTACGACCCCTGCGACCATTATCAACACTATGATCAATATCACCACCAACACCATCATCATCATCATCATTGCAATTATTATCATCACCACCGATCATCCTCGTACCATCGTCACCAACCACCTCGATCCTCGATCCGTTACCGCAAGGTGTCAAGGCTCGGTTGTTCTCTCAATACCCTTGTAATCACAACAGATTTCTATATAAAGGCCTATTTTACTTTTGGTTCGTTTCTTTGGTTTCTTGTCTATTAAATCTCAAACTCACTCTTTAGTTTCTTCTTCTAAACAATTCTCTATTTTCTTTTTTCTTCTTTTTATTACTATCTGCATTGGATATTTAATAAAGTTTGAAGCCCTGTCGAGTTTGGATCTTTTGTACGGTGACGCGGTGAACATTTAACCTGACACGAAGCGTGTTTTAGTTGCGTTTTGCTGTTAGTTATACCCATTAGACACATACCAGTTGTATTTTTATAAACATTTTTGAATTTCGTTTGTGTATATCGCAGATATATTATATATTATTGTTTGACTTGAAATTTGGTCGATTCCTTATAGAGGAATTTTTTTATATTTACATTGTACGTTAGATTACATACATCAGTGTTCACACGATCATTCGCGACCTTCGTTACCCCCTCTATAGATAAACACATATAGTTTGACGAAAACTTAGTTTATATCGTTAATTATCATTATATCAAAGGCCCTAGATGTTTAGTAATTTTCCTGACACCTCTCCATCAATTTTTACCCATTTTCGACTCATTCTAGATGACGTTTTTATTAGATAATATGATGAATTAGATGAAATCGTACATTACATTAACGACTTAGAGAGTCCCACCCTTCCCTAGCTGCTTTCAACATCCAGGAAACAACTAGATTAACGTATCAATAATGTTGTATTACCATCTGTGATGTATGTGTAATGTGTAATCAATACAAAAGAGACATGAATGACAACCGCGTGGAAATAAGAAGCACGAATTATTACAAAAGTAAAAATTTGATTAAGTCGCGTTGCTCTTGGGTAAGTATATACAGACCAACGGAGGATTCAACTCTGGAGGAGACTGCACAAGATCTCGTATCCTATAGTGGCAAAAGAAAAATAGCAAGAGATAAAATTGAAATAAATTAATTAGACACACTTAAATCGCAAGAATCGCATGAGCATGTTCGAAATTAACAACGGTCTTTTTTACTTAAGCATGATAAACTCTGAATTATACTACTATCTTGCAAGCTGTACTATTTCTCTTTGCTTCACTCGAAGCAGTTTCACTTAGCAAAACTTACGTCTAATAGATCACAACTCCAGTTTTCGTCCTTTTTAAACTCTCTTTCAAACTTCTTCCACTCTTGAGTCTAGAACATAGTTTGATCTATCAACAATTAGAATCCCCAATTAAAACATATCCACCTTAGTTAACAAACGACACGACAAAGTCAGTGTGGACAAATCTTTAAAAAGGACCCATACACTAGATGAACGTTCCATTAGAGCGCAAGTAGTGATATATCAACACGCTGAGTGGAGCTTGCACATATCTATATATAAATATGAAAAAAAAAGAAACAGGCGCCCGGCCGGATCATTCAGCCGTAATGATTCGTCCGCGGCGCTGATCCATCGACAGAGGCAAAAGGCGTCCCGCCAAATCTTTGACATTACACAGTTGCTCCATCACAGGATGTAACTGTGGCTAACTATCGCGTTTGGTCGGTCAACGCGTCGTTCACTGCGAAACACAGCTAAACAACAACGCAGTTATTGTTTCGCCATGATATCGACGTCGCCAGTTGACCGAGGCAAAAAGTCCCGATATATATATATATATATATATATATATATATATATATATATATATATATATATATATATATATATATATATATATATATATATATATATATATATATATATATATATATATATATATATATATATATATATATATATATATATATATATATATATATATATATATATATATATATATATATATGATAAATAAATTTTTCCTGAGCTTGATCTCGTTAATTTTTCACTTTATTATCTGACAATGCTGATGCATTATGACGAGCGCTGTTGCGTCACGATGTACTTATGCTCTGTCTCGTGAATCCTCGTCTAGATGGACCTGCAAGACGTGGTGGTTAGCGACTCGAGAGCGGGCAGTCTCGAGAGCCTCACGCACCCCGGGGAGAGGCTTCATCCTCATCACACAGCCACCCATCCGGCAAGACATTCCAGATCTCCGAGCTTAAGGTGAGTTTATTTTGTTCGTTAAAGATATAAGAGCTTATAGCTCGATAAATTAAATTCAACACGTGATTGCGTAGTTACCAACATCATCGTATTATATCAATTATTGTAATACCAACTACTTATGCCTTCTATTATTTTTGAAGTTACTGTGTATAGTGGATGAGTTGAAACATCGACAAAAATAAAAAGTTACCGACTACATACTCACCATGAAAAAATTTTCACACAAAATGCAAATATCCTGAACATTCTTCTAGATATTGTCAAATTTTAAGAACACACTTGAGGAATATAACAATATTTGTTTGAAATTTTGCACAGTAACAGTAATTTCAATATTGTAAAAGTGGCGTCTTTTTGGAACCCCCTTACAACACATATTAATGTTTCGCAGATCGCCATCACCAAGACAACACAGGTACGACCACCGTTCTGCCGCCTATCACGACACCTTGGGCTTCAGCGACACCGTTAACAACGTCGTGGAGATCCAGAGGCACACGCATCATCCGCACTCACAGTATCCGTATAGACGAAAAATTAGAGGTGCGTATTCGTAGTTAGTGGGAATGCCTTATTTATATAGAGTTTGACCGCGCGTGAGGAGAGCAAAGTGGAACTATCTCACGCTGCAAGTGTCTCCTCCCATCCCGAGGACTGTCGAAAGTGAAAGTATCGCATTCATTATTTTTTCACAATACTTTTAATTCTATAAAAAAAAACTAATCAATTTAATTATAGTAAAGCTATTGAAGGGCTTCGAGGCTAACCATTAATTATTAACCTTAACACGACTGATCAAAGTTTGTAAACTTGCAGCAAGAGTTATAAAATCATTTGAATGTTGCTGTTAATAGATTTTACGCAACCAATGAAACAAGCTCAATGTGTCAATCGATGTAATAAGTTTTCTTCGTTCTGTTCTGTTATGCGCTACACAGATTATTACGACCACTGCGACTATTACGACGATGGTAATTCTTTTCACCAAAGCATTTTCATAACTCTCTCTCTCTCTCTTTCTCTCTATCTTTCTTTTCTGTAAATCCTGCAAGTGCGGCTTTTTGCGATTTTTTCTAATTTTTTTTTGTTCCATAATTTTTTTTTACCACACACACACACACACGTATTTTATATTACGATTTTACACTGTGAAACACGTAGACACTTTAGTACGGTATCATAAAAACCACACCCTAAATCTCTTTTTCAAGTAAAACTTTTACTCTGGTTTCATTTAAATTTCTCTATACTGTAAACCTGAAAATTTGTTTTCTATATTAGAACCATCATCAATTTTGTATTTACGTTTCTCCCATTTGAGTTTAATATCATCTTAGTAAAAGTTGAATTAGACTTTTCAGAGTATTAAGAGTTAATTAAAAAGATACATCAACTTGATAATCATGTATTTCTAGTAGTTATACGAATATTATATTTGAGTATTACTTATTTAATGTAAAAAGTAATTATTACAAGAGATGTGGTGTGGCGTAATACGGATAGATGTGAATGAACATTCACAAAGTAATGAGATTTGCATCAATCTAGGAGTAGATCTTTTAGTCTACTTGCACGTAAGATAATTAATTTAGAGTCGTCAGATTTAGTTTGACGATGCATCATACTCGTAAAATAATGCTTGGTTGTAGTACATGATGTATACAGATTTGTACTCACCTAGCACATAGTAGATATTGATAATAGGTGTAATAAAGAGTGGCGTGTGAAAGAAAGTATTACCTTGTAAATTCATTTATAACAAATCATAATTTTCTTTTTAAATAGAATAACAAATATATCTATTTACAAAGTTATACTTTATTATTGTCTAGGTTAAGAACACAAATTGCACGTAGTAATTGATTCGTCAAATACTAATACTTTATGAAATTCATACACTTATAGTGAACAAAAGAGTGATACAGACAAAAACTTATACAATTAAAATTCTTTAAGCTTCGCAACGCAGCATAGAGTCAAATAATTTTTTATCTGAAAATTTAATTTTGATAAGGAATGTTGCAAGACATAGTTTTTTTGATAAGTTGAAAGATAAATAATTTTGATTTATTAGTCAAGATCTTTTAGAGCAAGACAAAATAACACTCACGAATAAATACAAAATAATGTAACATGAATTTTGTAAATACAAACAATTTTTTAGTGTGTGGTATTTTACTGAAATTTGAATATGCCACTCATTCATCTTTATGTGAGTGGTGTTTTAGTTTAATTACATAATGAAAAAGCCGCTAGAGAATCTAGATACTTTATACTAACTCGGAGATTTTCTTTTGTAATGCTGTAAATCTTACAAGTAACTCTAATATCTAAGACTTCTCATAATACTCGTGTATGAAAATTTCGAGTGAAAACACTTTTTCTACTCACCTATACTAATGGTGGACACCTGAGCTCTGAATGACATTTTTCCAATCTGCCGTTTCTGTACGATACTTTTGATGTTAATGTTTTCTTGCGATCGAAAGTCGGCAGATGGAATGATCTGAAATTCAGCGTTCAGTCCGTCCGCCCACGGATGGGCCCAACAGAGTTCCCAACTAACGCACGCCTGATCTTAGGTCCGTGGAGCGCCTCGACGTCGCCGGCGCGCTCGCCGAGCCCGGTGCACCGAATGGACCACATGGACCACCACCAGCGCTACGGGACAACGTCGCTCGAGCAGCGCTCGCGCTCGCCCTCGCCCATGACCGGGCACCGTGGCGCCGGTGGCGGTGGCATCGGGCCCGGCGGCCACCACCATTACCACCATCAGCCCCATCAGCACAGCTATCCGGTGCTGGCGACGCGTAGAACCGGACACGGGAGGCGATTGCCGCCGACGCCGAACAAGCCCTCGACCCTGCAGCTGAAAGCGCCGGCGAACATCAACTTCCCGAAGCTGAACGCGTCGCCGACCCACGGGCCGCTGGCGGGGGTGCAGCACGGCGGCGGCGGCGCGGCCGCCGGTGGGGGCGCGGGCGCTGGGCCCGTTGTCGTCGGCGGCCCACAGGCGGCCCCGTCGGCCGTCGCCGCGCCGCCCCCGAGCAACGGGTTGGCAGGTGGGGGAGGCGGCGGCCAGCCGCAGTCGATGGGCGCGTCGGGGCCCGGGCCCTGTCCGCTCAGCTTCGAGCAGGCCGTCGCGATAGGCCGGGGCGGGCGACTGCTGCCCAGCCCCGTGCCTAACGGCTACAAGCCACAGGTGAGTTGCAACCTCAATTTTATTCTTCTTTCTTATTGGCTTAGAAAATAGAAGAGCTAGTTTCGAAGCAGTGATAAATTCGTAATAAGTCTATGTGCAAAGAAGAACACTGACGACGACATGATTCAACTTTTACATAAACTTATGGAATTTGCACTGTTATCTTCAATGACAGCTGATTTTCGAAAAATGATTTTACGCAATAGAAGAATAATGAATTTTAATTCAATTTTATTCATACTTCGAAACAGAATTATAGTTAAATACTCTTTATAGCAATACTATATAACTTATGGATTTTTGTTTTACATAATATCTCTTCACGCTGTAAATAAGGGTATAGATTTATATATTTAAAAGTAAAATATATTATTTGGTCATCCTACACACCTTTTTATCGTATCAAATTCAAGAGTCGTTCTATTGTAACAAATTTATAAGAATTCCCGTAGTTGCCTGACCAGTTTGAACTGTTTCTACTGAATCTGTATATTAGTACCAGTAAAGCATTACTTGATTCCTTTTTCAGTGATCTTTTTAAAACTCTTCATTTGAAATTAGGTATTTATTACCTTGCATCTATATGAAAAAAACAAATGCTGGAAATCGTAAGAGACCATAGGAAACTGTACGGTTTCCTACGGTGTTCTGTACCGTTACCTACGATTTCCTGCAGTTTTGTACGACTTTGTACGGTTTCCTACGTTTCTTTTTTTCAGTCGAAAATTTTATTATACATGTGAAAAATTTCTTAGTTGTACAAGAAAACATCTGAAAACAAATAACTTACAAAACCATATTATTCGGTATGAACGTAATGTAGACAACCGCAACGTTACGGTTTCTTACGGCTTCTTATGTTTTCTTATGTTCAAGTTTTTACATAGACGAATTAGAAAGAATTTATAAATCGTATAAGAAAACGCATAAATTTAATTGTATAAAACCGTACAGAAACGTGCAGAACCGTAAAAACTTTGTCCGAAATCCAATGTTTTCCTACGATTTCTCACAGTTTCCTTCGTTCATCATTTCCATACGTATTTGCAAATACTTTTTTTATTTCTATACAGTAATGTGTATATCTAGCAACTATAAATATTAAAAGGGACTTGCTCATAAAAAAAGAGTTTTTAAATCTTTCTATATTTTCGAAAAGAATCTTACTCCATAAAAATAAATATTCATTTAATTTTTTTTAATCAGTTGCTTCTTTCTCTGCAGACGAAAACGCGAGCGCCGCGCTCCAGGCACTCGGACAGCGACGACGACGACTGGTGCTAGCCCAGGTGGCGCCCGGGACCACACTGCCATCCACGAGCGCCCCGCACCACCGAGTCCTCCTCATCGTCCGTTTCGCTCTAAAGGCGGCGCCCGAAATACACTCTCACATACATACACACACGCCCGATCACCCACACTCACACGACAGACACTCGATTGTATACACATGACATATGACGATTGTGTAGCAAAGAAAAACAAAACCGAGAGAATGAACGAATGTGAAACAAAGAGGAATAATAAAATTTAAAATACGGAAAAATTCACGCGAGTGGCTCGGTTCGGAGGAACAAAGGCGGAGCCGACGATATTCCCGCTCTTTTTTCCTCTGGCATTATAGACGTTATACATATTATAAATATAAATATTTAATTGTAAGTCTAGGACCGAATGTTTTGTGAGCGTGTAAGTGAAAGAAAGCTGTTCAGCGTTCGCACGCGGCTCGGGGCAAACAAAAAATATGTTGTATGTATAAGAGCCTCTCCGAGAAAACGAGTGAGAGTGAGCGAGAGCGCGCGTGAGAGGGAGGCGAGTTCTTTTTTCTATTAATAAAAAAAAAAAATTAATAATAATGATAAAACAAAAATCGTGGAGTGGAACTAGCTGATTTAATGAGAGAAAAAAAAACTAACGTAAAAAAAACCTAGAGAATTTTATCACGAGCGCACGACCGGTTGTATATACACAGACATACACGCTGAAGAGTTTTTTTTACCAAATAAAGGATGTAAACGATAAATTACAAGTGCGATATGAGAGGATATGTGAGAAATACGAACGTACGTTATTATAAATATATCGACGTAAACTTATATATTTGATGATAGCGACGCATCGACGATTACCACTCACACTCACACACGTAACTTTTTATCGTAAGAAGCGCGTTATTACGGAAAAAGACACATGCTCACACATACACACAGTCGAGGTTTTTTATATTTTCTTTCCATATACTCTCGCTAAAACGATTATGATAATTACACACTCAACACGAGTAATTTGAAAAGAGAAAACTTCGTACACACTCGTATACATCTCACAGTCCCACACGCCACACATTATAAGAATACATGTTCGGACACGGTGTCACTCCCCTTTTTATACGGATTATAAAGATAAATCGTAAAATAAATGAAAATATCGCAAAACTCATTGCTGAAGAAAGTAAAAAGAGTCGGGGATGCGTCTCTGGTTAGCTTTTTAGGAGCCTAGTACGACTGCAAATTTAGCGTTGCATTTCTCGCGTTCCTTCCGAACTGCCAAAATTATCAAACGTATAATAGAAGAGAAGCGAGTCGAATATTAAAAGATATAAAAAAATATTTAACAAAATAACCCGTGAGATGAAGAGCGTATACGAGCGAGTCCACTGGAATAAGCGAGAGAATGCAAACGAAGATGAAAGACAAAAAACGATGTAATAAACAATATATACGAACAAGCAAAAAATAAATAAATAAATAAATATAACGGATCGAGCCTTCGAACGGAGAAACGGACTGATATATTAAAAAAAAAAATAAATAAAAATAGCTAAACCGACGAGCCCACCTTGTGAGAAAGAGGAAGAGAGAAAGAAGCAGCAGCTCTACGTAAGAAACAAAACAGAAACTCAACTCGCGAGGCAAAGAGACACGAGGAAAGTCTGAAAAATATTATAATTATAAATAATTATAAACGCAAAAAAATTAATAAGTAAAAATATCCCATCAACGAGCATGTATGTACATGCGTACCACACGAGACGTTGTAGTAGGGGCGAGCCGTAGTCGTTATAGGAGGCCGATTTCGCGATTTTCTCGCTGCGAGAAAAAGTCATGTTGATTGAAAAAAACGAAGAAAGGATTACGTGCGGCTACACTTTTTTCCGGAGCCAGGATCGTGGTGAACGGAAAACGCGGGTGACGTGAGAGTGTAAAAGGATCGTTGCACGGACAAGGTACACACATAG
The DNA here is from genome assembly GCA_036365515.1 of Torymus aiolomorphi. Taxonomy (NCBI): domain Eukaryota; kingdom Metazoa; phylum Arthropoda; class Insecta; order Hymenoptera; family Torymidae; genus Torymus; species Torymus aiolomorphi. The sequence continues at coordinate 258,857,679 of CM070873.1, forward strand.
ATACACTTTTGCCACGATTTTCGGCACCTTTTTGAGACGGAGAGGGAGACGGAAAGGAAGAAGGAAATATAGGAACACACTTTGTATGTTGATGATTACCAGATACCGATTTTATTGTTACGCTTGCTAAATATTATTACAAATGAACAAATTTATCGATATAACTATTGTAATTATTGCCGATAACCGAGAGGAAAAGAGAGAGAATTGAAGGTGTTATAGTCCGAGAGATTACGAGAAATTGATAAATGAATGTTTCTTTTATAAGCAGATATATATCGAAAAATGATGATAACGAGTTTGTTTTTTAAAATGTCGTGCAATACGAGAGCCAATCCGTTTTATTGCGTGAGTCCAATGAATTTTTAACTATAATTCGTTACACTAGATTCGAGAAGTTTATCATTTGCGTATGCAGTGCATCATAATAATGTGTATATTATATTCATTAAGTTTGTCCTTCTATGTATATTTTCCGAATTGTTTATTATATTTTAGAGATTGTTATATGATTGCGGTAATAGAAACAGATAAAAGAAGCTATTATAGAAGTATAAAGGAAAGTTACGTTCGGAAAATAATCTGAGTGCAATTTTATTTTACGTTGTTGCGTCCGGAAATAAGATGATATATATATGTACATCGCGTCGAACCCCGTGAGAAATGCATAAAATATGTTATTACTGTCGAATAAATTTTCAAGTAGATTACATAACTGCCAATGTATATGGAGTGTTTGAATAAATACCAAAAACCAAAAACTTGGAGGAATAATGAGGTGTAATAAAAAAAAAATAAAGACGGGACACGATCACAAAGTATCCGCATAAAATAACCGTGGGTGTTGAAAAAAAAGTATCGTACGAGTGCGTGTATAGAGGTGTATATTCGACTGCTCGAATATATAGGCGCAAAAGAAGCATTAAGAAAAACCAAAAAATCCGTGTGTTGTCTGTAATAATAAATAAAAAAAAAATATAAATTTCATTGATCGACGATAAAAGCATTCGTAAGTAGAGTTCATAAATATAACTAGATCGAAATAACTAGAGCTTACTATTCGCTTCCCTTCCGATAATCACACACCGATACAGACACTTTTTTCATGTATAACGACGATGTGTGGACTTCGACCGCTGTTTTTTGCGTTTTTCCGCCCGCCAAAATATAAAAGAGAGAGAGAAAGCATTTCTATATCGATTATTCTCCAGACGTGAACTTGAAATATACTACTAGCGCTCGCGTTTTTAAAATAATTATAAATAATTACGTTTTCTCATTCTCGTATAAATGCTAAAGAAAACTCCGATATATCTACAGAGGTATATATTCTCGTGTTGACTCACAAAACGATGGTTGTGCAAATTCATATATAATTTCGTTCGGGTATACCTATATAATGAACAGATGTGGATAAAGAAAACCGAAATAATAAGGAGCCGTACATAATTGCCGAAGCATATACGATATTTTGTTAATTGTCGAAAAAAAAATAAAATAAAGAAAGGTTCGAACTCGAAAAGGAAAAAAGAAAACGTAAAATAACGAGAAAGAGAGAAAAGTGTATAACGAGAATCCGGAACCGAAGAGCCTCGAGAGGGTTTTGCGTCTTTTTAATCGGGATCGCGTGGTTTCTTCCCTTAAGTGCTTTAAAACAAACTCAATCGTAATCTCGTATTGAAAAAAAAATAAATAAATAAAATAAAATAAATATACTGTCCGCGTTACTAGTAACGTTTAACGAGCCGAGTGCACTGAACTTTCAGCCGGGGGAGGTGGAAAGTTTAAAGAAAAGAATAAAAAAAAAAAACGAGAATAAAGAGACGATCATTATTGTATGTGTCCTCGTCACTCCTTTCGGGGAAAGCGAAACCAAAAGAGAGAAAATAAAGTGGTAGAAGGGAGAAAAAAGTGCGCGCGTCTGCTGTGTAACACGTTGTAATATGTATTAAATGACAGGCGATCGTGAGAGTTTAAGGGAAAAAAAGTATATAGTAGGTTTAATCGTATTACCGTATAATGTTTTTCTGTGATAAATCCATTTAATTATAAATATATAAAAAAAAGAAAGAGAGAGAGAAAGAGAGAGAGAGAGAGAGAGAGAGAGAGAGAGAGAGAGAGAGAGAGAGAAAGAGAGAGAGAGAGAGAGGACCGCGAACGGTGTGTTGTGCGAGGACGACGACGACAGACATGAAACGAGATTCGAGAGGAATGTACTTACGCGCGCGCGGTACCGTGGACTCAATCCCTGTCAACGCGCGCGCGGACGTTTATACATTATAAATAAAGTGAAAAAATATGTATCTCTCTCTCACACACACACATATACACAGAGCCCCGAGGAGAAAATATAACGTGTTTGTATGCTGTTTCGGTATAAATAGAAAACGAATGGAGTTGTGTACGCGCGTCGCCATCCCTGTATTGTGTTCTATACCAGAAGATTGTAGAAATCGTTGTACATGGTTTAATGGGAAACAACGCAGAAACGGTAAGGGGAGAGAGAACAAAATCGGGATAATCGCCGCGTATAGTTTTTAGTGCGACACCTCGCGCGTAGCCAATCCTCATTTCGAGACACGTACACAGAAAAAAATATAAGAAAACTTCTAGGCTTAAAGAAACTTGAATTTCACAGCGAAAACGAGGAAAAAAAGAAGAGGATGGCGGTGAAAAAAAAGAAATTACGACCAAAAGATTTATCGGCGCGATCAAACGCATTGGGCGGGAAAAATATATATATATATATATATATATATATAGCTATGTATAATGTCGGGCTTTCGAACGACGACAGAAAACAAAAGACTCTTGTAGGTAATTTAAAGTATAATTATTATATTGTACACTTAAAGAAAAAAAAATAGTCGCGTTTAAGCCGACCGCACGTATGAGCGCGCGCGCAAGAGAGAGAGAACGAGAGAGGGAGAGAGAGGGAGAGTGTAAATGTTGTTCGACGACGAAGACGACGACGCGAAAAACAAAGTATAAGTAAAAGATAATAGTCGCCGTTTTTTTTTCTCACTCGAGTAGAGCAGAAGCGTATATATAACCAACGAGTAAAGCGATTCGTTCATTTTGTTATTCCCTCGAGATGAGAAACTCGTCGAGCAATTTTTTTCGCTGCAAACGATATAATATATGTGTACGTGTGCAACGAACTTCATTTACGGATTCCCTCGTTTCGTTTTCGGAAATAAAAGCAGGTGACAGATTGTTGTTGGTTTGTAGTACGGGGGGACAAAACGTGGCCAAACGATTGTGTTGAGAGGCGACGACGACGACGATGATGACGAAATAATGATGATAATAATATCGAATATATCGGGGATTTAAGGGAAATACAAAAACGAAGGAGTTGAGAGGGACTTTGGAGAGAGAGCGCGGAGAAAACTAATAATAATAAATAAATCGCATTAAATACCCAAACTCGCCAATTCGTCAAAACGATCATTTATATAGATCTTCATTACTCGTAATCTAATAAATAAATAAAAAAAAAAACGAAACGACGCGTAAAATTATATATATATATATATATATATATATATATATATATATATATATATATATATATATATATATATATATATATATATATATATATATATATATATATATATATATATATATATATATATATATATATATATATATATATATATATATATATATATATATATATATATATATATATATATATATATATATATATATATATATATATATATATATATATATATATATATATATATATATATATATATATATATATATATATATATATATATATATATATATATATATTATACGTTTTGAGAACGCGAAAGAGAAAATTTAAGTGTATAAAAGAAGTAAAACAAAAAATGGTGAAGAATAAATATGTCGAAAAATCCCACACGTAAGTGAAGAATGTACGATACAATGCAATTATAAAGATTTTTCTACTTATCTATACATATTGCGCATTAAAAGAAAAAAAAATACAATAACACGAATTACATGATACACGCATGAGAACATTTGAATATATAAATATAAATATAAATATGCGCAGCTCGATTTTCCTCGGCTCGACGGTCCCTCTGTAAACAATAGAAATTATTATCGGGAGAAAAAAGAAAAGATGAATAAGTATAAAGAGAGCAACGGCGAAGACGGGTCCGCACTGTCAATCGAGGCGAGGAAAAATTCGGCCGCCGCTGCCCCCTCCATTGATACATTATTATATTCATTAACGTCATGTGGAGAAAGAATTATGTACACGTCGCCCCCCTCACAACACATGTACACACATTAACACACGCGAGAAGTACATAACATTATTAATTGCATTATACATATTGTAATCGACTTTATTCAGTGGTTTGTGCGCGTCTAGGCGGAGAATGTGAGTGCGAGAGAGAGCAAGCGTGTATAAATGCGTACCATTCAAGGGAAAAATTTACATCTATACATGATAATTCAAGTGAAAAAAAAAATAATAATACTAATAATAAATAAAGAATAAAGAAACTTTAACAGAATGAGATAAATAACCCCGTCGATAATAAAAATGGAGAAAAAAAATATGAAGTATAATTAAATTAATTAATTATATCGAATGAAAAAAAGTATATATATAAATATATTCCACTACGTCACTAGACCTCTTGGGCCGGCGGAAACACGGCGGCGGCTCTACTAGAGTTTCATACTTTTGCAAATAATAATCGAACTCGTCGACACTTCGATATAACCTCTAAACTTAATTATAATCCGAATGATGAAATTAATGTTTTTTATTAAAAAAATATCGGTGTTCTTTTTGATGATGATGAGAGTATGAAGACACGGTCGAGTGCGAGCTGCGTGTGTACATGTCCGAGAGGAGAGAGATAAATAAAAAAATATAAAATAGTGAGAATATAAAAGAGGATGCGAGAGAGGGAGAAAGTTTAGATGAGAGAGGAACAAAAAACCCAGTCTTTAAGTAGCTTGTGTGCAATGTTCAAACAAAAAAAACAATGAGACGAGGCGTGGAAATGTACCTAGATAGATAGTCTTGTTAAACCTTTTTCGCTTATATCGTTTATTAAATACAATACTTGAAAAAAAACATCAACCATGCTTTTAGTTCATTTATTTCTTACGACTTTCCTCTACTTTCTTTTCTTTTTTATCCCTAATTATATACATACTATTGACAACGATTTCGTTGCAGTGACTATATATACACATGCGATAAGAAGTAAATAAAATTCTCACCTTTAATTTTTGTTTACTTTTCGTTATTATACATTTATATACCGGACGAAAAAAATATATAAGAACTGGCGACCGGGCGGTAAAGAGCAAAAAAGGTTCCACAGGGCGACTACGACACACACTGTAATTGTGCAACACAACGAAACGGTTATGGAATCTCTTCGAGACAATGACTAAAAAAAAAAGAAAAGTAACGATACCCGCAAACATACACAGAGCCACATGGGACTTCGGTGCGAGTGAATCTTAACGCATGCAAGAGAGAGAGAGAGAGAGAGAGAGAGAGAAATATTTAAGCGTATATACAAAGAATCTAACAAAAAAAATGACTGAGGATCCAGCTATATTTCAGCGATTCGCGACTCATTGTTATAAAAAAAAGAACCTTATACATAATTATAAATAAATATATTATATAAATATACATAAAGAAAAGAGTATAAATGTGAGAGACAGAAGATATGCGAGTACTATATTATCAGCCGTTGAAAGCTTTAACTTTGGATATCTTGGGTGAAATTTAACTAACGCGCGTAGGGGAGTATATTATCGTGTACATGATGACGAAAGTTTTTGAGCGGTATATATGAGTACATATGAGATAAATAAAAAATAAAGAACTTGAGAGGCTCGGGCCGCAAGCTGCTCGGAAAGCTCGGGCTGCCATTAACGCATGTCATCGACATTATACCCATCCCACGAACACACTCGAACACACTCTTCTTTCTCACTCGATTATAAATAAAATATACGCATACGAATAAAGGAGAGAGAAAGAGAGGCATCGGCAAGAAATGCGTTTAGAGTTAATCGAAACGATGATCCGGGTGTCTTCTATCGTGCTTTATAATTCTTCTCTATCTCTCTTTCGAACGAATCGAAGTACATACATGGATACGTACCTTTAAATATTATATATATAATAATTCACAAATCCGTTTCCGGGCAGTCTACCGTCTGGCCTCGCATCACTGTGTAAACTTATTGTATATTACTTGCTGTGTGTGTATATATAAAAAGAAATTACCGTGTAAGATTACATTTTCATTCTCGTGTCTTTGGTTCCTTCGTCTCGAGACAGCAAGAACAAAAAAAAAAAAAAAAAAAGAAAACGCGCGAGAACGAAAGAAAGATTGTACCTTTATATATATACATACTTATACATACACGTAAACAATTATAAATATAAATTAAATATAAAGAGTGAGGCGGAGAGAGATATTTTATTCGTTCCTTCGATGGTGTATAGGAGGAAAAGAAAACGAAAGCGCGAGGAAATTTCAATCGACGATGCAATCGGACGACGATTATATATGATATAACGAGAAAAAAAAATAAACGACAAAGACGAGATGCGACGTCGCTGACGTTTCGTTGTAGATGAAAAATTCCGTACGACGATGAGCGAACGAATTATCATTATAGTCACAGACATTTTTTTCACGAGATTCGGATTGTCACGCGCGCCAGAGAAGAACAACGGGGACACGTTCACATATTATATATATAATGTAACGGAACGCAGCGACGTCGCGCTGGTTTCGAGCTTTTCCCGCCTCTTCATTACGTTCGTAAGAAAAAAAGCAACTCTCTCACTCACACATACACGCGAAACCGAAAAAATTATTCATGTACGACTGTGAGACTCTAACGCGCATTTATTATTATACGAAAATAAAGAGAAAGAAATCACATCTATACGACACGTATACCCGCGCGAAAGTGAGAAGAAGAATGTGCGTGCGTGCGTGGTGTGTTGTATACTTTTAGTCCGAGTAGTCATCGTTTTTTCGTTTTTTTTTCGTCGATAATGATGATGATGAAGCGCACGCGCGAGAGAGAAAGGGAGAGAGAGAGAGAGAGCTGTGCGGCAGAGTACAAAGTACTCGCATTGCGTTGTGCGTAAAGTCGCGATTTCTTCGAGGGGTATGAATCGCGCTTTACACCAGTCGAAATAAATATAACTGCTGTTGTTCACAGTCTTTCTCTCTCTCCGCATCAGCTGTTCGTGTGTAGCGTCGCTGTATAGGGATGGCTGAAAGTGTGAGAAAGAGTGAGCGCGTATTAAGCGAGCGAGATGCTGATCATTACTACTTATGTATTAACGCAGTAATTGGACAGGATACCTATCTTATAAATATATAAATATATATAAATATACATAAAGAATATTATAAATACAAAACAAAAAAAATCTAGTTAGTTCAATTTGCAAACCTAGTATGTATCGTCGCTTTCAAACAAACAAATGCCCAATCATTACTCGCAAAGAATTCAAACCAAACAACCGATTTCAAGTTCATTCTTTTTTTAAGGAGAAAAATAAATAATGTATTAAAAAACATACATATGCGTCAGGACTTTTTTATTGTTGTATAACCATCACTTAGATCTGATCCTTTGAAAATCAATTGGCATACGGAGATAAACTAGAATCTAGTAATAGAGTAGTCTAGCAATGCATGCAAATTAGTTTTTGGGATTAATTTAAATTGTCCAGGAAGTATAAAAGGCAAAATTAATTTATATAAATTTTCGGTACCGAAATAATCGAAAAGCATTATAATTATTTAAAATGAAAAGTTTTTATATGCTGCTTCTGATTGTATTATTTATTTTATTTAATTTTCATTTCTTTGTATCAACGGGCAGTAACTTGTTACGAAAGTAAAGGAAAATTAATGATAGCACTTATGAAGAAAAAGATAATAATAATGGAACAAAATATCTTTTACAAGGACATATGGATGTTAAGTATACTATGGAGAGACTTTTACATCCAAATTTTTGTAGATTTTGTGCAGTTTATACGTAAGACTGTCGAATATTCAGTAATTGTTTAATTTATTTAAACTAACTTTATAACAATATATTCTACTTACCTTTATTAGAGTGAGAATGTATAAACTGTAACTGGTAGAGCATCTATTTGATATTGGTAAATTAAATTTTGTAACTTCATCAAATGAAAAATATATTTTTGATCTTTTTTGTTAAATTTTTTTTATAAGTTTTAGGTTTGTAATAAGATAAAATCAAAGAAAAGTATTAAAATGATAAAAGTTCATTGTTTTCAAGTACTTGAACAACAATTTTAAGAAAATAGAGGGTCATACAAGAAGATTGGGATTGAGGATACTGATGAAGGTACGTATTGAAATAACAGATGACAAGAATTTTTAAGAATTTTATTTAGTTATAATAATGATTTCATCCGATACAATGATTCATTGTGGTATACCTTCGTATCACGAAACACCGCTTCAACTTTCACCGACGACGCCGACGCTTTGCCCGCATCCACGTATACGAATTTCAGCGTCGTTATACATCTCACTGTATACGATATAATAAAAAAAGACAAAATCACGAAGAATCAACAAATTGATTGTGGGATTATGCTACCAGTACAGACAGAGAACGATTGACATCTGGTGCGCGCGTCGTCGGCGCTCGGTTCGAGTTCTCTTTGTGCGGCGTCTCCTCAATTGAGTTTTTTCTCTTATACAATTTCAAGAAAGTGTATGTGTGTGTGTATGTATGGCTGTGTCTGCTTGCATGTGTGAAAAGAGTGTACATGTTTATGTGTGAAAACGTAAATGCAAAAAAGACATTCGGCAGAGAAATATAGTTCAAGTTTTTATTTATTTCATCGTTCGTTTGCACAAAGAGCGGCGACACTTGTTTTTTTTTTATTATTATTTTATTTTTCATCCCTCCTAAAGTTGTCGGGAGGACGAGAAGATCTTATAATGGAATAGAGGCAATGCTTTCAAAAATCGCAGGGTATATGAATATAGTTAAATTTTATACCGCGTATCCACGAATATTAAATGTCTTGATCTTTATTCCACCTTAGTTTTTTTTTACTTCATTTATTATTTTTATTTTTTTTTCAGTTTCGTAGGTTTTTTTCTTCATCTTTTAATTATTATTATTTTATTTATTTCAATAAAGGTTTAGAGTTGCCTAAGGGACGACCGAAGATGCGCTTTCAGCGACCTTCAGGCGATCTTTTTTTTTCTCGTATACTAGCTGTGCCACAATGCACTTGTACTTGTCGCTATGGAGATCGACGTTCGGGCCAAAAATTGATTTTCGACCCTCCGCGAAAAGTTGATCATACTTTCCTAAAATGTATACATATACATTATGCATACGTATCAAAAATTAAAAATCATAAGGCCGTAGCGCGCCGGCGTGTATAAAAAACGAATTTTCCGTAGTATACCTCTTCGTATCGCTATAATTTATTATAGTTCAACAGACAAAAAGAGCTCTGTTGGCAAATATATCGTTAATTACAAAATACTTAAAATTTTTTTCACATCACACAACTTGTTTTTCCTCGGGATAAAACGAATACTATGTATCAAGTGGGCGTAAAAATCAATCGTTGGCCTTACTATACAATCCACTCGCGACGTTTATTTATTAACAATAGAGTTAACCACCTAATCGCACCTTTGCTTCATTTTTCATTTTTTTCGTCATTTTTTTATACAATAAAAGGGATATCATCCTTCTACGCGCTACTTAATAATTGTATTAATGATTCTGGATAATAATAGCAATAATAATAAATGACAATAATAATAATTAATATTGCGCCGGTTTTTTTTCCTCGTCGAATTTTCATCTAAATAGCACGACTGCAATGTTTTTTTTCCTTATTTTCGCGTCATATATAAAAATTAATTTCTCGCTTTAGCGTGGAACGGATTCGAGTGTATGTATTTTCATCAATATTTATCTCGGTATAAAATAGTTTTGACTTACCGCGAAATTAGCTCGTTGCGCATTCGTAACGTGTCATCAATGACAACAAAATTATAATAGCAATAATAAAAGATCAATAATAATGTTAATAATCACAATAGAGTGGTAAATATATAATAATGGCAATTACAACTGAATTAATAACCGTGATGATATAAGTAATATATTTATCATCGTTATAATGATGTTTCTTAAACGATTTACGCATTTTTTTTTGTTTCCTAGAGACTATCCTCTTCATTATATTTTTTCCATATGTATAGCTATAATATATAATATTTTCATGTTGAAAAATCGTATACATCAGTTGTGTCTTGTCGCAGGACCATTGCTTCGCTAAACTCCGCTCTCAATACCCTTTTTCCTCTTTCTCTTGCTCTCTCCCTCTTTAGCTTTTTTAGTCAAACAATACCTTGCTCCTTACACATCGTTTTTTATATTAATAGTTACTCGACCATTATTCCATTTCTTTTATACGAAAAAAGTCTCTACCGCGCGGATGCACCGAAACCAGGAGTATCTATAAACCTCTTGTGTACGTTCGTTTATTATTTTACTTTTTTTTTATTATCGAGCCATGAAAAACCTTATAAAAAGATTTAAAAAACAATTTGCTTCATTGTGTATATACTTCCCCTTTTCGCGTGTTTTTATCATTTTTTGCTTCAATCTCTCGGAAAGTCGATTTTAAATATGAATTCGCTCCATATGTACACACACACGCGCGCGCCTTTTTTTTTAATATTTGATTCGTCAAGGTGTTTCTCTTTGATAAGTTGGATCTTGAATTTTTCTCGTATTTTCGCGACCAAGTATTTTACTCCATTATTTTTTTTTACTTCGTGAGACTCTAGGTAACTTACTAATACGGTATCTAGAACACCTGCCTGTGTGGAAGCATATATGCGAGTCATTTTGATAAAGTTCCGCGGCCTTCTTTCCTTCTCTCTTTACCTCCTACAAGAAAATGTGCACAAAGGGGGGCTATACAGGTTCATTATTAGCGAGTAGTGCTCTCTATGGTTTCGGGGCCGTCCGTCGTATATCTTAAGTGAGCTTATTTAATATATCGAGTTTAGTTCGTATTACTCGTCGCTCGTGGTGCGTCGCGACGAGCTTGGGATCACAGATAGTCGGGTGATCAGATTGCGCGAGCGTTTATTATTTCTTTTTTTATTGTTATTTTTTCTTTTTTTTATTTAGTGTTGTGTGTATATTTTTTTTTGTTCTTTTTTTCTCTTTCCTTTCCCTCAACTCTTTCTCGTTCTTTTTCATTCCATTTTTTTAGGGGTATGTCGTCGCTTTTCCTATACGTCATTTCGCTCTGCGTGCGCGTCTCGGCTCTCCCATCGCACCTTAAGGATTTCAAGGCGACAGCTCCTGAAAAACAAAAGTCAAGTTCTAGCGTGAGGTATGGTAGGCGCCGATTTAACCAATTGACCGATGGTCGATGCGTGTATATAGGCCCAGTATACAATATGCACGGAGGCAGGTCGTAAGCAGACAGTTGAAAATTATATATCATGTAGATCCAATATCACAGAATGTTAAATGATGTGAGACTGCTTACAATTCCGTGACTTGTCATTGTATAAAGAATTAGCAGCCACAGTAATTGCGTTTATAAGAATGCAAAGTATAACGAATGTGTAATTTACGTTATGAAATTCTTAAATCCACGTATGTACACATATAAATAATATTTCATTTTCTTTGAACAAAACTAAATTTTCCCAATATCTTTTCAAATTCTTTCCAAAAAAAAAGTCTAAAAACGTTATGTCCCTCGTATTTTTCTTTTATAAATTTTACAAAACCGCGGATTCGAGCCAGCCACATCGCGTACAAACTTTTCCGCAAGTTCATCGATTTTACGCTACACGCGCCTTCGTTTGTACTACAGTACTGTAGTTCCCCACCCTTCGAGCAACTCACATACAAAAGCACCCGGAGGAAAACTGCTGTGTATCCCTCTATCTTCAAACGGAAAAAGAAAAAAAAAAGAACAAATATCTAAGCTACGTAATTGGACAGCTCGAATTTCGCCATTGAGACTCCGGTCAGATCTGTCCAATTATATTTACAGCAGGTCTTTTTCTTCCCTCTATCGTATATATATACGCGTAAATATGTATTATGTACATGAACCACGTGAATTACACAGTAGGCATTTGCTCACGCATACCTACATAGTTGCGCACGTCGAGTATATAAATATTGATCAAATCATAATGGCAGGCGCATAATCAAGGGATAAGTAAGAGTGAAAAGGTATGAAACAAAAAAAAAACATAAATGAACATTTGTAAGAAAGCAAACTTTAATATAGTTAAATTCCGTGCTTATCGCCTGGTCATAACGCATAGGCATGTCTTGATTCATATATATTTACAATCTGTAATTTGTCTAGAACGCTTCTCATTAATTAGTTATTCTCTTTTATCTTTCTTTTCAAACGCGCGGCTTATAGAATTTTTCACTATATCGCAATTCAATAAAATTTCATATAAAAATCGCCAACACGATAAAACATTCGGAAAGCACAATAAAAACGCGTTTACTCGTAATATATGTGTAGCTATATATAATATAAACGTCCTGAAAGGGTCTGAAAACTCGGGAGAACATATAATTCGCGAATGGCATTTTCGATATAAAGTGTTTACACGCGTCGTGTACACATGTTATGTCCGCGCAGCGAAGAAGGAAAAATGAAACGCGACGACGACGTATCGAAATAATCAAACTTCGATTTCCTTTAGCGTTCGCGCGCGCCTGTGCTCGCCGAGAAAAGAAGGTAAATGTTTCATATAACGCGCTCGATATTGCATCGGTACGCCATACATGCACAGAGGAAAAAAAAAATATATATATATATAAGTAGTATAATAATAATAAAAATAAATGTCAAACGTACAATCAAGCGATGTGCAAAATAAAATGAATATTACGCCTAGATATACAGTTATACATAATTCCAAATAAAAATCTATAGTAATATAATAGTAATAATAATAATATTGATGATAATGGTGTAGCAATGAAAGGTACGAAGCGATAGTTGTACACAAGAACCTATTAGAAACGTGTAGTGGGTGTGTTTGAAGCAGGATCGATGCTCGTATAACATTTTTAGCTGCGAAAATTATATAGTAACGATAGTAACTCTAATCCGTACGAGAAAGTCACCGTTTGACAATCGTCACCTCTATTATACCTCCTACGAATTGTAAATCATGTACGATGTACAGTTATAACGCGATTCGACTTCTCTGAAGGCAGAATCTTACTTTTCGAATACAGGATAACTATAATGTTTTCTTTTCGATTCTCGCGTTAAATTCTTTTGCTTAGCAACGTATTGCTGTACAATGATTCATTAGTAAAGTACATCGTAATCGGGGCTTCCGAAGCGTTCCACCAAATAATAAATAATAAATTCTCTAAAAATTCGTTCGGATGTAACCATATAATAATTTGTTTATCAATTCGTTAAATTATTAAAAGATTAAAGAAAAAAACAAAGAAAAATCAACTTATAATATATTCAATGAAATATTAAACCTCATTTCCATAACGCGAGACCGAACTTTTGGTAGCCCCGACACAACAGCTCGAAGAAAAAAAATTAACCACGCATCAATAGCTTCCAATCAGGATACGAACTAAACTCTTCCTCTTTCTCTCTCTCTCTCTCCCTTTCATTATAAAACATGAGCCGGTCATTATGCATACACCGCCCTCCATTAATGCACTAGTAAACGCGCGCGCTCTCGCTCACTCACTCGCTCGCGCATTGTTACGCATGAAAATTAAATTTGCAGAATATCCGCAGCGTTCTGCATTACATACACGTAAAACGTAATTCCACAATAAACCAACAAAAAAAGAACTAAAGGCGTAAAGATCCTGCTGTGCGCGCGCAGTTTTCTTTCTTGCTTGTCGTCCGCGTTGCCGGACTTATAGTCACTGGATTTCGGAATTTTTACATGAATTGCGGCGCCATTGCCTTGCTCTGCGTGTCAAATTCGTTTCGTACTATCATTTGTTCTCAAGCTTGGTTGTCATTGTTTTGTGTAACTACAGGCTAGACAGATTTGGCGAATAGTATATGTGCGAATATCGATGCCTTTTCAATGTTTTTTTATGGTACGTGGCTGTTAATACCCCTTGTCAATTAAATTTAGAGCTCTCTACTAACTCGTCTCTTCTTTTTCTTATAGAAGTAACGAGCCAGAGAGGAATGAAGGTGCGGAAAGGGCTTTTAGGCTGATTGGGAGTTTGAATTGAAAATGGTTCCGATAGTTCTGCAAAGTTAACGAGTGTTATATAACAGAGAAAGTCTTTATTATACATTCTTAAGCTTATTGGCATTTTAAGCAACCTAAAAGTCATCGATATTCGTCAATATTTGCCAATAAATTTAAAACGAACAGTCCTACACATCCATTTATACTTTCGTATAATCCCACCCATCCAAAGAATGCATTTCTGCACTCTAATCAAACAAGAAGGTACCGCAGTGCGAGAAAGACAAGTCTCTCGTCGAGATTAATTTCCTCGCATTCCTGCTCAAAAACCGACAACCGGAGGAATCTCATCCGCTCAGCTTCAAATTAAACTCCCTTCGAGACGAAAACTTTTCTTTCCTCGTTCTTCAAAACCATTTCAGGACGACATTCCTCCGTGTATAAAACACTAATCGAATCAGCTTTGTACGCTGTCGCTAAATGTACAAGCCCAGCCAGTCGTTCCCGAACGAACTAACAAACTCATATCCTCTCCTTCTGCGTATAAACCACCGCCACGATACACAAGACCAGAGAGAGAACGAGGGAGAGGGACAGTCAACACATGCAGACAGCCGCGTATGTGTACATTATACATGCTCACACACAATATACCGCCAAAACTTGAGGCGCTCGCTGCTTTTTTTCTCGCGTAATTTCGTACGTGCCGGCGCAGTGCGTCGATAAATCGATACAAGTAACTTAATCAACACGGAGCGGGCACACGCGGCTGGGTGATCGATTGCGTCGAGTCGTTGTACCCTACGCTTTTTGTTTCTTCATTGTTAAGACTACGCTTGTGATATAGCTATATATAGAGAAGAAAAACGTTTCCGTCATCAAATTTTCTTATTGCACACTTATGTAAGACACCTACGAAACTATGGTAGCAGAATATCCTGAATGACGCTCGCAAACATATATAAGAGAATGGGCGCGCGTGATAACGAATTTTGATTCTACACAAGTAACTGGAGGGACGTGAAAGCTATACAAAATATTCATCATCTGTTATACTTATTCAAGTAATTACATACTACATACTTTATTATATAAAATAGTTTGCGAATTTAAAAACAGCCAACTTCCACGTCCCCGTAAACATAGAACAAACCACCACATATTTTGATTATACGACATGCTTCTTCCTAGCGCCTATTGCACTTCATAATAGTCCATCGTCAGTCTCGTACAGTGGCGGAAACGTACGGACGAGGGCAAAAGATTCAAGAAATCAACTCAAGATGCGACGAACGTCCTCCTTCGCAGATCGAGACTTTTTTCAACGTTCTTTTCCTTCGTATATATTTTTTTTTATTTGCACTCTAGTAATGTATAACTTGTGCTTGTTGCAACGGACGCAATATTGTGTGTTCCGTGTGTGGCTCGCAGAGCTGTGTGAACTCATTGTCTCATAGGGCCCGGGCGATGCTTACCCACAGCGACCCGCGAGAGTCGCCTCACTGGAAAAACATAAGAGATTTTGTGCTTTTGATTTTTGCAGCCCCGATGGACTTTTTTTCTACATGGGAGTTAATCTTGCACTGGTTTTCTTTTTGAGTGAAGTTTAAAAAAATTCATACAGAATAATTTGGTTCTTTACAAATGGAAGTGATTCTAAATATTTACCAACTTTTTTATATGATATAAACTAACTTTTTGAAAATTACATTGGCTGTTCTATTTTTTCAATTATTTTCTGCTTTTTTATTATTTTCAGTCAAAACTTCAATAAAAACTTATATTTCGAACAAAACTCTAATAAAAACTTTTATTTCAAACACAACTTCGTTTCGTAAATCTAACATCTAAATATAAGAATTGACATTTTTTTATATGAAAAACTCATATTAGGAGCACTTTAATCTGCAAAAATTTAAAATATTATTTTAAAAAGTAATACTTAAAATTATTACAAAAATTAATCAGTCATCCACCATAAGATACTTATTTATAAAAACTACAAGTATTAAGGAACTGTGCTTGTGACAAAATAATATTTTATCTTATGAAGGAATTTTGGAATTGGTAATTTTGTTTCTTGATTCAGCGATCGTATCCTTTTTTTTTCTTATTTCGGGGGGCCAAATGCTCTTTTCGTTCACTATTATTTTTTTTCCTTATAATCCAAAACTTTTGTTAATAAGTCCAAACGAAAAACATCACCAACACTGCACTCTCGTTGCAACAAACACAGTTCATAAAATGTTAATTTTTGCGTTTCGTGAAAGTTTAAATAACCGATAGCACTTAAAATATTTGCGAAAATTTTTCATAAAGATTAGAATTAAATCAGCTATCAATTACAGTCCGTGGTGTTAGATTCAAGTGCGCTTAGATTATTATATAATAAAAAAGCCATTGTTAGGTAGTCGTGAGCGGTTAGTATACCAACTGCAGCATGTAGTACTGTCAAAAAAAGACCTCCAAAGAAACCACGCAGAGAAACCGACTTCCTTTGCTATACCTACCTATCCATATTTCGAGCAAAACAGTGTGCAGGAGTAAAACAACCTCAAGTTTTGTTAGCATCCGTTAATCACTAACGCCTGTATCCACACAGCTGTTCAAAGAAATTCATAGAAACGCCAACTCTCCACCAAGACACTATATACTCGCTCAAGTTAAAAGTTTATTCACTGACGAAGATTCAAAAATCCTCAGCTGCCTTCAAACTCGCGTTTAATTTCGCACGAATTTGGATCCTCTCTGCGCAATAACGCGCGCGCGCGCTTTCCTCGCGCAAAATAAAAGAGCAATTACAAGCCCACGATAAATTTCCGCGTGCCCGGCACGCGCGCGCGCGGACGTTCATTTACTTTTACGACTTTAATTAATTTTCTTTCTCACTTAAAAGAAAAGACAAAAAGAACGAACGCGAAAAAAGTACCCTATTGTCCGTACCGATCGCTTCCAAACCCATTTCCAGCTTATCCTTCATCTCCAACTAAAACGAGGAAGAAGAAGAAGAAAAAAAAAGATCCACTCTTGCGTTAAGAAAGTAGAAGAAAGAGACGATCGCGACCGAAAAGTCATTACGCTCCTACAGGGTATACCTCTCGCGCGCGCTCGCGTCTACTCCATTACCGGCGTGCACGCGCGCGAGCCTAAAAAAGTGACTTTGCAACTCCAATGCATACTAAGCGAGCCCGCAACGAAACTGCGCCGTACTCGCGTTCTCTTCGCTTACACTTACATGTGCACACATATACACACATACACACACATACAACGTTCTCTCGTGCTTTCGAGCATCCCCTAGTCAAATATACACGCGAGCAGCGAGACCATCTTTATGGGCTCCGACGTGGATACACGATCTTTCTCCTACAACTCGAGCATTGTCGGTCTTAATGCGAGGCCGGAGGTATAGCGCAAAGGATGCGTACCCGACTGATTATGAGAGCGCGCACGGAGGTAGAGTAATTTTGGAATATTTGTTCGGGTTGCTTGGATAATTGAATTTTGGAATTTTAAGCGGGGCGCGTGTACACTGGAGTCGCGTTAAAAGTGTAAGGGCTTTGTGAGGAGATAAAGCACGAGGTATGCATTCGTAATTCATTTTAACGGAAAATTCGCGTGTTGCCAGTTTTGACCACGCGATTTACGTTACGAGGTCGCACGTGCGCGAGAACACGCGGTGAATGTGGTGCTTGCACGTTTGTATTTACAACATGTACGGTTAAAAGTTCCAAGACGAAACGGAAATTAAAGGAATATTGTACAAGAACTAGTTTTAAACGAAAAAATTTTACTAAGTAATTTACGAAGCACATTACAAAAAAAAGTACTAAAAAACGTATAAATTATCTGTGCACGCTAGCCACCTACATCGCAAACCGCACTTTCGACAACAGCACTAATCCTCCCTCCCTCTGTTCCTCACAGACACCGTCCTATACCCACACAAGAACGGACACCTACGCCAGAAACACATACAGAGGCAACAATTATAATTCTTCAAGATAACAACTTCCCCCCTGCCGCGTCTCGTAATTTAAACCTCGGGCGCAAAAAGAGAACGGGTAGGGGTAGAAATTCGCAAACGAAGTTAGACTTTGAACTTTAGCGGGGCGGCGGCGGCAGCGAGAAAACTCGCTTCTCGCGTTTAATCCGGCAGTTAGAGCGCGCTCGCGAGAGTCACGTAAGCGTCGTCGACGTCGCCCGCACGTACGTCATGCGCGCTCGCGCGTTAATATACGCACTCCCTCCACCCCCTCTTGCCGAGAGATAATTGCGTACGTGAAAAACTCGAAGGCGCGAGAGGGTTAATCCGGCGCGAGAGAGAAGTGCTCGCACGCGCGCGGAAGAATTCGAGACGGAGCTTCCTTGCGATGGGAATATATACATGTAGTGACGCGGGGTATTTTGATGAAATTGCTTTTGTCCGTGTGCGATGAGGCGAATAGAAGGAGGGAGGAAGGGAGAGGGATTGAGGAGGTCGCGAGGAAATTCTTGTTATTTGCGAGGTGAAAGACGTTCGTTGATAAAGTAATTCTCGTTAGAAATTATACGAAAAATACATTTTTGGGAGGAAACTGAATTTTTTATTTTTTTAGTCGTAATGCGGCTAAATCGAAATACTGCAGGAGCTTAAACAAACACATTTTGTTTCTTTGCTCGAGTACACGACGGGTATTCGCCTTTATAAATTGTCCGAAAAAGCAATTTCACCAAAAACATTTGTGAGCTAACACAGTGACCAAGCCAGCACAATTGGCCAGCGGAAAATCGATGCTGGGAGGTCGCATTCGGCCGGAAATGACCAAAGCGAAGCAAGAACAGACATGCAGACGTCTACTACACGAGATTTATACTGTTGGTATATACCGTCGGTGTACACCAGTGCGAACTGAACAAAAATAATATGTACACAAGTAATAAGCGTGTCGTGTCTACAATTCACAGATAGAGAAAAGTTCTTTTTTCAACAAATGAGCATATCCTATTTAACAATCGAAATAAGACTAAGTTTGTAAACTACTTTTTACAATAAATAAAATACTAATACTAAGACGAAAATATTTTAGTCGTTACAATATCATTTATATTTTATGATCTTATTAATATCTTATACAAGTTTTCTTTACACCTTTTTGTTTTAAAAAGACTCTTTCTCCTGACAAAAACAAACACTACAGCGTGCGTAAAAAAGGTAAAATAAAAAAATAAAAAGCACTTAAATTCATAAGTTAAAGAGGCCAGCTCTACCGTGTCTACTCATCGTCGTAGTCATGGCTGCGCTGGCGATCCCTCGGGTAATTTACCTGGTGCATCGGGTCGTAGCCCATCGAGCCGTCGTTGTAGGGCTGGGAACCGTAGTCGCTGCCGTTAAGGCCTATGCCGTAGCCAGCCATATCCTGGGGCGCGCCAGGTGGCGCCGGTGACATCATCGGCGTCGGTGTACCCTGGCTCGCGCCGCCCATGCTGTACGGCGAGGCTCCTGCAAAAGCTGCTGTAGAAACAATCGCGGTGCTTACAAAATTTCGAGGTGTTTATTAACTATCAGTAGCGAGGAACGATTATGCCGCTTGTATATGAGACGTTTGTCTGATTCTTTGAGTTTTATATCATTTAAATTGCCTTTCATGGTGATCAACAAATTCATGTTTTCTAGTAATAATTTAAATTAATTTTCTTTTTCATAATATTCATAATATTGTTGTAACAAACTGTATGAATTTTCGTAATTTATAAAAATATATGACGTGTCTAACTATAATCATTTCGAACACTTTTTTAAGTTTACACTTAATAAAAATGAACATATATTCTGTTTTCACTTTCCTCGACAATGAACACAAAATGTATTTCATAATTTCAAGTATTAAAAAAACTGCGACATAGTCTCCTTCCAAAACGCTCCTCGACAAAGGAAGAACTTCCAAGTGCACACATTTCATCAAATTTGCACAATACTGACATCATTCTACAAAATTTTCTTTTCTATTTTAATTACTTTACATTAACACCATTCGAAAGACTTCACTCGGAAATTCGCACCTCCTCGTGGAAGTTTTTCAGCTCAAATCGCGAGAAGTCTTGGCCCCGTGAAAGGAAATAACGCCTGCGCGCGTAAACTTATAAATAAAACGGGCGATTACTCCTTCCTCCATCCTTTTATCTTTTTTTTCTCCCCAGAAACGAGAAAATACGAGCCAATAAACAAGTTTAGTTTAGGCGTGAGCGCTGTTGCGCTCGGAAAACGAGAGCCGCGTCGAGAGAAAAAGATACAGCATACGTATCGCTCATTTTATTCTCACCCCGATGTGATTTATTGGCAGGCGCAATAACAGCGCACCAAGTGCGCGAGCGCACGCAAGTAACAATGTGCAGTAACTCACGGCTCTAATGATTTACAGTAATAAGAAACTAGCGCGCGAGCGCGAACGCCACGATTTCCTTTCCACGGTGGTCATCTCTGCCCGCCGCCACTGCCGACGGATAATTGAGCGCGCGACAGCGGGCAATTTTCCGCCTATATAGTGGAAGTGTATATATTTAAATTAAAACGTTGGTACAGGATGGTTCGTGAAGTGTGAGTGTGTTGTGCGTATGTGCGTGCGCGCAAGCTCCCCGGTGAAATCGACGGATGATTTAACCGAGGGGCGCGGTTGCGAAGTTTTTTTGTTTTGTAACTCGCCACTCACCGGCTGCCTTCTTGGCGGCATACAGGTTCGCCTCCTCCTGCGCCTTACCAATGTTCTTTTTGTAACGTATCCTCTTGTTGCCGAACCAATTGGATACCTGGAAGGAGAAAATCATAAATACGTTTAGGATACTGAATATTTCAAATGTCTCTGGAGGGGTGAGGGAATAATGAAGTTTACCTGGCTGACAGTGATGCCACATTTTCTGGCAAGCTCTTCCTTTGCCTCCTCGCTAGGGTAGGGGTTGCTTAGGTGTGAGTAGAAGTACTCGTTCAAGATTTCTGAGGCTTGTTTGCTGAAGTTTCTTCTCTTACGCCTGAAAACATAGAGTACACGTTATTCAATCGTTCTGAACAGTTCGTAAATAATTAATAAATAATGTATTAAAAAGATTTAATGTTACCTAGCATCGAGGAATCGACTTCTCAAAATCATCACTGCCTCGCACGTGGATTGTTTCAGCTGCATCTGGATACTTGAAAACTTCTTGTGGATGATCTGCACCATTCTTTCGATCTCCTTGGGCGTGATCGGCCGGGTACGACTCTGCTCTCTCAGCAAATTCATGACGTGAGTGGTGAACTCGCTACAGGCCTGGATACATAAAAAGTAATTAGTAAAGTAACTATTGTGATTGATATTTCATTATTTCTCCATCGCAACTTCCCATGTTTAAGTTGTATAAGCAATATCAGGATAATAAACGAATAATCTCAAGTTTAATATTATCGCATACTTGTTAATGAACAGGATATCTCGAAATAATTAATGAAATCAATACTATTATTCTCTCATTCAATTTTATTTTTATTTATTATACTTTCTCAACGACACGAAGAAATCATAACTTTTATATGAGAGGAGAAAATTCAGTTATACAACTCTAACAACCATTCCCTCCCCAAATTGCTTCAAACTTTTATGAAAACCAAAATCCAAAACTTTTCCGCCGTAATCCACAAAACTCCCCACCCAAACTTATCCATTTCCAAAAGTGAACCACTCATCCGAACCTTATCCACCTCCCAACCCCTAATTAAAATTTGACAATTCCTCCTCGAGCCCCAACCTTAAATTCGTGAAAGCCGAAAAGCGCTCGAGAATGAGGGATTAGCCTGCCCCGAAAAAAAAGGAGAATCGCACGAACACACCTTCCCCAAAAAAGAAAGACCGCGAGTACGAAAGATAGAAACGAAACCTTGTAGTCGGGCAGACAGAGAGAGAGAGAGAGCGAGAAGGGAGCCCCTCCACCCCCTAGAACGAAAGAGCCAACGTGGCTCGGGAGAATAATGCATTATTCCTGGTGGCTGCCGGTTTTAAGGGAAGGACTTTGCTCGATATCAGTATTCGAGAGACGACGAGCGCACAAGCGAGCGAGCGCCACTGCCTCTCTCTCTCTCTCTCTCTCTCTCTCTCTCTCTCTCTCTCTCTCTACCCCGACGGCGGTGGTAGCTTTTCCTGAGGGAAGAGCCAGAGGGGGCGGGTTTGCAATTTCGGAATGGATTCTCTCGCTCTCGCCCCGCCACCGCCGCCGCCGTCGGCTTTCCAGCAGAGGCAGCAGCGTGTAGCTAGTCTTCGTCTCTCTCTCTCTCTCTCTCTCACTCGAGCACAGTCTGGATCAGCACGCGCCGCCTGTTGGCTATTTTGGAGAGAGAGCGAGAGAGCGAGTGAGAGAGAGAGAGAAAGAGAAGTAAGGCTTTAGGGATGGGAAACACGCGCGCCGGCACAGACCTCCATCTTTATTTTGCTTTTCGCGTTTTTCGAGAAGTATAACACACGACGCGAGCAGAAAAATTTAAGTCCCCGAAAGTTTACGATCCGTAAGTGTGCGACAGAGAAGCAAATTTAATACTCGATCGAGCTTTGTTTTTCGTTTTGTAGTCGCATATATACATACGGGGGATGCTGGCTAATTTATGCAAATGACGGCGCAGCGGCGGCCACTCGAGCGCGTATATACGCGGTGGGTATTGATTAGCGCTAAATAAATGGCGGCGTTTTCAATTTATTAAAGGCCGCCGGCGCCGAGGTCGCAGCCACTGAATTATATAAAATGATTCCTCATCGCGATTTTCCAATGCAGCACTCGCGCGTACAAACTGCGTACATATATTTACATTACGCGGTGTTCGATTTAATAGTAAGTACGGGTTATATTGGCAACTATCTTTTTCCTTTATTCTGTTTTTATTAATTCGTTATCGTGAGAATATGTCGGCCTTCCGGTTACCCCCGGGAGAGTCCTATCGATCGCCAGCGATGCCTGATGTATATTTACGACCTTCGAAAGAAAAGATGCTACCCGTTGTCGAAAAAAAAAGGAAGCAACGCATAGAAGAAGAAAGTAAGCATCTATATACGCGCGCATTTAGCATAATTTTATCGACGAATAGAGGAGAGAGAGTTCGCATGCGCTGCTCATCGATTGTAGCTCGTAATATTGAATTCGTGCCAGCTCTCGCAAAGTTCGGAGTATGAATCGGATCGAGCGTGAGCGGGAGATGTCCTGGCACCACTGGCGAAATTCCGCGTAATTACGGGATGGAAGGTCTGATGACTTTTGCCATTTACGGAGGGAAAAAAAGTGCGCGTTACAATTTATATGCGCTGTAATAATATAATGCGATATATATATACCCGTAAGCTCTCGAGTGCAACGAATTCATTATAACTCTTCTCGACTAGTTAATCAGGCAAAAACGCCGCAGAGTCGTCGGAACGACGCCCGCGCACGAGCTGTCAACGTCGATTCTGACCGCGAGTGTAGTAGCCCACTTCCTTCGTTGCGTATATCCCTAATGTCCCAATACATATGGTTAAAAGCTTCTCGTGCGCTGCGCACATCGCGACTCTCTCTCTCTCTCTCTCTCTCTCTCGCGTATATTCGTTAAATCCGTGCCAGACGCTACTGCAGCGGCGGTGGCGATCACGCGATCGCATTAAATTCATGCGCGTCTATTTCCGTGGGCTGTCACGCCATTTTGCATAGCCACGCAGGCATTAACCCTGCGCCGCCGCCACCGTCGCGGTAGTGCACGCCGCAGTATCCAGAAAGTTGTGGGTATGGGAGGACGGGAATCGTATAAACACGCGGAAGGAGGACGACGTTTTTTCGTTTTTTGGCTCGGATTACTCACACGCGGAGGCGCGAGGTGTGACGGTATTATACGTTTGTTCGCGGGAGATGGAACGCTTGCGAATGATATCGAAACGGGGTTTAGGTATATTGGCGCGAAGAGCGTCTTCGAGCGTGGGTCTGAACGAGAAGTGAAAGTATAAATGGAATATTTAATAGTTGGCGTGTATCTGCGTCAGCGAGCGGGGATTTATGTATAAATTGCTTGAAATTGAACGGCGTTCTCGTGCAATAAAGATTTTATTTTTTTTGTGCTTGGAAAAAGGGATAAAAATTTCTCTTCTTCTTGGCCGGGGCTGGAGAAAAACGATCTTAATTACGCGGGGGAAAAAAGTTTATTTGAAGCAATGAAACTTCGCCGCGCGCGTATACGCGCTAACTAAAGTCGCGCAGTTGGATTAAGCAAATTTCCGTATTTTGTTGCCAGAGAGATAGAGAGAGATACCGGGGCGAAAACTTTGTTTGGCTTAAGTTAATTTTTTTAAAAATTTAATACTACAACGGACGACTGTAACGGAAGAAGTGGAAGACAATCCGCGAAGTTTAATTAGGCTTTGCGTTACGAGTGGAACGAGTATTTCCTTAATATGAACTTACTTTGTCCGGTAAAGTAGAGATTCCCTTGAAATTAAATATACAACATTTTTTAACTAGAAGCAAATACGGACAAGTTAAGATTTTACTCAATTGAATCGACTTTTCCATTAAAATTTTTCCTCTTTCACATTCCTCAAAACCCTAATTTGCTGCATTGAACCACTCAACCCAACCATACACACCTGCTCATACTTCTCCAGCTCCTGATGGTATATCTGCCGGATCTGGGCGAGCTTGGCGCGGTAGTCCGAGTGCTCGATGGCGTTGTCGGGCTGTCCTGGTGGACCAGCGGCCGCAGCTGCTGAGGCCGAGGCGGCAGCGCCAGCACCGCCGCCCTTCTCGGGACCAGCGACGCCTTCGGCGATCAGCATGTTATCCAACCTCATCAACTGCGGATCTGGGGGCTCCTCCTCCTGCGTGTTTCTCAGCGAGAGAACTGGAATTAGAAGAGAAACGGGTGGTTAGATTCGGTTAAATGTTCAGTTTCAACACAGAAAGATTTTAATTAATTTTTATCGTGTGTGGAATAAGTAGTGTTCGTTGTAGTCTTTATAGAAGTTGGGTTTCTCACTTTAGTTTGTGAATGTCCTAGCGAATAATATCTTTTTACACGATGGTTGTAGTATTGTGTTAATGTGAAAAATAAAGTGCAGTCTGCTTCTCTTCTAAAGGTAAACGCCAAAAATTCAGAAGTAATATAATTTAAACATATCTTTACTCAATATTTTACGTTAGCAGGGATCACCAAGCCTGTTCTACTTCTTAACATTTTAAAATCATTTTTAAGCTTTAATTTGTCGAGATCTTTTACTTCCCCATTGAAATGGTAATTAGTCCCACCCCACTATGCCCATCTCTCCAGCTGCCAATAAATTAAACTACCTCAAAAACTCCCTCGCCATCAACCCCTAATCTTCCACTACCCCGCCGCGCATATCACGCCTCATTCTTGCGCTACCCCGGCGAGTAATAAAAAAAACCCATCCACCTTTACCTAAGAAAGGCATTGTCTCTCCCTCTCGCCACCATAAAGACCAATGTAAATTAGCAACGAGTCGCCGCGGCGTCACGATCGCGCCCGTAATAAAAGCTCGGCGAGTCGAAAAGTCGCGCCGCTCGCGTCGCGGGCTTGGGACGCGGACGGACGTTTACCGATCGTAAAGGAATCAATTTCCCCTTCTCTCTCCTACATGTGCTGCACCGTAACGCCGCGCTTTTATCGTACTTTTACGGTACATGATGCGAGCTGGACGGCCCGTAAAAGCTCCTCGTCGGTCTATCTCGCGACTTCTTTTTTTTCTCCTTACGGTTGTTTTTCGTTGTGCCCTGTATATGCGGCTATTGGTACTATAGGCCTCTCTCTCTCTCTCTCTCTCTCTCTCTCTCTCTCTCTCTCTCTCTCTCTCTCTCTCTCTCTCTCTCTCTCTCTCTCTCTCTCTCTCTCTCTCTCTCTCTCTCTCTCTCTCTCTCTCTCTCTCTCTCTCTCTCTCTCTCTCTCTCGTGAAAAGTTAATCAGAGTCGGGGCAGGACCGGGCCGAAATCGATATAGCGCGGTGTACAGCGGCGGTGGCTGGAAATTTTTATGGGGCGTGCAGTTGCGATAGGTGTAAGGTGCTATCTGTGTAGTGTAGTGTATAGGGTAGGAGTATGATTTAGTGCATTTTACTTTTCGTCGCGCGAAAGAGCGCACGAGCGGATTGGCTTTTATGTTTTATTGCGAAATTTAATTCGCGCGCGCGAGCGCTTCTTCCTTTTTTTTTACTGCTGAGTGGAATGTTATGTTTACGACGGAGAGCGATGCGGATGTGAGTATGGGTACGCAAGTCTACATTTTTTACAAATTCGGGTGTAGTAAATTAAACTTAAAGGGTGACTTTTACTTTTTTTAGAAACACATTTTATGGACTAGTTTTTATTTTTACTTCTCTTTTTAAATCCTAAAAGCCAAATGCCCTTCACTATATGTATATACAACTCAACCCAACCCCGATTCTCCTAAAAAAAAAAAAAAAAAAAACAATAGTCACCCATCGCCTCGTAAAACTTTTACGACGCCATCATCGTCATCCCCTTCGTTCATTCATTCATCCACGAGCTAAACTTTCCTACTCATCAAAACCATCAAAATCACTACCCCACCCCCGTTCTACAACTTCTTTATCGCCCCGCGTGTACCAAGGCCGCAGCATCCCCGAAGATTTTCCAAAAGCCTCGTAAACCTTCGCTGGCGCGACGCTATATAACTGTGCAGCGTGAAAAGGGGGCCGAGAGCATATCAGCACGGAAAGAAAGTTCCGAGCTGCACGCAAGATCGGGGGAGCGTGAAACGAATGCGGCCGCCTAATGCAATTACACGAAGTGTTACAATTAAAGCTCGCTCCCTTTTCTTAGCACCGCTAGCGCGCGCGAGAAGCGTCCCCTCGAGGCCTCTCTCTCTCTCACTCTGTCTCTCTCGCAGAGGCGAACGCGCGCGAGGTTCTGAAAAGCCGACGGGGTCTTGGCGGTGCCGGGGTAAGATGAGTGTGATGGATCAAGGAGGGATGGGAGGTGGTGCATTGTTGTTGTTATGAGAAGGAATGGTAGCACGAAGAATTACTGCTGGTGGGAAAGCAATATTGAACCGTGATCTTATTCGGAATCAAGATATTCATATACGTCGCTCTTCGTAAAGTAGTACGGGAATAACAGGTTTGAATTGCAAACAAACAAAAACTACATTCGATTTTCCGATAAGAATGAGACGCTTTTTCTATTTTTTTGCGCGTTAATAGGCGTAAAAAATGGAATGCATAATCGAAATAGGTAAATAATAAATCAAGAAAGGAAAAAAAAAACACTTGAATACCATTTTTCATTTGATAAAAAACCTATTGACAGACTGTAGATCATAGCGATCGACGAAATAATGAAATCAGCAGATAAAATTACTATCCGCGTTTATATCATCCTTCCAAGAAGGATCAAAGCCGGTTTTTCTCTCATAAAGATCAAATCAAACACTCCACACAATCATTCTCACCAAAATATCCTCCACGCTTCCTTCCTCCTCATCAACACATAACAATCAAAGTCCCCTTACGAACCTTCCACGCCGGCCCCCAAAACGCCCCTCTTTACATCATTTTTTTCCAACCACCCGTACATACACACACAGAGCGACCACCTCGTGGCCTTGATACCACAACACAACCTTGTGGA
The DNA here is from genome assembly GCA_036365515.1 of Torymus aiolomorphi. NCBI lineage: Eukaryota > Metazoa > Arthropoda > Insecta > Hymenoptera > Torymidae > Torymus > Torymus aiolomorphi. Next base: position 258,885,575 of record CM070873.1, read on the forward strand.
AAATAGAGAGAGAGAGAGAGAGAGAGAGAGAGAGAGAGAGAGAGAGAGAGAGAGAGAGAGTACGACAGCAGCAGCTCCTGGGGGGTCCTTACAAGCGCGTAAACTCACTTTTACTGGCAGTTAACGTTTTACGACTCGCCGACGATCTGCCGGCCGACACTCGCTCGCTGCGCCGCCCCCGCGTACCAGCGGCAGCGTTTACTGCGCGAACACGCGCTCGCGCGAATTTATGAAAAGAGGAGGAGGAAGAGGATGAGAGAGGAGGCACGGTTCATTTTATACGAATGTACTCGCTGTGCTCTTCTTTCTTCGTTGAGGAGGGAGAGGGGGTGAATTAATTCGATGGCGGTTGGAGAGGGACATAGTCGATTGTTTTCTAGTGGTTGTTGTGGGATGACGGGGAGAGTTGTAGAGGATCGATGGAATTTTTTTTTTGTACAGACAAGTGTAGTAGTTGTTGAATTACTAGGAGTGTGATGAGACGGTTTCTGCAGTCAATGTAGGGTAGTGTGGAAAGTACATTAACTTACACTGTTAAAAATTTCTACATTAAATTAAATGTAAATGTATATGAAACAACATTCATGTACGTACTGAATATGAAAATCATGTAAAGTATTGAAATTTCATATTATGTCAATGGAATTTCAAATGTATTTGCATTACTTAATGCCTAGAGGCACTGGAAAATTAATGAAATTTATCTTAAATTTACCAAACATACATATAATTTTAATAGACATGTGCATTAAATTTTTGGGTATATCCAAACATGAAAATTAACAAAAATATTTTAAATTTAATATTTAATATTGAAATATTAATGAATAATTGAAAATTCACCATAATTTTATGAAATTGAGTGTTAAATAAAACGAATTATTTAACTCTCATACAAAACTGTCCTTTACCAACTCAATAAACTTCGGTATCGTTACCGATGACCATCTACTAACGAGATGTTCAAGTGATAAAGGAGGAGGGTGATCGTCGAGGCTCTCCTATATAACTCCTCGGCCCGGCTTATTTAGGTACGGGAGTTACGAGGAGGGAGTTGCGCCGCCTAGTGGCGACACGCGAACTAAACTCTTTGTTTTTGTATTAAATTTAATGTATTTTTATATTAAATGCGCATGAATTTTTATTTGAATTTTATATTAATTTTCATGCTGATAAACCTCAATATTCAAAAAATGTTCATGAAAACAAATATACAGAACATTAAATTTAATATTCTTGATTTGAACTAAGAATTAGTTACACGTATTGATATTTTAGATGACGTGCCTTAAATTTAATTAACTTTTGCATTAATTTTGATGAGTAGGGAATTGCAATTTTCATGAAGATGCACATGAATTTTTATTCAAGGTAGAGAAAATTTCGTGTTCATCATTGAAAATAAGGATTCACTATTTATTGAAATTTCATGTAAAATATATTAAATTTAATCAAATTTTACATTGATTTTCATGTTCAAGAAACTGAAATATTTATAGAAGGTACATTAAATTTCAATAACTTTTACTTATTTTTCATATACGGCTATACTTTTAATGTAATGTTGAATTTTTGTTTACGTGTGTATGATATTTCAAAGGCAAAATTATTAATTTTTATCGCAATACATTAAATTTTCTTAATAATTCATTAAAATTAAGGTATTTTTGCATTAAAATACGTTTCATGTACAAGAAACTTGAATTTAATGTGCAACTGTACATTAAAAGTGCATTAAATTTAGGAATATTTTTAACAATGTAACTTTTCAAAGCTTTAATCGAATATAGCGGTTCTTCATCTATTAAATCATATAATTTTTTTTTTTTAAGTTGATCATAAATTTTTAATATCAATGGAACTGTAGGTGATGCATGCGTCAGTTACTGACATCTCATAAAAACACCGTTATTTGTTACTGTTTGAATTTAGTATAGAAGCGTTGGTAGTATTGAATATTAGCGATTTGGTAAAAAACGGACTCCAGACGAATCAATTACACTTGTTCCCCTCAGTGCGGATCTGAACTTTGTTAAATTAACATTAGCTTAACAAGAACTGCGACGACAATGAGTGGAAGACTTCGTAAACTTTGTAAGCAACATAAAATCCGTTTAATGGTTTTTTCTATTTTTCAATATAATTTTTCAATTTATTTTTAATATGTCTGAGTGATTTTGCTGATTACGCGACGTCTGACGGTTCAACAAGTTTGGATGGCCCAGAATGTAATAGTTCTAGTTTTATGGTATTAAAACTCATATTTTGCAAAGTTGTATGAAGAGCGACTAATTAAAATCAACCTAACACGTAATCAACTGCTTTTGTAACCCTGAAATAAGGAGTCAAAATACTCCCGAAATGTTGGCAATAAAAAAGTAAACTACGCACAAAATTGGTTCGTCTGGAGTCCGTTCTATACCAAATCAGTAATATTTGTTGCTGTGCTTTAAAAAGATAGGGTACAGTTATTTCCGGATCTACTCTATCGTTAAAATCATTATAGATTCATTTTATTAATTAAAAATAAAAGAATCCCGTGAAAAAAATATAAATATTTCGTAATTTTATACATAATGTCACAAAAAAATCATCCAACCGTTATAAAATTCATGACTTTTTGCCAATTTTAAAACAAACTATGACCGTTACTATCAACATTCATAAATTCATTTGAGAAAGACTCGACTCTCAACCCCACAAAAACTACGTTCGAATTCAAAGCCGCACCACCTAACTCCCATCCATCCCCGACTTCTCTCACTATCTCTCTCCTCTCTCCACCACCATATAGCCTTTCGTAAATCTCGCGTATCCTCGAAGCTCAAAGACTCCTATAGAGCTGCTCGCTCGCAAGAAAAGACTATACACCCCGAGGGTAATCTCAGCCTCTGGCGTTCATACGCTGCTCTTTTAATCCGGGGACTCGGGCGCGAATCCATCGAGGGGCTGCGCGTCGTTCTCTCCCCCATTACTCCCCGAGGAGACACACATACATGCGCACATGCGCCTTATTTCTTCCGATTCGCACCGTATATACACGTGGGGTAAATTGTCCAGCACGGAGATAAAGCCAACGCTCTCTCCCTCCTGTAACAGCGAAATTATGGAAATCCACTTATCAAAGAGGCGCACGACGCGCCCCAGGCCCCGAAAAATCCAATAACGTCATCCGCAAGTTTCGTCGCACGCGCGCGCGAGAGCTGCAAGATTAAAGCGCCGCAGTAGCAGCAGCGCTGGTGGTAGGAGGAACTTTTCGGTATTCCGTCTCACTCGGCCTCGTAAATCATAAGACAAGTTGAAAAGCCGAACCGAATCTACACACAACGCGCAGGAGCAGCTAGCGCGACGGCTGCTCGGAACGACTCGCCGTGCTGCGCGGAAACGAGCAAAAGGTTACTGTATGCGTGTATATAGGAGGAAACTCGGAGCGAACTTTACTGCGGCGTCGTTGCGCGACCGTTTTATTTTTTTATATATACGCGGCCGCCGAGTATAGAGCGTTATAGCTAAAGCTAGCCGGCCTGCCGCGCGCTAGGTCTTTTCCCGTAATTTTATACGCCGTCTTTTTATAGGCTGGACAATTCGAGCCCTAGCTTTAATGGGTTTTGCGACGTGAATACGATGCGTACAAGGAAGGAAGAGAGAGAGAATGAATAAAAAAGATGATGGCTTAAGTGGTAATACGAGAATGTAGGCCAGTTGGAGTTGGCAAAGTTAATTCATAGGCTGGGAGAGAGAAAGGAAGAAGGATACGATTTTATAGGGAAAATTCAAAATCGAATAAGCAAATGCCGAGGCGAGGTATAAAAATTGTACTCTGACGTATTTCACATTCGATCTGAACTTTTGCTTTTGATGTAGGTATACGCGCGGATATCTCAGATCTTTTATTGTTTTTTCGCCGCTCGGGACGGGAGAGGGAAAAAAATATCTCCCCCGCGACGACGTCGACGACGAAATCGTTCACGGGTGAGAGAGAGCGCGAGAGAGCGAGTTTCCTTTTGAATATCGGAAGGCGACGTAAACGGCGAAGACGAACGGCCCGCGCGCCGGGATTCCGAAATGGAAAAGTGGAAATTCGCTCGTCGCGTGTAGATGTGTGTGTGTGTATGGGAGGAGGGATATATCGGGCGAGATACTCTTGCGTTATTTTAAATTTGAAATGTTACTATGGGTTTAATCCAATGTTAAGATCTTATTGAAAATAAATTTAGTGTGATGATATAAGTTGTGTTTGTTGTTGTTCCGGTACAAATTGTTAATTTTAAGCTCATTGTACACTCGTGTGCTTTGAGATAATTCTCTTCTAAATTATTAATATATTCGTTTGGTTAATTCTCGAGAAAAAATTAAGCAAAGACGTTTTGTTTTACGTTCGTGAAAACTCCAGGTTCGATTGGATCGAAAGAGGAGTGATTACGTGACGATAACTGTGGAAGCGAACTAACTAGTAAGCGCTTTAGTTGCGCGCGAAACATTCAAAAACATTTGAATAAATTGTTGTTACGCGTTAACAACCAAAGAGAGAACCAGACCTTTGCTAACGCTCGAAGCGAGCGGTTGTATATTTACATTGTATAAATATATCTAATTAAAATAAAAATAAAAGGGTTTAAAGATATATAATAGTATTTCAATTTGTCTTACTCAAAACATTGGCAACCGTGACAGGACACTCCTAAATTTCTTGGGTATAAACATGTTTGAAATACTGTTTGTAATGCCGAAAAGGAAAGAAAAAGTTAGTCAATCACGTGAAATGCCGATTGCGAAAAAGAAAAGCAAGTTATTTGCCAAGACAACTAGTTCAAGGAAAGCCGTCTCAAAAAGAAGTCACTAAATACCTCTCGAAGTCGGCGCCGCGAGGTAACCTTTTTTTCCAGAAAGAAGGTATAATACAGGAGACCACGTCAGCAGAAAACCCGCCGTCTGTAGGCGGATTACGCTCTGGTACTATACGCCACACCATTGACGAGACACCGTCAGAGATTGGGCTGACAACGAAACGCAGGTTATTCCCGTGATTCGAGTTCCTAGACGTGGATAACGCGTGGAGTGGTTATACTTTTCGCAAGAGAGATGTTCGAGCTTCGTCGTCGAACATGAGGTTCCAGAGAGCAGAACGAGCAGCAGCAGAATGAGGTTAGGAGCGTGAGAATCGCGCTCCGCTACAGTTCGACATCGCCGTCAACGAGTAACTGCCGCCGTCCGACGAAGGTTTCCGAGCAGCCTTCCCAGTGCGCAGCAGCAGTCTGCATGAGGTTCACGCTCTGCTGCAACTCAACGCCGCCATCAAGGCGAGTCGCCGCCGCCGTCCGAAGAAGGTTTCCGGTCAACCTCTCCAGTATGCAGGAGCATCACCAGTCTGCACCAGATTCGCGCTTTGCCGTAACTCAACGTCGCCTTCCAGGTGAGTCGCCGCCGCCGTCCGACGGTGATTTCCGCGTGGTCTCTCCATTACAGCAGCGGCAGCCTGCGCGAGAGTGGCGTGGTGCCGCTCATCAGCATAATTGTCTGGATTAATCACCGATACAGTCTTACGATGCCTGCGCATTCGCGCGCGCCCCACCGACGAGGTCATCCCCATGAGCGAACATCAACAAGGAGGTGGTTCCCATCAGTGAAGGGTGTCGCCACCACCAACATTAACAGCGGTTGCGCGTTCGCGCGTGCAGCAACAACGAGGTCATCCACTTCAGCGGCAGGTGTCGCCACCACCAGCTCAACAGCAGTTGAGCGTTCGCGCGTGCCGCTCCCTCATCATTCTCCATCCGACGAAATGCACTGTAACTTGTGAGTCGCGTTCTCGCGCGCCGCAACAACGAGGTCGTCCACGTCAGCAATGGAAGACACCACCGTCAGCATCACTACAGACATCAGCGGCTGAGCGATCTCATGCCGTACGACATTGTGCACCACCTCCAGCATCAGCAGTAAAGAAAAGCGTGATGAAACACCGTGCAATCCATTAGATTTAATCCTTATCTATCGTTTCATACTCCTATTCGACATAGAAAGTCCAGTTCACGCACCGCCGCTAAGCGGCGCACCCCTCCTTGTAGCCTCCCGTATCTAAGTAAACTGACTCGAGGGGATATATAGGAGTGCGACCACTCTCCGCCAACCTTTACCGTTCGAAAATTTCATTAATAGATGGTCATCGGCAAACTGCAACCGCTGAAGCGTATTGAGTTTTCATGACCAGTCCAAAGACCTTAGTAAGCCATTTAATTGGTATCATATAGTTCGGTAACGTTTCTAATATGTTACCTGCAAGCTCATGACTGTACAAAGTACCCTATGTTTCTACTAATTTAATTGCTCTTACTATATTTAATTATCTCTTGTGCACTGCTACCGGCTGCGAACAAAATTTTCGTCGCTTCCCGAGCTTCACCTTTTACTGCATCATATAAATGCAGTCTGTTTTCGCGATCCGAAAATATTTTAGCGAGAAAATGGTTGATTTATAATTTCTGTTCGTCTCTTTTTTCTAGGTTGTTCCCCGTTCGGCAAGACTCTGACATAAAAGTCGTTCAGGATTTTACGGTGGAAGACTGTCAGCGTTATGACGGGAAGAATTGTATGCCTTTGAGGAAACAAAACCTTGAACAACCTAGGACTCTGTTGTGCCAAATAAGGCGATCCTTTAAAGCAGCCGACAGGAGGGCCCACTCTTATCTTCTCTCTCTGTCTCTCTCTATCTCTCTCTCTCTCTCTGCAATTAATACATATTGATAGTTTAATTATTAATTTATTAATTACATAAATTTGTTTCTCTGCAAAATGTCAAATGTCAACACAGTCGAAAGTTATACAAATCGTATTTGCTATAAAAAAAATTGAAAAAAAAAAAAAATGAATAACAAGCTTGTAAATTCGATCATTTCATCGCTGTAATATCTAAATTATTTTGGTTTTTCGTGAGTAAACACTGAGCAAAGAGGCTCTGACGCCGGTTTATTTATTCTAACATGAAAATTCAACGTAGCAAGAGTAACGTTCAGCGTAGCAAGAGTAACGTTCAGCGTAATTTTGTATTCTTCGAAATGGAATAATTTAATTTTGGAAAAAATATGATTCGTAAGCACGAGAATTCTAGATCAGATTTTTATATAAAATTATTGTTTTCACATCGAAATGAGAAAAACTGTCAACACATTCACTCAAAGAGTCAAAGTAAATAAAAATAAAAATAATGCTATACGGGCAAAAGTATTTCACTTTTTGTCATCAGTATCTCAACATCAAGATGAATTTTTTTAATCTGTTTTGTCAAAAAGTGCGAAAGAAAAATTGAGGACTTTCCAATAGAAAAAAAAAACTATTGTAATTCCTTGAAAATTTCCAAAAACGATATTCCTAATCTACACTTCAAATCTATCAAACCATTCAATCCCAATTACTCCCTCCCACCCTCCCCCAATAGCGTCTCCTTCACCACACCTCCGCTAATCTAACAACCCCATCAACCGCACCTCCTCTCCACTCGGCAGGTGCGAATCTCCCCGCACTCTCCCCTTCCCTCTCTCGGTCGTCGCCGTGCTCGGGACGGGTGCTGAGTGAAAATACAATCCCCTTGATTGACTGTATCGAGGCACGGACTCTCCGCTCTAGCACTGGGGGCGGCGGTAGCGGCACCGCGGGGGGACGTATAAAATTTTACGGCCGCGAAATCGCCCAATAATTGTTACGGGCCGGCTCTGATCGCGTAAAACACGTCGTAAACGTCGAGAGAGTGAGGCGGAGGGGGCGGGGGCGCGGAATTACGCTCGAGCTAGACCCCCACCCGACCAGAGCGAGAGCCTTATGCTATAGTAGTGGCGGAGAATAGAGTAGTAGTGGAGAGATAGAGAGAGAGATGTGTGTGAGGCGGTTGTCATCGGGTAGTATGGGTTGACGGCGAGTTGTGGATGCTGCTGCTGGGTGGCGTGAGGTTTGGTGTGGAGGATTGGGTAAAGTGGGAAAGGATAGTGGTGAGTTTTTCGGATGAAAAGGAGATTGGATGTATATGTTTTGTTTTTATTTTAATTTTTCAATCATACATTTTAGAAAAAATTTGCTTTTTTAATCCTGGGCTGTTTATAATCTGTTTCAATGGTATGATCAGAACCTGGCTAGAGAATATATGAAAAACCATTTCACAATTAAATAAAATAAAAAAAAACGTATTTTCACTGCGATAATTGACGTTCTAAAACTTTATTTTGAAATAAAATAAGTCCCAAAACGTTTTTTTACTTGAAACAAATAAATGTAAAAGAAAAATTTTCCACGGCCCAGACTCACTTTAATATCCCCGGAAGGTCTCCCCCAGAAACTACAATTCTGATATCGCGACAAGAAACCGTCGAGTCGAGAAGTCTAGACAACTTTTTTTCTGCCAGCGCGCGAGCCTTGCGAATATACAAAAACAAAGATGACAACGAGGCCTATAAATAACTCGCTCGACTGGCGAACTTTTGAGAGTCAACGCACTTTTTCATTTTTGCTCTTCGGGGCGTAAGTTTCATTTTAATTTTACATCTAATTCCAGGAAACGCTATAAGAGATTGACGAAATATTATTTTTGTATTTCGTGTATTACTAATTTATGTCCTTTAATACTATTTCCGAACATTGTTTCGTGTATAAATATACAACTTATGCCAATACTCGTTATGAAGAAGACTATTTTCAGGAAGATGAATCACGCTCATACTATTTATAACTGGTTATTTGAAAAAGATCTCGAAATTGTCATTTTGAATGTCAAATTAAACCTACGTCTCTAAAAAATTATCATCTTCCCCTTACCACCATTAACCCCACTATCCACCCAACCCTCTCAGACCAACCACCGTACATCCATTCTCCATTGCATCCTCTTTGCACCTCCCTCACCGAAAGAGAAAGTGCTCACGAGTTGACTGACACCGTCAGCGCGCAAACGACTGCGACGGCGGCGGCTGCTTGGCTCTCGCTCAACGCAATATATATACGCGCTTGCGCTTCTTTATCCCCTTGCGCGCCGCGCGCCCGCTCACGTCCTTTGTAAAGTAAGAGCGCCAGGGCTTTTAATGAAAGCGCGTCAGAATGTGCGGAATGCCGGAAAGTACATGGCTCGGGAAAATTAAGCGGGGAGGTTATGTGTGTGTGTGTGTTGAGAAATAAGTAGTAGAGGGAAGGGATGAGGGAACGAGGAGAGGAAGGTTTTGTATATACGAGATGTTTTATTTTGGGAGGGCAAGGGGTGTGTAGTAGTTTGGAGTGTCGAGGTTTCGGGTTATGGGGTGCTTCGGAAGTGGTTATTTCGAGAGAGAGAGAGAGAAGAGTGAAAGTCGAGGTGTAAAAATAGCCGGAGATAAAAATGTTTGAGATGTGTTTTCGTGGAAGAGGTTGTCTCGTGTTTGGCTTTTATATGTGAATATTTGACAGTACGGAAATGACAAGAGAGACGATTCAGCAGTTCAAATGAAGTTAGAGCAATGTCAAACATCGCTACAGATTCTTATACCGGATTTATCGTTATTCTGATACTTTCTCCTATAGAAAAATCGTCCTCCTAAAAATTAAAAGGATAAAACAAAAAAGTAAGCGTATAGTGCAATTTAACATCTACCCTTTCACCATCTAAAATCACAGACCTCTTTCTGCCTCTAACAATTCCACCCTCCAATAAACCAAACGTATAACACACGGCAAACTCCTTACACTCCTCGGCAACTCTTGCCAAATGTACTACACACAAGATTCCGCACTCTTCGTCGAAAAAGGATGTGACGCGAGAGAAGGAGAGAACACTCCACACACGGGGCGGTCCATCGTTTTTTATCCTTCTCCTTCCGTCGTCGTAGCACGCCAAGGGGAGGACAAAAGAACGCCCGGAAAAGCAACTCCCATATACACGGAGAAAAGCGCGTGGAAATTGAGGGAAAGGCAATAATAAAATCTATCAAAGCTGAAAGCGAGAGAGAAGCAAAAGGGAATTCTTATTGCCCGGGCGCCGTCCGGTATTTTTGCAATATACAGAGCAGGTGTACGGAATGCTGCTGCTGCTGCTACTGCTGCTGCCGCCCTCCTCCATATACGCGCGCGACAGCTTACACGGCTACTGTATCCTGTGCTGGACAGAGTCCTGCTCGGTGCCGTTGTTATATACGCTCGTTCCCCCAGCGCGCATGTGTGCGTGTGTGTGTGTTATATATTTTCCTCGTCGTCTCGAGGAGAGAATTTGGGAGAACCCCTTCTGCTGCTCCCTATACTCGTTGCTTTTTTGGCCGGAGAAGAGAACGACGACGACGACGACGATCTGTCATCCGGCGAATTTTTGGACAAAATTGAACTGCTTGCGTCGTGGAGTTATGGAATTAGGGGGAGGGCCGGGGAATTATTTGTCGTTGTGAAAAGATTGGGTCTTTTTGGAAGACAAGGGTCGGCGTCGATTTTTTAGAAAAGGCTCGTTGTTGGAGCTTTATGGAGTGGGTTTGATAGGCTTTTTACGGGGCTTGTTGTTGTGTAGGAAGGAATGAAAATGATAGTGTTACTGCTGTATAAATATTGCGTATAGTCATTGAAAGTCTGATCAACTTAATGGTGTTTCATTAATTATTTCATTACGCGGATTCATTAATGTAGTAATATTAATGATTATATTCGTATTTCCAGAGCCAAATGAATTGTAAAAAAGCTTAATGAAAATGGCCATTCCAACGTGCATGAAGTAAATAATTTATCCCCGAATTTCACCCATTCTCTAATTAAAAAAGCCCATCAGCTCAACCTCCACTTTACCATCCCAAACAAACGCCGACTCGCGCATCCTCCAGATCAGCATATTAAATCCCGCCCCCGAGAATCCCCCCAAAAAATCGATACCCCACCCGCCCACCGACAGAGAGCTACAAATCCAAATAACAGCCGAAAAAGCGGCCTCCGCGCGTAAACAGCGCAATATTCGGTTCTCTACCATTGTAACAAGAGCAGCAGCAGCAGCAGCGGCAGGAACGCTAGCGGCGCAGTGCATCCGTTTTTGCCCAATCCTCCGTCCCTCCCCTGGATTTCCCCGTGCCGCCGCCGTTCTACCACCCCCTCGTCCACACACATACATCTCTCCTCGCCTTCCCCTATACGTACACACGCACGAGGCGGGGAAGAGAGAGAGTGAGGGTGACCACACACACACACACACACACACACACACACACACACACACACACACACACACACACACACACACACACACACACACACACACACACACACACACACACACACACACACACACACACATATATATACACGCTGGAGAAAGAGGGAAAACGCGCGCCACGGGGGTTGAGAGCGAGCGAGCGAGGCAACGTGGCGTATTGATCGAGTGGCTCTCGTGAGCGCTCACGGATACTACCAGGATATATATACATGTATATATGCGAACGCTGTGTATGTGTATGTGTATGCGAGGGCACGTGCGTGTGAGGGAGAGACGGCGGCGGCGGCGCGTGCAGGACTTGTTTGCCGGAGCTCCTGCCGCCGGTCTCTCTGTTTGTTATGGGGGAGGGGGGATTGAAAATTTTTCGGCGAGTTGTTGTTGTTGTTCTCGCTCTCGACGTTTATTATGATAATTTGAATGGCGGAGAGGCGCAGTTGGTTTATCCTCTCGCCTTTGTTTTCCGCGAATTATATTGACGAAGGTTGAGCTGCTGGGGGATGCAGGATTCGCAGTTTTTAATTGTTCGTGGACGGATGGAGAGCGGGAATCGTCTGATTTGTAAATGAATGGGTGTATGAATTATAGATGACACGGAAAAGGGGAGAAGAGTGCATTCGATATTTTATTAATGCGGTGGCAGCGCGAGCGTGCCTTGCGAAAGTAATACCCTACTGAAATATTATTTTTAAGCTGCGAGTCTGTCGCTTCATACTATATACGGTATACATATAAAGGATGAAATAAGTTTCGTGAACGAAAATTTTCACGAAATCGAGAACGCTTTGTAATAAGACCATTTTTCCCGATTTAATTATCCTCTGTGTGACACGAGTAAATCGAACTCGCTCCCTCGCTCGATTGAATTCTGTCAATAGCGCTCTCCGGAATCGCCAATAAACTAAACCGACTCCGTCCTGCAACCCCCAAAGAAAAAAAATCCAACAAAGCATCTAAACACTCTCGTTCCCTTTGGAACCTCATCCCACAGAGTCAATCACAAAGTGAACACGTATATTACCCCCATCGAAAGAGCGGGACACATATCGAATGACAATTCGCATCGCTCGATTGAAAGAAACAATATGCCGTCGTTATATATGTATATATGTACATACTAAGGGTCGAGGAACTCGCACATCGCCGGGGATGTTTACGCGTGCGGCCGCCACGTGCAAACGCTGAAATTGCACTTCCGGAGTAGGTATAGCAGCAGCAGCGCAGTGTCGAGTCTGCCCCGACCGAGAGAGACGCAGTGTCTATAGGCCGCCGGCGGCGGTGGCTGGATTTGTTTTGGTAGGTCAAGAGTCGGGGTGCTGAGAGAGGTGGCGAGGCGGTAAATGCGGTTCGAAAGGCGGTGAGCGTCTGTGTTCGGATTAATCTAACGCGAGACGTATACACGCATATTTTCTTATTAAACTAAAACCTTAGATTAATTAGAGAAACCTTCCCCGCTTTAATCAACTAAATACGTCTACCGCGGAAACCTTTCGCACGCGTCTCGTATACCCTCCTCCTGCTCACCTCCGGTCCGCATTTACACCTAATTTATAGTTACGATTTCCACCGCTTGGGCAGCACCGGCGCGCGCAAGAATACAGTCGACTGCTGCTGCTGCTGCTGCTACGGGGGGCTGGCTGCACACAAGCTGCTGATGCGAGGGAGGATCGATTACGGGGGTGGATATACAACGCGCCCAGCGAAAAGCGTCGCCGGGGCTTTTTGGCGTTTGCCTTTGTGACGCCGCGATGTGTGTTTCGATGCTTTTGAACGGTGCCGTGGAGTTCGTTGATTTTAGAACCGTGGTTTTGACGGTCATTGGTTATTCGATTTTTCATTCGTGAAGCTTGCAAGGGATTATTCTTATCGTATAAGAATATTATGTTTTTTATTATATAAACACTGTGAATGCTGATAATAAACAAGATAATAGTTTCACTAACCGAATCGTATCGTCAAAACCTCAGAATTCAATATCCCTGCAGCTGGTCATTCTCCACACATTAAAACCGCGCATCGAAAAAATTGCGGCCGACGTATATGAGGAAATCCAGAAAAAAAATTTCAACTTTTCGTGTTCCCAAAACCGATCAAAATTTTTTTTGAAGGACACCTTCTGGACGCGATTTTTCTTCTTTCTTATATCACAAAATATACGGGGGAAATCGTGTACAATTAAAAACGTCTTTGTCTCACATTTTTTTCAAAGGCTAAAATTTTTTAAGAAAATGGCAAAAAAGCCCTTTTCTTTAAACCTCAGCCATTTAGCCCAGAACCGATCCACTTAAAGTTTTAAACAAGAAATTGAAACTAGAAAGAAAGAGCTTTCATTTCCTTTTTTGAAAATTAAAAAATGTCGATTCCTTCAAAAGTTATAAGGGGTTATAAGGGTTTGAAGTTGAATGTCGAAAAGGCATAAAAATGCACAAATCGTAGGAATCGGCTGCACCAACTTTGAGAGCATTTTTATGCCTTTTCAACGATCAACTTCAAACCCTTATAACCCCTTATAACTTTTGAAGGAATCGACATTTTTTAATTTCCAAAAAAGGGAATGAAAGCTCTTTCTTTCTAGTTTCAATTTCTTGTTTGAAACTTTAATTGAATCGGTTCTGGGCTAAATGGCTGAGGTTTAAAAAAAAGGACTTTTTTGCCATTTTCTTAAAAAATTTCAGCCTTTGAAAAAAATGTGAAACAAAGACGTTTTTAATTGTACACGATTTCCCCCGTATATTTTGTGACATAAGAAAGAAGAAAAATCGTGTCCGAAAGGTGTCCTTCAAAAAAAATTTTAACCGGTTTTGGGGACACAAAAAGTTGAAATTTTTTCTAGATTTCCTCATATATATACATATACACACACGCATAAGTATGCAAACATATATAAATTCTGACGCCTGCACGCGCGCGCCACACGTCTCGTTGCAGCCCGTTTCTCTTTCATCTAGCGCGACGGCTGCTGCTGCTGCTATTGCGTCGGTCTCCGAGGAGCCGTGAGCATATGCCTCTCCTCCTCGCGCCCTATATATCTTGAATTGCTCTTATAAAAGTCCTGCGGACTCTCTCTCTCCTCGGCTTATATATTTCATACGACGGCTTACAGGTAACGAGCAATTCCGGCTAATAGAAGGAAAGGGAGGAGAGGCAAGCGTCTGCGAGGACGTCTGAATTTGGTGCGCAATATGCCCTGGGTGAAGAGGCGTTTGATATTTTTCGTGTATTTGGGTAGGTTTGTTTCAGGTGTGTTGGGAATGCTTTGTTACGTGTGAATGATAAAGAAAGTGGTGATGGTATAAATTGTAGTGTTTGTAACTGTATAAAGCAAGTTGAGTAATTCAAAGAAGAAGATAAACATAGAACACGGTAAAGTTACATTAAACATTGTCGTCTTTGTGAAGTTGCTTTTCAGTCGTTTTCACGAAATTTCTGAAACTTTCCGATAAAACTTTAATACAGTTTTTAACAAAAACTAATTTAAACAGAAATATAATAAAGTTACTTAATATGTCACAACAACTTATTAATTCACGATAAAAAATAAGTTACGTTAGTACACAGAGAAAAGAAAATATTAACATCCAACCAGCCATTACTTTGAAAACTACAAGCAAGTAGTATTTGCCACAAAACCCAAATTATGTAATTATTATAAAATATTTCATTAGGGGGAAAAAACTTTTTATTTACAGTATAAAGAAGTTTGGACTATTGGTTATGTTGATCATATTAAAGCTTACGAAATTGTAATGCCAAATGAAAGAGAAGTCTAACTATAAATGAACATTCATTTATCCGTATCCAAACATCCGTTCGTTAATAGTTAATGACAGGTCTTAACAGTAAAGATTTTCTTTTCTCTGTATACTTCAAAAATCTAATTGTACATATAACAAATAAAATAACGCATCCAAAAGTTTAACAACATTATACACTACTTCTTCAAATAAACCATCTAACCAAACCTTTATCTTCGCCAAATAAATTCCCCATGTAACAACAACAACACCTCCAACAAACAAAGTCATACTTCATGACTGCATCCCGTACACCCCACCCCCTTTCTCGTCCTACAATCACATCCCCAAAACGAGAGAAAAAGAGAGAGAGAGAGAGAGAGAGAGAGAGAGAGAGAGAGAGAGAGAGAGAAACCCTCTCGCAGCTCTTACGCAATAGCGATCCATCCGCGACCAACGCAACCAGGAAAAAGCAACCTCCCTCCTACTCTCTTTCTCCTCGGAAAATACTCTGGGAATTTCGGAGGGAGCTTTCGAAGGCAGCGCGCGCTGCAATGGCGGGGACTTCCGCTTCCGCGCGCGGGAAAAAGCGCGCGACGGCGGCGAACAAACGAAGCGTTACTTTTATGGCCGCGGAGCCAAGCTTTTGTCGTCGTCGTCGTCGTGCTGGACGCGAGGCGGGATTTTTTGGCGAAGAGAAAGAGAGAAAAGTTTGGTCGTAATTTAGAAATCGTGAATATATTATAAGAGGAGGAGGAGGAGAAGGACACGGTCAATGTTTGTCTTGCGTAAGAGGGTTTTTGCGGTTTTGGAGGTCGATGGGGATAAAGGATGGGAGGACGATTCCCTCGAGGTTGTTATGAAGAAGTAGCAGAAAATTTTCAGTAGAATTTGATAATATGTAAAGTTATGCGCGATTGTTACACTTTGGTATTGTTTCAAAGATTAAAGAATTTTGAGAGTTTTTGATAGGCTATGGATAACGTCCCGCGACCACCGCACTAACGACGCAGCAGCGGCACTAAAGCAACGGGGGAGACAATGGCGCATCGTGTGTACGTTAGAGATACGCTCGTGCGCCGCGCGAGTAAGGAAATCCGGCAATTCTTCAGTACGAAATGTCTCCTTTGACAGACACGCCGCGGTGTAGTAGAGAGATTTGCATTATTCAGCGTTTCTTTGATTGCGTGCACTGCGATACGTTATAATGTGCCGACTGCAGTGTTGCACACACACACACACACAGCTTTTTATGCGGTAATCTAATCTGGTTGTTGAAGAGAAAGATCTTCGACGATCTTTTTTCTTTTACGTGTTTGAAATTCCGAACGTTCATAATGAACGAAATATTAACTTAAAGTTTCTAATTCTGGTTAGAATTCCCCGGAGTGTGGTTTACTGGTGACTGCAAGAGTGAGAAGTGAAGAAATACAGTTATTATCCGATTTTAAATGTATTAAGTAGCCAAATTCGGTTAAATTTGAAAATGGCAAAAATCTTTCGTTCACTATGAACGTTCGAAATTTCAAACACCATTTCTTTTTATATTTTAATAACGGAAAAAGTCTCGAATTTCTAAAATATTCGTGAAATTCTTTTTCAAGTTACGTAAACGGAAATCGTTGGCAAGAAATTTCGGAATGAAATGTAAAAAATTCTTCTCGCTTCAATTTGTGACCGAATGCTTTGCAAACCCTTTCTTCGCCGTCGAAAGCAAGCACTTAAATCTTACACCTCAACAAACAGCCAACATCGCACGCCCTGTTCCACAAAAATCTCGCCCTTGCCACCCATAACCGCGTGTAAATCGATAAACCAACCGAATTCTCCATACCTCTCTCTTCCCTCTTCTCCTCACCCATGTATATTTCTCCCATACACATACATACATTCACACACATACTTCCTTTCTCGCGCATGCATTATGCATCGAAGCGAGCGCGCGACGCCGGGAATTCGAAATCCGCGGAGAATGCGCTCTCCGCTCGCTCGCGCGCGCTGAAATCGCGATAACGTACGAAATGACGCGAGCGAGCGAAAAACCGAAAATCGCGACTTCCGAATTCCGCGTTCGCGCGCGTGGGTGTACATGTACGTGCGCGATTAGCTCCCACTGTGTGTGGAATGGGATTTCGTGCTCCCGTGGATCGGAAGAATGGATCTTTTGTTCCGGCGGTGTATGTGTGTGTACGCGGTCGAGGGAGATTCTTTTTGGAGTCGTTCGAGTGTGAATGTGCGGAAAATGTCTTGGATTTTTTGGCGGCGGCGGTTTTGTGGGGCGGAATAATTTATTTGGGATGGATAAAGTTTGCGGGGTGAGACGAGGAGATAGAGCGAGAGAAACTAAGTTTGAACAAAGGGAGGGGAGAAATAGTTGTTTTTTATGGTGTTTATTATAGTTTTGAAAATACGGTTAAAAATGTTGTGGAGTGGGAGGAGCGGGCGGTCGTAAAGTTTATCGTGCGGACCATAAAATGTTAATAAAATTTTAATTTACGACGTGTAACGTTATTCGATATAAAAATAAAACGGAGCTTAAAAGTGATTCGAAATAAATCCACTGCAATTATACGGTATAGTCAAATAACGACCTACTACTTTATGATATATATTATATAACCCAGTGCATTAAATAGCCCTTTAAATTTTTTAAATCGACAAATTATCAATCTACCGATCCGCACAATTTATCCTCTAAAACTGCTACCATTATACACCAATTACATAATATCTCATCAAACTCATAAACTTCAGGACAACCTCCTATCACTCGACTGTCTCTATAGCTATCACTACCGCGAACCTCATCAAACCATACGACCGCAGCTCCGAAAAACGCCTCTCCTCCCTCCTCACTCCCCGAAAACCCCGACCACCTTCGCCAGCTTCGCACACGTTCGTGATTACGACAAGAAACTACCTCTCTCCTACCACCACCAGCCCCGTCACGATATTATTCGCGCGCTGCTGCGGAACTATAAGCGGCACGAGTCTCTCTCTCTCTCACTCTACACATACACACACTCCGCACAGAGTAGAGTAGAGAGAGAACACGCCGAGTCGTCCGCGGGAGCTGCCAGACGCACGGGACCTGTTGCTGTCGAGTTTACGGTGTTTTTACGAGCGCGCGTTACAGTTCGCCCGCGCGCGCGTCTATAGACACGCGCCCCCGTGTGTACCTACGGGGATGGGGCTTTTCTTTCGAGGACGATTGCCCGCGCACGAGAAGAGAGAGTTCGGGGCGGCTCGTTACCGCGACGAGAGCCAGTTGAATATTCACGCGAGTGAAAAGAGATAGAGTGAGCGCGTGTGTGGAGGGGGATAAAAGGGGGGAGTCATTGAATGTTGATATGGAGGAAGATAGAGAATGGCGTGTGCGGAGGATGAGCTTATCGGAGTGTGCGCATGCGGTTGAATGGGAGATGCGTGAGTTGAGGGGCTGTAAGTGATTCAAAGGTGTGTGGCATGATTTTGGATTGAGTGTCGTGTATGCGTTTATTGGCTTGTGGGAAGGTTTCGCGATGAATTATTTTTGTGTTACTTGCAATGTTATTGTTTGTGCAATTGTTCTTCAATGTTATTAAACATTTGTAAGATTTTGAAATAACTCAAAGATAAAATAAATTTAAAATATGCACTTTAGTAAAACATGTAAGCAGTTCTTTTTTCTTACCCAAGCAAAAACCACTCCCATTCCATTTACAAACTGAAAGCCCCTCTTAAAGAATTCAAAACTCACACCGCGCCTCTCACACATCCCCTTATTACACCTTTCCCCCGAAAAAAAAAAACACAACCAACCAACAACTTTGCCTCGCTTCCCAAACTTTCACCCCCCCCCCTCTCTCTCTCTCTCGTTCCCTTCAGTATACACACTTTTGTCTCGCGCAATTAGAACTTTTCTGCATTATTCATAACTCCATCCGCGAGCACCCCTACCACTACCGCTGCTGCTCCTTTTTTCTTCTTCTCTCCCCTCTCAACAGAGCACTGCACACAGTATCTTACATTTCCGATCTTCGTTCTCTCTCTCTCTCTCTCTCTCTCTCTCTCTCTCTCTCTCTCTCTCTCTCTCTCTCTCTCTATCTCTCTCTCTCTATCCCTCTCGCAACCCTTTCTCTATATACACGACGACGCCGCTGCTGCTGCTGTCTCGAGAAATTCAAAAGTCACAGGCGGCCGCGCGCGCGCTTCATGAATTTTAATGAAATTTCGCGAGCGCTGAAAGCCGGGACGCCACGCGCGAACTTTGCTCTACGCGAGAGAGAGAGAGAGAGAGAGAGAGAGCGAATACTTCGCGCGTGTACGCGCGTGAAGTAGGAGGATGGTGGAGTGGGGAGTGAGTCCCGTTTGGGGAGTTGCGATAAGGTTGATGAAAAAGGTGGAGGCTGGCGTTGTATTGGAGTGGTTGGGCGTTGGTGGTGGTAAATGGATTATTTAGATGGTTGTTTAGCTTTTTTAGTAGGAGATCCGGAAGCTGGAGAGATCGGGGCTAGTTGCTCGACTATCCACATTTTATTTTTTTTCTGCAAAACAGTATTAGTTAATTAACAAAACTATTTTAATACATGAAAGTACTTCATATAGAGCATCTTCATGATTTTTTTCAAATTTGTAAATTGATCACAAAAAAAGGTAGAAACAAGTTTTTAATTGCACGATTTTTGGTCAACCTGCCCCATAAGCGGGGTAAGTTGGCCATGTGCCTGTGGTAAGTTCACTGATAATAAATCATTGAGTAAATAATGATATTATTATATTATATAAAAGAATCACATGTGAGAATGTGATATTGAACAGAAAATAAGCTATAATCAGCTAAAAACTATAAATTACCCAAAATGTATAAATGGAGGTTTTATTAGACTTCCATAGATTTTCTGTGCCAACATTCAAGAACTTTTATATATAAAAATAATGTTGTTAATTAGGTATTAAAATAGTAAAATGATTAGTTAAACAATCAGCCTGTTCTCAATAGGTCAGCCAACATGCCCCAAGCGAACACTAATTTAAAAACTCTCCTAATAATATTAAAAATTGAAAAATATAAAAAAATATCAAGTGGTAAAATTGTAACAAAGCAATCATTTTGCCCTACACTAAGAAAAAATAGATTAACAAAATGTTTCAAAGAATTACATGACATTTTTCAAAATGTAAAATTTTCACCAACATCTCAAAAAGTTTTAAAACTTGCATATTTCCAAAATGTATGATGTTTTCCGACTAAAAATAAAAAACAAATATTCCTGATTCCATTTTACATTACTGACATCAATAGCCTTGACCTCTGTTATTTCAATCACGAGTTATTAGCATTTTTCCAACCTGCCCCGTATGCCAACTAGCCCCGGCCTCCCTTATATAGCTTGGGAGATCGTATTTGATTAATATAATTCGTATTTTCATGTTTGAGGAAAGTTAGAATATCGATAATTTGCTGAAGGAGTTTAGCACATACAAATACACAGAGTTATGATGGAATTGATTTAAAAAGTCTCGCATTCATTCGTCAAATCGTTAAGTTACAGAATTGAAAAGACAACCTATACAATCGTATAACCATTTAAAAAATTTCGTTGAAAGAATGAGAAGCCACCTTATTATTTTCAATGATAATGGCTATGTGAATCATGTCACTTAGGATATAGATACAATACCATCTCCTGCGAAATATCAATTCAATACATTACACGAAAACACCGACAATAGGCGGCGGACAAAACTGCCAAACTCAAAGATAACAAAAGACGAGAGCGAAACCGGACAGGGCTTCATTAAAACCGAACGTCGTTAGGGGTTTATCGTTTTTATCAGCGGAGCGTGGCGCATCTCGTTACAGGCAAATTACGAGAGAGCGAGAGCGAGAGCGAGAGAGAGCGACATCGTGCAGCAGTCCGATACTTATTCAACAAAAGGGCTATGCCGGGGGTAGGACACCATTCACCTGTCACTCCGACTCTCTCTCTCTCTCTCTCTCTCTCTCTCTCTCTCTCTCTCTCTCTCTCTCTCTCTCTCTCTCTCGCTACTCCCCCTTTTAGCGTATATCGTCCCCTTTTGTCCGCCGACGCGGAACGGGGGAGATATTTATACGCGCGCGAATGTATAGATGGAAATTTCGAGTTCCGTGGACCGAGTTAAATCGCCCGCGAGACAGCTATGTAGGGAGGGATCAGTCGAAGTGTGAATCTGATTATGGATTTCGATGGGTCTGAAGTTTGCATCGCTGGAGTGCAACAAAATAATTTTTTTTCCCATCTCTAGTATAATGGCCATTTTATAGCCTGAAAAGCGGAGCAAAAGTGGGGTCTGATTCCCTTTTTTACTTTATTCCCGCATAATGCGGGAATAAAGTAACATAGTCTAATTTTTTACGTTTATGGTGAATTGGGTTAATACAAAATAACTTTTCAAATCTATGAAGTGGCCACAGTGGCGATGGGAATAAAGTACTATATGTAACACGGAAGTAAAATCGATCATTCCCTTGGGCGAGTTTAGTCCCTTGCCACATAATGTACTATTATAATTGCTCAAAGTTATTCAACAATGGAAATTTTATCTAAACCTTCGTTGTAAAGCTATTTTATACTATAAACCACTAAATCTACACACAAAATTAATATTAATTAGTATAAACTTGAAGTAAAATGAATTATTTTTTTATTTCGTTGCGTCCCAACGTTGCAAACTTCAGACCCATGAATGTCTGGTGTTATGGAAGTCACGTGGAGGGATAATTTGGCAGGCAAGTTAATTTGGGAAGTTAGTCTTTGAAATATCTTTGTATTATTAGTCGTGCCAGTAATCGCGTTTTAATTAGAGTGTGGAGCTCTAATTTTGCATACATACGTGTGGTTCGACATCTTGTTTTCAATTTCAACGTTCTATAATTAACCGCGTGAAAATATCGATCGAGTGTGCGATGAAATTGAAGAGCAACCTAATAACGTGCACGTATAAGTCGTTTCTCTGATAATTTTGACAAGTCGGTGTGCACACAATCGTCAAACAAAGCTTTTGGATTTCAATTCATTATCTATATCGCGATTTTTTGTTCAATAAAATGGGAAAGATACTCGATAACTGATGCTAGCCATAACATATCAGGAATTTTTTTTATACATAAAGTATATTAATCTGATTTATCAATAGATAAATTTTATCCCAGACAAATTGATGTAGAGGTTTCTAGTCGTTCTCCCTGTCATCCACATTATATAACTTTATAGTAGTCCATAAATATGCTAACTTCGCGCGCGATATGTGTAGTCATTGAATAATTCAAAGTAATGTCCAAGAGTTGATAGCATTTCAGTTTCAGACACAGCAAAAACTTACTGTTCCCATCTCATTCAGTTCCAAATAACTACCTGTTTCAGAGGTACCAGATGATATTTCCAATTTCTAATAACATCTACCTACACCACTCATATAACCCCCCACTCTAATTCTTAAACCACGCAAGAACCCTCCGAACCTCCACACACTTGACAATAACCCAGAAGCGAGCCACAAGACGCGCCGATAAAGTCCCGTAAAGAGTGTCAGGCAACATAAGCGCCCGATATGACCCCAGGACGCGAGATAGCACCTCCGCCTACTCTTCCCGTGCAATCTCCATAGCATTACCATACGATTAACAGCGGGCCAGATGCGGAGAAGGTGAGCGGCGCCAATGCTCTTCCCAACATGGAACGCTCAAAGGATGACGACGCAGTCTAATTAGCCAAGCGGAGGAGGTCTCTCTCTCTCTCTCTCTCTTGCATTGTGCGATGAGTGCTGCGCCGCGTGGTCAAATGGTTCTTGTGGAGAGATAGTGCGTTTCTTTAGTCACGGAAGAACGGCGCAGAGAATCGTTGTGATTCGATTTCGGAGGATTGGTAATTGAAAATTAGCCGGCTGTTAAGGTTAATTTCTCTTCTCTCGCGATATGTTTACGGCGAAATTCGCTTTTGGCTATAACAGTAAAAGTTTATAGTAACAGTGATGAGCGTGCCTTTTTCAGGATTTAATTGCAAACAATGCTGGATAGCTGAGGAAGCCTGGTAACGGTTTATACATCTTGCATCGGCAAGTATCTGCGAAAATTTTCCATTCCTCAAGTCACGACTCGTCAAATTTAAAAAGAGACCATCTAATTGACTCGCAGACACACACATTTTCCATCCCCTAATCATCTCTCTCCCTCTTCACCAGCAAACTCAACGACGCATTTTCGACGCTGTCGAATGAAGCAATTATTCCCCCCGTAAAACCTATCCTCCCCCTTGCGCGTCGAGAGAGTGAAAAAAATGGGCCGGTTTATGCCCTCTCTCGCGCACTAAAAAAAATCCACCACCACCCGCGGCCGCTATTGCCACACCACCTGTACACACTGACACGGGGCTTTTTACGCGCGTCCTCAACCCCCTCTCTCTCTCTCTCCTCTAGCTTTACGAGCTTATTTTACTGGATTTTTATGATATAACATAGCCCTTGCGCACGCGCGCGCGCGTGCCTAGCCGACTGAAGTTTATAGGTTTGCGAGATTTTATCGCGGCGTAACGTATGGTTTGTTAAATCGTGTGCTCGCCGCTCCGTGTGGTTCTATATATATCTATGTGTACCGCTTTTCCCGCGTCTTCTTAATTCGCCTACCGGCAACGGCGAACGACCGCATAATGCACACGCACTTCCGCAAAATGGAGACTCGCGTTCTTTTACGGCTTCTCGCGCGCGCGGACTGGACGGCGCAGGTTGATAAAGGGAGGGCGCGAGCTTTTGTTGCGAAGTGGAGGGGAGGTTTGATAAAGTTTATAGCTGGCGGGATGTCGGTGCCTTATCGCGAGCGGTGATTAGTCGTTTATTTTATGGATTTGATAAGTTTGATGGGATTGTCGGTCTCGTTTACACGCTGATACTCACGGCTGCGCGTCGAGGTAGAGGAAATGGTCGAGCGAATGTGCGATCCGAGGTAATTAGGTACTTTGTGCATTTCCTGGTGCATTTTACGTTTATATGCCCCCCCCCCCCCCGAGAGATAAAAATCTTCATTAATTAAACGATTTCTCGTAATTCCATATACCTACATATGTACAGGTACAAAGTAACCCCAGAGTTATCCTCCAGCAGTTCAACATAACCGTTTTCTCTCTAACGAATTTCATTACTCGCGATTTTTTCCTCTTTCTCCGGGCAATAATTTACGAGCCTAATGATATACGACCAATTTCTTGGTCTGCGCGAGGACGCAAAAAACAGCGGTGATAAAACAAATACGCCCGGTAACAACCACAGCTAACCACAACCTTATATACTCTCTTCTTCTGTCGGTCTAATTATCGGTACGTACGACAATGAAAATTCAAAGTCTCGGGAAAAGCGCGCGCGGCAGCCTAAGTGGCGTTCGTCGCGGTCTGTACACGCACACGCGACTACGATCGCCGCGAGAGCTGAAAAAGACGAAGAAGAAGAGAGAAATGCATGTGTGTGTGCGTGCACGCGCGTGTGTGCAGAAGAGAACTGAGAGAAGCTTATCGCGCGCGGCTATCTGCGCATTGAGAACAAAGAAAAGTTCGAGGGTATCCGTGGAAGAGAGAGAGAGAAGCGCAGAGTCCGAGTTTTATACATACGTATACATATCGAATCGTCTCTGTATTAAATTTTAAGAGCAACGCGTGGATAATTATTGGAAAGCCGGAATGATCGAATCAATGGCTAAAAGTAAAATACTGCCCGGATTGGATTCAAAAAGCTGCGCAGCAGCAGCACGCCTGTAATTTTATATAAAATTTTAGAGCATCTAAATGCAAATATGTTAATTATGGCCGAAGCGCGCGCGTGCTATCGCGTATAGAGCGTACTTACGATTATTGCAGAGATAATAATATGCGCGTGCGCGTGTAAACGCGAAATATTATGTATAAAACTTCGGCGGGGCTATCGGAAATATTTTACAACCGACGCGCGCGAAACGTTGGCGTGTATAATATTTATATGCATGCTTAGTTACGGCGGGGTTATTTAATTTATGCGAGCATTATGGGTAACGTAAATATCGGAGATTAAATATTTCAATCAGTACACTGAAAAAAACATTTTGTAATTTTTCTAATACTTATAGGAAAAATTACTATACTGTATGGGTAATCCTACCACAAGATAACACAAGTGAGATATTTACTAAAATTCTAATAATTTGTACACTAAAAGTATGATAAAATACTAAAAAGTTGAATAAAAATTATTATACAAAAGTAGAACAAATTACTAAACAGCATTATAAAAATCAGAAATCATAAATTTTACAAAACTCTAAAAAGTAGTAAATTTTCTTATACTGGATAAAAATTTTTCCTGTACGGTTTACAGATTTTACAAGGTGGTATAGTAATTTAGGAGTACGCACTGCACTGCGCATGCGCGCTGCCACCGAAACAATATAATATCGCGCCGACTTGCTCTAACCTGCAATTTTCTTGAAGAAAATTTGCTTTAGATAGTATAAATAAGTTTTTTATGAATTACTTTCTTAACATTTAAATAATATTGTCCATAGATTAATATCGAATTGGTTCTTAAAGTTTGAAAAAAAATAATTCACTTTTATAAATATTAGTATACCGTAACATATGTAGACAATTCGAATTATCTCACGTAAATCTCCGTTCGTCAACGGCGCAAATGGTAAGGAGTTCGCTTGTCAATTCAGAGGCCCAGGTTCGATTCCCCATTCAGGCAAAATCGTTTTCATCATTTAAATTTAATATTATTTAATCTTATCTGTGCTTTCTTAATAAATTCTTAATAAAATGAATAAAATCGGTTAGAAAATTTCAATTTTGGTTTCGGAATTTTTTTTTTTCTGAACTATTTCGAGAAAGTATAAACATTATTATACTATTTTATAAAAACTACCAGAATGCTTCTTGTGGTAGGATTATTCGCACAGTATTCGCATCTTCGAGCATCGCGAGATGGCGCGCATGTGAGTTTCAAAGTTATACCTTCATCACGTGATACATGGAGGCAAGTTCAAATTCTGCGAATTTATGCATGCATATACAGGTAACATTTTTCCACATAATTATGGAAAAACATACTCCCATCCACATAATTGTGAAAAAACTAACAGCATTTATTAAAACACAAATTGACAAATGGTATTGTTTTCTTTTTATATCTTTGAACGTTTCGTAAAGCGTCCACCAGATGTGCCACTTTTGCTCGGAGGTGCGGATAGTAATTTTTCCTATAAGTATATTATAAAAATTACAACACTTTTTCTCAGTGTATGTGTGCGTCAGGAGGGAAGGGAAAAAATTGTGAAAAGTTTTTTATAAAGGCCGTTTTTGTCGGCAATCGATTAAGGAGCATAAGATTTAATGTTTTCTTTATTACACGCAATATTCACGTTTATTAGAAAAAAAAGATTATTAAGTCTGGATTCTAGGAGGCGTTAGAATTAAAATTTCTTTTTGTAACATCTTATTAATGGATACTAAATTAAAAAAACATTTATGTAACGAAACCTAATATGTCTTTAGTATCTAAGATTTACATTAAACTTTGAAAATAACTGAAATTTCTACTGATTTCGCAATAAAACACTACCAAGAATTTCCAAACTAAATTAATTCTCCAACAAATATCATCCCACGCGACTTCTCTCTCTCACTCCAGCACTAAAAATAATTACACCCGCAGACCGCGAAACCCATTCCCTCCTCCTAACCTCCCTCTCTCACACTTTAACGTTATTATTCACGCATTCCTCCCCTTCCTCTCTCTCTCTCACTCCTCCTTCCTTAAATTTCGAAAAATCCCTGACACACACACACTCTCTTTCTCCGACAAAACGAGCAACGGCGCGCGCTGTGCGCATCGATTCGCGCTCGGCCGCAAGAATGAACCGAGATGGCTCGTTAGTCGGGTCGAAGGAAGAAGCGCGCGGCTGCACACACACATACACACACGCGTACATATGCTCGGGAAAAAAGTTTTGAGCGGCGGCGGAGGCAGCAGAAAGGAAGGCTGGTTCACCTTGAGAGCGAGTAAGTGAGAGAGAGAGAGAGAGAGAGCCCATCTGCATGCTATAGGGCCCCGAAGATCGGGCTCCAATCTCCCGAGAGAAAGAGATTCAGCCTAAGGGAGGGGGCGGGAGAAAGAGGGAGAATGCGCGTATATACACGCTCGAGAGAGTGAATGCGCTTCGAGCGTAAATAAGGAGGAGGTGGAAAAAAGGAAGAGAGCGTTGACTCGAAAGAGAGAGAGAGCGCCGGTCGTATGATATTCTCACGATTAGTTGCGCGGAGAGAGCACGCGGGCGAGGATTTCTGTAATGTTGAGAGGAGAGAAGGAACTTTGATGGGTATATGTGCGTCTGGAGCGCGTATATCTTGTCTGCGAGGAGTTAATTGACTTTTTAGGGATTAGATTTGTTGGTTGATGGTGTCTCGAAGTTTCTCTTTGAAGATAGGGTTAAAAAGTTTTAAGGTGGCATTTATTCTGCTTGAAACTTGGTAATTTTAAGCATGCGATCTTGGTCGTACAATACTTTTATTTTTTTTAAATAAAAATGTCAAGGTGATCAATATCTTTGATTAGCTTTTTAATGAAATTAAGTAGCAATAAGGGATGCTTTACTCACATAGGTTATACACAATTACCGACATTCATTGATTTTTCAAAGTTATTTTTTATATACATATTATCTCTAACATTCGAGCAGAGGTACATGACTTGAAGTGAAATGATTGTGCGTGCTTCAATAATTTTGAAAATACGAAAATTGATTGAGAAATATGAAAAATCAAGTACAGAAATTTGTAATTGAGTAAGGTCTCCATCCAGATCCAGTGTTCGAATCTATAAGAACTAGCGTTACTTTGGCGCGCTATGCGCGCCCTCTCCTCGCTGTTTCCCGATTTCTTTCGAGTTTCGAGAACGATTCGAGATTTCGAGATACCTCGTAAAAACGCTCGAAAACCGAATGAATATCGATCGCTCAATTTATATTAAGGATTATTTTTAAAATCTACATCATACTCAATGAACTTTATACAAATTTTCGAAACCTAAAACAATAAACTAACACAAATTAAACATCTTCAACATCTTTCACAAACCATATATGCAATACCTTCCTTACACTAAACAAATCTAATTACCCTCCATCGCCCAATCCCACAGCTCCATACCATTTGCAAAAAAAAGCGCGAGCTATTCGCGCATTCTCCGCGGCGACAGGCGGCGAGAGATCCTGCGCTCTTGCGCTTGAGTCGATATCAAACTGCTGACGTTTTCAATGCCACAGGGGAGAGATCGCAGCCTTCGGGTGCGAATGCGCAGAAAGAGTTGATAAAGCGACTCCGGAGGCATCCGTGCGTGTGCGTGAGCGAGTGAGTGAGAGACTCGGAGCCTCTATTCAAGGAAAGTCGTCGAAAACCTTTCTATTATTCCGTCCTCTTTCGTTCTCGACGTCGTCTTTTCGAGGAGGACGGAGTGGTGGTTTCTTTTTTTGCTTGGGTTGCGCCGAGTTGCGAATAATGAAGATAGGAATATATGATCGAAAAGGGGGAGAGGGAAAGGATGGAATGGAATTAAAGGGAAATAGTAGGGATGAGGTACATAGAACTTTCAAAAAAGCTGAGGAGTTAAGCATGTTTGTTGGATTGTAGTTTACGTAAGGAAATGAAGTTAGCGAGGGAGACGAATTATTTGGTTTGTGTTTATTTGCGAGGAAATTGAGTAAGAGAGCAAAAAATAAAATTAGATAGAGTACTATACTCGTGTAAAATACAAAGTGTCTAGCTGTTATTGGTTAATCATGTATCTAATAAGACAGCTTAATCCTGTATAAATTATTCTCCAATTAATAAGTCATACTTCGTCGCGCGGTACGAAGAAAAGTCAACTTAGAAGAGCCAGCCGAAGAAAAGCGAGATTCGCGCGAAAAAAGCCAAAATTGTGCACATTCTTTGGTTTTTTCCGCGCGAAACTTGCTTTGCTTCGTCTGGCTCTTCTAAGTTGACTTTTCTTCGTACCGCCCGACGACTTGTCTCTTAAAACAATCTTTCGCACAACAAAACAACCTCAAGAAAACAACCTTTCATCCTCCTAAGATATTCCATTAACCAGCCAAATATTAGCCTTTAACCCTGTAAGACACATCACCTGTAGATACCTACAAAAAATTCTAATCTCAAAATACATTCCTCTCGCAATCAACCCACGCGCACCATTTCCCTTGCCCCTCACGCAATCTCTTTCCTCCTCTCTCAACCCCATCCTCTATATACCACACGCGGCATTACCATACTCCTCCCCCGCTTCCAACAATAGAAAAACCAAATCCGATTTCTACTCTCGCCTCTTCTGCTCTCTCGCACACACCCACGCGTATACCTAGACTTTTCTTTCTCTCCATTGTACTATACTATAGAGCCGGGAGGATCAGATATAGGCCCGGAGTCCGACTCTCTTCTTTTTCGTCGCACTCGCGCGCGCGGTAACTTATTATTAGACACCGCCGAACGCCCGCTGTCAAGGGATGTCCAAAGAGGGGGGATTAGGATTCGGAAAAGCTACCGCCGCAGCCGGGTTTTCTCTGTGTGTGTGTGGTTGTCTCCCGCGGGAGCCACACTATACCGAGTGAGCCGTCGAAAATGACCGGGGTTGTCCAAGGAGGATATGTGTGCGCGGAGGATAGAGAATGCTCTCGGGGATGAAGTAGAGAGAGAAAGAGAGAAGCTGGAGAGAATAAGGTGTGGAGTATTTGTTTTAAATATTCAGGATGGTTGAATGACAGTGTGTGTGTACTGTGTGGAGGAGGTGGAAGTCGTTATGGGATTAAGATAGTAGAGGACAGGTGAAATTCGGAAAAATTAAGTGACTAAGATCCCGGTGAGTCATGAATTCAACGATAACAGCGACGTGGATATAACGACTCTCTCTCTCTCTCTCTCTCTCTCTCTCTCTCTCTCTCTCTCTCTCTCTCTCTCTCTCTCTCTCTCTCTCTGTTCCGATCATGCATAAATGATGAACAAATAGACATTGCCCAAGCCCGAACGACGCGCGTCGACGACATCGAAATCGTTCTCTCTTCCCCTTTCCCTTTCGCATGTGCGTATATAGGTACATAAAACAGATGATACTGCACATTAGTTATCGTAATAACAGACTTTATCCCGCATCGGCCGGCTTATTACACCTCTCGCGTCACCTTTTTGCCTCATTCATGAATATTGTAATTGAAATTATTAAGCCTTACACACACACACACACACACACAACACAGCTACCGCATGCGTAAAAACAACGCCCCCATTCGTTAACCCATAAACCAGCGGCGAAATTACTACCCGCGAAAATCCCCGCGTCAATATTCACTTAGGTACTCCGCGCGTAAAAAAAAAAACACAACAACACGCCGCTAAAGCGTATATACACTTTCTAAACCTCCTCTCTCCCTCTCGCTTTAAAGCGACGGCCATCCACTCGACTCTACGCTCGCGCGAACTACCCGCGCGTGCATAACAAAGCCCATTACAATCTATTCGTGCGCGCAGAGCCACGCGCGACAACTGGCCATTATAGGCCGTAACTGTTTCCAATATAACCCTTTTTCCACTCGCTCGCTCGCTCGCTATCACACACCTGTGCGCGATGAATTTTATTAAACTAAAAGAGCCATAATCGCCGCCGTCGTCGTCGTCGTTGCTTGCAAACAATCGCCGACTCGTTAAAGACGATCCAAAGTTATTCCCGAGTAGTGAGCGCGCGTTGATTATATTAAACGGCTGGTAAAATGGTCTGCTTAACATAGCGTTTATCCGGCTCTTCTCTCACCCACTCTCTCTCTCTTCTCTCTCTTTCTCTGGGTTTTACTACTTTTTCACTGCCTCGTCAGCCATTGCCCATAAACTCGACTGGCGGAGAGCAAGCGAGCGAGTGAGTGTCTCTCTCTAACTTGGCGTGCGCAACCCCCGGAGAGTAAATGACGGGGCTCTGTGCGTTCGGGGGAGAAAACGAGCGTACGCGCGCATAAGAGAGAGAGAGAACGCTCTTTTTATTCCCGGCGACAAAATAAATTATCCATTCTTTTCAGTGGTTGTTTTAGTTATGGCGGGGAGGTTTTTTTTTCTCGAGTGAGCGAGGGAGAGGTTTACGAGTGAACGAGCTGCGTGCTGTGGTGTTGCAATATTGCAACTTGTGGTTCGAGTATAGTTATACTGTTTCCTTTCTATAGCGGTGAGCAATGGCATTTTGAATCGTGAAAGATTTGTATTTGAAATTACGGAATTTGGTTTAAAAATAACGCACGACCATAGGTATTTTTAAGCTCTCTCGCTGCGTTAAGGAAACACAGAGAGAGCTACTTCGCGCGTAAGTTACAACGCATTGTGTTGCCGACTATATAGGCATTAAAAAAAGAAAAATACTGCTATCACGGTATTAAGCTAATCTAACCCATAATTAGGCGACGATAAGAGCTGTACTAAACTTCCGCGCGTATATACGCACGCACGCGAGCTATACAATTTTAATTTGAATACAATGGCGTCGCGGCCGAACTATATATACGTGCTGAACGATATAAATATACGACAAATCCAACGTTATAATGCTATCCCCAAAAAAATATCGAAAGTCAATTTTCCTCCTTTCCCGCGCATCTATACGCAAGCACACGCACACTGCACATATACACATAAGCAACGCGCAGCACGTGAGCCGCTACCTATATATACGTTCGCGATGCACATCGCGCGCGCGCGCGCGAGGGGCGTGGTGCGGAACGCGTTTCCGAGGGGGAGACCGACGACGACGACGCTGCTACTGCCTTTTCCCCTCTCCTCTGCGCTGCGGATAGTGTATATTAGTCTCTCGGAATAATTGCGCCTTTCGCGGTCTCGCGCGCGAGCGAACGCCGAGCAATCCAAACAACGCATAAAAATTACGTTTACGAGTTTCGAATGGGCTGCTTTGAATGAAGGGGGACACACGCGTGTGATGTCGGCTATGGGGGCGATCGAATTTTCAATTTCATTATAGCCGTGATCCTTTTTTACGAGGCAAGAGAGAAGGGGGGGGGGGAGAACGGAGTGTGAGGTATCGGGGTTTTGGGCTGGTTTAGTGGTGTGTTGATTGTTGCATGGTTCGAAGGTGTAAGGTTTGGGTAATATGTGGTGAAAAGGTAGTTTGGTAATGGATCTGCTGAAGCGAAAGATTAGAGAGAGAGGGAGTGTGTAAAAGCTGATGAGACAATCTTTGAGGTGAGCAACGCACAGTAACGGTATATATACATGCTCCGAGAATAGTACGCGGGAGCCGAGAATATTTCGCTCGTAATTACTTCAAATATTTGCTCGGCAGCGATTCGGTGACGGAGAGGGCGAGGAGAGAAAAATTGTTCAGCGATAATCTTGCAACCGAAGTGTGCTTCGGCACACATCATTATCAATATGTACACAACCCACCGTTATAATTCACCGTAAAAATTCCTCTCCCGAACCTCACCACCAATTCCAAAACCTTCCTCCTAAAAAAAAGAAAGAAATACTGTTCTGCATTATTCCCATCATCCGCAATCAGAAAATTTCCTCTCCGACAGGTGGAAACACGCACGCACGCGCACTTCCGTGGGAAAGACACACTCGAGATTCACAATCTCGCGCGCGCTATCGTCAACATCACCCCGATAAGAAGCTCTCGGCGCTGCCTCTCTTGGGTTTATCAAACTCAATTTTGACAATACAGCGTTGTGTACACACGCGGAGAGTGAGACGCACGGTAGAGGAGTGCTACCGAATTGGCGCGAGCGCGCGTGAAAATCTTGTGACGGTGGTCGTAAAAGGTATAGCGACGGCTTCGGCGAAAAGATTGTAGCTGTGTGCGCGCGTGTCATGTAGTGCATGGTATCAGGTAAAAAGCGGTCTTTTGGATATTTACCGGTTTTCTCCTTGATCTCGCAGAGCACTGAGAACAGGGCTGGCTTCATCCTGTGGCAGTTCAGCGTGTGCTTTCTGAAATGTTAAGTTTTTTAATGTAGTTATGAGCTTTGGGTGAGCGTTTACTTAGGTTAAATAATGGTAAAAGTCAAGGAATACTTAGTGAATCAAAAACATTACTTTCAAAACTCTAACAGTACAAGTAAAAATTTAATTTCCAAGTTATTCCAATAATATTACAGCATTTATTTACAGCCTTTTCACTCAACGTTAATTGAACATTTATTTCAACTGAAAGTACTGTTTTATTTTATCACGTACATTTACGTTTAGAGGTCAATGAAACTTGATAAACGCAGTATATTGTACAACTTGTATATTTTTAGATTCCTCATTACAAGTGTACCCTTCATTTTTTTCCATACAACACTGCTATCAGTCATCCAACATACACAAAACATTACTTCCAACACTCCCCTCCCCCTTCTCGGCAAACCCCGTGATTTTGCTCCAAAATCAATTACGGAACACAAACGTCGTTATGCGTTTGCTCCAAGACGAACTCCACATTTACCCCCAACTCCGACCCCAAACATACTGCAAATCCCACGATAAACAAATTCCTCACTCACACCGTCGTTATCACACACACACACACACACATACACACACACACACACACACACACTACGCGTAACCCTACCTTGCCTGCGCCTCGTCGAGGCTCTGATCCGTGATGTTCATGATCTGCTGCAGAATATCACCAATATCCTGCTTCCTGGCCTCCACCGAGCCCTGATCCTGGCCCTGAGTGGCCGACGCGTCGACCGGGCCCATACCGCCGTACCCACCTGTCTGCTGGCCCCCCTGGCCCTGATTGCCGCCCATCAGGGCGACACCGCTACCTCCGTGCAGCATCCTGCCAGTCTCATCCATCAACGACCGCGACCTCGAGTAAGCCACAGTCTCAACCGCCTCCTCCCGTCTTTTATTATTTCTTCCTATGTGCGTGTGTGTATATATAACAATATCTAGGTAGTATTTACAATGACACACGGACGACGACGACGACGTCGACGTCTATACGTCGATGGCTAACGACGACGCAGCACTCGCAACTGGCGGGCAACCAGGCACACGCACTTTTGAGGTTAGGCTACGGCCGCTCTCCTCTTTGTCTCGCGCGCGCGCGCTCTCTGACGACGAGCTCTCTCGCTCTCTCGTATATGTAAGTACGAACGCGTGTGTGCGTGTGCGTATATATGCGCGAAGACGATAGAGAGGGAGAAGGAACGATCCGTCTCGCTCGCTCGCACTCGCGGGGTATACACACGTATCCTATATAGCTCTATCTCTGTCTCTCTGCGACGCTCTTCTTCTTCTGTCTCTCCTCTCCTCCTCTTCAGATTGTCTGGGTTTACGTATACACGGTTTCAAGGTCGGCGACGACGATGACGCTGGTCCAGGAAGGCAACAATAGTGTCTCTCTATCTCTCTCGAGCAACAGTCTCGCTGTCACGGTTGCGCACGGACACACACTTTATCACACTATACTCGCTGCAGCTATGTAGCAGCACAGCGCACCAAACCGCGCGCGCGAACAGCAGCATGCACAACACTCTCGCCGTCGAGGCACTCGCTCGCTCACACACTCCGGGCTGGCTGGCTGGCTGCCTGCTCCTGCTGCCGCCGCGAACTCTCGCTCCCGTCGCTGCTGCTGCTGCTGCTCCGCTGCCTGCTGCTGTGCTATCTCTCCTCCCTCGCAACTCTCCCCTTCCCCTCGTGCGATAGCGGAGCGCCGTCTCTTTCCGTGGCAGGGATCGCGGGATAGGGCGATCTTCGTTGCGCAAGTTGGCGCTTCTGGCGACGCGTAGGCGGCGTAGGGCAAGAGGGAGTGAGATGGAGCGCAGGCGCGCACCAGGCGGCCATGGTAGCGGCGTAGCGCGGGCCAATCGCGAGGCGCGCGTTGTTTTCCGCGCTGGCTGCGTGTGTGGCTGTGCATGTGACTCGCGATGTCGAAGCTTGACTTTGCCAGCGACGACGTACCTGTGTTAATGAGGATGATTACGTGGGGTGGTTTTATACAATATATAAATGTATAATTTACTATAAAATAAAACAAATTACTCTCAATTAAGTGTGAGTAAAAATAATTAAGAAAAGCATTATCGAAATTCATAATAATGTATAGCTGTAAATATTTTATTTTGTGGTCGAATACTTTACATCTTAACGAAATTCAAATTTTGCGGTATTTTCAGTTTGACATAAATGTCCCCCCGCGCGCACGCGGATATCCGATAGCAGTGTAAACTCCGCCCACCGTCGACTTGCTTTTTCTCATTTTTTCGTAAAAATCATTAGGTACGTGTAACAAGGTTTGTTCAACAACAGATCTACGCTTTCATCTAAAATCTTGATTTGAATAGTTTAATCACCGCATGCCTATATCTGCCAACCAAACTTTACTTTTTAAAAAATATTAAAGCTACGCAAAGCCCTAGCAAGTTGCGAAGCTGCGGCATCTGCGCGAGTCGGCTTGCCCTTTCCCCGCGCGATTAGCTCAGTTTTCCAGATTCCGTCCAATGACAGCAAAACATAAATTACGAACTCGCCAGTCAGCGACACTGCAACTTGCATCGTGATGGCATCGTACTCAAAATGGTTGGCCCTTGCCGCGGCCATCGTTGCAGTTTCGCTTGGCGGGAATTTCGAAGTTGTTTGGAAGTAAGTCAATGACTCAGAACAATCATTATGTAGGTATCACGTCACCTGAACATAATATATAATACTTTACAATAGCTTATGACATTAAAACGGGTTATGTTAATGAATTGCTCTTTAGATATAAAATATTGAGTAGGTGTTAACTGTTCTGATAGCTTGTAAAATTTCATTATTTTACATTCAAGTATTTTTATTGAATTACTTAGATGTGAATAAAATTTTTTAATTTTTTTTTTATTCAGAGACTAAGTATGCAAATAACTATTAAGTATGACTGAAAGAAAACAGATAAAAAGCAGCATATTTGGTATACACGGAGAGAAAAATTCCGTAAACATAACCTCATTTTTATTCGCCAAGATTAGTGGATGTAGCCAAGCGCCGAATGCCGGACTCTCAAGCCGTTTTTCCCTGAGTCCTCCGTAAACGTAAACATAACAGTCGCATGTTTTCCTGAGGTTAGGAGATACAAACAATATTTGCACGCAATAAATAAACTTTACATAGCTTATATACGATTTACATAAGTTAATTAAAATTTTAATATGCTTTTCTATTATAATTTAGCTAAACAAAATCAATTATTAAGAATTGGTGAACGTGCAAAAATAGTACATTTCGACACTGGTGCAGAAGGTGATGATTTACTTCATGTGACGTTTTTCGCACGAGCGAAGCGTAGCGTAGCACAGCGCAGCGTAGCGTAGCGTAGCTCAGCGTAGCGCAGCGCTTATGTACATTCTCCCTAAGGGAGGAAATATAATAGGCCCCGTGCTCTGCTCCGTGCCCTGCTCCGTGCTCTGCGTCGTCTACGCTGTGGTATAAGCATTCAGCTGATTGGTTGATTCTATTAGGATCATAGAGCATATGTGTATATCTAATGCCGCGATGGGTGGAATCAATCAATCAGCTGCATACTTATACCACGGCGCAGATGACGCAGGGCACGGAGCAGAGCACGGCGCCTATTGTATTTCCTCCCTAAGGGACATAAGCGCTGCGCTACGCTGAGCTACGCTACGCTACGCTGCGCTACGCTGTCGCATTGATTACTTGTAGACCTCGTCGCTGATTGGCTAATATTTAAATGTTAGCCAATCAACGACGTTGTCTACAAGTAATCAATACGACAGCGTAGCGCAGCTCAGCGTAGCGCAGCGCTTATGTACATTCACCCTTACGTCCTTTCCACATGGAGTGCGTCGGGGCCTTTCTACATATGTGTGTTCTGTGTGTTCTGTGTGTTCCCGACAAAGACAGATAGATCTGTTCCGTTTATGTGAGACAGAGACAGACATAGAGAGAAGTTGTCTAGAACAGACAGAACACACATATGTAGAAAGGGCCTCGTGCGCCGTGCGTCACGTCGTGCGCCGCGTTCCGATCGCTTGAATACAGCAACTGTATGCTGATTGGTTAATTCCTTTGACGAAACTAGATGGTAAAAGAGAATTAACCAATCAGCATAGAGTTGCTGCATTCAAGCGATCGGAACCGCGGCGTACGACGCGACGCACGGCGCACGACGCACTCCATGTGGAAAGGACGTTACACCTACTACCCGAATCACTCAGATAGTTTTAGCCTGAGTCTCAGGGTGTGTCCAGAATAGGACGGAAACTGCTGGCGCAAATATATGCTTTAGTAATTTCTAGTGAAAATTTAGGGATATCTGGTAATCAAGTTCAAAATCTCCGCCTTTTGAACCTTAATTACCAGATATCCCTAAATTTTCACTAGAAATTACAAATGTATATATTTGCGCGAGCAGTTTCCGTCCTATTCTGGAAACACCCTCAACGATACGAAACTTTTCTCTCCGTCGTGTAGCAACATGAAACTACAAAGACAAAAGATTGCTTCGTGTTTCGGTTTCACGTTCTGCTTATTCCTCCTGCATGTTACCTTATTTTTCTCCAATCTCCAGCTAGCTCCCAAGTCCCGAGTATAAGGGAGAGTGTACATAAGCGCTGTGCTGTGCTGTACGGTGCTGTGTTGTGCGATGCCCGTGCTGTTGATGCATTGGCTACTTGTTGAACTACGCCACTGATTGGTTGATATTTAAATACCGACCAATTAGAAAAGTAGTTCCGTTAGTATAGCCAACGCACAAACAACACGGGCATCTCACAGCACAGCACCGCACAGCGCTTATGTACACACTCCCTAACCGAAATCTTCAGTGTCCCCACTATAGTGGGGAAGGGGAGAGGGTACAATACAATACCTTCCTCCTTCCCCTTACTTTACTGGGCGGCCACCACTGGGCACTGCAGTGTTCAGTGTCCATCAGTCCATGGGCTCCGTCAAAGCGACGTCAAGTCTTGCATTCAAAAGAAGTATACACATGCAAAATACAACACATGATATTATTAGAAAGAACTAACACAGTATAATCGCTCAAAAGTTTCCATGAGGAGAGTTTTAAGAAAGTAAACCCTTTGTGAATATTCAAATATTTCTCGATTTTTCTTTGCAAGAATCAAAAAATTTTGTCAATTAAAAATTCATTGGAGATATAAATTGGAGCATATACAATAAATAAAGAAGAAGAAAAGGCAAAAGAAAATTTATTAAAACTTCGAAAACAAAGAAAAGGGTAAATATCTAAAATATTTATTTGAAAAACTTAACCTGTTAAAATTTCGAGAATACGTTGTGCGTAAATAATTGATTTTTAAATGATTATAATTTAACAATGATACTAATTATGTAATTATTGATGCTACTAATATTTTTTGTGAAAAGAGACAAATGACTGAAAAGAATGTACTCATATTACATCCAGTTATACATTTGTAAAGGACATTTTTGTAAGTATTTACAAAATAATTAAGAATCTTCTAAAGGTCATAAGGTATTATTTTTTTTTTTTTTTTGGAATTATAAAACGTTGACAACAATCCCTCTGACATCACTCAAGTTGCATCGTACTCAAAATGGGATAACAATCCCTCTGACATCACTCAAGTTTTTAGTATAAAAACTATAGTTTAATAAAAAGTGATGTTATTTGTAGGCCGTTGTTATTTGTACGCCAGATCGCTGTAGATAAGTATACCTATATATACGTAAAACCTAACCTTAAATTTTCTTTAGCCGAAGAATTGACGCTTGACTAAAGAAAAAAAATAGGCAAGGATTGACGTTTGACTAAAGAAATAATAGTCCCTTCCATGTCAGACCTTCAAAACAGTGATTTTTACACGTTTCTAAGTGGGTTATAGGTTATTTGTACGACAGATCTGTCGTATAAATAACAACGCCGTTATTTGTAACATACTTTCCATGATTGTTTTTATGTTTTTCAATTATTTTAGGGAGGTGTTAAACGTCCGACAGATTTCTCCGCAAAATTCATATTTTCTATTGAATATAACAAATTCCAGTTTATCCCCCCCCCCTCCTTCCTGGTTTATTACTTGCTCATTAACAATGTTACGAAAAATTGCGATTCTTATGGCAGATTCGTCGATAATCTGATCGAATTATCCCTGTATTACTTATTTTACTTACGTTTCGTCAGTTTGGGTGTAACTTAACATTTTCTTTAAAATTTCTGTATTTTTTTCTATTTTTTACGACTTGAACCACTTCTCCGATCTGTCAGTTTACATTTGAGGTTAAAAGTGATAAGCGCTTCTGCTCTACGACAGATTATACGACAGATTTGAGTTTTATTATCGATTTATTATTTGTTTTAGTTATATTTAGCAGCCTATGCATTTATATTTAATTATTACAACACTACCCTTAATGTTATGGTGTTTTTTTCAACTTTTTATGATGAACATATTTTTTTTCATCTGTCGAATGTTTAACATATTATTTTATAATATATTTACATGTAATATGTTATGGTAATATATATATATATATATATATATATATATATATATATATATATATATATATATATATATATATATATATATATATATATATATATATATATATATATATATATATATATATATATATATATATATATATATATATATATATATATATATATATATATATATATATATATATATATATATATATAAAACAATTAACCTTTTCTTAGATTATATTTGTATCATTTATTTCCTTTAAAATTATAAGACTTTAAAATATTTTTGAAATTGAAAAAAATGTTATTGAAATATTTTAAATTAATGAGATTTGTCTATTTTTCAGAGTCAACAATGAGTGAATATGAAAAACTAATTAAACAAGACATGCACAATGGAGCATATGCAATTATATTTCAAAATTTGGATCGACTTGACACACAAGAAATAAAGGAAATTTTTTCAAAGTTTGGAAATGTCGTACAGGTCAAAGTGACTGGTGATGAGACAGGATATCGCTTTGTGCGATTTGATTCTTACAATGATGCTCAGAAAGCAGTTGATGGCTTAAAAAATCATTCTACCATCAAACTACTTCCTCATCGTAAAAAAAACAAGAACAATGAAGAAAATTACAATACTGGTTCAAAAAGCAAAAACAATACAAATTGTAGAACAGATAATGGATTTGATTCTAAGGTGAATGAAGAAAACTACAATACTGGCTCAAAAAGCAAAAACAATACAAATTGTAGAACAGATAATGGAATTGATTTTGAGATGAATGAAGAAAACTACAATACTGACTCAAAAAGCACAAACAATATGAATCGTAAAACAGATAATGGAATTGATCTTAAGATGAGACATGATGGATTCAATCAAGAAAATTGCTGTAAAAATAATTCTGAAAATACTACAATCGAAAAACCTTTACAAAAAACTTCAAGATTTAATAGAAAGAATAAAAGTCATTCATACTCAGTTAATTCAAGCTATGATTCTTCAAAATCTGAGTTCAGT
The DNA here is from genome assembly GCA_036365515.1 of Torymus aiolomorphi. Classification (NCBI taxonomy): domain Eukaryota; kingdom Metazoa; phylum Arthropoda; class Insecta; order Hymenoptera; family Torymidae; genus Torymus; species Torymus aiolomorphi. The sequence goes on from CM070873.1 coordinate 258,926,022, forward strand.
GAAGAACTGAATAATGTCAATGAAGACGAAATTCCTGACTTAGTTTCATCAAATGGGAAAATACCTACTAAGAACAATACATCAAGAAAAACTATTATTGATGCACAAGCAGTTATAGTTGGAAATATTCATCCAAAGATTGGTCCTTCTTATATTTTACATTTATTTGATCAATTTGAACCACTTGCTATAACAGAAATGCAAAATATCCCAAGTAGTGGTATAAGATACTGTCATGTTTATTTTAAAACAGTAGAAGAATCACTTTGTGTTGAAAATAAATTTGACCAATTAGATTTATTAGGTACAAAACTAGTTGTCTTACAGGCAAATAAACTTGTGGAAGAAGCTACATTTTAGCAATTTTAAAATTTTCTAAAATAATGTTGAAAATTTTATTCTAATTGCAATAGTAAAAATAACAAAAGTATTTTTTTATTTCTGTAAGTATCAAAAATACTAATTTTAATTTTATTCGTGTACATACTTAAATAAACATTGCAGCTTTATTTGAAATGAATTTTAAGTTTTAAAAGTTTTAAATGAATTTTCAACAATGACATTGTTTAATAGCATAGATTATAAATGATAGTGGTAAATCGAAAACAATGTTTCCATATATTTATACATTTGTATTCATCTTTATACATATATATATATATTACATATAAGAAGTGTAAATTTACTAAATAAAACATCTATACAAATTTTTTTTCATTTATATTTTTGTATATTTATCTACATTATTTTTGTTATACATAAATTAAAAATTTCACATATTTTACTGGTAGTTTATAAAATACATCTTCAGTAATATTATTATAATTATTATTATGACATTTAAAATATCTAAATTTATCGTAACATAGAATTCTTTAACTTATGAAATATTCTATTATTAAGTTAAAAGTTATAAGTACCTACTACACTTTGAAATCATCATAGTAAACTTCATAGTAGGTATTTTAAAGTGTAAACTGAAACCACTATAATATCCTGATCATTTTTAAATAAAAAATTCTTTTTCTTTGAAATTACATTTGAAATTTAACTCAATATTTGTTGAAACATTTCAACAATTAAAATTTTGAAATAAAAAAATTTAAAAGCAAAATTCTGCATTTTTACATAAGTATCTAATAGTAAGTATATATTCCTACAATTTCATATCTCAACACTGCATCGAAAATCGGACAGATTTCTATATACATTATATGACACTTGCATTTGGAAGAAAACGGCTACGCTGGAGCCTTTCTACAATAGATTCAGTTCAGTTGTTCAGTTCCGTCGAATACATTGTGAATATATCTATATACATAAGTATATATAGATATATTCACAATATATTCGACGGAACTGAACAGTTGAACTGAACGTATTGTAGAAAGGCTCCTGCGCGGCGCTACGCGTCGCATTGATTACTTGTAGACCATAACGCTAATTTGTTAATATTTAAATATTAGCCAATGGCAACGAGGTCTACAAGTTATCAATGCGAGGTGCAGCGTCGTGCAGCAGCACAGCGCTTATCGGCTTAGGGTCTGTCTACATGCCACCACACACCACTACAATACACCCCACCAGTGCAGGTGATTGTAGACTGCAACGCGGCAGAGAGTAACTTTTGATGGCAGATGTGTCGTGTACGGTGTAGGATATAGAGTTTTGTACTTGCTTTCTGTATAACCTCACTTTGTCAATGTTCGGGGCTTTTTGTTAATTTTTGATGTGAAAAGTTTTTTAACAGCGTAATAAAACAATGTATGTCATCGAAAGAAGAATCAATGTTATTCAAGTTTGGTTAGATTTGTTTGAAAGGTTTGAAGAGATGTTACATGAGTGTGAAAAAGCTTTGAAAATAAGGAGTTCATGTTATTCTAAGAATTAAAAGATAAAAAATTTTTATAAAGTAAGTGCAAAACTCTATATACACCGTACACGGCACATCTGCCATCAAGTTACTCTCTGCTCAATCACCTGCAACCCCCAACAGTATCATACCTATTATACTTATTATATTACCATATATCTTTATAAAAATATTTAAAAAATATATTAAAAATTAATTTTTATACTTTGATATTACTTATATTTTATATAATAATCTAACCAATGTCTTGAATTTTTATGCGAATACAGTTTTCAAATTTCAAATTCCGCGCTCTGCGAACCGTATTCCTGTTCCGCTTGTCAATTTAAACACACGTGCATAAACACGCGTGAGGGGCAATGTACATAAGCGCCGTTCTGCTCTGCTCCGCTCTGCTCTGTTCTGCTCAAACCCGGTCCAATTTCAGTTCAGTTCCGTTTGTAAGCGATGTTCCCTTTAACTTATTTAGAATTCTGGAACGGAATAGAGCGGAACGGAGTAGAGCAGGGGCCTTTCTACATATGTGTGTTCTGTGTGTTCCCGACAAAGACAGATAGATCTGTTCCGTTTATGTAATACAGAGACAGACATAGAGAGAAGTTGTCTAGAACAGACAGAACACACATATGTAGAAAGGGCCCAAAGCGGAGCAGAGAGGAACGGCGCTTATATACATTGCCCCTGAAAAAACACGCCCTAACGCCATTGGGGCCGCAGCCTCAGCGAAACAATCAAACAATGTCGAGGCTTGACGCCAATGTCGCCATCTATTCCTTCCACTTGTGGAATGCACTTTCAACAAGGGCAAGACCCTAACAATATCAGTATATCTATATATGTATACCTAGTACGTAGTATGAAAACAAACTAGAAACTTAGAAAATATACTGCACCGGCGTCACATGTATGCAACCACGACTTTGAAGACAGGATTTTTTCATTTAAGTTTTAAAAAATATGTAAAAAAGATATTCTAATATATCTTTATGCGTATTGAAATCTATCTTATCAACAAAAAGAGGTAAATAAAATTCGTTCTCAATAATATATTAATTGTCATTATTTATACTTTATATTTTTAGAATTTAGAATTTTAGCATTATTCAATTTATAACCTAAGCAAATTTTATTTGAAGGATACCAAAGAACAAACTTTTTCATCATGGATAATAATGAGCAAATGTTCTCTCAAGATAGTTATGGGAACTATTGGCTTGTATTTCCTAACAAACATGCACTTGACAAAGAAGAGATAAGAACAATTTTCTCAGAATTTGGTAAAGTCGTAAGAGTTTCAGCTGCAGGAGATGAAAAAGGCTTACGTTTTGTGCAATATCCTACCTCACTTGAAGCTGAAACAGCAGTAAATGGTTTGCGAAACCACTCGAAAATTAAACTTGTACCATATATTCCTAAACACAAAAGTAGAAATTTTAACAAACCATCGGATGATTGCCAAAGTAATAATATTGGTTTAGAACAGCACGTTGAAAATGAAAATATTAGAAGAAATCTTTATCAAAGAAAATCAGCAAAAAATAATAAGACTGACTCGCAATTTCATTATTCATACAATAATAATAATGCTTCAGCCTTCTCACAAACAATTGAGACTTCAAGTCTTAATCATAATAATGACAATGCATCTGTATGTAGCAATAATTTATCCCAGGATTTTCTCCCTAAGCAAACATCGCCAACAAAATCTTTAGGAATAAATAGTTCATCGAGTTCAATAAGTTCCGTTAACACAGGCAAAAGACTTTTAAAATCTGAACAGTATATCAAAACTAATGTTTGTTCTTCTCCAAACGATACAATTCTTGATCTTGTCACAAATTTTGATAGTCCAAATAACAAACCAAAAAAAGTAGTTTTGAATGCTGAAGAAATAATAGTAGGAAATATACATGAATGCATTAATAGTGCCTTTATTTTACACTTATTTGAATCTTTTGATCCTCTTGCCATTAGCTATATAAATGTTGTACCAAGCACTGAAATACGATACTGCCATGTTTATTTTAAGACACAACAAGATTCAATAGAAGTTGAAGAGCAATTTGATAATTATGATTTAGCAGGAAAGAAATTAGTAGTAATGAGACCATTTAAATTAGTAGAACAGGCCAGGAGTTAAGAATAAAGAAGAATATAGTTTAGAAAATTATTATATTTAAAAAAATGTTAACTAACTGATTTTTTATATAAATTGACATTTTGTATTCACATTTAGTTTTTTTTTTTTTTTGTTAACTTATGTTATAAGACATATTAATCTTAACATTAGTTTTTATAAGATGACACGTAATGCGTTCACTTTGTACCGAAGCGAAGAAATATAAATATTTTTTAGGGGATATAAATTTTTTATTTTCTTTTACTTAGAATACCTTAAGCACGAATAATAATATAGAAATGATATACTTGTATCTTACAATTAAGTTGTTACTTTAGTGATTGTTTAAAAAAACAAATAGTACCTTCTTGATTAAACTGTTAAAGATTCATATATCTATTATTATCATAATAAAATTATAAAACATATTTATATCTTGTTAGTCGTACAATTTTATTTTTAGCTTGATATACCATGTATTGGTAATCTAATATCACATTACATAGTATTATCTATTACAAAAAATATAGGACTATAAAATTGAGCGGAACATGATGATATTGGAAATAGTAATTAAAAATTTTTTGACACCGTTTTTTAACACTACTTTTTCTACTTTTTCGTTTTTCAAACGTACGCTAAAATAGCACTTTACGCGCGTTGTGTAAAAAAATAATGTTTGATACTCGTAAGAAAAATAATCGGACGACAAACTCACACGTGCCAGAATCTTTTTTATCGCACTAGTATCGAAAAGTACTATAATAAAAATCAATACGTAGTTTTTTTTTGTATATTTTTATTGGCTTCCGACTACAAGGTCGTATCAGCCATTACACAATGTTCATTTGTATAATTTTTATGCAACTATAGCGGATTTTGTGCGAGCGATGCGTGCACGTGGTCCTATACCCACCCTGATTGAAGTAAAAACGGCACATCTCTGCACATCTCTGTTCATCTTTGTAACTTATTAAACTTTTGTACAAAAATGTACAAAAATGTACAAAAATGTACTGAAATATGCGGAAATGTGCAGAAATGTGTAGAAATATACAGAAATGTACAAAAATATACAAAGATGTATAAATGATGTACAGTTCAATATTATCAGACGAAAAATTAATGAGCTACATAAATTTGAATGAATTTTGATTTAAAAAACATAATTAATTTAATTAATTATAGGAACTAAAGGAAATTGTGCAAAAATAAATGTTAAATATTTTTTTATTATATTTGTATATAAAAACTTAAATTACAATAATATTAATCACCAACGCATGCTATAGGCACAGGAGAAATATAATTTTGTTTATTTAGATAAGGACAACAATTTTTGTGTTAAATTTAATATTTTAATGAGAAAATTTATTATTTTAACAGTTTGGAACATACTGGATTTGTGGAATTTTTACTATTTTTTTGAGCAGTTTCTTTTACACATTTTATAATTTAAGATCCAAGTAAAAGAGGATGACACGCAGACATGCGACAGTAATCCAGTCGATTATTTAGAAAGTCTTAAACACAAAATAGCGGGGGGACGTGAGGTCCACGCAAAAAAAAGGAGATACGCAGACGTGCGCCAGCAAACGAATCGATTATCTGAAAAGTATTAAACCCAAATATCCGAGATGTTTGAGGTCTACCCCATAAAGGGCGCAGTTATACTCAGGTTACGCAGTTGCGCAGACTTTTTTAAATAATCAATTCGTTAACTGACGGACGTCTCTGCAACTCCCATTTTTCGTGTAGACCTCGCGTCCCTAGGCTATTTGGGTTCGAGACATTTTTTATTAATCCACTCGCTTACAGTCGCACGTCTGCCTAACTCCCTTTTTTGCGCGGACCCAGCGTCCCCAGCTATGCGGGTTTTGGACTTTTTGAATTAATCCACTTGCTTACTTTCACACTTCTGCGTAACTAGCTTTTTCCGTAGACCTCGCGTCCCCCAGATATTTGGGTTTAAGACTTTTTGTATTAATCCACTCGCTTACTACCGCATTTCTGCGTACCATCCTCTTCTATATGGACCACGCATCCCCCGGCTATTTGAGTTTAAGGCTTTTTTATTAATCTACTTACCAACTGCCGCACGTCTGCGTAACTTCATTTTTTCCGTAGACCTTGCGTCGGTCTACCGGTTATTTGGGTTTAAGACTTTTTGTATTAATCCACTCACTTACTGCCGCATTTCTGCTTGCCATCCTCATCTATATGGTCCTCGCATCCCCCGGCTATTTAAGTTTAAGGCTTTTTTATTAATCCACTCGCTTACTGTCGCACGTCTGCGCAACTCTTTTTTGCGTGGACCCCGCGTCCTCCTGCTATGCGGGTTTAGGACTTTTTGAATTAATCCACTTGCTTACTGTTACACGTTTGCGTAATTCCCTTTTCTGCGTAGACCTCGCGTCCCCCGGCTAATTGGGTCAATCACAATATCGAATACAAATATGTCTAATAAAAAACAGCAATCGTATATGGGAGAGTATTGGGATGAAAAAATTAATAGATAAAATTATACGTGTAATACCCAGAGATGGTTTAGCGTCTGCCATCGGTATTTTATCAAGAGCTAGACTTCCAACAATAGCGTAAGAATATTTTTTTCGTAATTATTTTATAAATATTTTATTTTGTAATAATAATATATTTTTATTTACAGGAAAGGAGGATGTAAAAGAATTTGTAAAAATTAATTTTTGTAATAATTTTTTTAATTGATTAATTTCTCGTTTTTATAGACATTCATATAAAACAAATTTATTTTGCTTTAAAAGGAAATATAATAAAAGTATATATAAATATTGGAAAAATAATGGAAAAGTATTGAATTATTCAAAATTTCGCTGCCGCACCGAACCTATTAAACACGAGTTCTTAGTCTTCCTTTTCATCTTTGGCGGGAAGGTCGACAAACTTGGCTACAGGACGGTCGAACGTGGAATAGCCGTACGCACCGTAACAACTTGCACCAAATCATCAGCTCCAGGATGACCGGCTAAAATCCTAGCTAGTGGCCATTGGGCTGGCGACGTATTTTCGTCCTTCAAAATTGCCAAATCCCTTTCCTTGAATAACCTAGTGGTTTTTTTGCCATTTTTCTCGCTTCTGGAGTGTCTGGAGATATTCACGAGATCAACGTTGCCAAAAACCTTGCATCACCTGCTGCACGATTTGCCAATGTCTAGATGCAGGGATCTTATTCTCTGTATACTCCGGTTCGGGTACAATGTAGAATGAAGCCTGACTCAAAAAATGTGCAGGAGTGAAAGCTGAGAGGCTACAAATCAACCAATGTAACATCTAATGAATCTGACCATAAGTAGATCAGTGGTTTGCTTTCAACAGGTTTACCAATGTCTCAAAAATACTCATATAAATTTTCAGAAGGCTAGGTGAGATAGAAGTTGAGATAGTAATGTTCTCATTTTTTGCTGATTAACATGGGCTCTTATGGGAAGTTGCGATTTCTTTGTATTCATTTGTGTATTATAAAGCATTAAAAATTCAGATTTTATTCACATTTTTTTTTAGTAGAAAATGAATTTATGACGAAAATTTGTTACCCTTCATAAATATTATTGGTGGGCTCTGACATATAAAAAAAATATGTTGAATACAAAGATTTAAGTTTATCATTTAGACTAAATGATAAATGTATATAAATTAAGTTTGAGGAAAACTTTAACGACTTATAAATGTTTATGGAGATTATTACAATTTCAATGTCAAAGATATTGACTTTTGTATATTTTCTCCTAGTTAAATATAACATATGGTTTATATGTAGAAATTTCGATTACATGTTGTATTACAATGTAAACATGAAAATATACGCAAAACAAGTGTTATCATTACGTATCTATACATATATTCTTTTAAAGTTGCATGAGTTGCACACTATTTAAGTTATATACAAAAACATTCATGATGATGTTTCATTTCATATGTAAATATTTGTTCAATACAAAAAATATTTATATTTTCTGATAGGCCAGAAAGTTTAATAAAAATATTTAACAGGAATCTCTCGATCTTCATTAATGGAGAAATCCCCATTATTAACAACAACCTTCATCGGTAATTAATTTGAATCCTAAATTAAATACTAATTTTATTCTAAAAACCTGGAATTATGCGGCCTTTCTTGGCTGCTTTTTTCATCTTATTTGTTTTAACATCTTTCTTTCTCTTCATGATATTTTCCGACCTCTTCTGTTGCCTTTCTTGTATTGCATTTTGCACACCTTGTTTCCTGCTTTCCCATTTCTTTGAACTGTGCTTCTTCTTCTGTTCTTCACGTTTTATTGTTCTTTTAAGGAGTTCAGGATCATCTTTGACCTTACCATATTGTTTTTATTAATCAATTGTTCATTCATTTATTACAATGACAATTTTAAGATCTTATTCTATAATGCATGAGATTCGAAAATTTTTAATGAAATCAAATTTTAATTATCTTTAAAATTCTAAAGACTTTTAACGCAAAAATTACATATTATTATCAATTTTTAATCATGTGTGCAGTACCACAAATACCAAATCAAAAAATATTTAATGTTCAATTTTCATGATGCAGCTAATAGTAATACAAACCATATTCTATGAATACAAATAAAAAGTATTCTTATTATATAAAGCGATCTCTTTTTAAATTGGTTGTACATTATATTGTATAAATTAACAAAAGACTATAAATATGAGAGTTATAGAATACGAAATAAAAGAAATTGAGGTAATGTTGGAGTCTATACATAATTAAGTAGTAACCAATCTTTCAGTCCTTTATGTTATATTCTTTTTCAATTTTCAATTTTTACTAATTCTTTGAGTTATTTATTGTTCCTAAAATCATTGCAAACGGTGGATGATTGCAATAATTTTATAAGACTTGAAAATAAATTTAAGTAATGAAAAATTTGATGTAGGAATTTGTAATTGGCTCCAATATTCCCTTAAGGTGATGCGATACTCACGCTATTACTCAAAATTGGGTTCCCGTTTTTCTCATTCAATTTTTAATTTTAACGGGGTGGCATAGTCCTACCACTACCGACCGAGCAATTGACACAGCTTCAAGCTTATTAAAAATAAAATACGTAGAATCACAAAAAATTAAGAGAACACCCTTCTGTAGTTTTGAACGTTCTATCACCCAGTAAAAATTTGAAGTCGAAATATCAAATGGTTTTTGCAAAAACTTTGAACGAAACCGAATTTTGTTTTGTTCAAAGTTTTTGCAAAAACGACTTGATATTTCGACTTCAAACTTTTACTGGATGATAGAACGTTCAAAACCGTAGAAGGGTGTTCTCTTGATTTTTTGTGATTCTACGTATTTTATTTTTAATAAGCTTGAAACTGTGCCAATTGCTCAGTCGGTAATGATACGGCTATGGCACCCCCTTAAGGAAAAAACTCTTTGATACATTATAGTTCTTTATTAAACTTAAAACGTGTCAAAGAGTTTTTTTCAAAAAGTTTAAAACTGAAGAAGAAAAACGGGAACCCAGACTTGAGTAATAGTGTGGGTATCACATCACCTTAAGAAAAGAATTTTCAAATTCAAATTTTATTTTTACCTTTTCTCCAGAAGCTTTTGCCAAAACTGATCTCCATGCATCTTTTTCTTTCAATTCTTGAGCTTTATCCTTTTCTCCAGCTTTTTCAAGCTCTTTAACTTTCTTCTTCTTTTCTTCTAATTGGTGTAAAATCTTTTTTGGATCTTTTTCAGTCTTCATTGGCTTCTTTTTAGTACCGATTTCCGAAAAGTCAAATTTACTGAATACCATATTACCCTTTGAATTGAATATAGGTTTTTGCTTTGGAACCTTGGGTGCATCTACTTCTTCTTTAACTTTTGGTGTTTCAGCAGCCATTCTTTCTGTTCTGACAAGCTTTTTCTGCAATGCCCTTTCATCTTTCTTAGACTTCTTCTGTATCCTATTTTTCAAATTCTTTTTCATAAGTTTATCTTTATAATGTAGCTTCTTTTTACCCTTTAAATCATCAAGTTTCGCATGTAATTCTTGAAAAGATTGGGCTCGTTTGACTTTTTCTCCAGGAACTGATAAAATTTTCTCTGAAATAAATTAACAAGTTTTATTTAGATCTTATAAGTATTACAAATAATTAATAAATACTCTTTTTCTTACCAGAAAACTTTTTTTCAAACTCTCCATGTCCATTCTGGGCAACTGTAAATACAATAAAACAAGTTAAAACACATTTAATAACTTTGCAGGTTATAAATATAAAATTTCCCGTACCTAGTTCATTTGCAGGTAACGGCATTTTAGAAAAAATGTCCGATATAAATTTATCTTCATCAAGAAGCAATTGTTTAACTAATGTTGTATTAAACGGTTTCGACATTTTTAATTTCATACTTCTCACTCGGCCCACGTGTATATATTTTTTTTCTTCCTTTTAGTGAGTGACTCCAGGCCAAGACCTCCTGTCCTCCACACGTTATGTATAAAGTTGTAAATATAAGAGCGAATCCACATTGTGTGCTGTGCGTCGTGTGTAGTGTTGTGGCGTGACCGTTATGACCGTCACATGACGGTCAAAAGACTCATCAAAATAAGACCAATTTTCGTCATAAATTCAAAATCCCTTTCGCGGTAATTAATATTAATTTCTTTTTTATTGGTCATACGACCAAAATTTTTATTACCGTCATTCTACAACTATGTAGTTGAAGGGAGCTTAAGTTAAGAAAATTTAAGGCTTTCATTTATTTATAATTTAAATTAGGTAAGATCTGCGTGCGTACTTTAAAGCGCTTAATCACAGCTTCTACTTTTGCGACAAATATTTTTTATTGGGCATATGACCGAAAATTTTATGACCGTCATTTTACAACTATATAGTTGAAGAGAGTTTAAGTTAAGAAAATTTAAGGCTTTCATTTATTTATAATTTGAATTAGGTAAGATCCGCGTGCGTACTTTAAAGCGCTTAATCCCAGCTTCTACTTTTGCGACAAATATTTTTTATTGGTCATATGACCGAAAATTTTATGACCGTCATTTTACAACTGTATAGTTGAAGGGAGTATAAATTAACACAATTATTTATGACTTGTCTTGTCATATGACTGTTTGAAAATGTAACGGTCATTCCACAACAAACATTTGAAATTTTCACTTGTGATGGTCATTTTGATCATTGTGAGCCGACACAGAGTTGGCGACACACAACTGTCTCGGCATGGGCCGATGTTTTCAGATGGATATTACCTTGGAACGTAGGAACGTAGGAACCAGAGTCAAAGTGGCCTTTAGTTGACTGTAGTTCCTACGTTCCTACGTTCCAAAGTAACATCCATCTGAAAACATCGGCCCTTGCCGAGACAGTTGTGTGTCGCCAAACTCTGTGTCGACTTGAGACAGCCTCATAGTCTAGCCCCAGACGGTGAAAGTACAATGGTGTTCCGTGCCATGCTCCGTGCTCTGTTTCGTGCTCTGTTCCGTGCTCAGTGCCATCTGTGCGCGGCGTCCACACTGTTCCTGTTGATTCCATAATTCTGGTTCAAAATTTAACGTTGGTGTGCCATCTCTATAACATTTTTATCTACGTACTATAATATTATAAACAGTATAATCCTATATATTTTACGAGGTTTGTAATTTGTAATATAATTGAGATATTAATAAAATTTGTAATTTTATTATAATTTTGAAAGTCGTAAATTTAGACAGCAGTTTTTACAGTGTAATATAAGTGTATATAGTATATAGTAATACAGTGATAGTGATGTTATTAAAAGTGTTAAAAGATGAACGAACGACTCCAGAAAAATTATAATTGTAATAAAATATTGAGAGCAATAAATGTAGCAGAACATTGTGTACATTTATTAAAATAACATAATAATAATAGTGATAATAATAATAAATAGTGATAATAATAATAATAAATCATAATAGTGATGTTGTTATACTGTTTATAGTATTATAGTACGTAGATAAAAATGTTATAGAGATGGCACACCAACGTTAAACTTTGAACCAGAATTATGGAATCAACAGGAACAGTGTGGACGCTGCGCACATATGGCACTAAGCACGGAACAGAGCACGGAACAGAGCACGGAGCATGGCACAGAACTAGAGGTGCAGAATGACTGGTCTTTTTTCGATTGGTCAAATGACCAAAAAAAAGACCGTCTCGTGACCAAATTGACAGTCTTTTTTATTTTTCAAAATTTTGAATGTAAAATGACGGTTCTTTTTTCTGAATCATAAAAAAGACGTCCTTTTCAGCTATATAGGTGAAAAAAGACGGTCTCTTTTTTTTGGTCACAATATAGGCGTCATTTTTTAAATGGAATATTATAGAACTATAAAATGTAACCTCACAAATATTAAAATAAAAGGGAAAGGGTTTATGTAAGGGGTTAAGCAAAGACATATATTTAAAAAATGTTATTTTAACTATAAAATTTTTATACAAAAACTAAAATAATTACATTATTGTAACTATTTGTACATACTGTATTTATATGTTTACTGACTCTTATTTCGATCACAGATCATTTTTTATTTGTTTAATGATAAAATAAAAATATTACTTTTTTGATCTTATAAATTATAAGTTATAATAACACCTCGTATACAGTATTGTACCATACAAGTCATTTTTTGGCACTTTGATCACTAGTTCTTTGATATAACTTATTTATATCAAATATATAATATGTTTAGTATTAAAATGAACGATTTAAACAATTTTTAAAGATTTAGCGTAAGAGAATTATTTAACAGTATTATATTAATTTATACCTATGCAATAAATACAGGTAAATTCTCAATATCAAACATAGATAAAGATTTTTCTATTGCATTAGCATCTTGAGCTGCCTTAGATCTGTCATTGTCTTGAGGTTGAGGTACGTCCATAAAATCCTCTTCAATTTTAGATTTGTCACAGCTCTCTTCTAGTTCACCTAATGATAAGAGGTCTAATAATTCTGTTTCTTCATGCTGCTCTCTAAATTTATCAGCTGTTGGAACCCTATCTAATAATTTATTGTTGTACGATATGTACGTTATTTTAGATGCATTAGAATTTCTCAAAGAATTTCTTTTACTATTATGTATCCAACCCATACTGCTAAAAGATCTTTCTGTGGCTGCTGACGTGCATGGTGATTGTAAAACTGCCACAGCTATTTCATGCAGTACAGATTTGCTACACATACCTTTCCACCATGTTATGGGTTTTCCTAGCTTGGCTGATTCTTTAATGTGATTAGCTTTCCAGATACCTTCATCGGCTATATACTCCATCAAATCCATTAAAACTAATTGTTGATCGGTACCAAGTTTCTTAGCAAGATTTCCAATGAATACTTGACCAGCTTCAAATTCATGTGCGTCTAAACTCTTTCCTTTATATTTTGGATCCAGTATTGATGCTGCATAGTGGATGGGTTTTAAAAGGAGCTTCTTACGCTCTTGTAATTGATTCTTTCACTTTCACTTTTTTAATTGACTTTTTCACTTTCATCATATTTTAATATAGCTAAGTCTTTCTCGAATAGTTCACATATCAAATGTTTTTCTAAATCGTGGAACAAGTAGGGTATGTCACTTATAACAGACTCGTCCCCTTCTATTTTTCTGATCCAATCACAAATTGGCTTCAACAAACTAATTGTTTTCTCAATTCTTATCCAAAATTCGACAGATAGTATCTGGTCCCTTGATAATTTATCCAATTTTGTAGTACCTTGTGCTGAAATGGCCAAGGTTTGTAAATTATATTTATTTACATTAATACTTTCTAAGCAGACCAATTGTGAGCCCCATCTTGTAGCTACAGGAAATTTGAGTGTTGTAGTGTCTTTTTTTGAAGTCTTGTCAGAATTTTGGATTTCTTTTAGTTGTGATGACAATGGATGAGACTGCTTGATTTCCTTGACTATCGATGTTCTTAGTAGATTAGCTATAGAATCTTGAGTCGACATACCTTTTACAATCAAATTTAGGATATGAGCAGCACATCAATAGGCACTGATGAAGTATTCGTCATACTTCGCCTCCAGAAGTCTCCAAAACTTTTGGCAAACACTGGCATTGTCTGTTATAACTCCAATTACTCGTTCAGGAGTTAACTCATCAATTACTGTAATTGTCTGTTTAAGGTAAAACTCAGCATTCTGGCTTTCTGTTTTTGTCTCAATTGATTTATAAAAAACTGGCTCTGGCGTATTGACTATGAAATTGACAATACCTTCATTGCGTATGTTTGACCATGCATCTAATTGTATAGCCAGTATCTTAGTTGATAATACCTTCTCTTCAACATCTTTCTTCACATTAATATAAGTCTTATTTAATAAATCATTGGACAGTGCATATCGTGTTGGAATTATAAAAGATGGTCTCAGCATGTAAAAGACTTTTTGCCAATAGGGGCTTTCAAGTAACGATAACGGACATCCTGTGAAATAATTATATTTAGTACCATCAAATTTTTGAAAATTTATGTAAATTATTTATTAAAATTTAAAAATAGTCAACTATATAGCTGAAAAATGACCGTCTTTTTTTCAATTGGTCACAAAATGTAATCTTTTATTTACATATTTAGGTAAAAATATTTTTAAGCTTTTAAACATTTATTATAAATTATTGATCAAAATTTAAAAATAGTCAGCTATACAGCTGAAAAATGACCGTCTTTTTTCAATTGGTCACAAATTTTTTTTTTAATTTATAGATTTAAGTAAAAATATTCGTAAACTTTAAGTTCTTACCACTAACATATAGTGCTTTGGCTAGTGATGCTGCAATGTACTCTTGATCTTTGGGCGAAGTTTTGTCTACATAGCCAATTATTTTTTCAAGAGATAGATGTGGTTCATCTTTAACTAAAGTGTGATAGTTTGTTTGGTCAACATTATCAAGAGATTCGTCCTCACTGGAAACAGAAGCTTCTCGTTTTCTCTTTATTCTAGATGAATCACCCTTGTCTGATTTGTTCAAGTTTTGGTGCTTTCGTTTACTTTTAATTGCAGATTTGATTGTTTCTGGGCATCCTTTACAGTTAAGAGCGAGATGCTTGCTCATTCTAGTTATGTGGAACGGATACTCTTGCGTGCAATACTTGCATTGATACAATGCTAACTTTTTAGTAGGTCCATGGGGTATGCTTTTAAAATTAGCAAGAAGCAATTCTTTTAATTTCATTCTTCTTCTTAAACAAATTACAATTATCACCTAACCTTAATTAGTCTCGAAAAACAAGAAAGTCTCGCCGGTCTCGACTCTCGCGTTTCACTGCACAGTCGCGGCGTTGCGCGGGTCGACTCTGACATAAAAGTGAACCGTTCAAATGTTTTCCAAAAAGTGACCGTTTGGTCAAAAACAGCACTCGTCCGCGGACGGTCATTGGACCGTCCGCGGACCGTCAAAAATGTGTGACCCTGTCACTTTTCAGCTCTACACGGAACACCATTGTACTTTCACCGAGAGGCCTGATTCTGAGGCCCCTGCCACATAAGCACGTATGCATCCGTATGCACGCGTATGCATCCGTACGCACATGCACACATCTTGTGCGGGCGCGCGCGCTCGCTTCTCTCATTGGTTGGGAGCGAGCTCAGGCCTTCGACGACCAATGAGAGAAGCGAGCGTGCGCGTCCGCACGAGATGTGTGCACGTGCGTACAGATGCATACGCGTGCATACGGATGCATACGTGCTTATGTGGCAGGGGCCTGATGAGCGTGAACAGTAGCAAGTTATTTACTTCAATAAATTTTATACATGCAACTCTTTGGTCAATAGTGATATATAATACGGCGGTGTTAAGGTAAAAGTACGCATTATGAAACATCGCTCAAATCGTGACCCCTTTATGGAACAGTTTGAAATATAGTAAAATAAAGTCTATTAATGATACAGATAAACAATATCAAAATTTTATCTGAATAGTGAAAGTTTATTATGTAATATGCAAAGAGATTCACAGTTCTACATGATAATTATAATTTAAAAAAAATATATGACTGCGTGTATTCTGAGATCGACTCAAATCTGTGGCTGTTGAAGTCAATGGTGCTGGTTTCAAACGTTTTATTTTATTAACTGTAACTATGCACTCCAACACTTTTCAAATATCAATTTTTTTATAATATGCAGTTTTTTACTCATAGATTAAAGTTTTACAGTAGTTTTTCTGCAACAATAAAGATTTTCAATAAATATTTTAGTGTTTCATAATTGCCGCATACAAACGAGTGTAGTCCGAGTTTATGGAACAGCCAAAGGTGGCGTTCCAAGTTCGGGGACCTCTGTCTCTAAGCATGTCCCCTTTATGGAGCGCGTTTTCACTCAACAGTTTTAAAGTTATTTATTATTTTACATTATCTTGAGACGTGCGTGAACAATCATTTGAGTTTCCTGCATCATTTTACTAATAAGTAAGTATATATTTGTTTGTGAAATTCTGATTGTGAAACATAAATAACATACCTAACCTATAAATTTGATAAAAAATCAGTTTGTAAGTTACATTCCTTTAGAAATTTGTTTTTTATTTTTTACAGATTATATGAAACTCAAGAAAAATGACAGCGAAGAAAAAAAATAAAGGCACAACATAAGACAAATAAAATGAGACTACGGAAGATATTAAAGAGATGTTAAAAAAGAATGCTCAGCACAACAAAGTTATTCGCAAGAAAGTTCAACCAGACAAAAGGAAACTAAAAATCAAAAGGAGACTGTATTCTGCATTACAATTGCAAAAAAGCTTTTAATCCAGTTAATGCTGCACTGCAAATTGCAGCTAAATTGAATGTCCCAGCCACATCTCTCCACAGAGCTGTAAAGATCTACAAGAATCTCCTTCAAGACCTGGCTCGTCTAAAGTTTTAAAACCTCATATAGAAAAGTAGTATAAAACTAAGCAACAGTTTAAATAAGGATAATTGCATATTAAATGAAGAATGGTTACTCGATAACTGTGAAGATTTTACAACAGAAAATTTGATTGAGAAACTAAGTCAATGGGGTTCGTACAATCTAATTGCAAATTATTCATGTAACTATATTAACATTTTTCTTATTTTAATCATGTTGAATTCTTTTAGGAGTTTTTTCTCCATCTGCAATATAGTATACAATGATCAAACACAAGAATCTATCAGTCGAACAGTCAATAATGAGATTTGTCAAGAAAGTGTAATAACTTCTCAAAAAATAAATCTTCACTCGAGTAATCTTGAAAATAACTTAAAAAGTAATACGATGGAAGAAGAGACTATGCTCGAAATGAAAATAGTGTAGCAAATAATAAATCCAAACCAAAAAATAAATTAATTGTAATTTCAGATATTTAAAAATAAGTATTAAGTATTTTAAGTTGTATGCAATTATTGTATTTATTTATTTATTTTCCAGAAAACCCTTATAAAAATATCCTATAGAAAATCCTGTAGGAAATGCTATAGAAAATCCTGTAGGCATTCCGTAGAAATCCTATAGGAATCCTATAGGATACTCTATAGGCAGTCCTATATGAAATTCTATATAGAAAGTTCTATAAGAAATCCTATGTGAATTTCGCGCTTTTCCTGTAGGAAATCCTATAGGAAATCCTATAGGAAATTCTGTAGGTAATTCTGTAGGAAAAACTGCAGACAATTTTACATGGAAAATCCTGCAGGGAATTCTGGAGTATTCTCGTGAAAACAGTTTATAGAGGTTTAGCATCTTATTTAGCGCTGTAACATCGCACAGCAAAATCAGTGGCAAACAGTCCTAGGTAAGGAGTTGCACCTAGGGACTGCCGTGCCCGACTGCCGGCGCTTACCGATTAAGCCCAATGAGCTTAGATATCAAAATCAAGGTAATCCTTGTCACATTGACTCTCCGTAAAGTCGTTCAAACGGTTGAATCTCACGGCTTTACATACCCTCGCGGTTCCAATGTGTTTATGAGAGTCCCGACTGTTGCGCCCCATAGCGGCATAGCAGCGAACATACATAAACGAGGCTCTGGAGAAGCAAGCTTTTACCGCATGCCGCAGCGCAGCGCAGCAGTCGGGGCTCTCATAAACACATTGGAACCGCGAGGGTATGTAAAGCCATGAGATTCAACCGTTTGAACGAATTTACGGAGAGTCAATATGACAAGGATTACCTTGATTTTGATATCTGAGCTCATTGGGCTTAATTGGCAAGCGCCGGCAGTCGAGCACGGCAGTCCCTAGGTGCAACTCCTTATCTAGGACTGTTTGCCACTGATTCTGCTGTGCGATGTTACAGCGCTTAATAAGATGCTAAACCTCTATAAACTGTTTTCACGAAAATACTCCAGAATTCCCTGCAGGATTTTCCATGTAAAATTGTCTGCAGTTTTTCCTACAGAATTACCTACAGAATTTCCTATAGGATTTCCTATAGGATTTCCTACAGGAAAAGCGCGAAATTCACATAGAATTTCCTATAGAACTTTCTATATAGAATTTCATATAGGACTGCCTATAGAGTATCCTATACGATTCCTATAGGATTTCTACGGAATGCCTACAGGATTTTCTATAGCATTTCCTACAGGATTTTCTATAGGATATTTTTATAAGGGAACATTTACATTACATTATTATATACGAAATATACATAAGTAAGTAAATCCTAGTGAGGCAAATATTATTGCCTATGTGTAGATCTGGTACATAGAAAACTTACAAACTAAAAAAATATTACAAACTACAAAATTCATAAAAACTATATAATGGTATGTGCGTAGTGTTTGTTAACATCGATAAAATCCATTGTAGTACATAAATAACAGTTAAATAATTTGTCAGATATATTGGTTAAGATTTAATTATTATTTTGAAATTATATTGCATCTTTTACTATAAACATTTTTAATTTTTTCTTCATTAATTGTCTACTTAACTTCATAACTTTGAGATCCTTAGATAGCCCATTAAAGACCCTTATAGCTTCATTGTAGCTATTTTTATCACTAATTCTTTTATCACATTTAGGTAATTGAATTGTTTTGTTTCTGGTCTTACTCGCACTGTTTATATATTTAATTCTTAATGTAGAATAATGTAAGGATATTGACTCTAACTGGAATAATTTTTTTATTTCAAGAGGTGGATTAGTTTGAGAGAATTTATTTTTATTTAGGATTTTCAATATTTTGTTTTGTGTTGATTGTATTAATTTCATATTATTATCGTACGCACCACCCCAGGCAATTACCCCATAATTGATTAGACTATGAAAGAAAGCATAGTATATTATCATTAATGTTTTTGTATCCATCATATTTTTTATCTTGGCAAAGACAAAAATTAGGTATTTGATTTTTTTAATGATATATCTTATATGCTTATCCCATTTCATATTGTAGTCGAAATACAGCCCTAAGTATTTATGACTTTCAACTCTTTTTATTAATTGCGTTCCTATTTTGATGTTTAGTGTGCCAGGCACACTATCACAGTAGTTTCCGAGAGTCATATAGACCGTTTTATCTATATTTAGCGACAGTTTATTTTGTGCAAGCCATTTGGCCACATGATTAAGGTAAGCACACATTTTTTCCTGAGCTGAGGACCACATGTTGTCACTTGATATGATAACCGTGTCATCAGCATAGGACATGATGTTGTATTAATTTGATACGTTTAAAATTGTATTTTATATTCATGTTTTTTAATAAAAAAATTATAAAAAATTTAAAATCATCATTTGTATATCATAAGGCTCTTATTGTAAGTAAAATAGTACATAAGTTATTAAATTAAAACTGATTTCTATCCTGTTCCAAAATGGGGACATCGATTATGGAACGGGGGGACAATCTGTAAAAATGTCGTTCCATAATACGTACTTGGTGTCGGTTTGGTTTTTTAATTGTAATAATTACAATTCGTATTCAATTTGCTTTTTTAAGGTCTCATTTTAATCTTTGATCTTTACCCCATCGATTGATATCCAAAAATTGTAAATATTACTCCTGTACAATAGTTTTAATTTCAATCCAAACTCTAAACTAGCAAAAACTGTTCCATAAAGGGTACTTTTACCTTATATGTACAACAGATTGTGTGTAACACTATAAATTTCTATATCAATTTAACTCGTGACTGAACGTTCCTAGTCCATGTTCCATGTTTCATGTGGCTATCACTCAACGTTTTCTTCCCATTATTTATATTGTCAATGCAATTGAAATGTTCGAATCAGGAAGTCGATGTCGAAATGTTTAACGGAAAAACAAAAGAATAACGAATTATTCGCACGTATAATAATTCGCATCCTATGTAGACCTTTTATTTTTTATTTTCTGGTTTTATCATTCCCCCTTTGCCTGCTTTACGTTATATTTTACTGTACTGGGCGAAATTCACCCCCCCCCTTTGCCTGGTTTAGTTATTTGTATTTTATGATTATATTCCACCTGTTGTATTATGTGAAATGTGAAATAGTAACCACACAATAAGTGATATTATTTCTTTAGTCATCTATCAAAGTTTGTCTAATTTTCAAAATTTTCCAGTGTACTCCTTTTATCTATTGATATATTTTGAGGTTAGGAAATCTGTCGTACAAATAGCATCAGCCTTTAGTTTATATTCTACTGTACTGGGTGAAATCCCCCCCCCCCGCTGCTTGGTTTATTTTTTTTATTCTATGATTATTCCACCTGTTGTAAGTGTTGTGTGTAATTGTCCCCCTCCCCTGCTTGCCTGGGTTTAGTTTGTTCTTTTTTTGTATGTGTTATTGATTTTTTATTATATTTTGTTACTGTATTTTAGTGCTGTATTTTATTCAAAATCGTTCCTATTCTGTTGTTCCTATGAATCGCCCTCTGCCGGCGATCTATCGTTTTCACAGACATCTCATCACGTTTCCTTACTATTCATTTATATACTAATTTTCCGACAGATTCACTTGATGCTCGCATTATTTATTGTATTTTATTACAATTATGTGATAAAATGTTAATTGAGGGTTCTGTCGTAAAGTATATATTGAAACACTAAAAACCGTATAATGTATACGGTTTTTAGTGTTTCAATATATACTTTACGACAGAACCCTCAATTTCCGACTAATTTTGAGTGTTTATCCGACAGATTAGTCGAAAAAAGCATCTGTCGTACATATAAAAACTGCTTTTTTTTAAAAGCTAGAAGATAGTTTCTTATAGTTATTCACAAAGGGCAACTGAACTTTGAGCACGTTCATGTAAATTAAGTTGCATCCAGATATTCATTCAGAAATCATCAAAATTATCCAAAAATCATCCAGAAATCATCCAAAAATTATCCAGAAAATAGTCACTAAATAATATCCAAAAAATATCCAAAGATTATCCTCTACAGAACAGAGCCGTCTTTAAGCATAGGCAGGGTAGGCGCGTGCCTAGGGCCCCAGGCCTGAGAGGGGCCCCGCCGTTCTTGGGAGGAAAAAACATTTGGACAGTCCACAACTCGATTCGTTACGTGTAAATTGCAACCAGAGCCGAAGGCGATGGCGGAAAACATAAGATGTTGGCTGAATAATTTTCCTGGTAATGCATATACTATTTTTCACCATACCTAGACCAAAACTATTATATTCGCGCTTTTGATTTTCGATCAGGGTATAGGGTATGAAAAAGATTTTTTTCGTGATTTATAGCAAAAATGAAACTTTTGTATCAGTGAAGAAAAAAATTTTTTAATAAAGTTCTAAATAAATTAGAATAAATAAATATATTATAATAAAATAATAACATATTATAGTAAAAAACATACAGGCACATTTGCGCACGTGAGAATTGTGCACCGATTTATTGTGTACAGAGAAAAGAAAAGAAAATTTTGTTCACAAAACGTTTCTACTTTTGCACAAAAAATTTGCACAAAAGATGAAATTCAGTAATAAGCACAAGATTGTGCACAATAACATAAAATAATATTTCAACCAAAAACAGTCTTGTACACTATGCTTATTTATCGTGCACGTAATATAGACCTGGCGATTGTGCACAAATAAATTCATGAAAAATATATCTAACCGATTGTGCACAAAGTCTAGTTCATACGAAGTCTTATAGCAGTATTGCCCGATTGGGCAATAAGTAGCGAATTGGGATAGTTTAAAAGATGAGCTCGCGGGAAAAAAATCGAGATGGCTATTTATAGCGAATTGGGCTAGTTTAAAAGATGAGCTCGCGGGAAAAAATCGAGATGGCTATTTATAGCGAATTGGGCTTATACAAGACAGTAATGTTAATAGCCGATACGGCTATTGTCTAGCCAACAACATTAAATTTTAAATCAAATAAAAATTCCAAAACTCAAGTAGCCGGGAGACGCGGGTTCTACGCGTATACGGGAGCGCGTGAGACGTTTATACATGACAAAATAATTATTTAAATCATTTATAACCCCAAGCAGGCGGGGGATGCGAGTTCCACGTGTATACGGAAGCGCGTCATACGTTTATACATGACAAAATAATTATTTAAATCATTTATAACCCCAAGCAGGCGGGGGATGCGAGTTCCACGTGTATACGGAAGCGCGTCATACGTTTATACATGGCAAAATAAATATGTAAATAATTCTTAACCCCAAGTAGGCGGGGGGTGCGAGTTCCACGCGTATACGGGTGCGATTCGGACGTGTATACAAGGCAAAATAATTATGTAAATAATTCTTAACCCCAATTAGGCAGTGGGTGGTTCTGCGAATATCCGGAAGCTCGTCAGACGTGCATACAAGGCCAAATAATTATGTAAATAATTATGACCCTAAGTATGCGGGGCATGAGAGTTCCACGAGTATACTGAAATAAGGCGGACGTGCATACAAGGCAAAATAATTATGTAAATAATTCTTAACCCCAAGTAGGCGGGGGATGCAAGTTCCATGCGTATACCTACTAGGAGTTGAGGATTATTTAAATAATTATTTTGCCTTGTATGCACGTCTGACGTACTCCCGTATACGCTTGGAACTCGCATCTCCAGCCTACTTAGGTTTAACAATTATTTAAATAATTATTTTGCCATGTATACACGTCTGCCTTATTCCAGTATACGCGTGGAACTCGCATCCCCCGCCTACGTGGAGTTAAGAATTATTTACATAATTATTTTGCCTTGTATGCACGTCTGGCGCGCTTCCGTATATGGTTACAACTCGTACCCCCCGCCTATTGGGGGTTAAGAATTATTTACACAATTATTTTACCTTGTATGTACGTTTGACGCGCTCCCGTATACGCGTGGAACTCGCACCCCCCGCCTACTTGGGGTTAAGAATTATTTATATAATTATTTTGCCTTGTATGCACGACTGACGCGCTTCCCTATACGCGTGGAACTCGCATCCCCCGCCTACTTGGGGTTATGAATTATTTACATAATTATTTTGCCTTGTATGTACGTCTGACGGGCTGCCGTATACGCGTGAAACTCGCATCACCCGCCTACTTGGGGTTAAGAATTATTTACACAATTATTTGGCCTTGTATGCACGTCTGACACGCACCCGTATACGCGTAGAACTCGCACCCCGCACCCCCCGCCTACTTGGGTTTAAGAATTATTTATCTAATTATTTGGCCTTGTATACACGTCTGACGTGCTCCCGTATACGCATGGAACTCGCATCCCGCGCCTACTTTGGGTTAAGAATTATTTACATAATTATTTGGCCTTGTATGCACGCCTGACGCGCACCGGTATATGCGTGGAACTCGCACCCCCCGCCTACTTGGGGTTAAGAATTATTTATATAATTATTTTGCCTTATATGCACGTCTGACGCGCTCCCCTATATACGTGGAACTCGCATCCGTCGCCTACTTGGAATTAACAATTATTTAAATAATTATTTTGCCATGTATACACGTCTGTCTTATTCCAGTATATGCGTGGAACTCGCATCCCCCGCCTACTTGGGGTTAAGAATTATATACATATTTATTTTGCCTTGTGTGCACGTCTGGCGGGCTCCCGTATACGCGTGGAACTCGCATCCGCCGCCTACTTGGGGTTAAGAATTATTAACATAATTACTTTGCCTTGTATGTACGTCTGACGGGCTCCCGTATACGCGTGGTACTCGCATCACCCGCCTACTTGGGGTTAAGAATTATTTACATAATTATTTTGCCTTGTATGCGCGTCTGACGCGCTTCCGTATATTCGTAGAACCACCTCCCGCCTAATTGGGGTTAAGAATTATTTACATAATTATTTTGCCTTGTATACACGTCTGACGCGCTCCCGTATACGCGTAGAACCCGCGTCTCCCGGTTACTTGAGTTTTGGAATTTTTATTTGCTTTAAAATTTAATGTTGTTGGCTAGACAATAGCCATATCGGCTATTAACAGTACTGTCTTGGTGCCCATTTCCCTATAAATAGCCATCTCGTTTTTTTTTCGCGAACTCAGCTTTTGAACTAGCCCAATTTGCTACTTATTGCCCAATCTGGCAACACTGCTATAAGACTTCGAATGAACCTTCGTATGAACTAGACTTAGTGCCCAATCGGCGAGCAATAATTAAATAAATAGATTTGTGCACAATCGGTTAGATATATTTTTAATGAATTTATTTGTGCACAATCGCGCAGCCCTATATTACATGCACGATAAATAAGCACAGTGTGCAATACTTTTTTTGGTTGAAATATTATTTTATGTTATTGTGCACAACAATCTTGTGCACATTACTGAATTTCATCTTTTTCCGTAAAGTATATAATTTTTTGTGCAAAAGTAAAAACGTTTTGTGAACAAAATTTTCTTTTCTCTGTACACAATAAATCGGTGCACAATTCTTACGTGCACAAATCAGCCTATGTCTAGTAAAATATTATAATTATAATAAAATAAATTAGTATAATAAAAACATTTAACAATTAGTTAAATCTTTTTCTACATTTTTTTAAAGAAAAATCAGATATTAAATCTTCAAAATTTATTTTATTTAACACATCTGATTCAATAAACATTAGAGCAAGATAATTTAACCGGGAGTTCAACATTGTATTGCGGTAGTCATTTTGATGAATTTCAACTCAGAAAATGATCGTTCACCGCTACAGTTAGTGACCATCATACACAAAAATATCTATAAAAAAAGAGCTTTAATTCCCTTTTTATAAATTAATAAGGTTGATTCCTTCAAAAGTTACAAGGGTTTGAAGTTGAATGTCGAAAAGGCATAAACATGCTCTCTAAGTCGCGACGCTGCCGATTCCTGCGATTTGTGCATTAAAAAATAAAGAATAAAAAAATTCAACGAAAGAGAGTTATTTATCAAACCATTTACTTTTGTTGAGGTTGATCCGTCTGCTAAAGCTAATATTAGATTTTATATTTTTTGTTGCTGTCCTTTTGCGGTAGCTATAATGAGCGAATGAGAAGGTTTCAAATTTGCTCCTCTATTCATTTTAAATCATTCTGTCGTGCTCCAAAAATTTGAATCGTTATTAAAGTTAACAGTAATTAAAACTTAACAGTTATTAAAATTAATAGTAATTAAAAATAATGCCAAGAAATTATTATCGCACGTAAAAACGCATAAGGGTCATAATTTGTTAAAGTGTGTACAAACTTTTAATGTTGTTATAAGCATTATATAATATAATGTAAACATTATCTAACAGAATTTTGTTTATATAAAGAGAATGTTAAAACTGTATAAAAATTTGTATGGCTAATGTTCAACAAGAAAATAAATTCCTTAAGGGGGCCCCCAAGCCATCTATCTTAGCCTAGGGTCCCATGCCCACGAAAGACGGGCCTGCTACAGAAGTGTATATATATTGAAAAAGTAGAAAAGAAAAATTTCTGAACTTGTCACTTCAAATATAATAGAAGAAAGAGAAAAAAATCATAAGACAACAAACATTAAAGTCAATTATTTAAAAACTAATTTTTTATGTTTTTCACGTGATTCTCAAAGAGTTGCTCAGGAACCGCTAGACAAAATAAGCTGAAATTTGTGGAAAAACTTTTTGATATCATTCTTCGTAGATTAATTAGCAGATTTTGAAAATCAGGTGATTATTAATTATGATAATAACTACAGGTAAAAAACAATAATTGAATAATAATTGAAAATCTGATTAATGTTATACAATAATTATAAATATAGAACTTTTGAAATATCTATGAAAATACGTATTTATTATATTGATTTTTTTATTTTACATAGTTAAATATCATATTATACAAAAAAATTGGTTTGTAGTATCAATGATTTTTAATAATTTTCAGTAATTTCATTAAACACTGGATTCATAATCATCATTATTTTCTATTTTAATATTTTCTATCACTTCACACTTCTCATTAAATACGTCAAACATTTCACATGATGGTGGTAGTGGTGGTGATGGTGGTGGTGGTAGACAATCGACTTCTTCTTTCACTGTCACATTTCCTGCACCTTGAGCAGCTTCTTCACACACTTTACTTAAATGGTCATTGATGGCAGTAAATACAGATTTTTCTACAGGGGATGGAAGATCCATGATCCCACAGAATGTTAACAAATCAGTATGACCATGGCCTAGAACACGCATTGCAAGGACACTCCTACTGTTCGTTTCATATGCATCATTCATTTGGCCAACTTTCTTGCAGGAATTGATTGTTGCAACATGGCCACATTTTTCACACTCCAGATTAATCTGAAATCCAAGACCTTGAGTGCTGGATTCACTGATGTGTACACGTCCATTATGACACTTACTACAACATAGAGCATTTTCCAGCTCATGAAACAGAATCCCAATGTCAATTATCCTGTTCGTTGTGTCACTCTGAGAAGATGATGTAGATTGGTTTTCCACATTTTTTTTAGAAGTTGATGCCTTGTTTTTGTAGCATCTTTTCTTTCTCTTTCTGGATCTACCAGTAGAGTATTTACGGTCAGGATGGTAATTATAATACCTACCGCGGGAATCTTGTTTTTGTTTAGTTTTTTGAGGCATCTAAGTGGTTTCAATAAATTCACTTTCACTCGTCTGTTTTGTTATTTAATTTTAGCGTGCACGTGTTTTGTTTACGCTGGGCGAAACAAGAACTTTTGGAGCGGTAGGTATATAACTAACCTATTCCCGCATTCCTATACGAAGTAAAGAACAAGCAAGTTGGCGTAGTGCGTCGATACTTTACTGTCTTCTGGCGCCTGCGCACTAGAGGCCTTCGCCGATTGGGCGCTCGAGCGGCTCTAGCGGCATGAATATAGCGCGCGCGTTCAAACAGCGAGCGCACGAGTAAGGTAAAAGTACCAATGAGCGGCCAGTGCCCAGTACGTGGCCATCTAGATAAATATTCAATTACTTTAAAGAATGTGTAGTAGTTGGATAATATTTTATTCTATAAGATGATTCTAAAATAATTAATGCTTATTGTTTAAATAGTATTATTACTCTTAGTGAAAATTTAATACTTATAAAGACGATTTGAAAATGCTACTCGCGGGGATCACGGCTTTCTATGGGAGGTCCTTAATGATTTCGTAAGGATTCATGACTCGCCTTTTAGGTATTTTTTAAATAAATTTGAAGTAAATCTTTACTCTTGAAAGTTTTAAGACACTTCTAAGATGCATCGAATTCAATTACAGTCGTTAGAAGCCCAATAATTATTGTTTTTAATAAAAGTAATTCAAGTTTATCTACTAGTACCAGTTTAAACGTCATATCCCAATACTTGGCCCTATGTATTTCACCGATGTTTTGGTGGTTAGGGTTCCTACGTATTGGTAGAGTTAGTAGGTTGGAAAACCATAATATGATTATTATACATTGATTTTCTGTAATTTCATATTATTAACGTTTGATTTAGTGTTAAAAAGTATTTCCAGTCCAAAATTTAGCGATTTTATTATTTTTACATAAAAATCAAAATAAATATAGAGTACAAATTATATGGTCCAAGTATTGGGACTAACAATTTCGACCACTAGTACATGACTTTTTAGCACGGTCCAACTACTAGTACAAGCATGTATTCATAATTTAATTAATTTTTCTATCATAAAAGCTTATTTTCACAAATTAAATACTTTTTTCGCAAGTAAAAAGTAATAATAATTCTATTGGCTACTGATTCTATGCATTTTTAATAATATTTCGCATTTAAAATATAACTTCAAAATTCTAGCTTCACTAAGCGTCCATCTATTGGTACTTTTACCTTAGGCGGGTCACGCGAGGACTAAACTTACAATGAAATTACGTAGGTGTGCGAAACTAAGCGAGACAATTATTAAAATTATTTCTAAACCCAAGTAGGCGGGGGATGCGAGGTCCCCGCATGTAAAAGAGTTACGTAGAACTGCAACACGAATATTTAAATAATTTTTAAACCCAAGTAGGCGGGGGATATGAGGTTCACGCATATAAGGGAGTCGTGTAGACATTAAAAAATAAGCAAAATAATTATTTAAATAATTTTTAAACCCAAGTAGCCGGGGGATATGAGGTCCACGCATATAAGGGAGTCATGCAGACATGAAAAAATAAGCAAAACGATTATTTAAATAACTTTTAAACACAAGTAGCCGGGGGATATGAGATCCACGCATATAAGGGAGTATTGTACACATGAATAAATAAGCAGAACGATTATTTAAATAATTTTTAAACACAAGTAGCCGGGGGATATGAGATCCACGCATATAAGGGAGTATTATACACATGAATAAATAAGCAAAACGATTATTTAAATAATTTTTAAACCCAAGTAGCCGGGGGATATGCAATACATGCATATAATGGAGTCATGTAGACATTCAAAAATAAGCAAAACGATTATTTTAATAATTTTCAAAACCTATGTAGCCGGGGGACGCGAGGTCCACGCATATTAGGAAATTTCGTAGACGTGCAACAATAAGACAATTATTTAAAGAATTTTAAACCCAAGTAGCCGGGGGATATGGGGTCCACCCATATAAGGGAGTCATGTATATATGAAAAAATAAGCAAAACGATTATTTAAATACTTTTTAAATCCAAGTAGACGGGGATATCGGGTCCACACATATAAGGGAGTATTGTAGACATGACAAAATAAGCAAAACGATTATTTTAATAATTCTTAAACCTAAGTAGCCGGGGACACGAGGTATACACATATTAGGGAATTTCGTAGACGTGCAACAGTAAGCCAGACAATTATTTAAAGAATTTTAAACACAAGTAGGCGGGGGATATGAGATCCACGCATATAAGGGAGTCATGCAGATATGAAAAAATAAGCAACACGATTATGTAAATCATTTTTAAACCCAAGTAGTCGGGGATATCGGGTCCACACATATAAGGGAGTATTGTAGACATGAAAAAATAAGCAAAACGACTATTTAAATAATTTTTAAACCGAAATAGGCGGGGGATATGAGGTCCACGCATATAAGGGAGTATTGTACACATGAAAAAATAAACAAAACGACTATTTAAATAATTTTTAAACTCAATTAGCCGGGGGATATGGGGTCCACCCATATAAGGGAGTCATGTTGACATGAAAAAATAAGCAAAACGATTATTTAAATAATTTTGAAACCCAAGTAGCCGGGGGATATGGGGTCCACGCATATAAGGGATTTTTTCGTGTCTACATTAGTCCCTTATATGCGTGGGCTTTATATCCCCCGCCTACTTGAGTTTAAAAAGTATTTAAATAATCGTTTATACCACTCTAACCTCAAAATCACAACTTTGATATGATTTTTCGGCGCTCGTGGTATAAAATACCGTTCGAAACTAGTGCGTAAGTCGATTATTTAGGTGGTGTGGCTTTTTCGCACTCGCTTCGCTCGTGCAAAAAGTCACACCAGCTAAATAATCGACTTCCCCGCACCCGTGTCGAAATGAACTATTTGCTTATTTTTTTATTTCTACATGACAACTTTATACAGGGCCGGATTAACGTACCTTGAGGCCGGGGGCTATTCTACAACCCGAGGCCCCTGTAACGAAATAATTTTAGTACTGTTTAAAAAAATATTTTTACGTAAGAATTAGATAAAAAACGAACACCATGTTGGAAGGTCGGAACTAAGCTTACTTAATAAAATTGCATTTTCTTTATTAAATTTTTATAAGTAAATATAACATTGAAAATAAAAGTACAGAGCTAGCAAATATATTTACACATTTACATAAATATTTTTTAAATAACTAATAAATCATATTATATTTTAGTAAAACATTGTTTTCTAGCTTTTTGTACAGATTCTTTTATAATACTTTCAAAATCAATCAGCTTTACTATTTCTGACTCGATTGATAAACTACCTAAAGAACTTAATCGTTCTTCTGCCATTGTCGATCGATACATATTTTTAATACGTTTCAATACAGAAAATGATCGTTCAGACTCACAGTTAGTTATTGGAGCCGTTACAAACAAGCGGTAAGCAATATAAACATTCGGAAAAATATCGTTAAATTTTGATTCACCATCCAATTTAAGATTTTCAAAGGGCACAATAAGTCATTTAAAGAATCGTGTGTTGAACCTTCATGTTGATTATCGTTAGAAAAGAACGCTCTAGGTTGTTCTTTTAACAAACCAACGAACTGTTCTAATTCTAAATTGAAATTATTTTCTAAATCTTTCGAATACACTTGCATCAGATTATTAGCACTTCTTTGTAAATTATTTCTTTCTATAACTTTAAGTTTAGTTAAAAAACCAAATGATTTAACAAAATAGTCATAAACAGAACTTCGTTTATCTAATTCAGTAACTAGCTTGTCTAGAATTATATATAATAAGAGGAAACGCGAAATTTATCAGAACTATGCAAACTCTCCGATTGTTTATCGGAATTAGTAAGTCTTTTAGTAATTTTTCGTTTTATTGAATCGGAATATTCTTTAGTGACAAAAGTACTTAGTTCTCTCGCTTCACATTCTATGTTTGTAAAATCTTCTCGTCAATTTTGAACATAAACTATTAGCGACCGTAACATATTATTTGCAGTATTTAAATCTATTTCTACTTTTTGCAAATATTTACTAGTTATATTAAATTGATTGAGAACTCGATGCTCGGCCGCGGTAAGAGCGCACGTACTCGCTTCTCTCATGGGTTGGGAGCGGGCTCAGCGAACGCGCATGCCTACGACGACCAATGATAGAAGCAAGCGCGTGCGCTCTTACCCTGACCGACCGCGGCCGACCGCAGCCAAAAGCGAGCAAACGCGCTTATGTGGCCCAGGCCTAAGAAGATTGTGCATAAGCGGTCCGCGAAGCAGCGCGGCGCTATACGCTGTCGATTTGCTTGTAGACAGCGATAGCGCTGTCGCCGCGCACCGTTTATGTACAATCTCCATAAGGTATAAGCGAAAACGGAGCATGCTTGGCCGGGCACGTAACTTTGGCACATAAGATTTTTGCACTTAGAATAAATGTTTTTGTATATTTTTTAGAGTTATATATAAGTGAACTGTACATCGATTAGTCATTTAAATGAGAAAAAAATTTAATTTTATCGTTGACTTTTAAAGTGAATTTTACAGATGATAAAAAGTTGGCGTCATCTAGATTTTCGATCAATAAATTTCATGTAAAATTATTTATGTATGCATTCAAAATTATGGCCATTGAAAAGCTTATTCCAAAATAAAATTTAATTTGGATTTTGTTAGTCTATATTAATATTTTCATTACAGAATAAGATTTTGTGACTGTTCTCCAGGCAAACTCGCATCCCCCACCTGCTTGGGGTTAAGATTTATTTTAATAATTATTTTGCCATATATACACGTCTGACGCGCTCCCGTATACGCATGGAACTCGCCTGCCCTGCCTACTTGGGGTTGATAATTATTTAAATAATTATTTTGCCATGTATCCTAATCCTATCACTTATCTTAAAAAATAATGGATTAGTTATGATATCAATTTATTCGTGATTTGATTGGTGGGAGTAATGGGTTGCTAGGTTAAAAAAAAGTGGTGCAGTTTTGATAAAATTACAGTGTGGTAAGCGCGCTTAGAGATTACTACAGTGATGTGATGTGATGATGTGTTGTATATATTATTTTAAATCTAGGGCATTTTTGCCGGTTGATATTCTTCATTTTGTGTACATAGTTTGTAAAAATGAATACATTGTCTCTTGTTAGAAACATATATCTTAAATTTAAATTATGTTCATTGTTAAAGTATAATTTTTAGAAATGTAATAATTGTGTTAAGAAAAATTTCTATTTTAGTATAAGACTTAATTTGAAAAGATTAGAAAAAGTGTAATAACATTTTAAGAAATTTTTAGTAAAAGTTAAAATATTACGAATAGCAGAATTTTTTCAGTTTAGTTTTGAACACTTTATTGGCTTCTTTTTTTTAAATAACTTTTTTATCAAACGAAATAAAGATAATCTCTTGATAATTTAACTAAATATTGTAATAAGTAATTGTAATCATTTTTTAAAATTTCGAATTGAACTATTCTCTGGGATATCAATATTAAAAAACATTAAAATAGTATTTTTCAACACGGGCGTGCGGAAAGTTCGATTTTCGAAGCGTGTAGGATGCTTTGAAAATAAATAATCCCGTTCGTGTTTTGAAATAAGATTCGTTTCTGCACGCGATGTATTGAAAGTCGCCGGCGACACATTATCTATATTATAGAATACGCCGTAGTAAAACGCGGTTTGTCTACAAAGTATTCTAAGAACGCGGCGGCATTATTTTACTCGCGGCGTTACACCGATGTTTATTTACATTTTTTATACTCGCAGTATTATATTTCAAAAATTCAAAACATCGTTATAAGTATTATTTTAATATGGATGATCAGCGCCCGCCCCCGGCCATCAGTCACTCGCTACGCTCGTGCCTGCAAATGCCGGCGGGCGCTGATCAATCTTTTCTCTCTCGCTGTCTCTTTCTCTCCGTCTCTCTCTCTTGCTCTCTTTATATTTTTTTGTTGAACTTTCCGCAACTTGTGTTGAAAAGTAGTATACGATACTCGTGCGGAGTAGTGTTCCCACTCGTGCTCCTGCCGCCCTCGCTGCGCTCGGGCGGCAAACGTCGCACTCGTGGGAACACCTACTTTCCGCACTTGTATCGTAATGTACTATTACGTACCTAGATCGGGAAGTAGGATATTACATTCGCATGTAGGTTACCGTACGAGGCAAAGCTGAGGACATACACCTTTTACGGCCGGGAAATTGCAGGTTATAGTTACGTTATGTACTGAAAACACGAGACTGTAATATGAAACTTTCCGGCCACAAAACGTGGATGTTTTGGCGAACTTTCGTCCGGGGTATGATGAAAAATTTTTTCGCCATACCCTGGCTGAAAGTGCCACATTCCCGCACCGCTAAAAAACGGGAATGTGGTATTTTCGGTCCGATTATGGAGAGCAATAGTATACGCACCACGGGAGTAAAATTGGCCAACCCACAGCTTGTGTAAATTGCAACCCGAGCTGTCGGCTCGATTTTACACGAACTGTGAACTGTCAAAGTTTTTTCCTCGCTAGTTGCGTAATATACTATTTAATCTCGAATATCTGGTCTGATGATCATTCTTTTGTATTTTTTGTGGACAATGAATTTTTTTTTTTGTAAAATATAAAATTGTATAATAATAATTGCTTTTTAATGATAAAAAATAGAAAGAGTATTTTAATTGTAAGTTGTGAAATTCGAGGCAACTGACTTTACATTTAATTTTTCGTAGCTTTAAGAGGCCCTTCCCAACCTGAGGCCAGGGGCTGCAGCCCCCTCAAGCCCCCCCCCCCCTGATCCGGCCCTGACTTTATATGCGTGGACCTCATATCTTCCGCCTACTTAGGTTTAAAAATTGTTTAAATAATTGTCTCGCTTATTGTTGCACATCTACGAAATTCCTTAATATGCGTGGACATCGCATCCCCCGGCTACTTGGGTTTAAAAATTATTTAAATAAAGGTTTTGCTTTTTTTTCATCTCTCCGCGACTCCGTTATATGCGTGACACTCATATCCCCCCGCGGCTACTTGGATCTAAAAATTATTTACATAATCGTTTAGCTTATTTTTTCATGTCTACATCACTCCCTTATATGCGTGGACCTCATATCCCCCACCTACTTGGGTTTAAAAATTATTTAAATAATCGTTTTGCTTATTTTTTCATGTCAACAAGACTCCCTTATATGGGTGGACCCCATATCCCCCGGCTAATTGAGTTTAAAAATTATTTAAATAGTCGTTTTGTTTATTTTTTCATGTCTACATGACTCCCTTATATGCGTGGACCTCATATCCCCCGGCTACTTGGGTTTAAAAATTATTTAAATAATCGTTTTGCTTATTTTTTCGTGTTCCATGACTCCCTTATATGCATGGACTTCATTACCCCCGCCTACTTGGGTTTAAAAAGTATTTAAATAATCGTTTTGCTTATTTTTTCATTTCTACATGCCTCCCTTATATACGTGGATCTCATATCCTCCGCCTACTTGGGTTTAAAAATTGTTTAAATAATTATCTTCCCTGGTAGAAAATTAACCATAAGTTGGCCAGAATATGCTTAACGAGCATATGGCTTAGCCATATTCTGGCCAACTTATGATTAATTTTCTACCAGGGTTGCTTTGCACGTCTACGAAATTCTCTAACATGCGTGGACCTCGCGTCCCCCGGCTACTTGGATTTAAAAATTATTTAAATAATGGTTTTGCTTTTTTTTCATCTCTCCATGACTCCGTTATATGCGTGAACCTCATATCCCCCGGCTACTTGGGTTTAAAAATTATTTACATAATCGTTTTGCTTATTTTTTCATGTCTACATCACTCCCTTATATGCGTGGACCTCATATCCCCCGCCTACTTGGGTTTAAAAAGTATTCAAATAATCGTTTTGCTTATTTTTTCATTTCTATACGACTCCTTTATATGCATGGACCTCGTATCCCCCATCTACTTGGGTTTAAAATTTATTTAAATAATTATTTTGCTTATTTTTTAATTTCTAAATGACTCTCTTATATGCGTGTACCGCATATCCCCCGGCTACTTGGGTTTAAAAATTATTTAAATAATCGTGTTGCAGTTCTACGTAACTCTTTTACATGCGGGGACCTCGCGTCCCCCGCCTACTTGGGTTTAGAAATAATTTTAATAATTATCTCGCTTAGTTTCGCACACCTACGTAATTTCATTGTATGTTTAGTCCTCGCGTGACCCGCCTACTCGTGCGCTTGCTGTTTGAACGCGCGCGCTATATTCATGCCGCTAGAGCCGCTCGAGCGCCCAATCGGCGAAGGCTTCTAGTGCGCAGGCGCCAGAAGACAGTAACGTATCGACGCACTCGCACTCCAGTCCCAGCGTTGGTTTATCCAAAAGTCTACGCTCATAGTTCATGACTGTAGATGAATGGCGCCACAACGTCATATCATTGAAACTCGTGAGCGAATATGAATAAAAGATAAAAAGTTGAAATTTTGTCGAAAGAGCAGGGGGGTTGCTCTTCAATGACATACGATAAAATGTTTATCACCGCGTCATACAGGTATGTTTTTAGGATGAATAGTACCATTTTGGTACCAAAATTAACAAAATTTTGATTTGATGTGACATATACTGTGGTAAAACGATTATGTCGCATCGCAACGCATATCGCTAAAGGTAATTTTATCGTATATCATTGAAGAGCAAGATGAGCTTACGTTTAATTCATAAGGGACTCGCCACAAATGGGACCGTGCCGTCGCCGCCCGGGTGCCGGTGCCATAGCGTGCCGAGCGCTTTTCGAATCGGAGTGCGCCGTCTAAGAGTATTGCTTCCATGCTCCAAGCCCTTTTGGACATGTGAGTTTGCCATCTCCAATCTTTGTTTATGACGAAAAAAATCAAGCATATTATTAAACAGTATTAAACAAAAAAAAGGTGTTATAACACCGTAAAACTAACATAATGTTGACATTAACAAAATTTACGATAATTTAACAATGATATTACCTGCAGAATATTTCGGAGCAATCCAGGCTATGCTTGATTTTTTTCGTCATAAACAAAGATTGGAGATGGCAAACTCACATGTCCAAAAGGGCTTGGAGCACGGAAGCAATACTCTTAGGGTGAATGTACATAAGCGCCGCGCTGCGCTGCGCCGCGCCGTGCTGCGCCGTGCTGCCGCTGCGCTGAAGCTTAGGCCGCGGCCACATAAGCGCGGATGGACGCGGACGCGCGCGCGCGTACGCGCTGACTTCTAATGATAAGGTTGGTATCTTTGGCTGTAGCCAACCTTGCAAATTTTAAAGGAAAAGAATGAACTGACCTGCTCCAAAATGTAAGAAAACTTAACCTATCAATTAGACCCGCATAGTATGTACTTGCTCCGGATAAAAATTGTTCCTTTATACATTTGCCTTGCTTATCTTAAATAATTTATACACACAGTAACAACTTCAATAGTGAATCTATCCATAATTATTCCATAATCATTCGACGAAAAAAAAGTATAAAACTCATTTAATTTTATTAAATTTTATTTATTTTTTTTTATTTTCTCATTTTACTTTTAACTCACTCTTAACTCAACTGTTAACTCTTACAGATAATTTTTTCGGAGCAAGTAAGCAAGTTTACATGCTATGTGAGTCTAATTGATAGGTTGAGTTTTCTCACATTTTGGAGCAGGTTAGTTCATTCTTTTCCTTTAAAATTTGCAAGGTTGGCTACAGCCAAAGATACCAACCTTATCATTAAAAGTCAGCGCGTACGCGCGCGCGTGTCCGCGTCCGTCCGCGTCCGTCCGCGCTTATGTGGCCGCGGCCTTAGCTCTGCCGTTCCGTTCCTTTCGTATATTCTTACAAAAAAATGAGCAGTTGCATGTCTATGATATTTATAAATCACGGACGATGTGTATATGCTCCAAAATGAAAAGTTAAATAAATGAAGGGATAGTTTAGATGACGGACAGTTCAAAAACAAAAGTATTTTAAGCCGAGAAAGAAAACACAAGACCCAATTGATATGATATACTATGAATTATAAAATTGATTAGAACATTGGAAAATACAGCTATTGATGAATAAAAATAATACTAATAATTAATTAAAAAAACCCTCTTAAATAATATAAAATTATATTAAGATGGATATATATTATATTTTTAAAATAGAACCTCTAAAAATTTATAAAGTTCTTATGCACATAAGAAAAATATCAATATAAATATATCAATATAAATATTGAATAATTTCTCTAATTTGTTGTAACTATACTTATTTTTAATATGATTAATTGCATCATATACTTCATTACATTTAAGATTTTGGTTTGTCATATTTACAATATTTTTAAAAAATTCATCTACATCTTTTTTTATCAAATTGCAAATATTGAATATGGGTGGGCATAATACTGGAAATATCTCTTGTTGATTATAAAACCAGTTCTGGCTAATTTAGCACTGATTCTATTATCACTATCTTGGATAAAAAATTTTTTTAACAATTTCAATAACTTTAATGAAATTACACATTTTTCTAATTTTTTTATTTTGGCTTCAATCATGATCATGACCATGAAAATGATAGATGTATGACATAGATCTTTAGAATTGTACCCTTAACAATGGAATATAGAAACGGAACTATGGACCAGCGCAAGCAGGGCCCTTTCTACATATGTGTGTTCTGTCTGTTCTAGACAACTTCTCTCTATGTCTGCCTCTGTCTTACATAAACGGAACAGATATATCTGTCTTTGTCGGGAACACACAGAACACGCAGAACACACATATGTAGAAAGGCCCCAGAGGATCGCGCAGCACAGCGCGGCGTAACGTCCTTTCGGTCCTTTCCACATGGAGTGCGTCGTGCGCCGTGCGTTGCGTCGTGCGCCGCGTTCCGATCGCTTGAATACAGCAACTGTATGCTGATTGGTTAATTCCTTTGACGAAACTAGATAGTAAAAGAGAATTAACCAATCAGCATAGAGTTGCTGTATTCAAGCGATCGGAACCGCGGCGCACGACGCGACGCACGGCGCACGACGCACTCCATGTGGAAAGGACGTAATGCCTCTACCACATAAGCGCGTACAACCGCTTTCGACCGCGTAAGAGCGCACGCGCTCGCTTCTCTCATTGGTCGTCGAAGGCCTGAGCTCGCTCCCAACCAATGAGAGAAGCGAGCGCGTGCGCTCTTACGCGGTCGAACGCGGTTGTACGCGCTTATGTGGTAGAGGCATAAGGGAGAGTGTACATAAACGCTACGCGACGCGACGCGACGCAACGCGACGCTACTGTACTTGTGGAATTTGTTGCTGATTGGCTAATAAGCCGAGTAACCCTACGGTTATATATAGTTAACTCGTACACCACAAAGCTGATTAGCCAATCAGCAACAAATTCTACAAGTAACAGTAGCGTCGCGTCGCGTCGCGTAGCGTTTATGTACACTCTCCCTAAGGCAGCGCAGCGCAGCGCGGCGCTTATGTACATTCACCCTTAGACGGCGCACTCCGATTCGAAAAGCGCTCGGCACGCTATGGCACCGGCACCCAGGCCTGCAAATGAACTATAGGTACGGGAAAAAGTTTATATTTCTAACAGCGAATCCACATTACGTGCCATGAGCTTTGTGCCATGAGCTTTGTGCCATACCAAAAAGAAAGTGTTGTTCGACATCTAGGTAACATATTACCACAGGATTTAAAGGAACAGACCTATATACTCTGACTCTCTCCCGTTGAATAGCGCACATATAGATCATGCAAATCGGAGCACGTTAAAGAGAAAATTATTTACGAAAATGGATTTATTAAAAGTATTAAATATGTTTTATGTGTGGTTATGTCTATTGAAATTAGAACGTTTATTAAAATTAAGAAAAGCATTAACAATTCGAAGGTGGTGGGTAAAACCACATCTTAAAAACCACATCAGAGATACCCTAGGTGGTTATCGACTGATCTTTGTCTATTTTAAACTTCAAGATCATGAAGAATTCAAAAGATTCATCGGGCTTTCCGTTGCAACGTTTGATAGACTATTAAACATAGTAAGAAGAAGATTGACACGATCTGGTCCACGAAAACCTCTGTCAGCAGAGTTAAAAACTTGCTATAGTTTTGAGGTATGTCGATATGGTCATATTTATTTTGAACATAAGATTTGATGAAATTATTGTTATTGCTAAAAGAACTATGTATGATTTTTTAGTTTTTTACATCAGGGAGGTAATCCTCAGTTTTTTTCAACATTTTATAGAATCGGAAAGTCAACAATGTTCAAATTGATTGCCGAAGTTTGCTCAGTAATTGTGGAAAAACTGATGCCACTTTATTTCCCTCCTCTAAATAAAAATACTTGGTTAAAAATAGCCAGAGAGTATGAAGAACAGTGGAATGTACCTCATTGTCTGGGAGCAATTGACGGGAAGCATTTCAGTATTAAGAAACCACCTCATTCAGGATCTGTATTTTACAACTATAAAAGTTTTTTTAGTTTGGTTTTAATGGCTTCATGTGATGCAAATAGACGCTTTACATGGTTCAATTTTGGAGAGTATGGTGAGTTTTAATTAATTACAATATGATTTCTTTTTACATATTTGCATATCATTAAATAATTTTTATCATAACGTAGTACTTATGTTGTTATAATATAGGTTCAGCCAATGATGCAAGTATATTTAATAAGAGTAATTTAAAAGAATTGATTGATAATGGTGAATTAGAAATCCCAGAACCATGTCCATTACCAGGAAGCAATGTATGCATGCCATATTTTTTGTAGCAGACAATATTTTTGCATTACATAAGCATCTTATGAAGCCATATAATAGAAGAATTATTTTAAATCATACGCAGAAAATATACAATTATAGAATTACTCGAGCACGCATAAATATAGAGTGTGCATTTGGCTTACTGGAATCAAAATGGGCAGTACTGCAAAAGGATCATGCCTTTAATCTAAAAACATTTCAATATATGATTAAACCGAAGAGACCTACTCAGCGCTCAGCTTATAATATACAACTGTACGAACTGGAAGCTGGAGCACGTTGAAAAGAAAATTACTCTTCAAAATGGATTGATTAAAAGTTTTGTGTATGTTTCAAGTGATGTGCATGATGCTTTCTAATTCACCATTATCAATCAATTCTTTTAAATCACTCTTATTAAATATACTTGTATCATTGGCTGAACCTATATTATAACAACATAAGTACTACGTTATGATAAAAATTATTTAATGATATGCAAATATGTAAAAAGAAATCATATTGTAATTAATTAAAACTCACCATACTTTCCAAAATTGAACCATGTAAAGCGTCTATTTGCATCACATGAAGCCATTAAAACCAAACTAAAAAAACTTTTATAGTTGTAAAATACAGATCCTGAATGAGGTGGTTTCTTAATACTGAAATGCTTCCCGTCAATTGCTCCCAGACAATGAGGTACATTCCACTGTTCTTCATACTCTCTGGCTATTTTTAACCAAGTATTTTTATTTAGAGGAGGGAAATAAAGTGGCATCAGTTTTTCCACAATTACTGAGCAAACTTCGGCAATCAATTTGAACATTGTTGACTTTCCGATTCTATAAAATGTTGAAAAAAACTGAGGATTACCTCCCTGATGTAAAAAACTAAAAAATCATACATAGTTCTTTTAGCAATAACAATAATTTCATCAAATCTTATGTTCAAAATAAATATGACCATATCAACATACCTCAAAACTATAGCAAGTTTTAACTCTGCTGACAGAGGTTTTCGTGGACCAGATCGTGTCAATCTTCTTCTTACTATGTTTAATAGTCTATCAAACGTTGCAACGGAAAGCCCGATGAATCTTTTGAATTCTTCATGATCTTGAAGTTTAAAATAGACAAAGATCAGTCGATAACCACCTAGGGTATCTCTGATGTGGTTTTTAAGATGTGGTTTTACCCACCACCTTCGAATTGTTAATGCTTTTCTTAATTTTAATAAACGTTCTAATTTCAATAGACATAACCACACATAAAACATATTTAATACTTTTAATAAATCCATTTTCGTAAATAATTTTCTCTTTAACGTGCTCCGATTTGCATGATCTATATGTGCGCTATTCAACGGGAGAGAGTCAGAGTATATAGGTCTGTTCCTTTAAATCCTGTGGTAATATGTTACCTAGATGTCGAACAACACTTTCTTTTTGGTATGGCACAAAGCTCATGGCACAAAGCTCATGGCACGTAATGTGGATTCGCTGTAACCTGCAAACTTATTAAATGTGTTTTAACTTGTTTTATTATATTTACAGTTGCCCAGAATGGTCATGGAGAGCTTGAAAAAAATACTTATAAGATCTAAATAAAACTTATTAATTAATTCATTTCAGAGAAAATTTTATCAGCTTCTGGAGAAAAAGTCAAACGAGCCCAATCTTTTCAAGAATTACATGCGAAACTTGATGATTTAAAGGGTAAAAAGAAGTTACAATATAAAGATAAACTTATGAAAAAGAATTTGAAAAATAGGATGCAGAAGAAGTCTAAGAAAGCTGAAAGGGCATTGCAGAAAAAGCTTACCAGAACAGAAAGAATGGTTGCTCAAACACCAAAAGTTAAAGAAGAAGTAGATGCAGCCAAGGTTCCAAAGCAAAAACCTATATTCAATTCAAAGGGTAACATGGTACTCAGTAAATTTGACTTTTTGGAAATCGGTACTAAAAAGAAGTCAATGAAGACTGAAAAAGATCCAAAAAAGATTTTAC
Source organism: Torymus aiolomorphi (assembly GCA_036365515.1). Classification (NCBI taxonomy): domain Eukaryota; kingdom Metazoa; phylum Arthropoda; class Insecta; order Hymenoptera; family Torymidae; genus Torymus; species Torymus aiolomorphi. The sequence goes on from CM070873.1 coordinate 258,967,766, forward strand.
ACCAATTAGAAGAAAAAAGTTAAAGAGCTTGAAGAAGCTGGAGAAAAGGATAAAGCTCAAGAATTGAAAGAAAAAGATGCATGGAGATCTATTTTGGCAAAAGCTTCTGGAGAAAAAGTAAAAATAAAATTTGAATTTGAAAATTTTTTTCTTAAGGAAATATTGGAGCCAATTACAAATTCCTACATCAAATTTTTCATTACTTAAATTTATTTTCACGTTTTATAAAATTATTGCAATCATCCACCGTTTGCAATGATTTTAGGAACAATAGATAACTCAAAGAATTAGTAAAAATTAAAAATTGAAAAAGAATATAACATAAAGTACTGAAAGGTTGGTAACTACTTAATTATGTATATAGCCTCCAGCATTCCCTCAATTTTTTTTATTTTGTAATCTAACTCTCATATTTATAGTCTTAATAATAATACAATAATGTGCAACCAATTCAAAAATAGATCGCTTTATATAATAGGAATACTTTTTATTTGTATTCATAGAATATGGTTTGTTATTATTAGCTACATCATGAAAATTGAACATTAAATATTTTTTGATTTGGTATTTGTAGTACTACACACATGATTAAAAATTGATAGTAATGTGTAATTTCTGCCTTAAAAGTCTTTAGACTTTTAAAGATAATTAAAATTTGATTTCTTTAAAAATTTTCGAATCTCATGCATTATAGAATAAGATCGTAAAATTGACATTTTTCTCTCTTAAAAAAACGATGGCCTGATGTTGTGAAGCACTTAAAGAGTGATTTTGATTGGTCTGTAAGGAATAGGCGCGAAAATTCGCTACTTCCGCAACATTTGAATTTTTGGAATTGAATTTTTATTCTTAACTATTTAAAACTAAATAATTAAATCAAATTGTCATGCTTTGAAAAATGATCAGATTATTCTATCATTTAAACCAATTAAAATGAAATCATAATGAAAAATTATACGCAGCGCGTTTGGATTTTGCTAGTTGTAATCATAGGCATAAGAGAGTATAAGAGATTACTCTAATACTCTAGTAATAATTCTAATTCTAATTCTCTAATTCTCTAGTACTCTAGTACTCTACATAAGAGAGTACTCTCTTATGGCTATGGTTGTAATAAATGAATGAACAATTGATTAATAAAAACAATATGGTTAGGTCAAAGATGATCCTGAATTCCTTAAAAGAACGATAAAACGTGAAGAACAGAAGAAGAAGCACAGTTCAAAGAAATGGGAAAACAGGAAACAAGGTGTGCAAAATGCAATACAAGAAAGGCAACAGAAAAGGTTGGAAAATATCATGAAGAGAAAGAAAGATATTAAAACAAATAAGATGAAAAAAGCAGCCAAGAAAGACCACATAATTCCAGGTTTTTAGAATAAAATTAGTATTTATTTGTTGTTAATAATGGGGGTTTCTTCATTAATGAAGATCGAGAGATTCTTGTTAACTTTTTTTTATTAAACTTTCTGGTCTATCAGAAAATACAAATATTTTTTGTATTAAACAAATTTTTACATATGAAATGAAACATCGTCATGTATGTTTTTGTATATAACTTAAATAGTGTGCAGCTCACGCAACTTTAAAAGAATATATGTATAGATATGTAACGATAACACTTGTTTTGTGTATATTTTCATATTTACATTGTAATACGACATGTAATCGAAATTTCTACATATAAACCATATGTTATATTTAACTAGGAGAAAATATACAAAAGTCAATATCTTTGACATTGAAGTTGTAATAATCTCCATACACATTTATAAGTCGTTAAAGTTTTCCTCAAACTTAATTTATATACATTTATCATTTAGTCTAAGCAGTGGCACATAGCTGGTTATATACATATACTAATTTGTTCACAATTTTTTTTCTCTCATAGTGTATTTGTAAAAAGTTAACTATATCGTATGCTCTAAATTCAAAAATCAAAGAAGATCGTGTATCATTGTGGACATTTTACATTTTGCGTATATTTATAAAATTTTTCAGTTGACTTGTAGCATTAGGTCGCAGCGTTTTCACAAAAATGCAGACACTCTCGCACGATCATTCACGCAAAATTAAGATTCGGTAGAAAAACTCGACAAAGAAAACGCAAAAATAAGATTCCATTTTACAAAATATGCATCATCATTATTTGTAAAACTAGTCTGCAATGGTTTACATTTTACTTTTCCTTCCGGAAATTCGATCATAGATATATTTGCACTGGTGCAGTTTTTCTTTGGTACGTCCAAGCGAAGTTTAAGTATATGTATATATATATATATATATATTTATATAGGCCAAGTTGTTTTCACAAATGGAAACAACTATTCATATCGCACGCAAGCGGAAGAGTTGTGAGTGCTCAGTTGATTGGTAATGTTGGTAGCACATTGTTATGTCCATTTGTAGTTAAATAATAATAGTGTGGTGTTGATTTTCTTCGACTTAAGTTTCTGTATGTTTATAAATTTGGAATTTCTGGACAATCGATCGCAAAATTTATACAAAAAGTTTAACATTGACCTAGATATTGTTAGTGGTGCTGTTAAATAAATGTTGTCTTTGACAAAACACGGTGAAAGGCATTTGTGCTTAATATTTCTCATTTGATTTAATTTTTCATTCTTATAAAACTGTTAAAAATTCTCAACTTTCATTACGGTACTTCACAAAAAGGCTCTCATTGTGACATACAAATTCTATGTTATGTTTAAGGATATATAAAATAAATTGTAATGTTAAGAAAGCTGCTTTTTTTGTAAGGCTCTGAATGTCTAAAATTTCCTATTATACAAACATTACGTGTTTGAATTCAAATCATAACAATAATATACTTATCCCAATGAAAAATTGTACGCGAATGCATTAGAGATTTACGCTCGTCATTTTACAAATTTCGATACTTTCGTTTACAAATGCCCATCGCTGTCTTTTTTTTTGTTTAACACCATAACTTCTATTCTTGTTGTACAAACAAAAGATCGTCCTCTCCTGGAATTTCCGTAACAATTTTACTCTCCTCAACGTTGAAAATTTACAATTGTCCGCCTCTCGATATTCGCATCAACAATCGACAAAAATATCTCGCAAATTTTACTGCATCCACCAATCCATCGTCTATACTGTCACATAATACAGTACTTTTTTCTCAAATCCACCACGACTATCGTCACTTCGATCACCAAAATTTCACATTTTTCTGGAAATCCTGCAAATGTTGTCGGGGCTATTAAATTCTTTCTTTATCGCTAGTAGTGTCTTTGTCCTTGCCGTCTGGGGCAGCCGCGAGTGAGGGTCGTCGCGGCGTAGTCTGCCCAGACCGTGACTCACGTCAGTAGATGATCGGCAGGTCGAGGACGAGGGCGCCGATGTAGTTGGCGCCCGGAACTTCCTGCTAGGTGTTCTCGAGCTCGGCGTCGTCGACGTCGGCGCCGCTCGCGTTCGTCAGCGCCGTCCACAGCGGGCTGTGGTCCACAGGAACTGGCACCGCGTTCGATCGGGATGGTCGTGGTGATCTGCAAATGGTTTAAGGGTTTCAGTATGTTTGCATTATGCGTTTTTATTATAATGTTAAAACTTATTGTGACAGTGTGATAAAACGTGGGACGACTGGAGCGGTTTGCAAAAATTGTAATGCTATCAGAATAATGTTGCTCTATAATTCTGATTGTGTAATTAGGGAAAGAAAAACAGGACGAAAATTAGATTTTGAATAAACTCACCGGAAATTAAATTATTTGTAAATTAGATTCTCGAGAGAATGTCAAAGTTTATTCATAATTCTATGCATTTGTTATTTTATATTTTTAGAGAGTGATTAATTTTTTAAATTGAATTAAATCAATACTGATGAATAACTGAGAACCTTAATAAGAATGAAAAGTTAATGAGAATAATGTAAAATTCAATGCAGAAAATTGAGATTATACCTTACAATATTAACAAACTTGATTCAAAACGTAACTTTTTTTACCTCAGTGTGCGAAATTCTACTTCTCATGACTGTTTATAGCGTGCGAAGTACTCGATTTGCGCGTTCGGCGCCGAGTGTGCGAAGTACTACTTCTGTACTATTTTAAATTGTGTACTATAGTAAATGACACTATTGCGTACTATTTTAAATTTTTATTAATTGTCGTTATGTATATACAAAATATGTTGATTACCGAGAGAAATCTATGTGTTCTTTATAATTAAATGAAAATTTTAAATATAAAAAACCGTCTTTAATGATCCCGTCTAGAATTTCCTTTGCCATTATGCACGTAACCTTTTCAGCTTTCACGTTAATTATTACTTAAGCTAACAAAGTCTTTTGTCAAGTTTTTCCTTATTTTAAATTGTTTTCAAGACATCGTCCATAAGCGTCCTCTCTTTATAACTACTTAAAAATAGTAAACGACTAGAATAATAAATGGCAATTATATTTTGAAAAAAAAGAAGTATTGAAAATCTCTGAGTGTTTAAAAAAAGAAAAAAATAACCTTTCTATCAGCTTCATTCGAGAATACAAGAGATATAAAAAATAGAGACTTTAATCACCTCGAGATCACCGGGGCCAAATGTTATTCAGGACTGCTGAGCTCGACTGCGGTGCTCAACTCAGGATCGGAGCGCTCCTCGAGCACGGTGTCCAATTCCAAGGCGGCGAAGGCGCGCGAGCCGCGATCGGCCCGTAAAGGCATTGCCTTTGGAGGTTTCTCTATGCCGGCTGCAACAAATTATGATGGATTAAGGCAAACTCGATAACGAAGAGGCATGTGGGAAAGTGTGCAGGAAGTTGAATTGTTGAATTGGTTGGGTATGGAATTTTGTTTCCTTGGTATATTTTCACTTTTGATATTTATATATAATCAAAAACAGATGTTTATTTTTCAAATCGACAAAGCAATAAACTTATAATAAAAATGCGAAAAAAAATTTGATTCTACGAAAACAACCCATAGCTATAGAAATTTATTTTCTATAAAATCGAAACCTAAATATATCGCTGCACCATATTCTTTTGCACAAACCCTTATTGATTACAAAACACTACGAATCCCCAAATATTTATCTACAAATACCCGCATAAAGACTAAAGCGGCCGAACAAAACCAACGGCGAACAATCCCACGGAATATATCCGATCGCAATTCACCCGCACCCACACGCATGTATACACAAATCCTAACGACACCCCCGTTTTCCGCCAAATTTTTCATTCGTTTCTATGCCTATATAGGCATACACACCCCGGCACTGCGCAGAACTCAGGCACGATATTTTCCGCAAACAATTCGACCTCGCCCGACAATACACTAACCCCCTTCACGAACACAAGAACCCGCGCGTGTGTGTACAAATAATACATATTATACGCATTGTGCCTCGCGTATGCAGTGCATTGCACCCTTCGCTGCGCGCCCACGCATATGTACGCTCACGCATACACTCGCCTTCTTTTTCAAACCGAAAAGCATAATAACAACAACAATAACGACAACAACAACACAACGCGAAAACACAAGCTCTTCTCTCTTCTCTCACTCTCTATAATATATACACACGCGCGAGAGGGAAAGAGGAAACGCGGCGCGCGATTATCCCGGACAACGTACGCGGGGGCGCGCGTGTATATGCGTTCTAAAAGTATGAAAAACAATCTGCTCTCGCGCGCAATTTTATGTCAAAGTCAAGAGGATGGTAATGAAAAGCTGAGCCGTCGCCGCCGTGCGGCTGCAGCAGTGCTTTCTCTCTAGAAAAAGAACGAAGGAAAAAATTTCTCGCGCGCTCGGATAAAGGCGTGCGTCTGCGTATGTATACACGGCTCGGTGCGCCCTTAGGCGCAGATCCTTTGCACCGGAGCTGTGGATTCGGAAAGGTGTGTGTGTGTTGTGTGTTTTGTATACCGCGAGGGGGAAATCTGTAGTTGCCGCGAATGCCTAGTTCGCATGTTTAATTTGAAAAGGGATTAAGGTAGAGGGAAAGACGTAGACATTGCTTTTTTTTATATGGGCTAAGTGGTACGAATGTTTTGTAGCTAGTGAAGGGATTTTTCTTTATAAATAATTGTTAAATAGTAATGTCTTTGTGATAATTATATGATGTAATTGAGCGAAGGCATGGGTCGCAGTGAATGCGAGAAGTTGAGAATAGAGTTTGATTTTAAAGAATGTGAGTATTAATTCTTGAACTGTTCTAAAGGTTTTCTTTTATGCAAGCCATTCACTGTGGATTACAATAGTAATGGGACCTTTTATTACTTCTTCGTTGCTTTTTTCAGATACTATATAAAAATTTTACTAGTGCCATTTTGATGCTAAATTAAAATTATTCTGCATATTAGAAGTGAATACACTTTCACAAAGTTACATTTATACCAGATAGTGATACATAATTTTCACTTTACGTTATTTCCTAAAATCAAAATTGAAACCTTAAAATTTAGAATTTCCCTCGTATATCCTTTTGCAGCAACAGGTCTCCATTCTCCCGCGAAAAACCCCTTCTACAATTACAAACGTCTCCCCGGGCCGCTGTATAAAATCAAGCTTGCAATCCAACACGCGTGTCATCTCTCACCAAGTTTATGCACGGGGCTGAACCTGACGAGACTCAGAGCGCCGTGCTCGACGTCGCAGTTGCGCCGGCGTGCCCGCGCCCGGGCCAGCTTCGCCCGCCGCCTCAGACAGCAGATGAGCAGAAGGGCGAGCAGCGGGAAGCCCAGGATGCACGAGACTATCGGCACGATTATGCTCTCCGGCGAGACTGCAACAGATAGTAGAATGTGATAGAAACAGTTGTAGGTAGGTCGTTTTGCAGCGGAATGTTGCGATCGATATGGAGGAGCGAAGGGAGATTATGCAATAAGGGAAGGCGGAGAGGAAGATGGTAATGGGAGTGCGGAGGTGAAATTGATGATGTTGCGGGAGGGGGGAGAGAGTTGATGGCGATAGTTTTGGGATTGGGACGGGCGAGGTGGTATGATTTATTGTGTTGTTTTTATATTTTTAATACTGGGTGGGTGATTTATTGTAGAGGGGAATATTGTGAAAACCCTTGGGGATTATAATAAAGCGAGGTTGGTATAATTAAGTCATTTAATTTCGCAATTTTATCGGCTGATTGAGTTGATGGCAGATCAAGCGAATCGTTCATTGGCATTTTTAATAAATTTTCTGGTCGTTTAATTTTACGTGTTAATTTCATTTGGCTGTTTCGGGAAATTGAGAGATATATTTGTCGGGGCAATCATTGATTCGTTTAAAGTAAATTGGTGGAATTAAAAGTGGGAATGAAGATTGATTTAACTGCATAAATTTGACTGATTTACAAAGAAAAGTTTTCCTCTCTTAGGGATTGTCCACGTAGCGTCTCATGTGCCTTGTCTCTTGTCTCATGTCTCAAGCGCGAAAAAAATCGTTGTCCGCAATCTTAATAATTTCTAATCTATACTCATTTTTTCTGTATAATTTTCTATTGCCATAAACTATAAATGTATAAGAATTCGGACAACGATTTTTTTCGCGCTTGAGACATGAGACAAGAGACAAGACACATGAGACGCTATGTGGACAGTCCCCTAAAAAAACGATGGCCGGATGTTGTGAAGCACTTAAAGAGTGATTTTGATTGGTCTCTAAGGAATAGGCGCGAAAATTCGCTACTTCCGCTACATTTGAATTTGTGAAATTGAATTTTTATTTTTAACTATTTAAAACTAAATAATTAAATTAATTAGAATAAAAATATTAATTTTGTCATGCTTTGAAAAATGATCTGATTATCCTATCATTTAAACCAATTAAAATGAAATCATAATGAAAAATTATATATTCATAACCTAAAAAACAAAATAGTACGCGCGCAGCGCGTTTGGATTTTGCTAGTGTTACTAAAACTAACATCCGTTTATCGCAGTATACTTATTTTACACATCATATCGTGGAAAATTTGATTAGTTATGTTTGCTCGTAAAGAAGAAGGAGCTTATTCTCAATAGCTTTTGAGCCACCCACATAACTCCTGCATAAATAATCATAAAAACAAACAAGAACAACGAGTAATATCATAAAACCTTGAACTTTTCGTCTGCGAGTTTATCTGCTTGCGAAAACTTTTTATAGTCTCTCTTTTCCGACATTTCTCTTTCATTTCGGTCACTGACTTTGTCCTATACACTCTCTCCTGAAATAACTCCATTATGACGAAATTCTTGCCTTTTGGCAAAAGTACTTGCTACCAGATATCTGGTCGTGCGTTAGTTCTTGCACATTGATAACATATTTTCTCTGGGAATCCTTAAACACGGAGTTTTTCGATCTCAGGATTACTTGTTATAATACAAGTTTCTGCATTTCCATTTTCAAGAAGCCTTTTTGCTAAAGTCTTATTTGTGCGATAGGTTTGAAAAAACACTCTTTACGCGAATTCTTAACCCCTTCCCGTGCATGTCCACGTATTTGGACAAAATTTAAATTTTTATTAAGTAAAAAAATATCGTATGCATTAAAATCGTACGGGAAAAGGTTAAATTTGAATTATTTTGACCTCAAATACAATTTCTCATGCATCTTTAGATTTAAAATTTTTTAAAGAATTACCCTCTCTCAATTTTGAGATAAAAATTTTTAAGTTGAAACGGTTTGGTTCGTGGGCATATAATTTTATATACAATCATTTTGCCTTTAGAAATTTATGTAAATATTTTTATTAGCTGCCACTGATAATTGTGTTTACATAATATTTTATTTGCTTTTGTTTTTTATGAAGATGGTGTAATACTCATACTTTATCATTAATCCTGTTTTATCGGCTGAACTCGTCAAAATCATTAATATTAAAATTAATTATTTGAATAAAAAAATATGCAATTTTTTAAATATTAATGAATTATTAAATCATTGAAAAAAAAGTATAATGAATAAACATTTTTTATACTATACATATAGGAACGATACATTAACCCTTTAACGCCCAAATTATGGATTTTAATATAAAAATTTTTTTTCACTATTATTGTATCTAATATATCGTTACTAAAAAGAACAACAACAAAAAGTGGTTTTCCCTAAGCAGAAATAGCGAAATTAATATAAACAACAGAATTAAATATAAACAAAATAATTACTTATAAACAACAGAAAATTCACAAAACAATTCTATATAAAATCTACTAATTTTTAGAGCTAAAATACATTTACTAAAATACAAAACATTTACTGAATTTTTATTTTTAAGCTTTTTTTCAAACTTATAAGCTAAATAAATACTTGAAATTTTCAACAAAAGAAAATTTTGTGAATTTCAGTTCCTTTTTCGATTAAAAAAAATAATGGAAGATATTTAATAAATTTTTTTTGTAAATCCAAAAACTATAATCTTTCAATTAAGCCATTGAGTTAAAAAATATTGATTGGAACATTTTTTACACATTTTTTTAAGGGGGTGTGGTACTCATGCTCTCTGTTTTACCGGCAGAACTCGGGAAATTCTATATTATTAAAATAAATATATCGAATTACGTCTTATAAAGAGATAGTTGCCCTGTGCAATGTAATAATCTACCAGCTTGCGCAGTTTTGAGCCCAAATATCAACGGCACCCTAAAAAATTTTGCGAATGAAATTTCGGTTATTTTTGTTCGCAAAATTTTTTAGGATGCCGTTGATATTTGAGCTCAAAACTGCGTAGGCTGATAGATTATTACATTGCGCAGAGCAACTATCTCTTTATAAGACGTAATTCGATATATTTATTTTAATAATATAGAATTTACCGTGTTCTGCCGGTAAAACAGAGTACATGAGTACCACACCCTCTTAATATCATGTTACATATGAGAGTAACACTGGGAGTCAAAGGGTTAATTTGGAGGAAGGTTTTTAACCGTTTTTTTAAAATCGTAATTTCTCGAGAACAGCTTTATGTATCATCTTGAAATTTATAGACAATTTTGTATGTTATACCGGCAATATTTGTGCAAAATTTTATCAAGATCATTATGTTATTTTTGGAAATATTTAACATTTAAAATTATCTTATTTTAAAAAGTTATTTTCTTTGCCGCACGATGAATGAAGTAAAATTTATTTAATTGTTTTGACATTTTGAAGATATGTAAAGTTTGTATATTTATTTTGTATGAATTACTTTCGCAAAAGTTTTTGTTCATAAATTTAACATGCATATGATGTTCAAAATTTTTTCCTTTTATTTTAAAATTTTATTTTTTTGTTGAACGGCTTAGATTTTGGATACCTGTCGAGACAGTTCTTTGGGCAAAAGTATTGGTCCATAAATTTTAAAGATATTTAAGGTTAAAATTTTTTAAACAATTTATTCAAATCGTAATTTCTCTTAAACGGCTTTATGTATCGTCTTGAAATGAAAAAATTTTGTTTCCTCCTAGAGGAAGCTTTGTAATAGTAAAAAAAAGTTTTGGAGAAAATGTGTTAGGAATGTTGTTTAGCATATTTGGAATCGAAATACATTATTTTTAGAAAATGTCCGTATGGATGTGTGTGTGTGTGTGTGTGTGTGTGTGTGTGTGTCCGTATACGCAGATATCTCATGATCTACTCGACCGATTTTAACCAGAGAGGTATCATTTTTTTCATTTTGCTTTCCCAGTTTTTCTATGGATTTTAAATTTCGATTCTGAATTTTCGGAACGCCTTGGCGAATTTGGTGGACACATCTGCTCATCGTCACTAGAAAAATAAGAATTTGAATTTAGTCCTTCCGATGAGATTAGCGACTCCCTCGACTTCATTTGCATAGATTCTTCCGAATTTCTTGGCGAATTGGGCGGTCCCGTAAGTTCGACGAGGTCAGAAATACAAGAGCTCGAATTTGGCCGATTCGGTTGCACTAAACCTTCCGTTGACGTAATATCCATCGAGTCTTCCGAGTGTCGTCGTGAACTTACTAATTTCCATGAATTAGGTCGACTGGGAAGAGCTAAAAAATCGATCGATCGAGGGTCCATTAATTCTTCTGAATGTGTTGGTGAGTTTCGAGGGTCTGTCATTTCGACGTAATCGGAGCAACACGTACTCATATAGTCGGCGAGTTGTTTAGAACTTCCATCTCCATACCTTTATTATACATTATCATTTAAATGCTATTGAAATAAGTAACTGACAATAAATTTTTGTTTCCTTTCGAAAGTTAAAATAAATGAATAGAATATTAATATTTTCAAATTTACGTATACCTACGAACACTAAAATATACTGTATTTGAATAAGAAAGGACTAAGCTTACAGAATTTCCTAGCTTATTATCATAGCATAACTTAGGCGTCCTCATGTCAACAAATATTGTATGACAGACGATACAGGCGCAAACAAACCTATATAAATTATTTTGAATAACAATTAACATTTTGCGTATGAAATTTAATTTTATTACATTTCCGAGTATTCCAAATATACTTAAAACGACACTGCCAATAAACTAACTAAAATACCGAATAAAAGGCTACCACTATAAATTCAGTTTTTTCAAGCTTATCAAACAATTTCAAACAAACCACCCGAATTCTCCCTGTTTTTCACGAAGGAAACGAATCGCCGCAGATAACGAAAATTCCGCTCGAAAAAGCTTGAGAGCATTAACCTTTCCGCCGTTTCTTCCTTTCTCTCTTTTTTTCCCCTTTCCCTTCATCACTCCAAACTCACCAAGAGAGAGAGAGAGAGAGAGAGAGCAAAAGAGAGAGAGAGTCTGTCGATGGGAGGGAAAAGTGAAAACGCGCGCACCGTCGCATAATGCGAAAATCTGTTTCGGGGGAGCTGTGCCTAGGCTTCCCCGTCGCGCCGCGATAAATTTCTGCCGGTGCACGTATATACAGCGACACCCAGTTTTTTATCTCGAATTTATGGAATTATTTGCCCGCTAGAAAAGCGTATAGCCCCCTGTCACACCACTACACACACACACACACACACACACGCACACTGAGAGAGATTTCCCACCCGCTGATCATACGGCACAATGCCTACCTATTTGAATATTTTCAATAAGACCCCCCCGCCCCCCCCACCCTCTAGCGGGCGGTATATATTTCTATGCTTTGAAACGTGCGCGCGCGTTATTTGCATAGAGAGAAAGGAGCACGCGGGCATAATATACAAAAGCCGTAGAGCGACGCGAAGATTACGTTATTTCGCAGGGCGCTGAAAATGAGCAGAGCTGCGCGCGCTGACGTATTGACAGGTGCGGAGGGAGAGAGACTGCATGACACGGGGGAGGATGTAAATTGGGTCTTTGAGGCGTCCTCGGTTTTTCCGCCGAATTAATCACGCTGATGTATATAAGCGCGGGAGGATGGTTGATTTCTCGCGGAGGAAATGAGGGCGCATTACAGTATAGCGGCAGTGATGCGAGGAAAATTAGGATAACGTAAATATATATATATATACACACACACACACACATATTTTGGGAATCGTGGCATGTAAATTTCCAGGTCAATATGGATTTGATGGTCGTATTACGTGTACGTATGATAAAATTTTGAAAGATTCGTGCCGTAGGATCAAGGACAGGAAAAAATCGTTCGACAATTTACATGGATAGCGCTCTACCTTTGCATGCTTAAGCAGGAACACTCCGCAGCAGCACTGCATCTACGCTTATAACGCCACATAAATAATCCCCATCCGTATTGTGCGCGTTACAATTTTTCTGCTCTCCTTGTGCTCAGCTCGCTTATCACCGGACGACTTAATTCGATAAACAAAAGCATAATAGCCGCTCGCGTAACGCTGAAAGGGAGAGAGACTCTATCTCCGGCCCGCGAAATAAGCGGATCAAATTTTCATTTACCCTCTCTCTCCCTGGCGCTTGCGTGCGCGCGCGCCGGTACTAGTTACGTTCCGCAAACATTATTTCCCGAATCGGCAAAACAAAGGCTCCACCCTGACTACTCATATACTAACGCCTCGTCATCAGGTTTTTATACCATAAAAAAAAAATTCACGCACCGTTGCCCGAAATCATTAGAAAGAAATAGAGAGCGCAGCTGGTCGAGGGAAAACACACCGACGCCGCGCATAATACAAAATCAGCGTCCGGCCAACTAATTATCCTGCAAAAGCGAGAGTATAGCAGCAGCATCAGTGAGCTCAAGGGGGCGAGTTGGAAGCGGAGAGGGAGAGAGAGAGAGAGAGAGAAGAGAGAGAGAGAGAGAGAGAGAGAGAGAGAGAGAGAGAGAGAGAGAAAGAGATATTTACCCAATCAATCGAATTGGCCTGCATTCGGCTCCTAATTGATCAGCTCTATCGGCCGCTTATCACTCACCCCGGCTCCCGTACACACGCGCGTCCGTGTTTGTCTTTGTTTGTGTGTGTATATGTGTATACGTATCCCGACGCCCCTATATCGAGCGCAAGCACGCATTTTTTTCGCCGAAGAGAGAGGGAGATAAAAAACGGGGGCTGTCGATAACTCGAGTGCGCTGCGAGATATTGCGTCGCGCGCAGCGCAGTCTGCCACGTGACTGGGTTTCGCAATTTGTCCGGATGTAGAAAGAGGGCGACGGTGAAAAAACGTGTTTTTTCTGCGGAGAAAGGGAGAGAGTTTGCGAGTGAAAGACAAACTAGGATATATTGAGTTAGGATATACGTGTAGAGATAGGAGTTTGGTGATTAGCGTGATTATTCGTTTTGAGAGTCGGAGAAATGCGGTTTTAAGGGGATATGACGGTGTCGAGAAAATGGTTTTCTGCGGGCGTAAAAGATCCGAGGGTGTAAATTTATGGTTATGGGTTGATCCGCAATGTGTACGAAATTTATAATCGCGCGTTAAGAAGGAAATGTGAAATTAGTATTATAATTGTCATTTTATGATGTTGCTTATCATTATGAACAGGAGATAAATAATGTAAAATTTAATTTACTTTTACGCGCGTGTGTGTGTGTGTGTGTGTGTGTGTGTATGTGTGGTGTGTGTGTGTGTGTCAAAGTTGTTTTCATATGCGCTTCAGTTTATTTATTTATTCATTAATACAATACAATAAAATTATATCCGTTATTCATCACCCTGACTGTTTCTTCACGCTATTATGAATTTTTTATTGTCAAAATGATCTAAGAATTACGAGAAATATAAAAACGGCCACAAAAATTCATAATTCAAATGTAGTTTATTTATCAAGGCAATATAACAAGAATCTACTTGAATACAATAAAATACTTCTACTCTATACGCTGGAAACAAATCAATCTAATAGGCCAACGACGAACAAATGAGGGGAATGCGAGCTCGACGCACTTCAGTAACCGCTTCCGCACAAAACAAACACGAACGCCCCTCGCGGCTAACCATTATTATAGCGCTCGAGTATGAAATTTTTTCGCGCCTAATTCACGGATTTTCCGAGAATAATAAGTATAGCCCCGCGATGACTTCCGCGATCCTCGCGTTCCGCGTTTGTGGTCTACTTACCGGTAACGCCGAGATTCTTTGAATATGTCGCGCCGTCGAGCGGAATTTCTTTCGTTGAGAATTCTTTCGCATCGGGGCGAGCGTGAGGTATATAAAGCTGTATGGATTTTGGACGATGTGCTGGGTTATTGTACTTTGATTTGAAATGTTAATTAATGAATGATGAAGTTTCGAGGATTTTAATTGAAAAGAAACCATGAAACGATGTTTAGTTTAGTACTTTAATTTTTATTCGATATCATTAATGAGTATTTTTGTTACACTCTTAATAAGGCAAAAACCGGACCGCGAAATGCTGAAATTATTAACGAACACAATATTACTCCTAGATCTGTCGGTGCGCGCAGGGCAATTATCCTTATTAATAATGTCCTAAAATGATGTGTGCATCGTTTCATCATTAAAAGTAACAATTTCTCACAGCATCGTTAACGTCGACACGAAATATCTAAAAGTTATACCACCTCCCATTGTTTCGAACATTAAAGTTAACAACGAAAAAATAATTACTTTTCTCTACAGGCCTCGACAAAATGAAGATCCATTCTCTTTAATTTATCTTCATTAGACCGAAAGAAAACAAAGCAATGATTCCAAAACCACACAAATAACCCAGATTGATTTATCGTCACCCGCACTTTCACCATTTCCACCTACATTTTTCTCCCACAACGTATACACACACACACACACACTCGCGTCATCGCCGCCATTTACCCAATTTCTCTAAACACAGCCTTAATTTCCTCGTATAAACTATGCACGAACCGGGAGAGCCTAAATCCGTCGGCATTACCCTCCACCTTCCCCCATCCATCGCCGCCTCTCCGCCTCCATATAACACAATGTCAAGAGCGCTCGCAAAATTATCGCTAGCGTTTATCACGCGCGCATACCCACCTACACTCGTCAAAGTCGCAATGCGCTTCAAGGATCCACGTTAAGAAGCCGGCAGAGGCGGTAGAATTTTAATCGTCTATAGAAGCGAGTAATGATTATAGTGCATCGTCATATCTGCAATGGAAATTAGCAGCGCAGGTCAAGCGCATATAGATATATGTATATCCGAAATCACGCGTGTGTATGCGCCAGCGCGTTATTGACCTTTGACGGCGTATATAGGAAATATCGCGTGCCCCTAACGAGCGAGCAAAGTTTAGCGCGACCTTGAGTTCGAGCGTGATGACGCTGTAACGGAGAAGCGCGCGTACTTTCCGATTCACCCGAATTGTTTTTCACCCAGGGCTCTGCGGCCATCACCTGCGGGGAGAATACATTTAGATGGAACCCGACGATACACCGCAAGATTTATACATGCATGAGCGTACTTGTTGTTTTCCCCGGGCGGGTGGCTATGCATGCATGCATGCGGGATTTTAGGCCGAGGCGAGGGTTAGCGGTTTGTGTGTGAGAGGGTGGGCACACGGCAGGTGTGTATACTTTGCGAAATGAGGGTCGCGCGAGGCGAAGGCAAGTCGATCTCAGGGCTGGACTGAAGGGTGAGAGTTTCAGGGTGTTTTTGGTATTTCCGCTGTAGCGTATACACGTACATGTACACATACATTAGAGGAGATGAAGTTCTGTCGTGAGCCCCGGCAATAACGCGATAATAACTTCCTGTTTGCCTTCTATTTCGGTGGCGTAGGGGGTGGGAGGGAACATTTTGTTGTTGTTTATAACAATGTTCGTTGCTGGTTGAGTTCTGTAAGGTATTTTTCTTTTGGATAAAAGTGGCGGGGGTATCAGCTACTGAAAAATAATAATTTGATAAAGTAAAATGACTCGAATATCGAAGTAGTAGATATTTTATTACGCGATGGAAAAAAAAACTTAATTAAAAAATTGACGTCCGCTAATAATAATTGCGCGTCAGTCGAGAAAATTTAAAAGAAAAAAGGGAAAATAACCGAGAATTTTACCCGGCCGACTTTTACCTCAGAAGCTAGGGTGACAGATCATTTCGAGAGCTTCCGGGAAGCTTCACGCCACGGTCGAGTCAAGCAGGCCCCGCCTTTTTTCTCCTTTTTTGCAGACCAGGAGAGGGGGAAAATACGCTCCAAAATACTTTAAACCAGTTAGTTGTTTTTTGCTTCCCCAAAGAGGAAATTTTGTAATGGTAAAAAAAATTTTTGAGACAAAAAAGGTTTAAAAACATGTGTCAAGGCTTTTGGTACTAAAATCCGTCATTTTTGAGCAAAAAAAATTTCGTGTCTGTGTGTGTGTATGTGTGTGTGTGTGTATGTGTGTGTGTGTGCATGCGTGTGTGTGTGTGTGTGTGCACGGAGAAAAGTGAGCAGGTCCAGGGATCGAGCAAAGCGAGTGCGCGAGCCGTGTGCTGTTTGCGTTGCCGAGCTGCGTGCACGCAGATCTATACACGTCACACGAAGCATCTGACGCGTGGATTTGATTTCAGCTGCATTTTGCACGCCGTATAGCCTTGCATCTTGGTCGAGCCAGCCAAACTGCGCGTCGTGGCGGCGGCGCCCGACGGCGTCCAACGACTCAGGCCAATTAAATTCTGCTCTGTACCTTCTTAAATATAAAGTTTAGCGAAAAAGGTGGTTTGTTATTAAATTATCTACAAAAAAGTCAGTGAGGGCGAATTTCCAAGTCCAATACTTTACTTTACTTTTTTCGTTAAGGTAATGTGTACTTGCCGACAAATTTTAGAATGTATATTTCTTTTGCAAATAATAATAGAATTACTAACAAAAAAAATTGAGTATAGTATTTACATATACGGAGCGCCTGAAAGAGCTGTTTTTCCAAAAATTTACTCAGAATTTATTTAATTAAATAAAAGCCGCAATGCCGATAAGTAGGGATCTGTATACTTCGAATTTTGCCAGTTTTAAAAAGTGTTTATCTCATGGAAATGCTGATAGAATCGCACAAAAAAAAATCTGAGCATAGTATTTACATACACGGAGCGCCTGAAAGAATTGCTTTTCCAAATAAACGTTCGAATGTTTATTAATTAAATAATGAAATTGGGTTGATTTTGAGGTTCACATCGCCTTAAATTTTATATTTAAGAAAGTACAGAGCAAATGAAGGGAAGTATCATCGACAACACGAAATCCTTTATGGTTTTTCTCAATTTGCTAATAAACTTTGCACTTGGAGATTCATCGTCACTGACTTTTTTGTAGATAATTTAATAACAAACAGCCTTTGTTCATAACTTTTTTCGTTAAACTTTATATTTAAGAAGGTACAGAGCAGAATTAAATTGGCCTGAGTCGTTGGACGCCGTCGAGCGCCGCCGCCGCGACGCGCAGTTGCCTGGCTCGACCAAGATGCAAGGCTATACGGCGTGCAAAATGCAGCTGAAATCCACGCGTCAAATGCTTCGTGTATAGACCTGCGCGCACGCAGTTCGGCAACGCAAACAACACACGGCTCACGCGCTCGCTTTGCTCGATCCCAGGACCTTCCCACTCTTCTCCGTGTGTGTGTGTGTGTACCGGCGATAACTTTTGAACCATTCGACCGATTTTCATCGAACAAGCTTATTCTCTTCATTTCGAAGGAGAATAAAAATGACATAACCTACTTTTTGATTTTTCCGATTTTCTTTTGTTTTATAAATAAAAAACGATTTTTAATTTTTCGTTTTTT
The DNA here is from genome assembly GCA_036365515.1 of Torymus aiolomorphi. NCBI lineage: Eukaryota > Metazoa > Arthropoda > Insecta > Hymenoptera > Torymidae > Torymus > Torymus aiolomorphi. The sequence continues at coordinate 258,985,820 of CM070873.1, forward strand.
CGATTTTTTTAAATATCTTACAGCTATTATTACTTAACATCATAAATTTTTATTGAAAGATCTTTAAATTACCTACATTTTCTTTATTTTTTTAATTTAAATTATCTTTAGTCTGTCATTTGTTATTCATGAAAATATGGTTTTTAACACACCCCATCGTAAAGTTCGTACTTTATCCCCGCCGAGGCGGGAAAAAGTGCTACGTTTATTCCCTATCCCCACTCTAGTTCGCAGCGCCACGCACATGTGCTCTCGTCTTCTGCTCGGGCACAAACAGTGCGTTCCGCTGGCAACGAGAGTGAGGTTATGGAATCAATATGCAGCACTTTTTGTCTTTTCGGCGGAGAGCGAGTACGAATCTTACGATAGTTGTGTTAAAAAATCGTGTATATTGCACTCGTGAATAAAATGAGTTGTGCGAACGTTTGGTGCATAATATACTATTATACTTATTTAATTTATTTCTAAAAAAAATTTTGATTTATCGACTTCAAATTTTAACCACTTATTATACTTATGTAGTACAATATTTAGCTAAAATTTCAAGAGATTATCTGCACTTTTTTCAGAGAAAATATATTTTATAGAAAAGTGCGTTTTCATTCCCAGACGATAACAGGAGTAAAAATCATCCAAACATCTTGGAATTTGGCATAGGGGTAGCTTTTTAATATCTTCGAACCAAGTTCGTTGCCCAAAAAAATCCAACCATTACGACCAAAAGATATTTGAGGTTAAACATTTTTTTTTAATTTCTTTTAATTCCTTTTTTTTCCAGAAAATATTTGGTTCATCGACTTCAAATTTTAACCACTTATTACACTTATGCAGTACAACATTTAGCTAAAATTTCAATAGATTATCAGCTGAAATTTTTTTGTAGATATCAATGAAAAAAATTTGAGGAAGCTAAGTGCGAATGAATACCCGCGAACGGTAGCCAATCACCCGCGTAAAAAAAATTGAGATGATTAAAAGATCGCTTAAAGATACGTCTCGATTATGGCCGTTTTTGTTACTTTTTAAGATGACAAATCTCAACGAATAATCTAGATGATTTTAATATCTTATTAATCATCGCCTTTGAAATATTTTTAAGACGATTTTCAGACATACGAAATTCATTATTTAATATCATTTTAAGATAAATTTGAGATGCTTTTGAAATGAATTTGAGACGAATTCGAGTATTCGAGACGAGCTTTCGCACTGAATTTAAGATGATTTTTAGATTTTTTAAGATAATGATAAGATTAACTTGAGACAAACTTTTATGACAACTTTAAGATGTCTGATAAATGAATTGATTCGATAATTATAAATTTATTAAAAAATTTTTTTAATCGGTTCTTTAAACCCGATTCAGGGGTTTATACCAAAAGCAAGGCAAGCCTTGAAGTTTAGACTCTTGTTAAAGAGTGATTTAAAGGCTGAATCTCTCGGACTTATATACTCTCGGCGTTTCAATGCGTTTAGGGGTGTCCCGATCGATGCGCCGCGTAGCGGCGGCAAACGACAATCAGGAGTTCGGTTACTTCCGATCGGTTCTTATCGTCGTTAGACGCAATGGGGCGCATCGATCGGGGCACCCCTAAACACATTGAAACGCCGAGAGTATATAAGTCCGAGAGATTCAGTCTTTAAATCACTCTTTAACAAGAGTGTAAACTTCAAGGCTTGCCTTGCTTTTGGTATAAACCCCTTAATCGGGTTTAAAGAAGTGATTACAAAAATTTTTTTTTTTAATTTTGGAATCAATTTATTTTTCAGACATCTTAAAGTTGTCATAAAAGTTTGTCTCAAATTAATCTTATCATCATCTTAAAAAATCTAAAAATCATCTTAAATTCAGTACGAAAGCTCGTCTCGAATTGGTCTCAAATTCATTTCAAAAGCATCTCAAATTTATCTTAAAATGATATTAAATAATGAATTTCGTATGTCTGAAAACCATCTTAAAATTGCTTTAAAAGGCCGAATGTAGCGATGATTAAAAAAATATTAAAATCATCTTGATTATTCGTTGAGATTTGTCATCTTAAAAAGTAACAAAAACGGCCATAATCGAGACATATCTTAAAGCGATCTTTTTGTGATCTCCACTTTTTTTACGCGGGCAGGGTCGTGGAAAACTCGCCCTCACAAATTTTGAGAGTGCTCTGACCTGCTCTGAAAGCCTTTTTGGGGCAGACGCTCGCGCCGCCTCTCGCAAGCAAGAGACCTCTTGTTCCTCGAGCAGAGCACGCCAGACTCTCGTCAGGGACGCAATGGTCCGCTCTCCCGCTGAAGGCGACTACGCCACACAGCAAAAGGAGCGTCCGATCCCTAGCTCAGAGCGGACGACCGTTTCGCGCAAGGGCAAATAGGAAGTGACACGTACTTGCCAAATCCTTATTCGGTGTCACAGGACGAGGACATAAGTGCCCCGGGAATTTCGCGTGGTAAGTAGACACGGGCCGAACTTAATTTTTTTATTACACGCGCGTGATATCAGAGTCCTAATTTATTTATTATTATTTATTAAATTTTGTTTTTTTTTTTTTAATCTCTACTGTTGATAGTTCTTGAATTGAGTGCAAATTTTATTTGTTAATAGAATCATTATTCCTTTTCTGAATTTTCTTATCCTTATCATTTTCATAAAACAGCCGGAGTTAACATCAAGATCTTTTATTCGAAAAATTTATCGGATTTTGGGTAAAATAATAAAAAAGTAGGATCGATAACTATAAAGATCGTAATGAGATCGGTATTTCAGTGCTCTTAACATAATTCAAAGATCGAGAAAATCTTGTCAGATGTAGCTAACATTTTTCCTGCAATCCTATTTTTAAGAACCTCCCAAAATAACTACCTGAAAGGACCCCGCACACAATGTATGGGAAAAAATCATCCGGTCAAATTTTGGGGGGTTTTGCCCATGAGAACTTTTGTTCAGGACCTCAAGATCTATCTTTTCCCCAAGTTTGATCCAATTTGACCGAATGATTATTTTCCATACATTGTGTGCGGGGTCCTTTGTCTCTACAACAACACGCCAGAATAGAATAAATCAACGATCGCTTCTAATTATGGTAAGTAACAAACCAACTTTCTAACTCCCTAACAAAATAAAAAGCAGCCATTTATAAATCTCCGATAAGAATATACGTTTATCAAACATGCGTAATTCCTTGAAAAACTGATGCAATCAATAACCCGATCTGCCATCGTCAACATCACCACCATATATATATTTCACGCCACTTATAATAACTATACACAACGTAGACAAGAACCGCTTACCAGTCGGATAAATGACAATGGGCTTCTTCGACTGCGTTATCGTGGGCATGGTAGGCCTACTGTCGGCGGTCCTCACTTCCGTCGCCATCTCCTCCTGCGCGGCCTCGCCAGCGCCGCCTCTGCAACATAAAAAGACAAACAAACACATAAAACATTGTTCTTTCTCTCATCCCCGTATATACACACAATATCTCACTCATACGGGGCAAAGTTTGGCGACTGCCGGCGACACCTCGCGTATACACACGCTCTCGCCAACTGCAATAAATACAGGCGCGCGAAAGTTCCGCCCTTTGCATTCATCCCTCTAATAACGAGCTCACGTTTGAGCTAACACACACTCTCTCTCTCTCTCTCTCACGCGAAAAGTAGGTAGGTATATATAGGTGTGCAAGGTATCTTCGCATGAGCGCGTGAATTTATGGGACTACTTCTATGTGCTCTCCCGTGCGATTTGTAGGTACACCTACACTTTTTCTCTATCGCCCTTGCACGTAAATGAGCGAAAAAGTTTTTCCCCCGCTGACGATATTAGCTGCCGCGCGCTTTTCCACTGATTTATATTATATATACGAAAGGTTGCTGCGAGCGTAAGAGAAAGAGAGAGGGAGAGAGAGGGAGTGAGAGAGAAAGGGAGAGGAAGTGAGAGAGAGGGAGTAAGAGAGAGGGAGAGAGAGAGAGAGAGCGAGAGAGAGGGAGAGAGAGACAGTTGCGTTTACTCGTGCAATTTCGGGTATCGATTTTTTCCGCTTCCACACGGAAAGAAATGTGGAGTGACCGTAACTCCGGGAAACCTGTAATACGCTGAGTACAAACCAAAGCGCGACAGAACTCAAGAGTGAGCATGCAGAACCTCCAGAATTCTAGGATATACCGTAACTCGACGTTGGACATGTGAGAGCTCCAACTACGAGATCGGTGTATATGCAGCTGCCGGACGGGGATATAAGGCAGGCGTTCCTCTCCTCTAGCGCACGTGACCGCTGGGCAGCCAATCAGCGCGCACCTCATACCCCCGTCGGACTATACCGCACTGAACTGCGAGGTTGGAGCTCTCACATGTCCAAGACCGAGTTACGGTAAGGTAAAAGTACCAATAGATGGACGCTTAGTGAAGTTAGAATTTTGAAGTCATATTTTAAATGCGAAATATTATTAAAAATGCATAGAATCAGTAGCCAATAGAATTATTATTACTTTTTACTTGCGAAAAAAGTATTTAATTTGTGAAAATAAGCTTTTATGATAGAAAAATTAATTAAATTATGAATACATGCTTGTACTAGTAGTTGGACCGTGCTAAAAAGTCATGTACTAGTGGTCGAAATTGTTAGTCCCAATACTTGGACCATATAATTTGTACTCTATATTTATTTTGATTTTTATGTAAAAATAATAAAATCGCTAAATTTTGGACTGGAAATACTTTTTAACACTAAATCAAACGTTAATAATGTGAAATTACAGAAAATCAATGTATAATAATCATATTATGGTTTTCCAACCTACTAACTCTACCAATACGTAGGAACCCTAACCATCAAAACATCGGTGAAATACATAGGGCCAAGTATTGGGACATGACGTTTAAACTGGTACTAGTAGATAAACTTGAATTATTTTTATTAAAAACAATAATTATTGGGCTTCTAACGACTGTAATTGAATTCGATGCATCTTAGAAGTGTCTTAAAACTTTCAAGAGTAAAGATTTACTTCAAATTTATTTAAAAAATACCTAAAAGGCGAGTCATGAATCCTTACGAAATCATTAAGGACTTCCCATAGAAAGCCGTGATCCCCGCGAGTAGCATTTTCAAATCGTCTTTATAAGTATTACATTTTCACTAAGAGTAATAATACTATTTAAACAATAAGCATTAATTATTTTAGAATCATCTTATAGAATAAAATATTATCCAACTACTACACATTCTTTAAAGTAATTGAATATTTATCTAGATGGCCACGTACTGGGCACTGGCCGCTCATTGGTACTTTTACCTTATATCCGAGAAACTCGGAGGTTCTGTATGCCGAACTCAGAGCGGCCCGCACTTCAGTTTATAGTTTAAATAAATCCGAGGCTTTATTTCCAAAAACACCGAGACTTTTTGATATTAGAGTAGTCCAATAGTGGAATTGTCTCATTACCACTTTTCTTTCCGTGCAGCGCGTGCGTTTGCCGTGAGAAAACTAGAGGAGTGATTAAGCATTGAACTTGAATGTTACACTTGAATCAATATCATTTGCTGTAATTGGGCTTCGCACTATGCGCGCATAGGATGTATGAAAAGTAACATTGTGAGTGACAGCTTTCCCTACAAAACCGTCACCTCAATTGCAGCTTTAACAGATGTCCCATCCTCATAAACCCATCAATTTTTGGCTCACATAATATTTCCATTTGTCCTCAATTAAAAACCTCTTTGTTTTAGACAAAAATTTCTCTACACTTTGTTCATCATAATCATTCTCAAGAGAAAGCATAGGTTTAGTTACACTGAAATTTGCCATTAGCCCACTGCCTTAATGGAAGAGTTCTTGTATGTATTTATTATTTTTACTTCATTTCTCTTGGATTAATGATTTTTTATATTTTCACTATTTGTTAAAATAAAAATATAATCTTTATACAATTTTTGTTCTGCGGATAATGCATGGAGGATTATTCTTTAGGGATGATGTTACTTTGAAAGAGATTAGAGAAATTGATAGAAACAGACAGCCACCAGATGAAGGACTTAGGTATGAGTTGTCATGGTCAGACACACGGCCACAACCAAGCAGAGCACCCAGTAAAAGAGGCCACGGTGAGCTTGAAAGTGTCTCTCCCTTTGAAATTTCTTCAAAATTTTGAATCTATATTATTGATATATTATTTAAAAAAAAAAAAAATTAAAATCATTTGTAGAGCCGTCTTCGAGAAATATCACTTTTTACATAGTCAGCATTAAAATTTTAATTAATTCGAAGATAATAAATAGTTAGTAAGTACGTGCGAGTTTTTGATGATTTTAAAAAAGTTGTGAAAGGTTTAAAACAATTTTTTTTTCAATAAAAAGTGCGGAAAAGAGTGTCTAATAAATTGGGACAAATCTGATGAAACTCTGATGAACTACTGGGACATTCGTTTCAACGCTGTTTCATAAATATGGTTTCTGTTTTTAATTTTTAATTTATTATTTTGTAAATATTACACAGGGAATAAATGAAAATAAATATCATATTTAACCTTAATTTAAATGCCTTTAAATAAATAAAAATATGGCCTCTTCACACGATATGTGTCTCATAATAATGGCTCTCTACCTTATATCGATGCCCTTTATGAAAAGTAGTACGATTCAGTTTCCCACAAACACTAATCCATCTCAGATTTGCGGCGAAGATTAGCACGTTTCATTGCTTGTAACGAAAACTAGCACATTTCGCGAGATTGCCACGAAAACTAGCACGTTTCGGGAGACCACCTGCATTTTTCGAGATTAAGAATATATATGTGACGAGTCTAAATTACGCTCGTGATGAGCGCAAACTCTTTTAATGATATATAGTCTATTGTCGTGCGGGTATTGCAACGCTCACTTAAGCCCTATTTTGTTACCACATAACGTGAGCTCACTTTCTTTCAATTCTCTCGGGGTCCGTCGTCGGATAAAGAATCTACGGCAACAGAACTAAACACAACTACAGGATCTACGGCAATATAACGCGTCTTACTCCCTTTATTGAATTAAGTATATTTAAGTATTTAAAAAGAAAGATCTGTAATTTTGTAAATATTTTAATATATCATTTTGAAAAGTATGTTAATAAGTGATTTTTTCCATCGTCTCCCATTTTATTAATGTTTCATTATACAAGCGCTGGGTGTTAAAAAATAGTATATTTCGATAAAAGTGCGAGAAAGTATAGAATCATCTTTCTCACATGTATCGAATGATATTTTTCGATACAGGGAGCGTAAAAGCGATTTTAAAAATTCAGAATGTTTAAAATCGCATTTTACACACACTGTATAAAAAAAAAAAGTTTGCAATCCTGAATATTTCGAAAGTTTTACCGCTGTTGAGGGTGAAAACACATCGTTTTTAAATATGTTTATAACAATTTTGTCAATAAATAATTCCTCGATCACTTTGGCGCAAAACACCTTGCGAATTCGGATTCAAGGGGTCAAACTACACAAGCAAACCCTTGGTAGATCTGTGGACCTCTCAGTGTAACGGTCCCCTCTACACCGCGCCTAAATTATCCACATTCCACATACATTACTCGAAAATAACCCCATTGAACATTTCGGACAGACAAAATGTTCAACTATTGGGTTTATTTTATCTTAGACTTCAATAGGAGTGAGCGAGGGAGAGGGAGAGAGAGAGAGAGAGAGAGAGAGAGAGAGAGAGAGAGAGAGAGAGAGAGAGAGAGAGAGAATTCCAGAAGGAATAGGAAAGCGACGCTTAAAACTTTCTCTTTGCCGAAGCGAACCCGAAACGAAGAGCATTAGGGTCGTATAATGTACGCTTTCGCCCGCCACTACGTCAGAATCTTTTGGGGGTCAGAGCAGTATGCTTACTGCCCTAAGACCGGTGGAGTACTTGTCATTCTCAGTTTGTACTCTAGACTAAACAGTTTGCACCAAAGTTTTGACTCTTCGCACTTTCTGTTCAAATTTTAAACGTAAAGATTCAAAAATAGTCACCATGGAAGCCGACGAATGCATTTCCACATCGAACATCGCTACAGCAAAAAATCAATTGACCATCAACGATCTGGATGACGATAGTCTAGGTATGATATTCAACAAGCTGCCCTACATCGACAGGACGAGGATCGAAAATGTCTGCCAACGTTGGTATGCCGTCAGTGAAGCCAACTGGTGCACTTATGCCAAGCGTTTGAGAATCAGCGAGGGCACGCGTGGCTTTCTACCTTCGTATTACAACATCACCGAGGAAAAAATACTGGGGAAGATTCTGCAACGATTAGGCCCCTACCTCGGGGAGATCACCTTTAATGCTGGCTTTGGCCAGAAATTTACAATGGGAACAATTAAGTGGATTGCCGCATTCTGCCCTAAGCTGAAGCGATTGAACACTAGTACCTTAAGGCTGAATAACGATGACTGGTTGGCTTGCAGCAACTTAGAAGCGTTCAGCTTTACCCCCTTGCACAAACCCGAGTTGGGCATACTGTTCCGCAGGAACAAAAGACTGCGCCGGCTAGAGGTCTTTACCAATTTCTTGTTAATGGCCAGCGACTTCGATCATCTCGACCCTGGACAGCTAGAGTTCCTGCAGCTAGAGTACTGTCGTTGTTTCGAATTCACAGCCAGTGTTGCCGATAAACTTGCCGAGTCGCTCGTCGAGCTAAAATACAGCACTTTGCGGTGCTCCATACGCAACCTCCAGCACTTAAGCAAGCTGAAGAATCTGCAATCTCTAGACCTAAAAGTTGGAATGGAATTGCTCGAAATCGAGTTCATAGCCGATATTGCTAAAAATGGTCGGAAACTTGAGCGTCTCTTCTTGGCCATTTCCACGAAGCACGCATATGACCAAAATGACTTTGCGCCGCTCTTTGACCTGCCTTCCCTGAGAAAGCTTGTCATAATAGTAGAGGAAAATCAAATGCCATGTGAAGAGCGTGATAAGTTACTCCAAAGAGCACGAGCATCCCACCTTGAGTTCTTCGTAATTGATACATGTGCTAAATGTGGATATGGAACGCGGAGTTTAGATTCCTGTTATCGACACCGCAGAGGTTGGTTCTCATGACTCGAGTTTACCAGTTATAACAATTGCTGCGTAGGCAGCGAGAACGGTGATCCAGAGAATCGTACGTAAGCAAAGTGAACTCATAAATGGCAAAGCCCTGAGCAAAGAAGCGACGTGATGTGTTGATTTTGATATGTTCTATTGTTATAGATTATATCTATCTTTTTAATTTTGTATCGATCGTAAATCTAATAAATAAATTACTAAAACAAGCTATTTCTGTGTATACGATCATTTTTCACTTTAAATCGCTTGTAGCTCGGAAACGAAGCATTTTTCGAAAAAATAACAAGAGTCAAAAAGAGTTTATTTTTGCCCAAATTAGATAAAAAATGGTTAAAGCATCGATTTATAAAATTTTTATAATTTTACAAGTTCTTTGTTACAAATTACTGATTATCGGGATGAAAAATAGTAGATTATATGTTATCTAACCATCTTTTTTAAAAGATTTTTTATATTACTTTATACGAAGTAAAAATCCGCTGCCAATTCATTAGCACGTAACTTTTTCCAAATTATTTTATCGATTTTGTATATGTCTAGTATATTGCTCAAAGGTAAATAAGATTTTTAAGACCAATGCATATAGAAAATTTCAGGTAAAGTAGGCACATAAAAATAATACTAGTAAAATTTGGAAATTAATTTTTGTCATAATAAAATATAAGAAATCATACATGTAAGGTCCCCTGGCCTCTAACATCCTCTGGCATAATTTAATTTATAGGAAACAATCGATGCCGATCATTAAATACATTTAAAAACTTATCTGTCTTGACGAACACTACACATTGTTTGTTTACAACTATGCTCTTTTGATAGTCCCGCAGATGTAATATATTGCAAGCCTATTGAAAGGTGTTTTAGGTGATTACCGTGAGGTGGCCGGTGATGGAGTCTAGGTGTTGCGCTCTGTGGTTTTTTGCATTTAGGTGTTGGAACGCATCGAATGCGTGGTCTAGGTCTTTGCTCTCTAAAGTTAAATTAGTGAAAAAACCACTATATATTAGTGGAAATTACTCCACCGTAGAATTAGTGGATATTCACTATTTAAAATAGTAAAATTTCACTACTTTAAATAGTAAAATTTTACTCAACTTTAGAGAGTGGGGTGGGCGATAATGGAGTCTAGGTGGCGCGCTTCGTAGTTTCTTGCCTCTAGGTATTAGAGGGCATCGAAATCGTGGTGGACGATAAAAACTTCTCTCTAAATGTAAAGTAGTGAAAAAATCACTATTCTGGAGTGAAAAGTATGTCATTTCCGAAATAGTGGATATGCACTCCGAAATAATGGGTATCCACTATTTCAGTAGTGTACATTAACTTTTTTAAATAGTAAAATTTAACTATTTAAAAAAGTTAATATACAATACTGAAATACACTACATCATCAGCCACCCCACTCTCTAAAGTTGAGTAAAATTTCAATAGTAAAATTTTACTATTTTAAATAGTGAATACCCGCTAATTCTACTGTGGAACAATTTCCACCAGTGTAAACAGGTATTCTAGATACTATAAGAAACACATACAAACAAAAGAAACGCGATTTTTTTCATTTTTTTTCTTACTCAAAGCTTAAATATATGCGTGTTAGATGATTTTCACCCACACGGGCATTGGAAATCGATTTGCGCACACGTTTAGAAAAATAGTATACGCAACGTGTGCGCGTAGGTTCTTCCCTCATTCGTCTTTTTTGTCGTCCTCGCTACGCTCAGGTGACAAACACGGCTCGTGTGGGAATCACCTAGTTTGCGCACTTGTTGCGTAATGTACTATAGCTGGTGTCTAAGATTCCCGGAAAAAAAAGAAAATTAGAAAGCAGCAATGGTATGGTTACAGGGAGGAAGTATACACCCAGAAGAAATTTTTGTAACCGTTACTATAAAAGTACCAGACTGTATGGTGTAATAATAGCGCAAACACAATATATAGTAACCGTTGTAAGTCAATATATAATTCACCTGACTATGAAAAATAGTAAATGATGACATATTTTTAACTATACTTATAAACTAGAATACAAATATAATAAATTTGCGGTAAAAGTTACTAGAAAATCTTGTTTTTTTAAGTATTAGAGACTTGCCATAACAAATCGCATTCATAATTAAAATCGTATTGCTATCTTTTAAATATTATAGTGTAGGTTTCCGAAAAACACTCTAAATTTAAGTATCTTTTTTTATTTACTACTAACTAACTTCTATTTACTATGTCAAACAGTTATTTCTACTGTACGTTTTTCTTTCGCTGTACGTGTACACGGAGAGAAATTTTGTAGTGAAAATTACAAATATTCGAGACAAAATTACCAGTTTCTATGGTAATGGATGGACAGACTGACAATTTCAAAGTTTTTACCAAAGTGCCTTGGTAAAATTTTTTTTTAGTTAATTTAAATTAAAAAAAATAACTTTTTTTATGCATATTGATGGATATATAGTATTTTAATATAGAAATAGAAACAGAAACAATGATGAAAAAACATTAAACTGAAAAAAATTTTTACGAAAGCGGGATTCGATCCGACGATCTTTGGGTTGAGAGTCCGACGTTCTACCGACTGCGCCACAGAAACTGTTACCAACAGTCATTTGAATCGCCGTTATTACTTACTGAAAATATGTGTATTGTTTTCATTTTAACGTCGCGCACGCCTCTAGTATCAATCTTCTGAAACACAATAATGCGCAGTGCGCATGCGCGAGTACACAAATGCCAGGTTATTTGGTAAAATTTATCAGTTTTCTTAGTAAAAATTCTTAGGTTACCTTGTAAAAGTGACTAGATCTCAATTTTTACCAGTGTTTCTGGTAATTTTTATTCAGATAATTTGGTATTTTTTTTAAGTGGTTATGGTAGTTTTTCTTGGGAAACTTATAAATTGTATTAGAAACCTGGGAATAACACGGCTTTTGGCAGTCTGTCCATGCGCTACCAAGGCACCTTGGTAATTTTTACTCTAAAATTTCTCTCCGTGTATAATCGGATATCGGATTAACATCAGTTCAGATATTTAGGGTAATTAAACAACAGCTCAGCGGAGCCCGTGAAACGGCGGTTTACGTTTATTCGGATTTTATATACCCGCGGAAGATGGTAGTATATACGGGAGATGCTGCAGCTGGTTGCGCGCGATTTTATCAGCGTCGCGCATAACGGCGTACTCGAGCAGCCGGTCATTGAGAGAAACACGGAAGAGACGCCAGAGGGTAAAAGGTTAATGACGCTGAAGAATAATGGCACTTTGCGCACAATGCGAAGGGCCGCCTTCGCTATATCGCGCGGCATAAGCCGTTTAGTCAATGGTTTGAGTGATTCTTTCGATTAGGAGTTAATGATGAATCATGGGGAAATTGCCGCCGCCACCAGATTTTTCGAGGACGCACAAATGTTCCGCAACAACTCGATCTTCATTAGGGTCCATAACGTACCAGAGGCGGAAAGAAGTTAATGGGACTGGGGCTTTTTTTTAAACTTTTGTGCTTGTGTACGAGTGTGTGTGTGTGTGTGTGTGTAACGATGATTGGAAATGTTGGTGTGAAAAATCGGTACTTATGAAAAGACCGTAATAACTAATCACACCCGAGGGAGTGCTTTGTTTGTTTTGAACTAAACGGTAATGTACACACACACACACACACACACACACACACACACACGCGCGCGCGCGTTTGCTGTAAACTAAACACAAAATGGATTTTGATCCATGAAATTGATTAGTGTTAATCTTATTTTTTAAGTTTGTTCTTTATACAAAAGGAACAGATAAATGACTTTGTGAAAGTAATACGAATTTCACACCTTCTCATATTTATTGGATCACATCTTCTTTACAGATTGGCCGAATTAGATGTAAAAGTATTTTGCTTCTATAAATTACAAAAAAAAATTATTTTTAATATTACTTCCATATGGATTTCAACGAAAAAACCTCACTTTTCTGCCCGTATCACTTTCAATTGGGGATTTCAGCTTATATTTCGACTATAAACGAAATACTTGCTTTTTTGACTTTATAAAACGCGCGATTCTCTAAAATATGATAATAAAAACTTACATAAAAATGTAGTGATCATTCTCAAACAATTAAAAATGATTTATAATGTATATTTTTCATATTTGGAAGCTGACGACATTGGTTATTGAAGCTTTTGGATAAGTGAAGATAGCGAACTAGAAAAATGGCCGAATTACCCCAAGTTACCCTAGTTTTAAAGAAAATGTAAGTCAAATACGTAGGATGATATAGCATATGACAAAAGAAAATATCGGCTTTATTAAATTCCATTTATTTTTGAAGAAACTCCGCAGTGCAGGAAACTTTTACACGAATTTAATTTCACCCAGCGTTTTCATTTTAAAACGCGCTCGGCGAAATTGCAAAATATATATTTACACCTGAGGCCGACGGCAACAAAATAGGTTGACTTCCGCGAAAAGAATTATTAAATTCTGTGCAAATGAAAAATTATGCTCCACCTCCCGCTGAGGTCGACAGCGGCGGCGGCATTCCTCAAAAATGGCGAAATTCGCCGTTGAAATATGTTTGTTCTATTTCATCGCACTTCTGCGTTACTTCTATTATCCCTCCAAAAGCCTTCTCAGGAATTTTCATTTGCAAATGATTGCGTACAACGCTATGCAGAAACATGCTTCTAACCGAAGAAAACTCTGATGCGGACATCACTTAAAGACTCGGTTTTAATTTTCTTAAAACCACCTTATACCCACGCAGCTCCCAGAGTTTATCGACCTCTGCTTTACATTTTCTTCTCTATCCCAATTCACCTATCCTCCCAGCTCTCACATACTTGCCGCTCGCACATTTTCCTTCCGATTCGTTAAAGCGCGCGCGCGGCGTGCGGCGACAAATGACGGATAAGCCCTGCTGCTGCTGCTGCGTCTCGGAAGACTGATTGTGCAGCTGCAGGTGTAAACAAACGAGCGGAGTGGAGGAGACTTAATGCACGCTGGTAATGCGCGGCGGTGCAGCTACGTAGCGTATAGCGCATAGCACCTTTTGCCTCATTTAGCTAAGTGCTGCGCCAAAGTCGCGCGCGAGTGCCTCTGCCCCTCCCCCACCCCGTGGTAATTAGTTTTTAGCGGGGTTTGTTGGTAAGGAAGAGGCTAAGAGTGTACGTAAGGACACTCTGGTGGTATAGGAGGTTGTTGTTGGGGATATGGTTGGAGTGCGATAGGTTTGTTGGGTTTTGTGGGGATTTAAAGATGATGGGAGGTGTATGCTTAGAGCATATACTCCTGGAGGAAGCATGTCGTGTTAAAAAATCGTGGTCGGTTTTCGTACAGTGAACGAGAGACAGAAGATAAAGTGTCCCTTGTCTGTCTCTCTCACACTGCGCTGTGATTGGTTGTTATATCATCTTAGTTTGGAGGGGAGCGCGAGTAGCCAATCACAGCATAGTGCGAGAGAGACAAACGAAGGGCACTCTGTTTTTCTTTCTCTCTCGCACCGTAGAAAACCGACCACGATTTTCTCTATGCTCTAAGGGTGTATGTGGTAGGTTAAGTGTATACCTATGTGGCATGTGGCTAGATGTACAAAGTATATAATCTTTCAAAGTTTCGAGCTATTCAGCTATAAATTTTTTTTGTGACAGTTAAATACTATTTTTCTTCTCGTCTCTTTTCTATAAATGATATAATATTTTTTTTTAATAATTTCTGCTTGCTCTCAAATTTTCTTTAAAAAAACTAATATTTTAAAATATAAAATTTAAAAATTACTGTCTACCCTGAGATCAACTTACTCATATTTTCAAAATCATATATAATAACTCCATTTTTTGCATTATAAATATATTATTATTCAATAATTGTGTATCTTTACTATAAATAATTGTATACATATTATAAAAATTGAAATTATACTTCTAATTTTTATTTTTTTAATGATCCGTTATAATTTTCTCTATCTTCTTCTTTTATTTTCAATAAAATATGGTTGCTTGTTAATTTTATCATTTCTTACACCATCTTAATAAAAAAAAAAGCAAATAAAATATTATGTAAACACAAATATCAGTGGCAGCTAATAAAAACATTTACATAACTTTGTAGAGGCAAAATGAGTGTATATATAATTAATTATATGCCCGTGAATCATAAACGTTCAAACTTTAAAATATTTATCTCAAAATTAAGTGAGGGTAATTCTTCTTACTATATTCACTTCTTAAGGGGACAAGCCATGGTTAGGAGGTCGAAAAATCGATTTTTTTTTTATTTAATATTTTGATAGCAAATTTTCCGCTGAATACGATGCTTCCAACCGCATTTCGAAATTCAATTTCGTTTAGAAAATACAGCTAAAACCGTGAAGTTACTTTTTTGCATATTTAGTGATTTTACTCAAAATATCACTTTTAGATATTAATACTATTGTTAATCTTATATTATTTTATACTTCACAGCATACACGATACAATACTAAATGTATAACGTAATGTACATTAACATTATAGAAAAACTTAACTTGAGGTATAAATCTCGTGTATTTTACTCTTAGGGCTCTTGCACGAATAAAGGAATAGCGAGTAATAACGGCTGACAAACAATCACAAGTGAGCTTTAAAAAGACTTGTTTCTTTTTGAAAGAATAAGAAGGAACACGTCTTTTTAAAACTTGCTTGTGATTGGCTGCCAGGCGTTATTCCTCGCTATTCCTCCATTCGTGCAAGAGCCCTTACTCTCCTTGTAGAAAGGTATTATACGTAAAATACTCATAGGTGGTTCAAAATCCCAGCTTCATGTTTATGTTGTTTCAGCGCCACGGTCGCTGGAATTTAAACTGAATTATTTTGAATGTAATTGAATCTGCATTTTTCAATGCAATTTATTTAGTAAACAAACATTTTTTCCTGATTATAAGCTATTATACGCTCTAGAGCAGTGTGTGGAAAATTTTTTAAAATTTGGCTTGTAGGTTAGCTACATTGTGCAATTAAAACTTGCTATATTTTTAAGTGTTTTTTTCGGAGTGACTTTTGTGTATCAATTTAATTTTGATACGTAAAGTAGTGATTTGTGAAAAATCATGAATACAGACAAGAGAGGTCGAACACCAGGACCATCTACAAAGAAGAGAACATTTGGAAGAAAAAAGAAACATAAAGGATTTAGAAGAAAAGTAGAAAATGCCCCATCACTAAAGAGAAAAAGAAGCACATCTGCAAGCAAAATTTCAGAATCAGTTATATCTAGAAGTCCAGCAACAACAAGAAACAGAATAATAGATATTGATATTTTGTTTCATGAACTTGAAAAGTTAATTGTTTGTGCTAAGTGTCATGGAAAAATCCGAATGACGAAAGGAGACATTAGAGGATTGGGTGCAAAAATTAATATTGTATGCAAAAACTGCAATGGCATGAATCTCATCAATACAAGTAAACAAGTTGGAAGTAGTGGGAATGCTTATGAAGT
This sequence comes from Torymus aiolomorphi, assembly GCA_036365515.1. Classification (NCBI taxonomy): domain Eukaryota; kingdom Metazoa; phylum Arthropoda; class Insecta; order Hymenoptera; family Torymidae; genus Torymus; species Torymus aiolomorphi. Next base: position 259,002,340 of record CM070873.1, read on the forward strand.
AAATAGACGTAGTGTACTTGCTATGCGTGCACTTGGACAAGGACATACAGGATTGGAGACTTTCTGTGGTATCATGGACCTACCATCGCCAGTGGCACACAGTTTTTATGACCATATCAATGAGGAGTTAAGTAAGGCATGTAAAAAAGTGGCAGTTATCTCCATGCAAAAAGCAGTGAAAAACGAAAAACAATTGACACCAGCTGGAAGTGTAGGGCTCGATGTGTCTGGTGACGGGTCCTGGAGAAAGAGAGGATTCTCTTCTTTACAAGGAATCACAAGCTTGATTGGTTTGCGTTCCCAACAAATTCTTGACATCTCTATCAAGAATAGTTTCTGCAAAGCTTGCATAAAATGGGAAAATAAAGAGGGCACAGAAGAATATGAAGACTGGTACACGGACCATCAAGCCAATTGCTCAGCAAACCATGAAGGAAGTGCCGGAAAGATGGAAGTGGATGGAATTATTGAAATTTTCAAAAGTTCCATGGAAAAATATAGTGTAAAGTATCATCGCTACATTGGAGATGGTGATTCAAAAGTTTTCTGTGATTTGTGTAAAGTTAAATCATATGGAGATGAACTGATAGTAGAAAAAAAGGAGTGTGTTGGACATGTTCAAAAGCGAATGGGTACAAGGCTGAGAAATCTAAAGAAGAATTCTGGCAAGAAGAAGTTAGCTGATGGAAAATCCATTGAAGGACAGGGACGCTTGACTGGTAAAGTTATTGATCAGCTCACCACCTACTATGGTAATGCCATCAGGGGCAATGCGAACTCAGTGAAAGATATGAGCAATGCGATATGGGCCACTTATTACCACAAAATCTCCACAGATAAATCACCTCAACATCATTTGTGTCCGAAAGGAGAAAATAGTTGGTGCAAGTGGCAAAAAGCGAAATCCCAGAAAAAACTGAAAGGCTTCCATCATACAGGCAGTATTCCAATAGTAGTGATGGAGCAGTTAAAACCAATTTATGAAGATCTCTCTCGACAGGAAGTAGAAGAAAAAGAAGGAGAGTACGACTTCAGTTACGAGAAGAGTCATATGAACCAGGTTTTTACTAGAGTAAGTAATTAAAAGATTTTTTTGTTACTTATACGTATAAAAATAGTTAATATTTATTGTTTTTCTTTTTAGTTAATTTGTGATTGGATCTGTCACCCGGAATAGATGATTTTTGTAGGTTATAGACTGCAGCATCAAAGAATAAAAATATTTTAGTCTAATACGAAAAAAAAGATAAGAGCTACAATAATGTATTATTCTAAATAATATAAAGATGTCATTAAGCTAATTAAACCTTTTTTTACAGATATTTAATGAGACTAGACATGAGATGATTAGAGTGTCCGTGCCAAAATAACTGTCATATGGATATTCCATTTTTCATGTTTAATCAAAGTATATTATACAGAATTGTGAAAAAGATTTTTGTAAGTAGTTTTGAAAAGCTTACCATAAGTTATAAGAAACTCAAGTTTCAAACATGATTTCTGAAAAACTTGTTTTTTGTGTTTACAGGGTCATTGCCGTAAGTTTATTTTTCACCAAGTGAACGAAATGACTTGAAATTTTAGGTGAGCATTCCTTTTTACATTAGCCACAAGGAATGTGCGCTACTTTTTTGAAAAAAGCTTCAGAAAAAAATAAAAAAAATAAAATTATAGAACTTTTGATAAAATATACAAAAAATTGAGATTTTTCATAAAAAATAAATATTAAAAAAATTTTTTTAGGAAAAGTAGCACAGAAAACTGGTAACTGATGTAAAAATAAAGATCAAGCCATGAATTTCAAGTCATTTTATTTAGTTGTTGAAAAGTAAACCTACGGCAATCAATAAATCAGAGTTAAATCATTAATAAAATGTACGCAAGAGCCAGATGTATATTATCAGCTAACTACAGGCGGAAATTGTAGGTAATAACACTACTTATTAGTGGGAAAAATATTAAGTTCAAAGATTACACCTGGAATTTATTATTAATCAAATTATTTATTCTTATTTTTTTCAGTTTTAACCATGGCTTGTCCCCTTAAATCGTGATTATTCGAAAAATTTCAAACAAGTTCAAACTTTAAAATTTTTATCTCAAAATTGAGAGAGGGTAATTCGTACTATATTCACTTCAAATCGCGATTATTCGAAAAATTAATTCAAACTCAAAGTAATTGACCAGCGTATCTGACTAATTTCATGTTTCTGCAAAGCTCGCTGTAAGTTGACCTCATTAAAAAACAAATGCAAGTAAACAACACGCGCACGTATCGCACGTCATTTCTATTTTCTAGTAACATATACATAAAACCGTTCCCGAAAAATTACGATTTGAAAACAGTTTTAACAGTTTTAACCTCAAATATCTCTGAAATTTATAAACTAATTTTTTTAACCTAACAATTCATGTAATAAATTATATACAAACTCTGCACCTCCATCAAATTTCAAAGTAATTAAATTTTCCTCTAGTTATTGTGCAGCATAGAAAGTCATTTCCAGAAATACCAAAATTTTAAGTATCAAATATCTAAAAAACTAACCATGTAATCTGGATGAAATTTTACATAAGTATTGCCTATATCGCATACAAAATAGTCTATAAATTTCAATCATCTGATACATTAAGTCGTCATTGAGAAATTGCGATTTTGAAAAATACGTAAAAAAATTTTAATCTTAAATATCTCTAAAAATTATAATAAACATATAAACTCTACATCCCCACATATTTCAACATGATTAAACTAATTTTTTTTCTCTAGTAATCATGCGACAAAGAAAATAATTTTTTGCAAAATACGAAATTTTTAAATATCAAATATCTCAAAAAGTAATCGAACGATCTTGACGAAAATTCGCCCATATATTATCAATATCACACACAAAATTGTCTATAAATTTGGAGCTGATTCATCGAACTGTTCTCGATTTGAAAAAAAAATTTATTGACCAATCATATAGCCCAAAGAACTTAGCCGAGAGCTATCCAAAATCTACCTCTAAAAGGAATTTCAAAGCGATTAAATCAATTTTACTAAAGTAAACGTGCTTCATACAAAACGCATTTTTTAATTTTTTAATTTTTTTCTCAAAAACTAGTCGACAGAATGGATTCAAATTTTTATAGATTATAGCTTATTGTATTCTGCATTATCATGATTTTCCTCAAAAAAATTAACCGTTTATTTTTGGAGTTATAAGTTAAAAAAAAAACACGTTTTTGGTAATAACAAAAGAACCTTAATAGCTAATGTAATTTTTTTTTAAAATATAGGTTTTTTTATGCTCTTTCGAATGCTATCTGTCCGATTCAAATATCTCAATGTCATCATTAAAAAAACGCATAAATGAATTTTGCGAAAATCGAAAATTCAAAATAAAACAAAAACGCATCGGCGAATCAAAAAGAGGATTTCCTTCCCGCATTCACACAAGAAAAACAAAAAAAAATGAGACCTGTCCGGTTAAAATCGACCAAGTAGAAGCTGAGATCCAGGCGTATACACACACACACACACACACACACACACACACACACCCACCCACCCACCCACACACACACACACACACATATCCATACAGACATTTTTCAAAAATCATGTAGTTTGATTCCTAAAACCTCGAAAAACAATTATAAAATGTTTTTACAATAACTTAAAAAATTACTATCACAAAGCTTCCTCTAGGAGGAAGCAAAAAACGTTGTAATAATTAATATGGATTGTAAAAGAGTGAGACGAAACGCAATTTATATAAATAATAACTTTATTTGAACGAAGAACAAGAACAAATTAGGTATAGGCTATATCATCGCGCGGTACGAAGAGAAGCCAACTTGGAAGTTACAGGCGAAGAAAAGCCAGTTTGACTTTTCTCAAACGAAAGTAACACTTAGTTTGTATCTTATAGATAATAAGATAAGATAAAGGTACAAAGGTAACCAAAAAGATTAAAAATCTCTTTAAAAAGATTAAAAGATAAGATAAAAAGATACAAAGATGATCAGTCAAGATAATTAGATAACTAGTAATTGATTAGATGCCGTCAGTTGGGATTTTCCCAGGAACGGCGCAAACTGGCTTTTCTTCGTCTGGGAAGATTCAAACTGGCTTTTCTTCGTCTGGAAGGGCGCAAACTGGCTTTTCTTCGTCTGGAAAGACGCAAACTGGCTTTTCTTCGCCTTAGACGCGTGTTTTGCTTTTCTTCGCCTGTAACTTGCAAGTTGGCTTTTCTTCGTACTGCGCGATATGCATGCGTACGCTTCAAAGGCTAACAATTAGCTTCTGGCGCGACGTCGTTTTTCTTGTTGTTTATTGGCACAACAACTCGTAGTTATATAACAACGTGTTTACGCACAAGCGAGAATTTAGAGTTTCATTTTTTTTAATCGTTACTTATTTTCATGTATGCCCGTTATACATTTATATCGATTGCTTTGACTTGATTCTTTAACCTAAACGGCCCCAAGATACTCTTGTGAGTTTTCTTGTGCGCACTGGATCTTCATTAGACACGACCGCTACTCGAGAGAGCCTTATAATTTCACCAGAGCGAAAATTATCGGAATTCAAATACTGAAAATTTAATGAGAATGAGTGCGTTTTAAGCGTTTTCTGAGATGTACATATGTATGTCTGTACGTCCGTATGTAATCAAGTTATCTGATTACCTCAATGAATTCCGATCCATTAATTATATCCTCCTTTAATTATATCTACCCGGTGGTCCTCTACTGAGAAAGACCAATGAAAAGGCGTAGGAATACGAGCACAAAGAAAAATTTCAAAAAATCGTTTTTTAAACATAATACCTAGAAAAATTGAAAAATTAATTCTAAGTTAATATCTACACATCTATCTGCTAAAACTAATTAAAAGACACCGTTTTTCTGTTAGGCATTTTTTGCTACGAGCAATATTTGCCAATAGAACTGCAAAAAACCACTAAAAAGATCAAAAATGGACGATTTTCGGTTATCACTTGGCAGGATTTGACTTTACACAAATATGTTAAATGTAAAAGTTGTAGATTATAATAAAACAAAACTTTTTGCCATTTAACATTTTCATGTACAATCAATTCCTGACGAGTGAGACCTATAGAAACGTTTTAAATGCCTAAATACACCTGAAATAGTCGATTTTCGCTTATTTTTCAAGGATTTGACTTTCCACAAAAATGCAAGATTTTCATGATAAGTGCGGTCGCATCTATAATGTAAAAACTTAGTTTTTACATAGACAGCGGGGGGTTGGCGCGAGATAGCGCGCAGGGGGCGCGGCCTCCCTTAGTTATACTATTGCGAGATCGAGACAGCCTCAGGATAAGTATCCCTATAGCTGAGTAGCGTCACGGCCAAGACCTTTGTCGTACACGAAGAATCCTCAAAGACTTTTCAAATTTCAACTTTTCTTAATAATTTCGAAGCTCGATTTTTCGCTCTCGCTTAAATATAACAGAAATCTCAAAATACATACTCAAGCAGTCCGTAACATGGATGTTCTACTATATACTCTAAAACATTTTGCGTTTACAATTCAAAATTCCGTAAAAAATTTAAATGGCTAGAACTGGGAAACACTTTTTGGGGATCGTGAAAACCCGACTTTTATTATTTTTTCCCATAACTTCTTACAATATCATTATATATAATAATAATTGAAAGAAACTAATGCACCTTTTTGTATAGGCGTCTTCCAAAAATCATTTCCTTTATTTGTATAACTTTAACCCATAACATCAAAAGCTATGGCCAAAATTGCTATGGGTACCAACACTGAGCAACTCTCCCGTACGATAAAAATACATTTTCACTTCGTAAATGTCTACCAAAAATCGACTAAGAAGTTTTTAATGTTATGCTAATTTCGAGAGCATGCTTAAATGCCTGTATAAAACTTGTATTTGAATGTTTCAATATAAAATCCTTACGCGCCGGGGCGTAGGATGTAAATTATGCTATGAAAATTCATAGAATTACATTATTTCGCAGAAGTCTTGTGCGACATAAACGTGTATATATAGTTGAATGTATAATAGAGGCATCTAATTTCGCCTCTTCCGTTATGAAAAACAAATCTAATCCAGTCCCAAAGTCATCCGAGGCGAGACGCGTATAACAGTTCTCAAACAAAAATTGACTCGTTTTTCCCGCCTCTCCTGGAGAGATAGCAACGAAAAAAAAAACATATAAAGAGAAAAACAAAGTTAAAGTTTATTAAAGCTGAAAGGATATGGAAGTCATGGATATGAAAGGATATGGAAGTGTGTGTGTGTGTGTGTGTGTGTGTGTGTGTGTGTGTGTGTGTGTGTGTGTGTGTGTGTGTGTGTGTGTGTGTGTGTGTGTGTGTGTGTTGGTGTGTGTGTGTGTGTGTGTGTGTGTGTGTGTGTGTGTGTGTGTGTGTGTGTGTCTCTATATAAAACACTCTTGTTCCCGGGTCGACGAATCCGAGCCGCAGTCTTACCACTGATACAGGTGCATAGACGGATTATATCATCGTCGCACGCTTATTTTACATTTGAAATTTAATTTAATCGCGTTTTCTTCGCTTTTTATCGCGTCTCACAATCGTTTCAATTTCTTTGAATTGCAAAGCACTATATTCTAAGTGATTGCAGTAATAATACAGCAATGTTCTTTTCGAATAAAAGTCCTATTCATTTGCTCGGATGCGCTAAGACGAAAAGATAAATTATATGCGCGTACATTAGGATTATTAAAAAAGCGGATTCTACGAATCCAATGCGATGTTACCTATGGAACGATGTAACAATAAATAAACAATTATCTCTCAAATATTTACAACTATATTACACTAAAACCATTGCCCATTTATTAGCACTTTTTAGAAAGACGCATTTTTTCAAAAACGCCATTTTGTTGCTGAATTTTCTTATGCATTGAGAGAAGAATATTGTTATAGTTAACATATTTATCTATTTGATTAGAATTGCAATATTGTAACTGTTACAATCAATATTGTAACTGTTACAATATCGTATATTTGAATAGGGAAGATTTTGACGGTCAAACCCAATATAGTAACTGTTACAATATCAATGTTTACCAGTAACATATGGTATATTAACTGTTACAGTGCCTATATTTGGTCATATTTAAACATACGCATGTTAACAGTTACAATGCCATGTTAACAGTAAACAAATCCTTCTCTCAGTGTGTGATAGAGGGTAAAATACCTATCAAACCATGTATACGACATCGTCCTACATTTCTCAGAAAGATAAAAAAAAAAAAAGATTAAGTGAAGATTTTGTTTTGCCTCATGACGTAATCAATGGTAGTCAATTTAAATTGCTTTGTTTGCAATATGTAAGTAATACACATACATATATACACACGCACGCGCGTGGACGTGGACGCGCTCATACCGTCGGCTTAGTGGAAAAAGAGGACACGTCGATTTTTCATTGGAAAAGCAGACATGTCACGCCAGAGTTTAAATTATTATTATTTGAGTTGAGATCCACTGGCACTGGAAAATCATCTGGCTCTCTGTAATTATTTATGTATTTTCTCGTATCGTTGCTTCAATTTATAAGTTTATCAAATTTATCTTTTTTAATAAAGAGAACAAATTCAGGAATCTTATTTCTATCATTCTATATATTATTTTATGATATTACGACGTATGATTATTATGCTATAATTCGGCTGTAATAGCTATTTCAATGGTATCATATAAGTGGTATAGTCAATTGCACCGACTACATAGCAAACGGCAATTTTTCCCCCAACCTTTTGAAATCACGTTCTATTCAAACACAGATATCATTTTTAGTTTAATCCTACTTTTATTAGTTTTTAATTCACTTATTTCATAAAAATTAGCACACAATCAAACGCAAATTATACCGAATGATAGTCTCAGCTTTGAGCCTACTTTTGAAAGAATTTAAATTGTTTAATTTTAGAAAGTAAATGAAAGCTGATTCTCTTTAGTTTTATTTTCTTTTTCGAAAATTTATTTTGGACGCTTTTGAGCTTTTTGGATAAATTACTGGGGTTCGAAGTAATATTTTTTAAACTTCAATTCTTGAAAAAATGTATCACAAATGCATTTTTAATTATTTAAGATTTTTTAGGATAAGGTGTGATGTGGAGAAGAAAAATCAGGTTCTTAAGACGCCAAAATGCATATTTTTCGTAAATTTCTTCATGCACGTATGGCAAACTGTATTTTGAGGAATTGCGGTCGCACCAGATCGCTCGGCGGTTATGGTTCGCTCGGCGAAAGCAGCATTGGCTTGCGCGCATCACGATGAACTTCACCCTTTCCTCCGCTCCATCCAATTATGAGACTCCTGAGTTATAGCGCATTACCAAAATGTCATCAAAAAAACTGAGCCCATGTGTGTCCACTTGGCACTACTGTCTCTCGTGACTGAGCCCCGAATTATACGCATGTATTCATGGATCCGTCGATCGGCATACTCGTCCTTACTAAAAAATCTCAGGTGAGATCTCAGGTAACTTCTCAGGTGAGATCTCGTGTTATTTTTTGTGTAAATTTCTCACCTGAGATTCTGCTCCAGATGTTGCGGAAAACCTACGTAAATAGAAAATCAGGTTCTTCAGTATTGGAAATCGTCTGTTGGATATTTTACCCCCTAAATGAACTAAAAAATACATGTTTAGAAGCATTTTCCACAAACTTTCAATTTTTACAAATTCGGTACATGAGATCTCACCTGAGATCTTACCTGATATTTCAGCAGAGAAATCACCTGAGATCTCATGTACCAAATTTGTAAAAATTGGAAAAGTGTGTAAAGTGCTTCTAAACATGCATTTTTGAGTTCATATAGGGGTAAAACATCCTAATAGGCGATTTTAAATACTGAAGGACCTAATTTTCTATTTATGTAGGTTTACCGCAGCATCTGGAGCAGAGTCTCAGATGAGAAATTGGTACAAGAAATAATATGAGATCTCACTTGAGAAGTTACCTGAGATCTCACCTGAGATTTTTCAGTAGGGGAGGTCTGGTGCAACCGCAATTACTCAAAATCACGCTTTCGGCTCGGGTAATAATTTACACGTACTCCGGACTGGCCAAGTCTTTACCTCCCTAGTTGCGTAATATACTATTTTCTTCCACTACTGAGGTTTTGTCCTCCCGCTAGTCCGGGATGTTCGACTTTCCATCCACTATTGTAACGTATGTTTTTATTTACGGGAAATATATATTGAGAGAGAAAGGGGAAATACAATTTCGGAAGAGGCGCAAATGATATGTGTGACGCGAACACCAATATTTATCGATTAAAACTTAACACTATTTATTTAGTCGAATGTTACACGCGGGTTTTGTTGGACGCCAGCCGCACAAACGCAGCACGAAAAACCAAAGTGCACACAGTGCAAAATCGCAACTCGCAACCGGAACGAGGCTCGACACATGACGCGCACTGAGTATTTTATCGCAAAGCATAAAGCTACTTACTTAACAGCAAGTTGTTAGTCGCGAGACGAAGAGCGGCAGGCACGCCGTCGCAGGTCGGTAGGTCGGAGGGTCGGCAGGCACGACGATGCGAGCGGGTTAGTGGCCCAGGACAGAGTGTCTAAATCTACACTCAAATTCGCGCTGCCCCCTTGGCCCTCGTTGCGTCACATGGCGCTCTCTCCCTCTCCTCTGTCTCTTGCTCGCTGTCTCTCTCTCTCTCTCTCTTTCTCTCACCTATGACGGTGTCGTACTTCGATGACTGCCGATGCCTTGTCGACCGGCGCTCTAGCGCGCATGCGCATCGCGAGCTACGGCTTGTAGAGCCGTGTGGTTGACGTTGGCGAAGTCCCTTTGCTGCTGCCCCCGACGTCATCGCTGAGGTACAGTTGTTCAAATGGCGATATGAGGCGAGAGAGACAACCGAGAACAGGGGCTTTATCGAGTGTTCGGTGCAAGGCGAAAATTTCGAGGTGTTGAAAAATTTGATTGGCTATTAAAAAATTTCCAGCTCGCTGATTGGCCAGAAATGAAAACAGTACTTAAATTTTGTTTATCTCGATAAAGCCCCAGGAAGATGCGAGAGAGACCATGGCGATAAGACGCAACTAAGCCTTCGCTTGGGGCAGGCAAGAATGTATATATTGTAACATCAAAAGTTGATGTTACACTATATAGGCATCAAAAAGGGCGTTTTTCATACACGTGTTAAAAAAAAAATTATTAACTCTTGGCTAAATCTTTTTTAAATCATATTGGTAAGTTTCTTACCATCTATTTTATATCCGGCTTTTAAAGATTTAAAGTACTTATCAACATTCAGTGAGGTTTTTTGATATTTCTGCGCTAAATTCTAAAATATCTTCAAGATTCAAGCGTAATTATTGCAGTATATTCTTTATTACACTCGTTTTTGTTAGGTTTCGAAAAAGCAAAAAGTAGTTTTATTTATGTTATTTTATTTTGCCTCACTCATTTTCTGGCGAGATATGAAAGTTTTCTAATAATATGCACTTTTGATATTTCGTTTACTTTAGTTGATTTAGGTAACTCGAAAGTTACGCACTATAAATAAATAATCAATTAATATTCTCCGTTTATCCCACTATGGAAAAAGATAATATCGTTACGCATGAGATGGCGATGGAGCGATTTAAATGAATAAGTAGCGTAAAAAATATGCGACAACCCTGGTTCGAACTCATATGGATCTGAGGTTTCTAGTCCGATGCTCGAACCAGCTAATATCGCGATGCTTGCTCGAAGGCCTCGTATGCATCTTCTTCTTATCGTTATGCTAACGCGTCAGGGCTCCGGTGAACAGTCGAGCTGAACCTGTAACACATCTGGGGTTACGGCGTCCTCATCGTTCACAGCTTCATTGCTCCAAATTAACTTCTCTATTTTATCGGCTGTATATTTTCTACGATCTACGGATTCTTGACCTGCTGCTATGGATCGAAAACGTAAGGTCCGAAATTCGATTACCAGCTGAGTCACGCCAACCCAATTTTTTTATCGAGTCCTCCTCCATTTAATTAAGAGTTCCCTTTTGCAACATTCCAATCAGCATTCGGAGCGTCGAGAACGTCCGGCCGAGGAAACCCGAGTCGGTCAAATTGCACAAACTGAAACTGCAAAATTGGCAAAAAAAACGACCCAGGCGGCGTCGCGCGGCTAATGAGGGTGTTAACGAGAGAGGTCTAAGGAGAAAGATGGCAATTCATGTACGACTCCTGAACAAGATAGGGCGACCACGGAGTCGACGATTAACCCACGAGGATAGCCATGCAGTCACACTCACAACGATTCATCCGCTCCGAGAACTTACGTTTATACTTACAGCTGCTATACGCTCTCTCTCTCTCTCTCTCTCTCTCTCTCTCTCTCTCTCTCTCTCTCTCTCTCTCTCTCTCTCTCTCTCTCGTATTCAAGCATTCAGCAATAAATCATTAACCTATAGCTAATTTGACTCTGTTCTATACTATTATTTCGCGTCAAATCAACTTCTCCGGGCGAATAACTTCCTGTGGTTAGGAACAAAAGATATACCTTTCACACGTAACAATACATTATTATGATTTTTTCTAAAATTTTTAATGTTAAATTACAGTCATATACTTTTAACAGAAAAACTACACGTCTAACTAAATTAATTTTAGTAACCTTTTCATCGAAAAACGCAAAAAACTGGATTTCTGAAAGTAAAAATCTACGAAAAACAAAAACGCGTTAATAAAATAAAAAAAATGGATTTTTGATCCGAAAAAAATAAGCTTTGTCTCATTAAAATCAGCTCAGTAGAAGCTGAGACCTGGAGGTACACACATACACACACATACACGCACACGCACATACACACATACGGACATTTTCCAAAAAATATGTAGATTGACCCCAAATGACTCTAGGAGGAAGCAACAAACATCCCAACAAACACCCACACCTCTACCAAGCGACAAAGACATCTCTATCCCTGAAACGCTGTCGCATGCATTGCCGCAGCATTCCCAGCTTATATTCGCAACTGCTAATTCCGCGGCAGTTCCCCCGCCTATACCGCGGAACAACGACAACCACACCACAGCAGCGGTGTATTCCGTTCCTCCCTCTTGCTCTCTCTCTCTCTCTCTCTCTCTCTCTCTCTCTCTCTCTCTCTCTCTCTCTCTCTCACTCTGCGGTTGGGCAAATATTGTTGCTATAAATTAAGGGCTAAGGTAGGGAGGAATGTAGCGGGATTACGGTACCTCGAGGTGGAATAAGCATTGCAGCGGCGCCCAGGCCTTATTTCCCCTATATATATAGTCCGTGCGATCACGGACGGACAGGGGACAGAGCAATCCCGCTAATTATTTGCCGTTGCCGTCTCTGCAGGCTGCTCTCCGAGGTGCGTAATGATGACGACGACGATGATCCGTTAAAGTTCAAAGCGCGCACGCGCGTGTGTGTATGAGCTTTGATCCCCTGATCTTTGTTAACACAATCTAGCTGGGTGAGAGCATTATGTTGAGGTAGGTGGGTAGTAGTATCCCTAATCAGCGGGTATAGTCCGGGTCTTTGTTCTCCTGTGGAAGCTTTTCATTGGGTCATCTCACTCTGTACATGCGCGTTGCTTTATATTATAGCTTTATATTCGCTTGATGCGAGGGCTGGGGATGAATTTTCGAGTGCTTGGGTTGTGGAAGAGGAAGTTTTGATGAGTTCGGCGTTTTATGGCAGAAGGTTAGGACCTTCTGCCATAACGTTTGTGGTGATAAGTGGGCTCGATTAGTGTACTTTTATTGGTTTCTTTGACTTTGAAGGGCTTTTTTATGCGATGGACAGTGGTTAGTTTTTGTAATGAAATTGAAACGTTGGATGTTGTGCAGGAGGAAGGAGATATGATATCCCTGGTAGAAATTGAAATCATTTTTTAGGTAGTAAATGGCTAGTTTGAACCAAAATGGCAAAAAAATAGACTCCAGTTTTCTACCATAAGTGTAACGATTTTTTCAACCTATAAATGAACAAAATGTTGTACTATTTATTAATTTGGCATTTTAATACTAGTTAAAATAGCTAGCCGACGAAGCTATTAAAAATCTAGTAACAAGCGATTTGTTATGGCAATGAGTGAGAGAGATAGAGTCACGTGACAAAATAACGATTTTGATTTATATCTTATAGAATAAAGCTGTAAAAAGTACAAAGACTACTAAATTTTGTTTATATCCCGGTAAACTATCTCTTAAGAGTACAAGTTTTACAATATGTGATTAAATAGTTATGAAATTTTAATGTGAAGATTTTAAAGGTAGGGCCATTCCATAAAATGAAAGAAGTTACACGTCCACAAAAGAACGTTACACTTGTGTTTAATAACTAGACATTTCCAATGGCCAGTTTCTGTTTTTCTGCCCATTTTTAATGGACAAATTTCTACCAGGGATACTTATCCGCAATTTGTATAAAACTGTAATGATTAGTGATCTCATTTAGAAAGTAATCCATCCTACACAAATGTTTTTATTATACGGATTAATAAATAAAGATATAATAACAATAAACAATATTGAAACTGAAATGAAAATTCTTAAAGTCGTTTACTACTGAAAGGCGATATTTAGCATTTGTAGTCTGTCAAAAATTATTAATAAAATGAAAAAATGAATTATTACAGTTTGTGCGTGTGTATGCGTGTGTAATAAATAATAAATAATGTTAAATATACGCGCATTACACCGTCCATGAATTGGTCGAAATGCTTGTTACAATGCTCACAAGAGAGCTAAGTACACTGAGAGACAGCTATTGTTACCGCTAACGCGTGTGTTATTCATACCTTCATTTACAAGATCTGCATGTTAAATATAACCCTGCTGTACGTCTAATTTATCCTTGTTATTTAATTATAAACATAACAGTAGCTTTCTTTCTTATCAATTTAATATTAATACGATGAAACATCTTTTTTCTGACTTCACTTCCTGAAAGCTTCTATAAAGGGAAACATAATACCACTCGTCGTTGAATAAAACACTGGTTAAGAGATCAGCTAAGTGATCAAGATAAATAGTATTTTCGCCTTCGCCTTATAAAAGAAATTGCACGCGCCCGACGTGACCGCAGTAGGATGCAGCGATTTTACAATCTTCACTTCGCAACGCGTCATCGTGATATTATTAAACGCATATAAAAACTATCAATCATCTATCAATAGCACACCGGGGAGGCTCTAGAGTAAACAATTGAAGTCGAATTTTGATGGATCGTCCAATTTAACGGCCACGATATTGCGAATATATATGTATATACATAGATACAGTGTAATGATTAAACAAAACTCAACGCAGTAGCCGATAATACGCGTTGTTTGATTCTCCTGAATACTTAAAGAACCCTTCATACTTTATGAAAATTAACATCGCAATTTCTCCCGAGCGATGTACAGTTAACCCAGATTAAATTCAAATAAATAATGAAGTCGGTCCGGAGCCTTTGTCTCGTCACCTTCAACCTTGTGCGTATATTTACCATGTATTAAACAATAAAACCACACGTACCGTCACACCATACGAAAATTCTTCACCCCAATCATACGCCTTCTTTCCGCATTCAAACGCGCCGGTTTGCGCAACAGCCATCCCCCATCAATATTGACACAATTAGTCCCTCTCACCTCAGTGCTCGCAAATAAGAACCATGTTCTCTGACTCTCTCTACCTCTGCCCCCCCCCATATTGGCCCCATTCTCCCTCGGGCACGTGCGTCCATTAGGTGCGATACTCGGTATAGCTTACATAATGCGCACATAAGGGAAATCGGTATAGAGGCGCGCGCAAGGGGCTCTTGCCACCCTCGTATGTAGGGGCATAGTCTATCTAGTTCTCTCTCTCTCTCTCTCTCTCTCTCTCTCTCTCTCTCTCTCTCTCTCTCTCTCTCTCTCTCTCTCTCTCTCTCTCTCTCTCTCTCTCCCTCTCTATCTACCTCCTCTTTGGGCAATGATCGACCGTGCGCTCGAGAGCACGCACGCGTTCCAGGTGCTCGATGCGCGCGAGTGTGAGCAAAGGAGGCGAGATGCAGCGTGTGCGCGTGCGGGTTAGTAACGGCTGTGAGAGAGGGTTTATTTTTAAACGACGGGTGGATCGTGGGTGAGGGAGAGAAAGGGAGGATGTAAGATGGGAGAAGGGGGAGGAGATGAAGGTATGAAGGAGCTGTAAAGGAATTTTAAGGCTGGATGAACGTTGGAATGTAATGTGATGGGAAATATAATGGTGCAGCAATTGCGGCTTTTTTCGCTAATGTAAAGATAAACCTCGTGTTCGAGCTGTTTATTTTTTATAATTTTGAAATTACTTCGGTATTCGTGACATCGACTTTTCAATTGTGAGTAATTTAATGCTGTAGTATAGTCATTAAACGCGAATGTAAAAAATCATTGATTTCTATTGTAAAACAAAATTTATTCAGTGCATTATTGTAACCATTGTCCATTAGATCAATAACATGTACTCAGACAACTTTTGTAAACCTAAAATTAATAACACGCAAATAAATCTGAATTTTGAAGTATGAAAGCGCGCTAATAAGATTAAAAGTTTTCAACAGCTCGCAGTTTTATTCAAAGTGTTCTTTTTCATAACATTTCCCCATTTTTCAAAATGCTCCGTATATATACCTATAACCATATTACTGCCACCGAAAATTTCCTTAACGACCGTTCGAGCAAAAAAGGTCAGGATGAACGAACGCCCACGCGAGTTTGCCAACTTCCCGCATCTGTCTGCGAGGGAGAATTTTCTTATAAAAATTACCGCGATAATAATGGTCGATCCCGAGGAGTCCCACCTCCGCCACCTCCCAGACGTATGATACAAATTACCCGGACGCCCGGGCGGTGCGCGCTAAAAATTAATGTAACTCGTGACCAAGATTTATGAGGATCACGATGATTTTTATGCTACGAGGAGTCGCCGCTGATGATGACGCTCTACAGCCGCGAATTCCTTTCCGTTGTAATATTTTATAAACGGAAAGTTTGTTATGTACAAACAGAGAAAATTTTGTTCAGTTATTGCGAGCCTCATATTTACACTCTATACTTATACGTTATTCGAGTATACAACAGTTAATCATTCGCATTTACAACTCTATGTCTGCTACACGTAAACAACCTATATGTATATGAGGCGTTTCACGTCAGCTCTCCAGGCGCGGCGCGCGAGCGCGAAATCATGCTGTTTTCAGCTTGTGTTTGAAGGGCTAAGATGTATCTAAAAAAAATAATCCGCAAGTGATTTCTATTTTTTTTTATTCCTCAGCTTTCAGATGGTGCTATTAGTTTCTCAAAATTTTTCAATTCTAAGTATTTCTTGAATAATATCTCGAAAAAATCAAAAAATCCCTATGTAGAAAAAGGCTATATCCATGTAAAATTTCCTCCTCTTTCGATCTAGCAGGTCAAAAAAAATATTAAATATATAGTTTTTGAGATATAACACGTTTTATGTTTTTTTTTGAGGTTAGAATTGAAAAATTTTGAGAAACTAATAGCACCATCGGAAAGCTGAGGAAAAAATACATCGAAATCACTTGGGGATTATTTTTTTTAGATACATCTTAGCCCTTCAAACACAAGCTGAAAACAGCATGATTTCGCGCTCGCGCGCCGCGCCTGGAGAGCTGACGTGAAACGCCTCATATTAGACTGGCACTTATTTCCCAAACTGCTTGAATACCGGCTCCCACCCCGGGGATGAATTGTTTGTACCTAAAAACTACCAATGCAGCTGAAAAACCCGATTTGGAAGGTGTAAAACCCGTTTCAATCATTAAAAACCGTTTTTTTTGCCTGGCGGGCCAAAAGTACTACTTTTGCTCCCGGCACCCGATCGCAAAGGTTGTATTTTCGGCCTCGCCGGGCAAAAAAATCGTATATGCACTTCGGGAGCAAATAAAGAATGCCTCAGATCACATGTTTGTCCCCCTCGCCTTCGGCTTGGGTGACAATTTCCATGCGATCTGGGACATTCTTTACTTTTACTCCCTAAGTGCATAATATACTATTTTTCGTCATTTTAGACACTTTGCACCCCCCAAGCGAAAGGTTTCGGATCGATTTTCATGTCGCCAATTTTTTTACAAGTCTATGGCACCCACATTCCACTATGTGTTTGAAGTTCTGGTCGTTCATCGTGAACGAAAAATCCAAAATTGCCAAATTCAGTTTTTTCGATATTATCTGTTAGAGATATGCATAAAACTTATAGAAACTGCAAAAAAGTTGTTTCCGAAGTGATCCTACCCCCAAATCATCCTCAAAACCTCTCCCAGTAGATAATACATTATAAAAAAATTTATACCGCCAGAGTTTTTTAATTCAAGACAAATTTTATGGCTAAAATCGCTTTAAGATGCTGCCATAGACTTGTAAAAAATTGCCGACATGAAAATCGATCCGGAACCTTTCGTTTGGGGGGTGCAAAGGGGCTAAAATGGCGAACAATACATAATAATTACCGTTAAAAATACATATCTCGGGAGATTATGATTTCGAGACAAATTTTATAGCTAAAATCTCTTCAAGATATAGACTTGTAAAAAAATTGCCGACATGAAAACCGATCCGGAAAATTAAATGACGAAAAAAAGCGTTTTTTAATGATTGAAACGAGTTTTACACCTTCCAAATAGGGTTTTTCGGCTGCATTGGTAGTTTTTAGGTACAAACAATTGATCTCCGGGACAGGAGTCCGTATTCAAGCAGTTTGGGAAATAAGTGCCAGTCTAATGTATATACAGGGTGTTAGAAAAGTATGGGAACGGTAAAAAATTTTGGAAACGATCCATTTTCGGAAAATATGATCAAGACAAAAGTTATGGTCAAGTTAAAGTTTGGTCAAGGTCATGGCCACCATTTGATCGGGTATTAAAAATCCTATAACTTTTGTCTGTCTTGGTCATATTTTCCGAAAATGGATCGTTTCCAAAATTTTTTGCCGTTCCCATACTTTTCTAACACCCTGTATATGAGGATATTTTTTCTGTGTCCACACTTAGAGGCTTCAAAAAATTAAAAAAAAAAATTTGAAGGCACACCTTCGCGACATGTTTCTTTTCATTCTATAGGTCATAAAATATACGAAAAAATTCGTGAACATTAGAAAACAGTCTTGTGACACTGTTTTAGAAAAAAATCCATTTTTCTTATGGAAATTTAACATGTGAAAAATGGACGAAAAGTAGTCACTGATGATGAGCCAATAGTAAGCTTTTAAATGTGCTAACAAATATTCCACAGAAAAGCGATTAAAGTAGAAGAAAAGAGCTTTAATTTAAGCTAAAGATCGTTAAAATCGGTCGGTTCTGCGCAAAGTTACGTGCATTTCAAAATCGCGAAAAATTACCAAAAATGAGCGTTTCTACTTTAATCGCTTTTTTGTGGAATATTTGTTGGCACATTTAAAAGCTTACTATTGACTCATCATCAGTGACTACTTTTCGTCCATTTTTCTCATGTTAAATTTCCATAAGAAAAATGGATTTTTTTCTAAAACGGTGTTACAAGACCGTTTTCTAATGTTCACGAGTTTTTTCGTATATTTTATGACTTATAGAATGAGAAGAAACTTGTCGCGAAGGTGTGCCTTCAAATTTTGTTTTTAATTTTTTGAAACCCTCTAAGTGTGGACACAGAACTAACGCCACACTTGATACCCTTTCAGCCTCTGTGTGCCATTCCCGCATAAATCTTTGCTCTCTCATACGCACACACATTCACTCCCATATCTTTTCCAATTTCCGTTGTCCATTTTATCTCCCTCTCCTCTCCCTAAAAGTCAACCGCCTCCCCTCTTTCTCTTTCCTAATGACTGCACACGCGCCAGCGTTTCTCAACGTATACCACGGCAGTCGACACCGTGATATTTAGCCCGGGCAAACGTTTCACCGCGCTGCTCAAAGACACTCACACACATACGTGTGTGCTTGGCAAAAGCGAGTGTACGTATATCGCAAAGAGAAACGAACGAACGAATCCCTGCGCCTAGACATGCACGTCGATGATTAAGCTCTCGACGGACCATAGAGAGAGAGAGAGAGAGAGCCGGCGCCGCTGCTGCAGAGAGTCTGATTTCCTGGCCGACTTCAATCATCATCCCCTCGCAAAATAAACGAATGCGCGAGGCAGACTAGTCGTGTGTGCGTGCGCGATGCGTTAATTAAAAGGTGCCATCGCGCGCCGCGTCGTGCACTGATCGCTTTAATGGAATTAAGCCGATTGCTGCTGCTGCTGCTGCTGCTGTACTTGCTTTTTATTTTCTTCTTTTTTTTTTGTTGTAGGCAGCGAAGGTGGGTATGTTGACGAGGTGAAAAACTCCGGCGCGTAGCAGGAACTATTCGCGAGAAAATTCCGCGTTTTATCGCACACCCGAACATTGTTCACGTTGGTATAGAGCTCGCGAAGAATTTTATCGGGCTGTGTACATATAGTAGGTATAAGGATGTGTATGTAGTTCGGAAAATCGTCGAGATTGCTAAGGCGGCTAATGAAAATTGCGAGCGCGTACTCATGTAGACGAGAGCTGATAGCTGATTTTCGAGCGGGAGAGCTGCTTTTTCGCGTGAAATTTCAGACAGCCGGTATATTTCAGCGATAACATAAGGATACATTTTACGCGTGTGTATATTATGTGTGACTATGACACATAATACGTTGAATTTTATAACCGACGAAAAGAGCTGGGTTTATTTATCATTTCGTGCAATCGATTTTACGTTGAATTTGCCGACAATGTGTTATATTTTAAAATCGGACACTGAAATGTGCACAACGTAAAAGCGGTTATACTGTTTCAATTTTCGTTGATACAATACATAAAAATTACTTAAAAATTCGCTGTACACCGGTGGTCCTGAAAATTCGATAGCCCGAAAATTGTCAGCAAATATAGGTCGCGATAAAACCGTAACTCGCCCAAATTGGCCCAAACATTCACCAACATCACGTATCTTGCAATCCCAAAACCATCCGAATTTTCCCGAAAATAAAAGCTAATTAATCCTCTTATCTCGGCCTCACCAAACCACACTGAAAACTTTACCGCAAAAAGATAGCCCATCTCTGCGATCTTTCCATACAAAAAAATACCTGTTATGTACAAAAGAGAAAGAGAGAGAGAGAGGCTAGTCGGGGCAAATGTATTCATCGAGATTACGCGCGGCCGCGCAAAGGATATACCCTGGCGTGTAAGTCTATACACACAACCGCCGCCCACGCGCAGCACTAGCAGCGAGTAGCTGTAGTTTCGGGGGCGCCAACGAGTTTGCCTTTGAAGGTGGGTGGGGATCGATTGGGATGTGTGTCGCGTGTGTGGATGCGAGAGGAAACTTATCTGGCGCGAGCATTACAAAGTGTGCGGAGAGAAAGCTTTCTCTTGAAGTCGAGGTGGAGAGGGAGACTTCCAGGGATGAACGGGCCTCGGGTTTGTGATCGGAGATGGTCAATCGATGCTGAGGTGTGGGAGATGAGAGGGATACGGGTGAGATGTGTCGATATGATGTGGTTGCCAAGGTACTGGGATAAGGGCTGTTGTTAGTTTTACTATTGAGTATTTATCATTTACATATTATTCGTGTTTGTTCGAGAAATTATTAAGTATTGGTTGTTTGTTTGAAGTATGATTAATTATCTGGGATACGAATCGTACTGTTTTTCGAATATTTATATTTTAGTTTCGGGTATTTTTGTCAAGATGCTATTTCTGGCATATTTTTCTTTTTATTGTTGTAATGTATAAAATAAAGGTAAGATTGTAATATTCTAAGGGTTTTTAAATTTAGAAACTTGATATAGTTGGTCAAGGTAATAGAATTTCGAAAAGAATTCTATTTTCATCATTTTATTAGTTATAGTAATTTATTGCTATTTTAATATTTGATATAATAATATCACGAAAGCAAATTATATTCACGGAATAATGATGTTTAATGGAATACGCTTCTCTTTAAGTATGATTAAAAAGAATGACTAAGATTTAATTGTAATAGACTTCATTAGCAAGGAAGATTTTAACACGATGTTATTAAATATTCCACTCTGCAGGTGCTTCACCGATAGAATTATTCATGAGGAAAACTATTCCGAATTCATTATAATTAATCTCTCAATTATTACGTCCTACGTGACACGAGCACCGTGCATTAATTTTACAAGGTATTTTAATTTGAAATTTCGGAGTAACAGTTTGTCTTTCACGTATAATATAGTACGTGCAATCTTACAGTCTCAAACCGTAATTCACGTCAAATAATCAATTTAAAATCTAACAAATGAAATGAAAATATGTAATTTTTTCGTAATATTTTTATCGACATTAAACATCTACGATTAAAATGGCATGTAACTGAGTAAATATCCAAATGAATACAAAATCAAACCGTACACCGAAGTAAATTTTGTGGAATATTCAGTGACGGCGCGACACGATTTCGAACTGTTCAAACATTTATTCTGCCGAATGTAAAATACGTGGATTATAACTGCGAAATGAAAAAAATGAGGTTTCAAATTAAAAGATGATTGGTCCGCGATATCGCGTCGATGCATTTTTAATGTTGACATGCGCACGATGATTTCGAAGCGCATTAAATAAGTAAAGAGAGGATCTGTCTCTTTAATAACGTTATCCTGGCAAAAGTTCAGTTTGACGAATTCAGGACACGCGAGTTTATAAATCCACCGAGAAATTATTATTTCGCTGAAAATGGAAATCAAGTAAGTTAATTTCGGAAAAAGTTATAGGGCACATGTGACCACGCGCGTCGGAAAATTCAAAGTTTGAAATAAAATTTACACGATGACGAAATCGTACCAGAATTTAATAACGCATAACTCCACAAAATTGAAAACTTTTCTGTACCCATACACCCAGTTTCCACTTAAACCGTCCTCTCTCTTTCTCTCTCTCTCTCTCTCTCTCTCTCTCTCTCTCTCTCTCTCTCTCTCTCTCTCTCTCTCTCTCTCTCTCTCTCTCTCTCTCTCTTATCGGTTACGTCCAATACCCTCGACTCCCACCGCAAATACAATACAATATTCCATCATCCGAAGAATGATTACGTCCCAGGCTGCGCCGTCGCGTTTCGCGCTCTGCCCACAACATCTCGGGCAAACATCGTGTTTAGCAAACAAGCGCGCCCGCGTGCGCTCACAATAGCCCTAGTAGTATAGCCTTTTAGCAATTCCATCGCTCGGCCAAACAATTATATTGCCGCTGATGCGGCGGCGGCGGCTGGGCCTACGTCGGCGATTGATAATTTATATGGCGCGAATTCCCGATAGCCCTGTATGTACGTGAAGATATATACATATATAGTTATACCTCTCCCTCTCTCGCTCTTCACACGTATGTACATATATCTCTTCTCGCCCCCCCCCCCCACACACACACATACGTGGATCTGCATATCTATATCTACACGTAGGCAGAGGCAGCAAGTAGCAAAGCCGCAACTAATTGCTCGCGATCCCGGGTGGCGGCAGCGGCAGCTTCTCTCAAGCAAGCGTTATTATCGAAGAGGCCACTATTAATTACCCCTGAGCGCGCGCGTGCAAGCGCGCGCACGCGCAAGGCTAATTATACGCCCCGCGACGGCTCTTTGTGCCGTCGAGTTTCCTTCACTGTTGCGGTTAACGATGCCGAAATTAATAACACCTACGCGATTAGCGTGTGTGCGCGATAGGATTGTGTGTACGCGCCGGAGAGAGAGAGAGAGAGAGAGAGAGAGAGAGAGAGAGAGAGAGAGAGAGAGAGAGAGAGAGAGAGAGAGAGAGAGAGAGAGAGAGAGAGAGAGAGAGAGAGAGAGAGAGAGAGAGAGAGAGAGAGAGAGAGAGAGAGAGAGAGAGAGAGAGAGAGAGAGAGAGAGAGAGAGAGGTGAAAAGGGTCGGTGTGTGGGTAATTGGTTCACAGGAGGAGATGAGAGAGATAAGGGGAGGAAAGTAGAGGAAGTCGGCGAAAGGTTGTCTCACGGTATTTGTGTCATTCAGTGTGTAGTGTCATATTTTTACAAGTATCCATTTGTATAGTTTTTCGTTTATGCTTTTCAGAGAATTTATGGTTATTTAAACAAAAATGAATAATTAAAATTTATTTATTTATTCCACATAGTTACAGTATTTTTCGCTAGTATTTTTCATAGCGGCATAGCAGCGAACACACGTGAGCGAGGCTCTGGACAAGCAAGCTTCTACTACATGCCGCAGTGCAGCGCAGCAGTCGGGACTCTCCTAAACACATTGGAACCGCGAGGGTATGTAAAGCCGTGAGATTCAGCCATTCGAACGACTCTTTACGGAGAATCAATGTGACAAGGATTACCTTGATTTTGATATCTGAGCTCACTGGGCTTAATCGATTGTTTGCCACTGATTCTGCTGTGCGATGGCACAGCGCTAAATCAGATGCTAAACCTCTATAAGATGTTTTCACGAAAATACTCCAGAATTTCCTGCAGAATTTTCCATGTAATTGCTTACAGTTTCTCTTATAGAATTACCTACAGAATTTCCTATAGGATTTCCTATAGGAATTCCTTCAGGAAAAGCGCGAAATTCATGTAGGATTTCCTATAGAACTTCTTATAGAATTTCATATATATATGAAATTCTATAGGAAGTTCTATAGGAAATCCTACATGAATTTCGCGCTTTTCGTATATATATGAAATTCTATAGGAAGTTCTATAGGAAATCCTACATGAATTTCGCGCTTTTCCTGCAGGAAATCCTAGGGCTGCTTATAGAGTATTCTATAGGATTCCTGTAGGATTTCTACGGGATGCCTACAGGATTTCCTATAGCATTTCTTACAGTATTTGCTATAGGATATTTTTATAAGGGACCGTAAACGTTTACGAATAAAGTAACATAGTCTAATTTTTTAAAATTAGACGATGTTACTTATACCTGCATATGTGGGATATAAAGTAAATGAGGTAATCAAGCGCAACTTTTGCCTCGCTTTTTAGGCTATAAAGTGGCCATTATAGTGGAGATGGGAATACAAATATTTTATATTTGAACTATATACTGTACACATAGGAACGATAAATTAATTTGGAGCAAGCTACGTGCCAATAAATTGGTAGCATTTTTTTTAATAAATCAGTGTTATGTAATATTTTGTGTAATATTCCAACTGGTTTTTTCTCATATAAGTTAAAATATCGTAAATTTAGTTACCTACAAAAGTTGTGATTGGGACAAAAATTTAATATAAAAATCGTAAACATGTTAATATTTCGTGTCTCTCACAATTTAATTTTTCGAGTAAATAATATTTCCATGTGAAGAGTAATCAAATTTAAATTTTTGCATATCCTCGCTTTTCTGAAAATTTATAATATCACGTTCGAAAAAAATTTAAAATATTTCGTATCTTCTAAAAAAAAAACGTTTATCCGCGAAAATAGACCCGTCTACCAAAATACCCCGTCCTCTTAAAAATAACTTCAAAAACAGTTCATCCCGCAGTTTCATTCACACACAACCAAACACAGACACTTTACCAAAGCATCAGTGCATCCAATTTCCCTTTTTCAAATTGCATATGAAGACACATCGGCACGCATCCCGCGTGATCGAACGAAAGCAAACCAATGGAACCCCAGTCCCTAAGCCGCCACATTGGCATTGCACTCACGCACCGCATGAATAGCCGCCGGATTTCTCTCTCTTCCTCGGATAATTTTTATACCAGCGAAAGCCTCCCTCCTCGCCTTGTAGATTCTATTCTTTCGCCGCTCCGACGCTCAGACACGTAGGCGTGCGCGCGCGCACGCCTTAATGACACGCCATTCCCCCCGCGCGATTCCAGATTTTCCCCTTGATATGAAATAACGTTATTTAACATCGCGCGCCACCGCCTCGTCGCTGGGGAAAAATCGCATTACCGGGAAATTCATTTAGAAGTTTCACCACGGGACTCGTCTCTCCCTCTCTCTCTCTCTCTCTTTCTCTCTCTTTCTCCCCTCTTTCTTCACCCCCGCATGTCGGCAAAATTTTTTCTAGCCTTTTTTTGTGTAACGCGGCGAATGTATTTCTCACTCTTCACTCGTTATGTATTTCCCTCCGCGTTGGAAAATTGTGCGGTCTTCTTGAGAGAAGAGAGAGAGAGAGAGAGAGAGAGAGAGAGAGAGAGAGAGAGAGAGAGGAGAGAGATTTAAAGTCGAGACCATTCATTCTGCCATTGACGTTCGTTATTTTATACACAGAGCGAAGAAGAAGAGCGGCAAGTCGCCGAGAAGTTTTCCGTATAATTACGGCGCGCGCGGAGTATTGGACGGATGAGAGGAATAAATGTACCTTATTCGTATTAAAATTCGGAAAACTAAAAGTTAATGAAACCCTCGCGGCGATCCTTTGAGGCAATAAGAAGGAAATTTCAAATCCGCTTCGAAGTTTCATTGTGGTTCTCACGCTCGCTCGCTCGCGATCCTTTTCCCAAAATGACTCGTTGTTTCATTACGATGTCGCATTTAATCTTCTTTGATTTGAAAGTCAAATTTCTTTGTTATCGCTGCCAGTTGTATAAGAGTTATCGAACTTTGCAGCTAAAATTTTCCCTCTGTCCAAAATGGTTTTATTTCAGTGGAGCAAGTATAAAGTTTTCGAGTATAATATTCAACATGCAAAAGCACAATACATTTTATTTTAATAATTTCGGTCCCAAAATATTTGTTCACCAAATATACTCGCAACTAACCCTCCATTTCAGCAACCTTATATTCTCTTTCACCTCAATCAGAGAACCAACCATGCCCGCAAATTAAAAAGAGCTCATTCTTCCCTTTTTCTCCCTCTGAAAAATCCACTTTAAACTCTCTCTTACTGCGCGATCCACTTATTCAATTCCTCAAAACCTTCTCTCTCTCTCTCTCTCCCTCTCTCGCTCTCTCTCTCTCTTATCGACTGGGTACTCCGTTTTCTCTGCCCAGCGGTGCATTAACCGTGAAAGCGCCAGCGCTTCTGCCTACTGCAACCGGGGAGGAAAACATTTCGCGAGGGATTCGTCGGCGCACCCATATTCTTCCTCCTTCCCTTCCACGCTTGGTGCATCTTTATATGCACATGTTATATCTATAGCTGGATGCACACACACACACACGGGTGACTCTCGTAGCTTTGAGCTCAAAGGAAGGAACGAACGTCTCGGTCGCCCTCCATTTACTTCCTCTTATAGAGCGAATTCTTTCTTCTCTCTCTCTCTCTCTCTCTCTCTCTCTCTCTCTCTCTCTCTCTCTCGCTCGCTCTTTCTCGTTCGCTCGCTCTCTCTTGGCTTTGTTCGGTAGCATAGAGGATGTATAGGCCGAAGAGAAGAATTTCGCCCAAACTGCTCGATGGTAAATTGATTTTGTTTTATGACGATTCGGCTGCCCGAGGCGATGGTGGGGGAGGGAGGGTATGGAGTAGAGATGAAAGGTGAGGTAAATGTAGTGAATGCTAATGTGTTAGAGAAGAAGGTCAGCAGAAAGGGTGGAGGTTAAAAGTTTAATTCGGTTTGCGCGTTATGGGGATGCGAAGTCTGTAAACGCGACGGTGTATGTATTTATAAGTGTTTTTTGCTTGCGTGTTGTCGTTGAACGAAGTTTCGAATATTTAAAGCGACGTGTTTATTGGTTTTACTCAGTTGCTGTTGAACTCCGTATAACTTTAAACTTACTTTCCGTCTTCCTATCTGAGAGAAATAGTTTACCAAAATTTGTTATAAGTGTATCAAAAATATCTATAATATGTATCAGCGCTGAGACATATTTGCATTATGGCGAATTTTTATTATAATAATAGAAATAATTAATATATTTCAGAATAATTTTTCTAACAGTTAATTATAAAAATTATTATGACTGTGATAGTAGTACATTACGATACAAGGGTCTGAAGTGGCACTGTTTGGCACGGCGAGTTACGCGCCCGAGCGCAGCGAGAGCGCTAACGCCGTGTCAGAAAGTGTCACTTGAGACACGTGTATCGTACGTTATTTTATAGTACTGCCTGCCTTAAGTCCACCGACACGCCTTTCCGTGTCTTCAGTAGATCTTTCTCGCACCGGAAGGTTAGCGCACGAGCGTAGCGAGTGCCATAAACACGGTACCAGAAAGGGCTACTTACCGCACGGAAAGGCGTGTCTAAAGTGCCACGCAGTGCTATAAAAATTATTACATTACATAGTAAAAATTTCATTCTAGTAAATATTCCAAACATTCTATTTATTTTTATTTTAGTACAAAATAAATTTTATTTTATAATGTAGTTCAATTACTATAAACATAGTAAAAAAAAGCTACTTTTAAAAATCAACATCTGATCATAAGAAATTTGGCTACCCAACATAGTAAAAATGGCCACGCCATTTAGTACTTTCTGCGCACGTTAAGGCGCATATGTGTTGCCTTGCTTTTAAGTAAATAAAACATCGAAAAACTCGATTCAATTATTTTATTTTTATATTATGCAAATGAATTACAAGCTATTGTGGGTATTATGATGGTTATTTATTGCCATAAAATTATCATTGAAGTTCTCTCGTAAGCGGCGATAGCAAATAATATCAGTTCCAAAATTTTGTACTCAAGAGTCTCATATGGGTAAGTGGTTGCCACGACTGCCGTGCCGAGGGTCCAGAGATCGAATCCAGTCTTCGTCGTAAAGAAAATTTTTATTTCTAAATTTATTTATTTTAACATTAAATGTGTCATTAGGGTCTGCCGCCCGAACGGAAATTGATTTAGGGCTAACACTAGGGCCTTGTCCGATGTTCTAGAAAAATTACAAGGTCCTATAACATGGCACCTCGTAAATCCCGATGTAAGTGGAGTAACGGGACGCCTACGGGGCTCTGGCAGTTTATTCGGACTTGTTATTTCTACTTAATTTCCTGCATTAAATAATTAGTCTCGCGCAAAGCTCTAAAGTCACCCGAAATGATTAAGAAATCATCATTAAGTTGTTTTAGACAAGTTACCCGCGTAATAACGACAAAGTAACAATACTATGAAAATTTATTGTAACCCCAAAAATGAAATCACGTCAATGCGATTTTAAGGCTTTCGTAGGGCGTGGATCCGGGAATGAACGTCAGGTCATATTCAAGGCGACACGCAATAGCCCTTAGACGGCGTTTGTTCGACGTCACTAAGGCCCTATCATTACTATCAGGGCCGAACGGTAGCGCCATTACGCGCCTTGCTAGGGGCCCTTACGGAGAACCTCATTGGGTCATTACAAACATCTAAGGCAAACCCTATTCGTTTCCCGTTCGGGCGGGCGCGATAGTTTTGGAAATATGAAATAATGAAAATGTAAATTAAATTTTTGTATATTTGAGCTCAATCGCAAAAATTACTATGTTGGATAGCAAAAATTAATACAATTAAAATGTCTCACCGTTGCTACAAAATATAGTAATATTTCTTACGTTTATAATAAATTTTCCTACAACGTACACTTCTCTCATACAATTTTCGGGTAAGAGTATATCTGAGTTTAAACTTAAACTACAAAATTTATGATATAGAATAAAATATATCCAGATAAAAGTTCATTCACGGTTACCACTAAGGAGGTAATTTCCTGAAAATTTTCAGCTAGCTTTCTGTCTCTCTCGGTCCTTGCTTTTACAACAATTTAGTGCCCCCAATAAAATTACTCATAACAGAGTGGCTTTCCGAGTTTCCGACCATTGAGTGCGCGCGCGCTCTCAACAAATTTTCCGAAACTCCGGGAGAAAACAGCGCCACGTAGAATTGAAACAACCCGCTTCTTCCCGGGCCATTTCACCCCCGTGAAACATTCATCGATTACAACACTTTGCAACGACTTGACGAAACGACCCGAAACATGCCCTCGCTGATCCTTCCGCCATTGGCGAAGGGAGAGAGTAACGAAAAGCCAGCTGTTCGTGAATTCACAACGACATTAACTTGCGATTCAGTCGGCAATTTTCATTCTCTACGAGATTTCCTCCCCCCACACTCTTTACATGCATATAATACGTACTGCACATCGCGCATTCCGGTGAAACATTCATATATACGTAGACGGCTGTCTTCATTATGTATGTAGGCATCTCGCTTTTCTCGTTCTCTTCTTTTTTAATCTACGAGGAGGCGGCAGAAGTGGAGGAGGAAGAACGTTATTTCGGATGGTTACGCAAGCGGAAGAAGGATCTTCTTCGCTTTTTGTTTATTTAATCAGAGAGTGTTGCGCAAGAGGAAGAAAGAGCGGAGAGTTTGTTTGTTTATTCATTCATTCACGCAAATTGCTCGTGCGATGCCTCGGGACCAGTATGTGAAAGGGGAAGTGCAATAGCGTTGAGTTTTCATGGGGAATCTCTTCGACGGGGGAATTAGCATTGACGCGCGGCTCTGTTCTACGGGCAATTGCTCGAAAGAGGAATAAAATATTACTGGAGTTGATTAGTATTTATTTGTTATTCGCTTTTGATGGCGGTATAGAGCAAGGCTGCCTGCTGCCGTTAATAAATATTTTATGAAGGTAGAGGCTGATGCAGGTGACAAAACGTATCATGCAAATGTCGACCGACGCTTGTCATTTCAGTGCGTGGCTACGGGATTTTCGACTGAAATCACAGGGAAATCATCGATTAAAAACCGCGTTCGACATTCCTGAGCAAACCAGTCATATCGATGCGAAACAAAGCAATTTTCAACTTTGAATAATCATAAATTATCGTCAATAATCTCTCCATTATTTTCAAAACCCATTATACAGCACCGCAAAAGAAAAAAGAAAAATCCGAAAATTGTTTACGCTTTCAACGAACGAATTCATAATTAAGTAAAAGCAAATATTTGCCAGCCGTTACGAGGCTCGAAACACAGTATGCGGCCGTTTGTTTTGAAAATAACTTCGGCCTGCTGCCTGCGCGCGCGTATAGGAACGATTGACTGCGGGCGAAGGAATCTCTCTCTATCCAACACGGGGAGTTCTTCCGGCCGAGGGAATTAATCTTGGCGCTATATTGATGCGTACACTTCGAACGGCATTCCGAGAATACGCGAGCCTATATATCGGATCTGCTACTCATAACGAGAGAGTGCGCAGTCACGCGCGGAAGACAAGAATAAGGAATCCGCGTTGCGAGGGGGAGGGGGGGATTTATTTCGAGAGCGGCTGAATGCGCGCGTTGGAATTAGCGTTGGCGCGCGCCAACTGTGTATTGATTCTGGGTGAGAGACTCGTGGCTGGATTCTACATAGTTTAAAGTGCTTGGGTGTTTTTTTTTGTAGCGCAAGCACAATTTTCGCGTTTTTTGAACCTATTAATAGAGCCGAAAGCGACCGCTTGTCGACCAGCGGGCGGTAAAAATTGAAAAGCACCCGCTGCTCGCCGTAGCGGGCGGTAAAAAATCGCAAAGCGCCCGCTGCTCGAATTAGCGGGCGGTAAAAAATCAAAAAGCGCCCGCTATCGTTTTTGAATGGAGTTTTCAAGATTGTTTAAGAAAATCATCGATATTTTGAAAAATCGCAAAAATCTATACTTGTGATACAAAAAATATGGTATGCACCAAGGGCTAAGTGGGTTTTTTGACCTCGTGTGGTTGCAGTACTCGTCTTCGGTTTGCAAACGCACTTGCCTTCGACTCGTACTGCAACACCACACTCGGGCTAAAAAGACCCACTTTACGCCCTTGGCACACAATATACTATTTTCGAGCGAAAAGAGTGCGGAATAGAATTTTTTCGGCAATCAAGAGAAATTTGATAAAAAAAAATAATTGATTCGTTAGTGGTTATATACATATATACAGAAAATTCGTTTATCAAATTTGCCTAAAAAACTTTTCAATGCAAATCGGACTGATGAATATACAAAAAAAATCGCCCTACATCCATTCTATACAACCACTACATAGAAACGAGCTCGTGCACTCCGCCGTGAATCGTATCGACACCTTAACGTACAAAATTAAAATACGCTCCTCTCTCACTCCGTTCGCGCCGAGCTACTCGGAACTTTTCCGCCAGCGCGTGTATACACCGCTGCGATAAAATTAATCCTGTCAATTTGTCCCTCTCCCTCTCATTCTCTCTTTCGCCCGCAACTTTAAAATTCAATCTCCGGTCAAGTGTCCGCCGGCCACTTAATTCCCCCGATCTCTTCCTCTCTTTCACTCTCGACCTTCGCGCGAAATTAACCGCGCGAAGGGTTGAAAATTTCCCTGTCACATATCGAACATAGGAAAAAAAGATCGACGAGACTTCACGACGCTGAAGTTAGCAGCTCAGACTTGACAGCTACTAGTAATAAACATGATTCAAGGGCTTCAGAAACAAATTTTTCTTACTTTTTAGATTAATTTGGTTTATTAATATGTCAAAAATCACGTTATCGTACGTATAATTAAATTTATAGATAATAGTAGAAGTGGTGTAGGTGTAACAACGATCATCGTCGCGCGTTAACCATGTGTGTGACGCAGAGAAACCGTGTGCGGAAAGCCGACAGGCGAGGGCTTACATATATGAGCTGCTGGAGCGCGGACGGACTGTTTCGATCTCCCTTTGTCTACGTGCAGAGAGAGAGAGAGAGAGAGAGAGAAAGAGAGAGAGAGAAACGAGACTGGGTCGTCGGGGATGTACGGGCGCGTCGTTACGTAACACCGATGAAGCGCTGTGTGGACGTGTGTGCAGAGGAGAGGAAGCCGAGCGGAAAGTCGACTTGTGACGCGGGACACGAATACGTTTTGTGTGATGGATTTGTTATGAAATGTTTGTTTATCGAGATTTTGGGAAGTGGTTGGTGTGTTTGTTTGAGTTTTAGTGGAAAGTGGATTGGCGGTTGGTGGGTTGTAAAACAAATGGCTGAATAGTTGATTTTTAAAAGAAGAGGTTTAGTTTAACGCGAAAGAGCGAACAATTTATTAGTCTTTTTTAATGGATAAAGAATTAATCAAAATATTAAGTTGCAACTTACAAAACTGCACAGAATTTCAAGGCATATCTTGGTGACAAGAACATTGCTGCAATGTTATTTATAGATGATATTTAAAACGCAGGTAATTTTAAAAAATCAAGGAGTGCGGGAGCGCTCCGAAGGCAAGTATAGAAGAAGCCTGAGGGTCGACTGCGCTACATATACAGTGAAATGAGTGCCCGAGAAATTGAAATATTTACTGCAATTTTCAATCGCTTTTATATTAACTAAAATTAAAATAACAACATGCTATTTGGTTATACTATGTTGCACAAAAAGTTTCATGCAAAAAGACACTCTCATTTAAGAGATATTAAATAGTGAAATTTTTTTCGTAATTTTTTAGGCACGACCGCTACTCGGGAGAGCCTTATAATTTCACCATAGCGAAAATTGTCTGACTTCAAAAACTAACAATTTAATACAAGAAAAGTCTTTTCCACCCAAAATGAGTCCGTTTTAAGAGTTTTCTGTGATGTATGTATGTCTGTACGACCGTATGTACGGATGTTGCTCGACTATCTCAAGGAATTTTCGACCGATTCCTTCGAGATTCCGGGAAAATACTCCTCTAATTATACCTAAGTGCTGGTTTTCTATTGAGATCGATGAAGCATTTTTAAAATGCGATCAGAAAGAAATATCTCAAAAAATCGATTTTTCTGCCCTCCGGCTGGAAAGCGCCAACTTCCTGGCCGCTGCGCGAAACTAAATAGCCGCTTTCCGGCGCCGTCAAGCAGAAAAATAGTATACACACCTTGTCCAGTAAAAAAGAAAGCCTCAGATCACATGTAATTGTCGGCCGAGGCTTGGCCATAAGATCTGAGACATTTCTTATTTTACTGGCCTAGGTATGTAATATACTATTTAAACCTAATGTTTAGAAAAATTAATTTTAAGCTAATATCTACAGGTCTATCTGCTAAAACTAATTAAAATACACCTTTTTTCTGTTAGACACTTTTTTCTACGAGCAATATTTGCCAAGATAACCGCGAAAAACGACATAAAAGGTAAAAAATGGACGATTTGTAACTGTAACTTGACAGTATTTGATTTTACACAAAAATGTTAAATACAAAAGTTGTATAAGATAATATTTAAACAAAACTTTTTTCCATTTAACATTTTCATCTAGAATCAACTCCTGACGAGTTATACTTATAAATGCAACAAACAATACTGAAATAAAAATTAAAATCTAGATTTTAATTTCAACAAAGCGCATAATTAACACAAACCATTTTATTTTTCCACCTCGTCCCAACCGATTCTCCAAATCGCAAATTAATGAAACCAAATTCCTTCGGCCATTCACTAACCAAATATCTTAGACACTGTGTACAATTTTTCCATTTCATTCCAAACCAAGCATTACCGACAACAAAGCCACAACAATTTCGCGCCACCCACCCGCAGTCCACAAAAAAGCCTTTCCTGCGCAATTAACAATCAAATTACGTTTCATCACGGCTACAGCCGCGCGAGATCTAACATCAAGCGCCCCTCCGGCTACAAAAGCTCGCTCCCGCGGTTATTTCTTTGCGATAAAGTTTATCACCCCGCGCTCCCGCAGCTTTTACCACGCACACGCGCGCAGACGATAAATATACACCCGGCAAGAGCTTTTTTCGCTTTCCCTCTTTCCTCACCCCACCCCTTCCCACGACACATAGCTTTTCATTCCCTCTTGCTCGTTCGGAAGTTCTTTACGACCTGCGACTCTCTTCTTTTGTTTTTCAGTCTACGGAAAATGCTTGGTACCATCTTTCGTCGGTGACAGTTTCGCATACGCGATAATGAGAGAGATAGAGCTCCTGAGAGTGATACGCTGGATAATAAAATTACGAGGTCGCCGCGGGGGTGGCTTGACAGCCGTCCGCGTGATTGCGCGGATTTAAGCTCGCGCGCTCGCTCACCCGGGAAAGGCGCATATCGCGCGAGGCTTGGATCGAATTAGGGATTTTCGTGGTATATATAGAGGGCGAATTCGGTCTATAACGGATTTCGCGGATACAGAGATGTAGGTGTACGTATGCGCTGAGCGAGGCTTTTCGCACGGGGTACAGGTATATACATCTGTTGGGTTTCGAAAGTTTTTGATGGGAAAAGTTTTTTCGGAACGTTTTTCTTTCTTTTCCGCGCTCGATAAATAACGGGTTTTAATTTAACCAAGCGCGCGAGAGTAGCTTTATAGCCACCTAATTCAAGTATATAGAGCCGCATTCAATTTCAGTTAAAACTAATCAAATTATATACGTAGAAAATTGCGCGGTAAGCGTTTATCTGGATAAATCAATGTACACGCACTCGGCCACGTCGTCGTATTTATTAATTTTAATTGCACAGCGGCAGCTGGATGATCCTCTAACGCTTCGCTCTCGCTCGTTTGATATTTCAAAATGTGTATACACGCACACACGTATATATACACACATTCGCCAGCGAAACTCATTAAAACACGCGCGGTGCCGGCTTTGTGTTATAAACTACATAATAAAGCGGAGCAGCAGTGGCAGCAGTGTTATTCCAAAACTTCTGGATCAGCGGATTAAACAGTCCTTAATTTTATACGTATGCCCGCATTCAGGAGCTCAATATAACTAGCCATTCATTAGTGCGCGAGCCGTTGGGCGAAACTTTCTGATATTAAATCACAACGCGTATCTATATCTACGAATCGCGATAACAAAACGAATTTCGAAAAACTTGTTGCGCGGAGGCGCGCGCGAGCTCGAGGTGTATTACACACGGTGAGTATTAATCGTGTATATGTTTGAGCTGCAGCGCGTGCCACTAGGGTGGTATATTAGATGGGGAAAAATTGTATCGCTTTCTGAGTTTTCTTGTCGCTATATACGTCCCATCAAAAATGCATCGCACGCGCGGGTGAAAGGCCTAATCTTATCCTCGTTGCGAGGCGTGAGTTTCAATTTTCAATACGTTCTTCCCTCTTGCGTCGAAGAAATTTCATTCCTTTCGTCTCTCATGGTCCCAAAAGGCGAGAGTGAAAAAATTCTCGGCATAGTCTGCTGGAAATTTGGCGGAAAATTTTTAAACATTTTTTTTGGAACTACACGTTTCTTTGTGTGCTGAAAATTCTATGGACTTTATTCTGTAATTTTGACGGGAAAAAAAAATTGGTTGAACCTTGGTTGAGTCCTCTAAACTTTTTTAATTCAACATTTTTTATATTTCAATAAAATTACTATTGTTTAAAGAGATTAATTTATCATTTAACAAAATTAATGAATCAAAATTATAATTACAAATAGTCGCCGGAAAAATATATCCAATTGAATGAACTAATTGTTTCTTCTCTGTATAATATGTTACCCTTTATTAATAAGGGAAATAGAGAAAAGGCTTGAAAGCTGAAGAAGAAAAATTCGAGAAAAACAATTTCAAATCGTCAACTTGGTCCAAACCTCTTTACATATTCCTACTCCCTCTCGCTTCTTGATTTTTCATTCAACCAGCGCCAGCAGCATCCAACGAATTACCGCTACTATAAATTCGCGATCCCCGCATAATTACCCCGACGACCGGCTGGCGCACTGAATGCCGAATGCGCTTTGTAATCGGGTGTCGAGAGAGAGCGCGCGCGCGCTGGGAAACGCCAGAATACTTTATGGGAGGACTTGTTGGCCGATTGTTTTAAGCGCGTGATTTGCACTCTCGAGGGTGCCGCGCGATTGCTTCGACTGCGCTTCCCCGGGAGTTTATGATTGGGGGGGTATAATGAGCGCGAGTGACTGCACGCGCGAGCAGGAAGCAGGTGCTCGCAAATAACGCGCTGCTCGTTTCTATAGTTTGAGATATAATGCGCGGGTGAGATGAGGTTGTACGTAGTTATGGTGGAGGGATTATCTGGAATGTAATAATTTAGTTTTCTAATTGGAGTCGGGCACGGGTGCTACATGTGGATCGTAAATTACCGGCAATTTGTTTGATTTTGATGGCGTTGTAAATGCTACATAACACGTTAAACAGTTTAAAAATTATGTAAAGGGGTTACTTCCCGTTTTTTTCAATAAAATAAAAATTATAGCGTATTCATTGAATTTTAAATATCGTTTAGAGATTCGCATTAATATCAACTTATAAGTCAATTGCACTCGAAGAATTAAAACGTTATCCGAAGAGAAGAATTTTTCATTTCAATAATTACGTAAATTAAAAGTCCATTATTTATTCTCGTAAATAAAAGATACCACATTTTTAATTCCAATACTATTTTCAGAAAACCAACATCAGCACAAATGAATTATTTGCACGCAAAAATGTCTGCGCGATCGCACTCGTAAAGAACTAATTATTATCATCTCCTGATAATCTATCGAGCCCTTCTCTTTAACGAAAAATCAATCTCACTCGTCGTTCGCGTTCTCTCTCCCACAGCGACGCGCATCAACCGTGAAAAACGGGGCCGCGGATCACCCACGCATTAAACTTTACGAGATTGGCTTTCCGCGTCCCGCGTATTCGTATACGAATGCATATACGTATGTGTATACACAGACACACATATACTCACACTGCACGTATATCGCCCCCAAACGGATTCCCGATGAAACGAGCGCCGCGATATAAATAACGAATCCGCCGCGCGTTTTTCAGCTGTGCATAATTCGATTTTCATCGCCCGATGTTTAATATTTTAACCAAACAACGCCTAGCTTCCGCTCGTTATTTTTAACAACGCGTCGAGATATATACGACGGGGAGCGCAAGAGCGAGCATATAAAGGCCGAATTAAAATAGAACGAAGTCGCGCGCACGAGAGCTTTTGGGTTTGCCGAAAAGTGTAGAGAGAGTTTTCGGTGAGCATTTTTTTTTATTTTTTGTTTTGAATTCTTTAACGAGTGGAAATGCGAATGCGAATAATGGAGTCTTTACGGGCGACGGGGCGACAAAAACGCGCGGCATTCGTTAGGCTCTATAGGTGGACCGCAAACGAATTAATTATTCGCGTGTGTATAATATGGTAGAAGGCAGAGAGAAGGAAACAATACACGAGTTATTCGATTCTCGCGTAAATGATGCTTGCAATGCAGGCGCTCGCGAAAATGCGCAAAATAAATTATAGCGGGGATGTGTATATTGATCAAGGACAGCCGAACGATTCAAATGAAATGGAATAAATACCATTTCATTTGTCAAAAGATATAATATGTGCACGCGTTTCATTATGCCTTCTAAATTAATTAATTTTGATCCGGATCAATTGGACGAAGGGTAAATATTTCCAGAGTTATTATGTGATGGATCGTTTGGGAACTAATATAATTGGGTATAACGTTACTTATTCATTGATTTCGCGATTAATTTTGCGCTCGGGATAGAATTCGAATGAAATGAAATGCCATACCGGGTAACGCGAATGATTCCGCAGAAAATACCTGCATTTTACAGCATCGTAATTACACCGATAACAGCGTTGGCAGGGGCAACAATTTCAATCATTTTGGTCGCAATTAAATGTAAGACACGTGTGCAAAGTTTGTTGCACAAATAATAACGACGAAATTTAAAATTAAATTCGATCTTTGGGGACTGAGTTCCGGAAAATAAATTCGAGCGAAATCGATAAAAGCCGTAGTTTTTTGCTAGCGGTTCGAGCCTTTCGTTTGATCGCCCCTCTGGGATTTGCTCAAATCCCATTCCCTGATACTCTTGACTAAATTTTGCTAGCAAAAAATAGTCTTCCGATTCGTTACTGCGGTATTAGTTTTTCCAATACTCTAATTCTTGTCTTAAAGATGAAACTTGTTATCTATGTTGGTATTTGTAGTCGAAACTGCATTGGTATTTTGAGGGCTTGTGCGTTTCCAACACTCCAGTAGTATAAAATGTTACAATAAAAATACGACGTAAAATAACGTATTCCTTAGTTTTTGAAAATTTTAATATTTACAGTTAATATTAATAGAAATATTTACTCATTTGTCAAAAAATTTAATTTATTAAGACGATGAGCTAACTATTTTATAATATAATTTTTCCTAATAAATACTAAACGGAGAAAAATGTGGTAAATTTAGCATAAATTTATAGTAATTTTTACAATGTAGCAAAAATTGCCATAAATTAATCGCAATTTTTACCACAAATTATGACAATTTTTTTTATGAGTTGAGTCTGTCCCAGATTTACAATCAGACATAATAATTTTCCTATAATATTTTTCTCCGTGTATTCATATGCAATTTCTAACAATATCGGAAAGACTTATATATAATAAGCTTTTCTAAAATTTACCATATGTAATCAAAATTAGTTTAATTAATTAATGAGTAGAAACGCAAATAGCTTATTTTCATATTAACTCGATTCAATTTCGATAACGAATCTCCAAAAATAGAACATAATTATATCCTTATACTCGCCAAGCAGGGCGCTACCGAACTCTTTGATTCGTTGAAAATAAAATTAATATAAAAGAAGCGTCGATGTTTATGTTACTCTTTGTGTATGTACGTTCTAATAGAGATACGACTATCTACAAAACGCAGAAACAATGATTCCTATTAATTGGTTGTTTTATTTTTTTTAATCCATTCATTTCATGTTCCACGTATATGAATATACTACAACAATGAATTACAAATCAAGAAAACAAACTACTATCATAAATAACCGACAGGATATGCTGATGATGTATAGTAGTTATCGTGCACTCGTACAGATTGTTATTATTACTTGTAAATATGTTTTAAATAAAATAAATATAAGACATTCGATCGCATTAAAACATTCGACTAACCTCCCAAATCAGCAAAACAATAACTCTCCACTTTGCACACACGTTTCAACTTTTACCTCGAAAAGAACATCCACGACCTAAAAATAGCCGACCTCCTCGTCACCAAATCGTTTGTCCCACTAATATAACATTGTTCCACATTTTTCACCACCTCTGCCGCAGCTGTATCCCTTATGAGCGGACGGAGCAACCCAAAAAAGATGTTAAAAAACGAATTGACCGACCACGGAAAGACGCCAAGATGAAACCAATTGGGATCAATGTCTCACGTTATTGCAAACGAAAACCCCTAATTTTTTCGTCCTGATGGTCAGTAATTTTTTTATTAACAAAAAACTTGTAAAATTATAAAAATTTTAGAAATCGATGTTTCGACCAGGTTACCTTTTTTCGGTAAATTGGGCAAAAATAAACACTTTTTGACTAATATCATTGTTTCCGTCTCGGTGATGTTCCGTCTCGGTGATGTTGCTACACGAAGGTCGAAAGACCTCACCGATTCTCAAACGCTTGGAATAAGTGCACTAGTTGGCTTCGCTGATGGCATACCAACGTTGGCAGACGCTTTCGTTGCACGTCCTGTTGATGTAGATCAGCTTGTTGAATATCATACCCAGACTGTAGTCATCCAGATCGTTGATGGTCAACTTTTTTTGCTGTTACGGCGCTCAATGTGGGAAGCTGGGTGTACTGTTCCGGAGGAACAAACGACTGCACCGGCTAGAGTTCTTTGCCAATTTCTTTTTGACCGCGACTTCGATCATCTCGACCCTGATCAGCTGGAGTTCCTGCAGATAGAGCAGAGTCTAAAATTGAGATCGCACATAAGCTTGCCGAGTCGGTCGTCCAGCTAAAGTACAGAACCTCTAGCACTAAAGCAAGCTGTAGAATCTACGATCTCTAGACCTAAAAGTTGAATGGCTTGAACAAGATCGCGTAAGAATGGAATGGCTCGTAACCGAGTTCATAGCAGATATTGCTAAAAATTGTCGAAAAATTGAGAGTCTCTTCTTGGCTATTCCCGCGGAGCATGCATATAACCAAGATGTCTTTGCGCCGCTCTTTGACCTGCCTTATATGCAGAGGTTCGTTATTATAGTAGAGGAAAATGAAATGCCATGTGAAGAGCGTGATAGGTTGCTCCAAAGAGCACCACATCTTGAGTTCTTCGTAATAGACACATGTGCAGGTGTGTAGGTATTCTAGATACGAGAACGGAACGATTCAGATTTTTGATTCCTGTTACCAACACCCCAGAGGTTCGGTATGGTAACTCGAGCTTAGCAGTTATAATAATTGCTGCGTAGGCTGCGGGAACGGTGACGACGAGGATTGTACGTAGTTGAGTGAACTTATAAACATCAAGGCCCTGGGTAAAAGAGCGACGTGTTATGTATATTTTGATCTGTTTTATTGTTATAGATTATATCTATTTTTTTTTAATTTTGTATCGATTGTAAATCCAATAAATAATGAAAGTATAGACATCTGCAATAATGCAAATTAATAGTCATAATACTATCTGGGGATCACATAAAACTGATCTCAACGTAGCGAACGGAAAAAATAGCGCTATTGATCTCACATTTAGTAGCTGTAATATAGCAATATAAGTTTACTGGAGTACGCTTAACTACTGATATGGTAGCGACCGCTACCCAATACTAATAAACTATGATAATGCGAACGGAAACCTACAAAATACATTCACCAAAATATCAATTCCACCAAGTTGATTGGAATGAATATAAACATATGATATCTGAGAAACTAGATGAATAAACAAAGGGCATCAATGATAACACCGTGAGAAAGCAATATAAACATTGACGACATCATTTCGAAACTTAATAAAGTTATAATAGATGCTGCTGACGCCAGTATTCCAAAAAGCCAAAACTTTACAAATAGATCGAAGATTAGCGAATGGTGGAATGAAAAATGCGTGAGAGATATAAAAAACGCTAAAAGAGCTTAACAAGTATAAAAAATAAAAAATCGAAGAAAATAAAATAGCATATAAACGCCTAAAACCAATATCAGTAAATCCCAAGCATGGTTTGATTTTCTGAATTCAATACCACCAGTTACAGACAAAAAAATTTTGGAGTAAAATAAAGGCGATTGAAGGACATAAATCGTGATCTATCCCAAGCACTAGAGGAAGACAATAAGGTGGTGAGTGATCCCGACAATATAGCTGAGATATTTGCAAAAAAAATTTGCATCGAACTCCAGCGATACAATTATAATCAAGAATTTCTAGACTACAAATAGCTTAATAAATTTTACACCACTCTAACCTCAAAATCATAACTTTAATATGATTATTGGGCTCTCGTGGTATAAAATACGGTACGACACTGGTGCGTAAGGTGATTTTTACCGCATTCGACTTTTCGCACTCGCTTCGCTCGTGCGAAAAATGTCTCCTGCGGTAAATGATCACCTTCCACACCCGTATCCTAATGTACTATTTCTCTATTCCTCGGGCGAAAGTACGCGTTTTCGCCGTTTGTTTACACTAGAAGAAGAAGCACTTTTGCCCACTGAGTGCGTCAATTGTTTCACGCGCGACCAAAAGCTCTGTGAGCAATGTTTTGAATAGCCTAACCCCATATACGATACAGCAGAGTGTGACTTTGCCGTGCGGAAGTCGCGAAAGTGTGCAACTTCGGCGCGGAACTGTCTCTCATCGGGAGCGTGGTGCTCTCAATCAAGAAGGATGGTATACTATCAATTCATGTTTATTTATTTGGAAATATCCTCTCTCTCTCTCCTTATCTCTCTTTATCTCTCTCTATTTTAGCCTATTGGCGGAACATTATGATATTCGCCTCGGCTTCGCCTCGGTCGTCATATCACGTGCCTGCGAAAGTTCCATTTTCTCCCCTTGTAAGAAAATCTACTATAAACATAGACTCCACTCCACCTTCTCGAAGAAAAACTTTTCTATTTAATACGCGGAAGCATCTCGTAGTTTATCGGATCAAACAACCCGTATCGTATCTCACGGCGAGAACAATAAATACACGTACACGTAGCCGGCGGCGCGTCCATATAGCACCAGCGGTCCTGTTCTCCACCACGAGACATCACACGCACACAGAGCCGATATAACCAGGCGATCGAGTGGTACAGCGGTGGAAGTACAACAGTCGGCGTCGCCCCGCCGCGTAACTTTCCCTCGGCGTAAGTATTTGCGTCGTTGCCAGGGGCGACACTTTGTACTCTCTCTCTCTCTCTCTCTCTCTCTCTCTCTTTGCAAAGCTACGCCATGCGAACATTATTATTATCATTATTTCGTCGTCGTCGTAGTCGTTAGCGGCGGCATTGGTGTAACTTTTGTCTCTCGCGAGAGTGCTGCACCACCGCGTGCCGGCGGGATTTCTTCTTCTTGTCCGCAGTGCACCGAGAAAGAGAAAGTTCCTTGCTACGGGTAGGTATTTTATCTCCGGACGATAAAGAAGTTTTATTAGCGCTTTTTTCGGTCGGGGTAAAGGCTTGAAAGAGAGAAAGAGAAAGAGAGAGTTTGATAAAGTTTCAGTGCTGCAGGGTGACGATAGGCTTGTTGGAGGGGGCACGTGGCTCTCGAAAAAGTTCGGCTGAGTGCGGCGAAAGATTTTCATCGTACAAAATGTAAAGCTCCATTTTTCGACTTTTGAAGTTTCGTTTCGACTAGCGTTTGGGTATACCTATACACACACACACACACACACACACACACACACATACACCACACACACACACACACGCACACACACATACTTTTTGTATTGAGTGAATGCGTGCGCTGTGTATAGTTTGCGCTTTGTGCTGCGTCAGTTCGGGGCAATCGCTTTTTTCGCGTTGTGTATTGTGTACAATTGCTCTCGATATGCTTTATGGCACAGGTCAAGAGGGTGTAGAGGCTGGGTGTATTTTGCGGATGCTTTGTGAAAAACATAAATGGGGAGGGAAAATTCGTCGGGCTAAATTATACGAGAGTTTTCGTGCTTTGTGAAGAATAAAGATGCGAAGGGAAATGACGCGAGACAAAAAATTGTAAAATTAAAGAAGAAAATCGTGTTTCTGTGTCCGTTGGATTCGGTTAGTCTCGTGTGTGTGTGTCGTATATTTTTAAAAAGTAGGACAAGGGTAAAATTTATCCTGTTATATTACTTTGGCTATGTGTTTATTCAGAGGAAACTGAATTATTTAGTATAAAAAGTCAATTTCACTTTATAAACGTCTCTCTCTCTCTCTCTCTCTCTCCCTCTTTACTCAATCATTTTTCACTTTTTTCGCTATCTCATAATTTCCGCTTATCAATCACAAGCATCAAATAAAAATCCAGACAATCCATTCAATCGAATAATTAAAGAAACTCTTCATCAGCGATTACTCTCCGATTCTCATAGAACAAAACAAATCAAACTAATCCTCCTCGTCGTC
Source organism: Torymus aiolomorphi (assembly GCA_036365515.1). Taxonomy (NCBI): domain Eukaryota; kingdom Metazoa; phylum Arthropoda; class Insecta; order Hymenoptera; family Torymidae; genus Torymus; species Torymus aiolomorphi. Next base: position 259,045,483 of record CM070873.1, read on the forward strand.
ATCCTCCTCTCCTATTACGATGCATCACTACTTGAAATTGATACTCGCCCTCTACACACACACACACACACACACACACAGACACACCCACACACACACACTCGTCCAACTTTCCCCATTGTAACTCCTCTCTCTCTCACACACACACACACACTCTCTCTCAAGCTGCGATAAATCAACAAGCAGCGCAAGAAAGCTTCCACGAGCGAATCTAAGGAAAACAATTAAGGATTCCCCGTGAATGGTCCCATGCTATAACGCGCGCAGCGTCAACATAAAACCTGGAAATGGGATAAGTTCGTGCAGTTAGAGATGAACGCTCTCTCATATGAAAACCAAGAGAGAGAGAGAGAGAGAGAGCAAACGTATAATACGTAGTAAGACGTGATATATATGTATAACAGAGGGTGCGGCGGCGGCAAGTGTGTGCCCCGAATCGCAAATGCCCGCAATTACGCTACTTCTTCTCGCTTGCTCGCGTTATATGAAAGCGCGCCGGATATTCAACCTACCCCGTTCGCGCGGGTGTATGAGAAAAGTTGGCAAGTGAAGTGGCGCAAGGAGGTGGAAAGCGAGCACGCGGGCTTTTGGGTATAACTAATTTCTTTTTTTTTTCGGTATAAGCTGCGCGTGCGGTGCTTCCGGGAAGGGGTAAAAAGAAAGTCGGTAAGGGGTGAGAGGTATATTCGCGAGGTAGAAATGTAGATAGGTGGGGATGTATACGTATGGTGTGGCTAAGCGAGTGGATTGATAAGGGAGAAGTTGATTAAGGAGCGGGGGAAGGTGATATTGATGGAGGGATCGCGGGGAAAGATACGAAGAGACAAAGGGTACGTAGAGTTGCCCTGGGATTGTTTATTATTAAGTAGGATTATGTCTGATACTACATAATGCTAAAAGATTTCGTATAAATATTAACTTTTAACTTATTTCCATCTTATTCCAATCTATCTTTTGCAACGTACGCAAAATGTAATTTACATAACAACAAAGCCCCGGCCCGTTTCCACGCGAATCCCCGCCCTCATAAACATTAGATTCTATTTGAGAAGCTGCAAGCGGAGCTTCTCCCCGAGGCACGATGTAACAATAAACGTTCGTTCATTTACGCGCTGAAAATTAACCCCAGACAAGCCGGCGTGCCGGGGAAAAATTGCCACCTAATATCGAGCAACGAGCGCACAAACATTTAATTAAATCGCGAATTAAAAAGATTATACAAAGTCCCTCGCCCTCTGGTTTATTATACACGCTCTCGCCTCCCTTACACCCTGCTCTGCCTTCCGGGCGTAATTGTAAGCTTTATTTATTAGGCGTCTTAGAGCGCTCCCTCCCGCGCTAAATGCAGTTAAAGCCCATTCACCGGAGTAAATCTTGGGTAATTAGAGGAGATACGTTCCCTCTGCCTCCGTCCCTTTTTCTCGACAGACAAAAATTCATTAACAATGCCGCTTGATTTTTCTGCGCAATTTGCGAGAACTACGTCCACTGCTTCTGCCGCTGTTGCTACACATATATATATATATATATATATATATATATATATATATATATATATATATATATATATATATATATATATATCTCCTCGTTTCCGAGTATAAATGTAGCGTAAACCTGATTAGGTTTTATGAAGCGGCTTCGTTTAACCCCTCCTTCTACTTGCAATCTAAACACATTTAATTTTCATTTCCATCCCACAAGCACGCGTTTTCTCTCTTTTTTTCGCTGACTCGAAACAATCATTTTTAAGTGTCACTCACTTAACCGTACGCGAGAGCAGCAGCAGCAGCGTATAAATCCTTTTTAAAATTTCAGCTCTAATGCACAAAGAGTCAGAACGCGCAGAGCAGAGAGCCCTAAGCGCAGCTATGGGCATTTTCCGCTTTTTTTTTTGGCCTGGCGAAACTCGAAACGCCGCACTCTATCTTGCATATTTAACGTCGCCGAAAGATGGCCGCCCCGTTCCTCCACTTTGCCGGATTTCACTTACTCTAAAACGCGCACATGTCTACTACCTACATGACGCATGGGAAATTTTTTTTTCGAGTTTAAAGACTTGTGTGACCCCTCTTAAAAGCACTACTACTACTCCCACTCGCTCGCTCTCTCTATTTAACGAAAAAACTTTTTCAGAAACTGCATTCGCTGCTCATATCTCGTTCGATAACGAGGGTCAAGTTAAAAATTCACGCTCTCTATATCTCTCTCCCGTACTCTGCATGCACTTATGAATATATCTACGCTCAACAAAAAAAAAAAAGAAAACGTAAGCTCCAGCTTCGGCTTTTAAAAGTAAGTACTCGACACGCTTAAGATTCTCCCCGGCGCGCCTTCTCTCCTCGTCGAATAAGAAACCCCATCTGTACGCACGAGCGGCCACTAAATCTCCTCTCTCCCTTCCCCGGGAAAGGAAATTAGAAGCACAGTATCGCGGCGACAAAACGCTCGCTACCAATTACTCCAGCAAAAACCACCCTACTTTCTGCAAACCTCTCTGCAGGAAGAAGAAGCGGCAGCAGCAACGGCGTTGTCGGCTCGGCCTGGATATAACCGCGCGGTTCACGCGACGTGCCAGCTTCGATCGCCGCCCCGGTGGATTTCGATTCTTTCGTGGCACAGGCGGCCTGCAGTAGCTCTGTTTCGCGCTGCGGAACATTCGAGGCGCGAGAAGCCGGTGGTTAACGAACCGCGACGCGAACCGCGGGGAGTTTTGACGTCTTGATGTAGAGGTAATTCTAGAGCTGTCGCGGAGTTATACGCTGGCTGGAAGTAGGTCATACAGACTAATTTGTATAATGGTAGTTTTTTATAGGGGGATTTTGAAATGTTCGAGCGGACGCGTCGTTGGCAAATAACGCGCGTTTACTTATCGCTTATTAAAACATTTATGCAAGTGAACGCGGATGACACGCGTTGGCGTAGAACAACTGCATTCTATTTCGCATTTACAGGCATTTCAATAATATAAAGCATAGTGATTATATAAAACCCAAAGCGCATGTGTACACGTGTATCCGAGAAATTCGAGGGAATTCCGAGTAGAGAGAGGTTAACAAAGTACGCGGAACGAACGCCCACACACACAGCAGTTTATTTCGTATGCGCTTGCAGTTGTACGAATTCGCGGGAAGTTTCGCGTTTGAAGTTCCGTTTGTTTTGCCCCGAGTTAGCGCTCTCAACCCCGCTCGGAATCGTCTTTCTTTTTCCGAATTCTCTCCCTCTGCTCTCCATACCCTTCCCCGTAAATTCTGTTTTTTTTTTCTCGAAATCCACAGTTTCGTGTTTCGAAACTCAAAAAAGAAATAAAAAAAAAAAAGAAAACAGGACAACCTATGCAATATATATCCTAAAAAAACAAAAATACTTTTTTATTTGCCGTGACACACATCCGCGCTCGTTACCCTACACCTTTCAAACCCACATCCAGGCGCGCATCTCCTGCGCCCCTCGAAAACGATATCGCCCGCGCAATTACGCGACTGCAGCAGTGGCGGCGGGCTCCGTCAAACGAGCATCGCGCGCCCTCTCATTAAAAAAAACCTCACCCACCCTCCTTACGTCATCGTCATCGTCGACGACGACGTCTTTGGCAGAGTCGTTGAACGACTCGCGCATCTGGAGCAGTCGTCGTCGAGTGCAGACCGAAAGAGAGAGAGAGGCTCGAGTGAGGGAGGAAGAGAGGAGGAGGAGGAGGAAGTCGAAATTCCGGGGCGCGCTCGCGAGGCTCCGGCGAATCGAACACAAGAGCAGAGAAGAGAGAGAGAGAGAGAGCGAGTAGAGCGCACATATATACAGGTGAAAGCAGCGTCAGGCAGCGTCAGAGACGGTTGGGTTGTAACCTTTTCTTAGCCTCGCTCGCGCGTTAACTTGAGTAGTGGCGGCGAGGCTGCTGGCTTTTTAGGGTGGAGAGATTCTCTGACGAATGTGGAGCTGGAGGCGGGATTTCTATTTTTTTAGTACGAAAGGTTGTTTTTGTAAGGTGTGTGGAGGAAAGAATAGTGAAAGTAGGGGAGAGAGAGAAAGAGAGGGAGGATTGTGTAATGGAGATTACGTGTTAAGATTTTGAGAATGCGTGGGATTTGGGAGAGTGCCGTGAAAAAGATGTTGAAGATGGAAACAATTGAAATTTTATATTCGAAAGGAAATTATTTTCATTCGGATAGGTTATTGTGAGATGTATATAGTGTTATGAATGAAAAAAATCGACGTGTTTCTAAATGAGTAATATATTTATTATATAATTCTTGTAGAAAAAAAAAACATCGTTTTCTTTCAAATAAAATATTATTATCTTACATCGTTTGCTATATGAAATCACAATTTCGGTCACGGCAATTTAAAGTCACGGCCATTCACAGTCAAAGAGAATATTCGTGGAGAGAGAATTTCGCATGCTCAGGCATATTCATAGTATATTCAGAAATTGCCGTCATACAATTTGAGGGCGAATTCATCTCTATCGCACTAGTTTTGGAGAATAGATTCGAGTCGAATCGATAGAAGCCGTAATTTTCACAATCGGCTCAGACCTTTGCCCTGAGGTCAACCTACACCGGGATTCGCTTGAATATCCCATCCTAATACTCTCGACGAAAATTTTTTCGTAAGAAGTAGCGCCGTCTCATCCACTGTTAGGGTTTGCGGATTTTTTATCCTGTTTTTGTGCGTGTATGTGTAGGTATCGCGTAACACAGAGTCCCGAGGTGACAATTGACAGGCTTTGTGATTTTTGTTGCGATTGATTCAATGATGTAAAATATTACTCATGTTAAGAGTTTTGTAAGTTTTTAGTCATAGATTTATAAGTTGTACATTGTAATCAATATTAATAAAAGTATCATGTCATTTCACGAACTGTCTAAAATAAAAAGTTCTAATTATTTATGTATCAAACCTTAAATGTAGCCACTTTATTTACTTGCGTAAGTGCTTACAGTTCCAAAATGCCAAATTCTACACATTCATTAAATTATTCAGTTGCAATCTTCGTAAGGCAATGACGTGCTAAAAACATTTTTAAAAATTTCAATGTTACGAATAATGGGTAATCAATAGACTATTATTAAGGTTCCATTACTTACTTCTAATTCAATAACAAACCTCCAGAAACAAATTATAAATACCACCATCAATGCCATTATCGAGAAAATATTTGCATTCGCCAAAATAAAAATATAAAGTATCCAATAAGATAAAATATTCAGACTGAGCCATAGCAACACGTAGGTATACATTGTATTTTTTTCAGTCACCGAACGCAACGCCTAAACTTCACTCAATGGCTTTATCAACAACAGCAGAAGAAAAATATCGATAACAGTGCGACAGTTATTTCTACGAACAGCCGCCTGTGATTATAAACATCTATCACTTATACGTAGTCGGAATTACCGACATAATACTAATTTTTAATATTCACGTATACACGGTGTCAAGTCACATCATCAAAACACCAATTAAATTGAATTACAAACTCTCTGCTCATCCTCTAAACTCCCGAGTATAATCCGAATAATTAGCGAAAATTCCACCTTTGTCTCCTGAAATGTCGATAATATGCTTACAAATAACTAGAACTCAGGACGCGACATTTTAATTCCCACTCAACACCGGCAAACGGACCATCAACAAACCCGCAATTATTTTCACCCGCAATTAGACAAACATTTTCGCCTCAATTAGCCTACATTGAATTTCCGCCTCTCTCTCTCTCTCTCTCTCTCTCTCTCTCTCTCTCTCTCTCTCTCTCTCTCTCTCTCTCAACGCTTCTGTCAAAGAAGCGCATCGACTGTATGTACGCTATATACATCAGACGCTGCACATCATCACCACAACCGCACGCCAATTCCCTTGATTCGCTGTGCAGCCCGACCTCACCCTTATACCACGTATATACACCGCATCCTCTCGAAACCTTCCGTGCGCGCACTTTATTCATAATCGGCTTATTGCTTAAACGTCCAATCGTGCAGAAGGCGCACGATAATAACATCCCACTCCCTCCCTCTCTCAGCGCACAATAATACGCGCACACACACACACACACATTTTCACGGGAATATCCGCAATAAACGACAGGGCCTATATCGACAATCTCTTATTTTTCTCCGTTCGTTCGTTACTCTTTTCAGCGGCCGATGTATCATATCCCCTGCTTCCTCGCGCTGTAATTGAGTAATAATCTCCGCTGCCACGCCATCACGCCGCACCATGGCTGACACAACAATCCGCGAAAAGACGTGTGTAATACGCGTTTGCTCTATTACGGCCACTCCTCGAACGAGAGTCGGGCAAAACTCGCTCGCGCTAGCATCTGTATTACATACTCGATTCCGATTTCCGCGTGCTCGGGCATTTATCGGCGCGGCCTAGTTGCCAACTTTCCTCTCTCTCTTGTTTTTCTACGATTCGGTGAGCGTACGTTATTTCCGCGATGTGTGTGTGTGTGTGTGACGCTTAATACAAAACGCGCGTGGTGGCAAGAGGCGCGTTCTACTTTTCTCTCTCTCGCTCGGCGCGCCGATATAACACGCGGAAGGCGGGAACAGCTACGTGCTGTAATGCGAGGTGTTAAGAGAGGTGCGAGATGAGAGGGAGTTTTTTTTCGGAGTGTTTTTCTCTTTTTATGCGATAAGATGAGGAGGGGATGCGGACTTTTCTTCGGTACGATGAGTTTTGGGATTTTTTTTTCAGGGGAGGAGTGGATGAGGTTCTTAGGCTTGAGGTGGAAGCTGGCTTTTTGAAAGAGGAATCATTCTCGAGTTGTATTTTTCTTAATTATAATTTACCATATATATGTAAAATGTGTCAATCTTTAACGGAATCGAGATGAATGTAGCTTGGTAGGCATATTTTTCAAACAAACGTAATTAAAAGAATATTGTGGTTTATAAGTAAAAACAAATTATTTTATTCTCATTAATTAAAAATAATAAAAAAAAAAAAAAAACAGATAATTGAGATCGTAATTAAAAAAATATCGTCTTACTTTATTTTATTATGGATGTAATTTTTATTTTTAACTATATAAGTGTGAAAATTCTTGTATTGTTGATTTTAAGTACGTGCATTCATCTAGAAATAGACAATCAAATCCAATTGTCGATCTCAAGGTAATCCGCATTCAAATACCATAACCATTTCATTGAGACCACATCAAATACAAAATTTCTGTGGTGCCAAGGAAGAAGGGAATAAGTCACTTCAGAAAGTTTTCGAGATATTGCGATTTAAATGCTAACGCTTAAAGGCAGTTTCTATATAAAAGTGGACTTATTCCCTTTTTAAATTACATTGTAACTGAAAAATAAAAACTTTTTTTTAATAAAACCTTAATAAGAAAGTGTATTGAACCTCAAAAAAGTAAAAAATGACTTTAACTCGATTTTCATAAAAATTGGACTTATTCCCTTCTTCCTTGACGCCACAGATTTAATCATTGAGAGGCTTTTATTCCATCACCCCACACATTCACACACCACTCCAAATCTCCATAAAACTTGAAACTTATTGAAATTGTTGACGAAAAAAGTACATCCCACCGAATCATCTCATACACTCAAAACTATGCTGAATGCGAGTTATGAGATACTTGCTGTGTCGTCGAAGAATCTCTAAAAGCGAATGTATTCATATTCGGAAAGAAGCGACGTCCCCGTTATCGTCATAACCTACCGCGCATAAAAGCTAGGAGTTTCCAGTATTATATATAACTTTATAGCCGCGCATTATAGATTATAAACCATGCGGCCCCGTCGCCGTCGTCGTCGAAAGTGCAAAATATTCTCGTACAAAACTCTCTCTCTCTCTCTTCTCCGTCTGTGATGTATACCGACTCTCCATGGTTAAAAATATAATCCTGCGCGGCATCCGCGGGTATAACGAACGCGCGGGAATCCCACGTCTCAAGCATTCAGCACTAGCAGCTCCCTTTTAAAAATCCCGATGGCCAGCTTAATGGAATTTTTTCTACATCTCTTTTCCCTATACACACACGCGCGCGCACTTGCATTCCGCGCGTATAATATACGCACAGAGAGAAAATAGTTCAATAGAGAACAAGAGCTTCATCTGTAATAACGCTGTAAATATTGATATACGCGCTCGCTCGCACCGCAATGCGGACGCGAGTTACTTCCCTCGCTCGCTCTCGCAGGAGAGTTTTCCGCTCTGGTAAGTAAGTAAGCTCGCGAGAGAGGGAAGTCTCGTTAACGTACTACACGTGCGCGAGAGAGAGAGCTTTTAATTCACCATCCTACAAGCTATACAGCAGCCTCGTGGGCTTTGTCGTCGTCCCTTTTCCACGCCGCGTGTTTATGCGTTTTCAAGACGCGCCGTTTGCACAGCTTAAAGTCCGTTTTAATTGTCATCGCAGTGGGAGGAAGAATTTTCGTTTAGACGTGCGGCAATATTCCCGCGCATTTCGGAGGCCCGTATCTTTAATTAAAGTCTTCATCGCGATGCTGAGAGAGAGAGAGGCGGCTGTCGTTCGCGTTGTTATTCAAATGTCTTCGAGATTGCCGGCTCTATTAATTGAGAGCACCTCGAGTGTACCTAATGCGCTGGATTTCTATCTCTTTCTGACTCTTTTCATCGTCCTGTTTCGTCCGGGTGTATTATATAGTTTTCGTCCTTTTGGGGGAAAGATGTTCCCCTTTGCCGAGTGAATTGATTTAGTCTGTGATGTCGGCTTTGAATGGTAAAGGATCTTCGGACGCTTGGGGTCGAGTCAAAGGAATATGATGCGACCTTCTTATTCGCACGGCGGAAATGTTTGTGCTTTGGTAGTGGAAGAATGTGGTGATTTAGAAGAACGTGTAAGAGTATTAATTAGCCAATATTTACAATTTTATGATGTTTCGGGATTGTAACTCCCACACGGAAAAAAGTTTTATAATAAATTTTATTACAAGTATAATAAAAATTACTATACAATATAGGAAAAGTGGGACATTTCCACTTTATGCTGCATTTTTGTTATAACTTCATGAATAATTACAACATTTTTAGTAATTTTTATTACAGTTGTTGGCTAAAAATTATTGCGACATAAAATAAAAATTGCTATATAACATAGCAAAAACTGTGATATAGTAAAATTTAAAATATACTCTTTTAATTTTAGGCACCCGTCATAAGAAATTTTGTTACCCAACATAGTAAAAATTGACACAACTATAGTACTTTCTGCGTACGTTATGGTGTGCACATGGTCTAATCGAGGTTATGTACTCCATCAATTTCACTTGGCATTGCTTTTGAAGTAAGCAAAACTTTGAAAATCTCGATTCAATCATTTTATTTTTTATTACGTACATTGATGATGAATATTTTTTGTGTAATTGTAGTTATTTATTGTCATTCAATATTATCATTTAAGGGATTTCGTAACCAGGGGTTTGACATATGTCAGTTCCAAAATTTTGTACTCAAGAATCCTACTTGGGTAAGAAATTACCATGCTGAGGGTCCCACGATCGATCCCAACTGTCGTCAAAAAAAATTTTTATTTCTAATTTTAAATTTATTTTCACATTAAGTATTCCATTAAAATGCAAAAATATTTCAAAAAATAAAAAAAAAAAATATTTTTTGAAACTTAAAGTCAGCCATCAAAATTACTATGTTGTGTAGCAAAAATTATTATAATTTCGATATGTCCCACCGTTCCTATAAAATATAGTAATGTTTCTTACATTTATAATAAAATTTATTATAACATTTTTCTCCGTGCACAATATAAATCCTTATGTACATACTCATTACCAAAATCTGCGATATTTATAACTATTTCACGCATAGTAATTTTGAATATAAACTTCCTTATACTCAAATTAGCTTAGTTTCATTCTTGCTAAATTCTCAAGCATCATCGCGCGGTATACATATTTACTTAATTTTATAATCGTCGTACAGAAATACAACACCCACTCAAATTATTCAAGCCTTCGGCATGAGTCAATGCTTCACATGAACTTTAATTGGAATATTTCCATTTCTTCTCCTGTCCAAACCATCTTTCACTCGCCTCCCCCCAATACAACAATCAATACACCTCTCTATCGAAGCCAACCTTCCCTCTCTCGCTTCTGTCCCTGCCAATCCGCTTACGAAACCATCGCGACGTTTACTCGTCCCGATCGGCCACAACTGAAAGCAGAAAAAAGAGGAAATAGACGTCCCCGCATTACGCAAGGGACGCTTGGTGCTCCAGCGGTGCGGCCTCGATCCTCCGGGGAAATTCGGACGGGCCGCTGTTCGATCGATTCGATTAACAAAGCAGTAACAGCAGCAGTGACTCGTTTTTCCGCTTCGCCGCGTTGCGGAATTCGCGACTCTTACGATGAAGCCGCGCGATACAACGACGAGGTTTATGTAAAGGTAGTAATGTATACGCAAGGTACGCAAGTAGGGGGTGTGTTTTTTTTTCTGTTTACTTTTTGTATAGGGTGAGCGAAGATGTTACGAGGGCTGCGACGACGCGTAAAGGGAGATGGGGAAATACGAGGGAGTAAGAGAGTGTCACCTTTCGCAACTTCCAAACGGGCGCTTTGGGTCCTGCGGGCATTCGCATATACGATGTGGCAACGGTGATGGGTTAATAATGAAAAAAGATGGGGATAGGAGTGTCTTTTCCGCGTCAATGTTGTTTAATTTTGTGCGTAATATATAAGAATAACGAATATTTTATTATCATGCGTCTTTGTATTATAAGATTTTAGTTCTTCATTATAATTAATCTGCCATTCCCTGACAGATAGCAAAGTAACATACTATACGAGTTACTTGCTCCTTATGAAACATCTCCGCGATAACGTTGAAACACTTTCGTCCTACTCGCCCGACCAACCCATAAATTCAGCCATCGCTCGGTACATACACTCCTCCGCAATTACTTTGATTATCAATAAAAACTCTACCACATATGTTATCTGCAATGACTTCAGCCACTCCTCCAACCTCCTCCGCCAATCCCATACGCTCCATTGACACTCGCATCGTAAAAGCCGCATTTACGGAATTACAAATACAGTAGAGGCCACATCACTCTCCCTCGGCCACATAAGCCCATCGAAAGCGAGCGATAAATCACGTAATGAAAAGGAGATAGAACTGCGAGAGAGAGAAAGAGAGGAGTGGCACACTGCCCTGTATAACTCGCTACTAGCACTGCGCTGTCCTAATTACCCCCGCGGCCGTAAAAATCCCGGCTTTATGTGCTACCATCACGAGGAGAAAGAGAAGGAGAGACTCTCCGGAAGGAAGCCTATCCGTCTGCGCGCTGGAAACTACGATGTTTCTTCCGGCGCGCTAATTACGGAAGACGTGTATGTATGTGTGTACGTGTACGTACGTACGTACTTTTGTTGGTTCTCTCGTATAGTAGCCGCGTTTTTTGGTCCTCGTTAAACGTCGGCGGGGGTGCAAAGTCGTTTGTCTCATCGCGGAACAGAGAAAGAGAGAGAGAGAGAGAGAGAGAGAGAGAGAGAGAGAGAGAGAGAGAGAGAGAGAGAGAGAGAGAGAGAGAGAGAGAGAGAGAGAGAGAGAGAGAGAGAGAGAGAGAGAGAGAGAGAGGCAGCGACAAATGTAATGTCTGAGGTGGAGGGTTTTAATCTCGGCTGTACATTCGCGTGTGTGTAGTGTTGCTTTTTAAGGGCACAGTCGCAGGTTTGTTTCGGGGAAGAGGGTTTGTTGCTTTGACGAACTAATTAAAGGGACTACTGAGGGTGCGCGCGAGTGTTGCCAACGACGTTTTATGCGCCGGGGATTTTCGAGAAACGGAGGAACAGAGAGAGATTGAAAAAAAGAGTACGCGTAGCTTAATTCGAAACGATGTGATTATTCTGAAGCTTCTTTTAACGATAACATAGTGTGTTTGACGTTAAAGCTTTTTCCACTTTTCTATTCGTATAAACAGTTTTATGTGAAAGTAAAACTCAACCAGTTGAGATATACTTTTCACCTACCATTATTATTTGTCACACGGCCGCCTTTATCGAACGTTCCACAATGAAAAAGCAAATTTCAATTATTCAATCGACGCCACGACTTGGCACCTTCACGCGACAAAACCAATCGGACCGCTGTAAGTACTTACTTATTACCGCAACTTCTTCTTCCTCTTCCTCCGTCGCACTTCGCATAATCATACTTATTTATCGCAATCGTCACCGCTCTCTTTTTATTCACCAGCCGACACTTCTTTCGGCTACTAAGTATACCTATATACTTCTTACAACTCTCTCCACCTTCCTCCTCCTTCTTCTTCTTCTTCTTAAGCCTGCAGTCGATTACCCCACGCGCGCGGCACCTGTGAGACTCCGCCACGCGGCAATTTATGGGCTTCGTTCGGATATTGCGAAATTAAATGAAACTCTCGCGGGCGGTGAAGAGAGATGTTCGTGGCTCCTCTCTCGGTTGATTTAATTGAAAACAGGAAAAGCCAGGTGGGGTGGAAAAAGTCGAGCGAGGCGAAAAGGGCACATTTTGCCAAGCGCAGTCGTTTCTGTGTTTACTTAATTATTGAAGTTTCGGAGAATGCGCAAGAGTCGGTGGTGAGAGTCTATTTAGGAGAGAGAGAAGAGAGTGTGTTTGTATTGACGAGAGACGGTTTGTTGGTTGGTTGGTTCTTTATTCGATATATGACATCTACTGAAAGAGGTTTGGGAAGTCGAGTGAGAGAGAGAGTGGACGAGTTAATTTCCGGTTTGTCGGGGAGACGCGCTGAAATTATATAATTTCACGTTTTATGTATTTCAAACTACGTTTTACCGCAGATATTTTGTACGAAGAGATTGTAATTTTTACGGTCACAGAATATTTTAATTCATTTTAATATTATATTACGCGAGCTATTTCAACGTTAAATATTTATCTTAACTTTGCGTTATGCACTTTTTTAAATCAAATTTATTTTTAAATATATAATTACTACAATGTCGAGCTGATAACTGAAGCAAGAGCCTCAAAGCCGATCGATAATAAATTATTAATATCCTTTGCCGGTTATAAATAAATATCTCGGCAAAGTATCACTACTTCCCTTTAAATTCACAATTACCCAGCGCGTGGAGCGTTCAATAATTCAATTATTTTTACATTCCGTGCCAATCGGATATGAGCCATTATACGCTCCGCAATAAAATAAATAAATCAGCGCCATTGATTAACATTCTACCTACTTTAATTCCAATACCCTAAACAACCCGCGCAAAAAAAAATGAAGACTGGCCAATATATTGCTCGGAATGTGGGCAATACATGGGATATGTCACTTCTCATACACGGCCAAAATTTCTCCATGTTGCGCTCCGTACCTTTTTCCAATAGTCGGGATGACCTATGGTCCATGTGTGTGTGTGTGTGAGCAAAGCACTGGTCCCGCCCACCCACTGCAGTGTCTCATACTTTCTTATATGAAAGAAAGAGAGGGGATGATGGAGGCACCCTCCGTCGCCCCCTACCAGTGGGGTTGAGGTACAGCCTGCCCGGATCATCGTCCAGGTGCCACTTACGTAGAAATACATCCACGTAGGAAGCGTCTGGGCGATTTCTGTTGCCTCTCCTTGAAGAAGGAAATCAGAATAGAGGAAGTTGTGCGTTGCCCTGTGAAGGCATTTCCACACTATCAGGAGTTATAGAGCAAGAACAGTTGTATGACTGAACTACTATGTGGAGTGTAGAATGGGGAAAAACCTCGCTAGGAGTAAAAATCCATTTATCTTAAGTACTTCCTTATGTACCTGCACGGTTCCTATTTATCCATGTGTTACACCATCAGGCGTACGCCGCCTAGTGGCGGCTTCGGAACTACATCATACATATAGAAGTCCCCAAAAGTTCCCCCATATATGGGAAAAAGGTACGGAAAGCAATCTGGAGATATTTCGGCTATGTGTGGGAAGTGACATATCCCATATATTGCCCACATTTCAAGCAATATATTGTCCAGTCTTCATTTTTTTGCGCGGGAACCACCCAGGAGCAATAAATATCCTCCCTTACATAATCCAATCCTTATCACACATTATACATACATACACTGCAGCTTACCACGCCGCGAGCGCATTATTCATCACTCAGTCATGCGTCCTCGCGGTCCTAAAAACGGCGTAAACACACGAACCTCCCGCTAGCGTTATATAAAACGTGCTCGGCTGCTGCCACTTTACACCCGCGTGTGTATATCCACGTGAGCGTGAAATAGAAAACGTCGATTTCCTCTCTCTCTTTCTCGCTAGAGAAAATAAAACGCCCATACGACGACGTTCGATCCGCGTAAAAGTCAGGTGGGAGAGATATTTCCGTGTCGTCGAGCGAAAAATAGTCTCTTCGCCTAAACTCTAGTTTCCTGGAGGAAAGGGTGGGGGAAGTACGTTGTGGAATCGGATCCACCTGCGACGTGTGTGTAGGTGAAGTACTCGAATAACGTGAGCGAGTCGAGGTATTCTCCAAGAGGATATCTAACCGATGGGAGAGAGAGAGAGAAGGTGGGAAGTGGAGGGAGAGGGAGAGGGAGATAAGAGAGAAGGAAGGGAGAGAGAGAAAAATCTCGGTAAAATGAAGGAGAAAATCGTAGAAGACGCGATTAAAGTGATATCATTTGGTGGGGCGATTGATTCGTTTGAGAGTGAAAATTTTTCCCTTCCGAGAGGTCGTCGGGAAAATGGTTAGTTGCGGGAATTGGAAGTCCGGATGAGTGCGAGAATTATGGTAATCATTTTTGTAATGAGGTTTGTGTTACGAGAGATTTTACGGCTGTAGGAGCAATTTGTAATGCATGAATATAAACTGTAATTGAATTTAAAGTTATTTTTTATTGTAATTAAATTGTCGTTGTATTTATACCAAACAATTTTGTCGGGTGTATCATTTTATAACGATAGAGGCGTTATCTTGGGAGATTCTCCCATCTGCTATTTCTAATCTCTATATTTGCTCTTAACTTCGTTATTAGATTCTGGCATTACTTTGCTTAGTGAAATCCACCTATTATGGTTCATGGTGCTCTTTTACTACATAAATTAGATAAGATTAGATTCACGAAAATTACCCGTACTTGCTTAGCTGTACGTACCAAGTCGTATACAAAATTAATATGTTCGATAACACTCGACTAATAAAATATCAGCGTCCAAAACCTATACCACAAAACTCTTCGACAATAGTTTCACGCACATCAAACACACAACGCTTACAATCAATTTCTACGGCATCCCACAAAAAAGAAAAAAAAAAACCTACGCTTTCGTCGATGTATGTATCGCATTCACACGCCACTCTGGCAACTATTTCCAAAAGCATCTGCAGCAAAGTTCAAGAATCTCACGGCCAACGGCGATTCCAAAAACTAATAATGTCAATTACCCCCGCCGTCGCGCGCGCGCGTATTTCACGCTCAAAGGGATGCCAGCCTTTCGGAATACTTCGCGCGAATTCTTCGCCTCTCGCCCCGGCTAGAACGTTCCGCGCATTAACAAGAAGTATCGGGGGCGTTCATTAAGCACGAAATTCGCGCGAGATTCCTCGTCGATGGCAACTAACGTCACGGATTCGTTATACGAAATTGAAGTATACAACGAAATTTTCTACTCTAACGATCGCCTATACTACGGACATATCTATATATATTTTCGAATAAAATTAACAAACTCGCTCCGCGCCACTCGGCATAATTTATCCTCCGCGTTGATGCAACGTAGGTATATGCCAATGGCACACTGCTGGTCCGCGTCGAAAGAATTTAATCTCGACGTCGAAGCGCGTTGCTCTCACTTTGACAAAGGCATATCACTTTTGCACAGCACTACGCGCGCGCATCAGCGATTAATTAAAATCCATCTATCGGCGCGCGAGATGAATATCCACTCACCCCGCGGGTGCGCGTGCTTTTTTTTTTCTCTCTCTCTCTCTCCGCCTCCTCGTTTTACACAATACTCGTCCTCTCTCTATATTTTCGTTCCCCCTTGCTCTCTCTCTCCCTCTTGTCCCTATATACGAAAGCGGTTAAAAAAAAATCAGAGATAGACGAGGTCGAGAGACCCCGGGGAATTTCTATTGGCTCTCGCGCCTTTGTGCGATTTGTTTTTCATACTTTTGATCTGTCAGTCAGCTGTCTCTCTCTCTCTCATTCCCTCTCTTTCTCACCCTCGCGCTCATTCCTGCAATCGATTATTCACTCGGGCGCTCGGCTCTCGCGGTCGGAAAAGCAGCCTTGGCTCTTCGTTATTTAAGCCCTTAAAAACGCGCGCCCCCGCGATTCTCGTCCTGTTTTTCCGCCTCGACAAGTATATGGCTCTGATATATATGTATATCGATTCGATGTGTATTCCTCGGGAGATATAGGAAGAATATCGCGCTGAATATATATATACATCGGGAATGAAATATTCTCATTTCGCGCGCGACTCACGTCTCTTGTCTCTCCCGTCGCGTGCTCGTCTTCTTCTCTGCTTTCATTTTATTTCCTATATTCCGAAACTGTTACGGCTCGACTGCATATAAATCCGCGTATGTATATATATATATATCGTTGTTGAGAAGCGAGCGCGCGACTCTTTTCGCTGAGGCGGCGAGAAATTTAGTCGGGATCAGCGAATCTCGCTCGCGCGTGTGTGTCTGCTGTGTGCATTAGATACAATGTTGGTGTGTATGTAGAAAGGGGGGAGGAGGGAAAAAGTTTGACTGATCTCCAGTTCGAACGACTACGAGGGGTTTGCCACACTTTTCAGAGTTGGGAAAATAATTTTGCCGACGTAGATCGCGCACCTTTTTCCGTATAATACACGCATACCCTAAAGTTTCACTCGACCCATCAATTGTATGTCATAAAACATATACACACACACACACACGCAGCGCATTCTCTCATGCAATTTACATTTTTATGAACTACCGCTGCACCTACGGCAAAAAATCCACAACCAGCCCCGAACTCCGGCAAAAGAAAAACCAATCGTAATTTCCAACACTCCCAGAGCTGCGATAACTTTGAGCACTCCTTCTTCTCCTTCCTCGCGAGATACGCTCGTGCACGCACGCGTATATTACGATTCAGCGAGCGATCTTATTACCCCGCTCGCCCCCTCCTTTGTTTCCGACGCCCGCCTCTCGACGGGGGATCGCTTTCTTTCGTCTACTGCGAGCGCGCCTCATCCGGAAACAATCCGACGCGAGATTGAGAAACAGAAATTTAAGCACCGCTGCCTGAGAAGAGCGTAAGGGTATTTTGATGGGGTAATAGGAGAGATGTAGGTTTTTAATTTGCCCGGGGAAATGTGTGTTATGGTTTGTTATTAGCTGGGTGTATGTGTATACTTAGTGAATTAAAATTTAGGGAGATTATAGGGAGGGGTGCGCCTCGTTGTATATTTATATGCTAATCTTGCCTGATCTCTATTCATGATTATGCAGGTACGCTTATACCGCTGGGTTCTTCACTGTGTGTTTGGCGCGTTATCGGTATTTAAGGATACTACATAATGCGGTAAATTATTAAGCTATCCCGTGACATTAATTTCATTTCAGTCCGCTCCGTGAAACTACATAATACCCCAACATTTTCCAAATTAAAAGTTCGCAAGATCTTGCAAACCTAAATTTTCACCGGCATACGTATCGTCAGCCTCTGCTTCGTTTTTTAATTCCAACTTCCACCCTCTTCTCTCTCATACACACACTACATCAGCCCCGTCCTTGTTACACTAACTACGTACTACAGAAGCGCGCGCAGCTCTCCAAGTCAAAAAAGTCGCGCTCGGTGAAATATACATCACACGCGAAGGGCCATCGGTGTAACTCAAGCGTGCGTCGCGCTACTCGTGAAAAAGTTCATTATCTCTTTCTCTCGCGAGAAGTTTATTTCGGAATTTAGCGCACGGTGCGTTCCGTGGGATAACGGAAAAGAGCGAGAGGATACTTGAGAGGGATTCGGCGATCGCTAGGTCCGATACGGGCGCGCGCTCGCGGTGATAAATTCGCGATTGAAGCGCGCGCGCGTGCAGGCATGTCTCCGTGTGTGAGTGTGTTATACGGGTCTGTAATTTTAATTGCGATGCCTCGGGAATAATAAATAGAGGATACGCGAGGAGATCTCTCTATGTGTTTGGGTTTTCACGTTTGTTAATTCTGTGTGTTTGATTTCGGTATCTGTTAGCGACGATGTGTGTGGGAGAGGCTCGGTGTAAGTCTCTGGTATGCGCGCGATTTTACGAAAATTATGACGGTTCGCGTATTGAATATAACGCGCAGAAATGCAAATATATACGTATAAGCGCGGTTTTTACTCGAAATAATAATAATTCACCGTTGTTTAATTCTATCATATTCGCATTGCTTCCCACTGACCCAGACGCTAAAAACCCATTATTTAATTCACCTGCTCAGCACACGAAACGTAATCAAGGTCACAAGGCCGCGCGCGCCATGCAAGAATAATCGCCAGCCGCGATCATCTCTTTTCTTTCTCTCTCGCGCTTGCACACGCTTTAATTAAAACGCTTTTGCCCTCGCGCGCGCGCGCGTACTCGGCAAAATATGACCCGTAGAAATATTTATTTCGCATAAATATTCAGCGCATAGGGTATTTGAATATCAAAAAAAGCTTGCCCCGCCCCGCCATCTGAATATTACATCAAACGCATTAAAACGCCACTTCATCAAGCGACTCTTTTTTTACTCGCGTCATAAATTTCCCTCTCACCCGCGCGAGAGACAAACGCGCAGTCTATACGTATATACTTATTATATATAAATCGTCGATGCAGGACCAATTTCTTGCTCTTGAGAGAGAGAGAAAGATAAGGGCTCGGATATAAGACATCTGAAATTGAATCTGAATCAATTAGACGGACTACGGCACTCGTCTTTAACGAGCCAAAGCCCCTTGGATCCGCATCCTCCGAGAGAGGCTCTGGACATTAATCTTCTTTGACGGCGATCCTTCTCCCCTCTCTCTCCCTCTTTATAAAAGGCAGAAAAAAAAACCGCCGAAGGAGGAAATGGGCTGCACGCGCGCGGATGTGTATAATCCGTGCATTTATTTATATACGCGGCAATAGCGATAGAGCTGCATCATGTTTATATATACGTACGGAAAAAAAGGTCGCCACTTGTCGATCTTCCTCTTGATTTATTAGCATCGGGTGGTGAAAGACAAGATTTCCATTTTTGGGTGCTCGCAGTGTGTGTGTGTGTGTGTGTGTGTGTGTGTGTGTGTGTATCGCGAGGATAATAAATTTGGCGTGTTTTCGAGGCAAAAATTTATACGGAATTGATATTTGATGAGGTGAAGGTCGCGTGAGTTTTCCCCAACGAATGTTTGGTCGATATACGCGTGAGCGTTTCTTTTTTTGGCAGCTGTGAAATTATTATGATACATGCGGAGTTGAATATATATATGTGTGTGTGTGTGTGTGTGTGTGTGTGAAAAAATGAACGTAGGATAGGTATCGAAGTTAATTTAGAGCTAAATTTTAAACGATTTGGGAAGGTTTGATCGATTCGATATGCGCGCAGAATGTTGGAAGCCAGGGAGAGAGATTCAAAGTTTTGGTGAAATAGCCCAATAGAGAACAAGTTCGGAATATCCGATATGATATCTCCCGTGCACGGCAGTGAGCAAAATTAAAATCTATAAAATTTATTAAGCTATATTAGAAACGTTTGCTCCAATACCATTAGTACGAAAAAACGCAATACGCTTTTTTAATTTGTTTAATATTGAGCACTACTTTTTTTTCATCCATATCGAATTTCCATGTTTTTCAACAGAATTTATATTTTACAAAAAAAAATGCAAAAGAATATTAATTGAAGAAATTCTTGATAAGACAGAGCGGCTTGGAAAATTCCCCGCGGATAAAAACTTCAAGTCGACCTCGTTTCTACGAAGCATATCCCTTCAATTATATAATTGAACGACGCGACGCGGGATAATAACACTTTTACACTTCAACAAAGTTATAAATAAATCAAATCCTCACGCCCTTTCCACCTATAACCATTTTTCCTATCACCCCAATTAAATAACCAAAACCAAACCTCCCCTATTCACCTCGCTTCGAAAAACTCAACAACCCCGAAACCCCGCTCACTTCTCAAACTATTCACGGCGCGCGTCTCGTAAGCCTACACTCCTCCAAGAAACTGGCTTCATTTAGCCCCGTGCGCTCGCGTCGCTTCCTATGCGCCTCCACCTCCCCGAAAACTTTTTAATATCGCGCAGGAAAATCTCACGACATCGGGGGAGAGAGGCGGCGCGGCAGCAGAGGAAACTTGCAATTTCAGCGTTCCGCGTGCAGCTGCACGGAGAGAGAGAGGGGGAGAGGAAGAGATAGAGGTAGATAGATATATATATATATATATATATATATAACCGCGTGCGGCGCGCACCGGCGAATTTCGAAGTTGCGGCGGCACACGCGGAGAGTCGGTACCTGACACGCGCGACTCCGCCGGGAGTTTATACGGCAATTCCATTAGTCCCCGCGCGCGTCCCTCTCTCTATCTCTGCTGCTATCCTCTCTCTCTCTGTCTCTCTAGTCCGCAGAGCGGTGTATACCCAGACGGGAAAAGTGTGTCACAGGCCGGAAGGATTATATAGCCCCTCGCGTCGCGATCTTCTCTCTTTTCGGCGACCCTGATAGCGTCTCTTTTTTTCGGCGTATAGGTGTGTAGCGTATACATCTAACGAGAGCCGACGCTGCGGGATACAGACGCCGGTGTCGTTGGCTATTTGCCCCGTTGGTGAGTATAATTCGAGACGAGGATTATAGCAGCAAACGCGCGGAGAGTGAGAGAAGTGCATCAATGCTGCGCGCCGCTTTTTGCGCAGTAAGCATTCGGTCGGCCCGCGTGCGCTGAATTAGTAATGGACGGTGTAGAGCTGCCGGAGGAGAGTATACAATCCGATCGGGGAGGGCTTATTTCGGGGAGGCAGCGAGCATAAGGGGTCCCCAGCTGTTTGCATTACATCGAGAGAGAGAGAGAGAGAGAGAGAGAGTAGTAGCAGTATAGTTGCGAATAGTGCATACGTCTGCTTCTCTACCCTTGAGTTATGAAAAGCGTCGCGTCGTGCGCTGCTAGTCGCGTTTAATCATGCGATAATGTCAACGATAACGAGTACTAGCTGCTACGCTGCCGTCTCGTTAAATTTAATTATCTCCCAAAACCGTGTCTTTCTGTGTCCATTCCCGTCCCAAATTGGATTACTCTGCTCGTCTAAGGCGCAGAAGTAACGCAATTATCCGCACCCTATACAGCTGAGCTCAGCGTTTGGAAGAAAGAAAGAATTCGAGCGTTATTATAAGCTCGAACGCGTAGTTTTTGCGTGTATATAGCGCAAGTTTTCCGGGAAACGACTGGCATTAGTGTTAAAGGCGCGAGGAGGGAGGAAAAATGACGCGGGTAATGGGATCGAGCGTGATAGTCTGCAAGGAACACAAAGGTGTGCAAGCGCTGCAGGTATAATTAGATTCAAGGATGCATCGCGGACGGGGATACACCTAGAGCTGCGTTAGCCGCGGAAGGGTAATGGGGTTATTTTACGATTCAACAGTTTTTAATTAAAAAGTCATCGCTGCGAGATGGTGATGGAGATTCTTATCTGTACCAATGGATTTTCCGCGCAAAGGCCGTTCGATTCATTCGAGTACAAAGTTCACTCGGAGATAGAGAAAGAGACTTTCGTTACACTTAAAAGTCAACTGAACATTTATAGAGACAAGACGCGGATCGCGTCAGATGGGACCAAAGAAGTGCACAATTCCCAGGACACCTGCATCGACATCGCATTAATGTTTCAGCTTCTATATGTACACGCGAGTAGTGCACAGCAGCCAGCCACAAAAAGCCTACAACAATCCCTCCTGAATAATCCACAGCGACTTTGCCGTGCGCCGCAACTCCTTCTGTCTTCCGCCCAGCGACTTGGGCAAGCCTCTCCTTCCCCGCCGATCGATCAAGTGGCAGTATATCCTTGTATACACAGTACCGCAACACTCTCTCTCTCTTTCTCTCTCTCTCTCCGCAGGCGCGACGACAACGAATGGCGCGATTTGTAAAGTCGCGCGTCAACGTCCGACCGACTCGGCCTTTTTCCGCGCACTTAGTCCCCGCCCGCACCCGCGGCTTCTATTCACATTGCCCGGGCGGTGCTTTTCATTTTACCCGACGAGGGAAGAGTATACAGATAAATCAGGACCGCGCGCGGGGGATGGAGTGTAGAAAGGGTCTGATAAGGGGAAAAAACGCGGGGGATTTTTCCACGGGACAGGTACAGAAGAGGAAGAGAGAGTGCGAGAGGAGCTAGGGTTTATATGTTTCAGTGCGCGTGAATTATGCATGCATCCGTGGGATTTTTGGAAAAATTCGCGTGGAGTGTGTGGAAGGGGTCGCTGGAATAATTCATAAACGCGGGTGATATGAATGGGGGGAGGATTTTGAAGAGCGGTTGGGATTGGTTCAGAGCCGTCGGGGCTGTTTTAACAAATTAGCGAGCGGTGAGTGCGGTTTTCTGTAACGCGCGGTCGCGGCGCGGCGGTCTATTATATATAACTGGCGTTCCGAGAACAAATAACTTTCCGCACTTGAGCACGCGCGAAGTCAAGAGAGTAGGAGAGGAGGGGGGAAGAGAAAAAGCGCCGTGAAATGATCATCAGCGCGCTAAATAAACCGCGAACAATCCCATAAACTCGACATTAACAAGTTCGCGTCGATGTAATTATTCGACGCGCGGTAGATTGAATCAGCACAACAGCAGCAGCAGCATCAGCAACTTGGGAACTTTAACTGTACATCGATTCCTGCGAATAGTCAAAGTCGTTGAAAGATTGCGTCACGATGACGCGGACGCCCCGCGTGAGACCAGCCATTGTGATACGAGTCGACACATTCTTTTGTATGTAAATATTTGCACGGTCTATTAATTAATGAAATTGTAGTGTATGATGAGTCGGGGAAAGAATAGGGCCTTGTGTCGAGGGTAATTAAGCTGACAATTAGGTGGGACACGACGGAGAGCTACGTGGATTGCTCTTATATACGTGGAAGGCGCTGAAACGATGTTGCGCAGGTAGTTTGCGGAAGGATAATAATTGGTTTAACCGTTTTTTTTCTATGTAACACAAAGAAGAGCCTCTACATATAAATAACACTTGATAAAGTTGATGATAAACTTTAATGAAATTCGTACTTCGAGGAGGAAAAGTTCATTTATCAACGCAAATTGGTGATGTAATGAAGAAGCGCTTTTATTATTTTATATATTTACAGTTATATTTTTAATACAAAACATACTGCGAGCGCTTCAGAATCAATTAATTTGTTATTAACCTCATTTCGACAGTGCCTCGAGTGTATATTATACCCGGGCTCGACGGCGAATCAATTATTTTTAAAAATAACTTTATAATATTGAAAACGAGCAACATTCTCAGTACTCGACAAATTCATAATGATCCTAATTTTTTCTCCCATTCATATATTAAAATAATTCTACACATCACACAATCACCTCAGATATAACAAAAAAGAGAGAAACAATCGCGAGCAGCATCCTCCCCTAATTAATCCAATAAACCCCCGTCGATTCCGTCTCCCCATCTCCCTCAAATTGGTCATTTTTTCCGATACGCCATGGCAGCTGTCAATTTATCACGCTATAGGCTCGTCCCCGAAAAATGTTCATTTCTACGCGCGCCAGCGAGTTAACTATCGACCTCCGCGCGCTCCCGTTTAATTAACGCGGCGCACTCGCGCTAAAAACGTTTCAATTTTAACTATATATACCCCGCTGCAGGCGAGTTCATAAAGTTATCGCATTACTGCGCACTTTGATTGAACGCGAGACAATAGATACTATTTTTTCATCAAGACTTCCGTCCCTGCTCCTTATGTTAATCACTTTCTTAATTAACCCCTGATACACGCGGCCCTCTTCCTTCCTTCGCCCGAAAAATTCATCTCGACTATGCTGGAGGGAGGGAATAAATTATACGTGCCGGGAGGGGAAAAAAGACGTCGTCGCTGCGCTTCTTCTTCTTCTTATATCCAGAATTCCCGTGCGACACGACTGTATTAATTAACCGAGTGGGTGGGCCTAATTGAGCCCGGGATTATGCGAAATTTCCGGGGCGTGCTGCATAGCAGCCGCGTCAGCGCCTCTTTAAACGTCCCGCGTAATTAGCGGATATTACCGCGCGCCGCGACACTCTCCACGCGCGCACACGGCAGCGTGCGAAAAAGAAGTAGGAAAGGGGGAGTGTACATTTTTTTCGCGTAGGCTGTTATGGGATTCGGAACTGGAGTAGTGTGTCTTTCGGGGGTGATGCAAAGGGTTGGGGTAGCTTTATGGTGGTTCTTCTCGGACTCCCTAGTCAAAGCAGTGCTAAATGAAGAGGTTACCTAAAATTAAAAAAAAACATAGTTATAATGTGATTTATCTACTTAAAATGATAGGGATAGCCAATGTATTATAAATAAAATTTATTTAACATGACCAAGATAACTTTTTTCACAAAATAGCGATATTCTAGAAATTAGATATCGTCACTACAAACAATTATTGATAAATCACTGGAATCTTTTTTGTTTCTCAACCGATTTTAGTTTTCAAGGTCTCATTTTGCTCCTTAAGTAATTTCATGGGGACTTTCCGAAGGAAAAATTAAAAATTATTCAAAACTCAGAAAGTTATAGCCAATTAAAAAAATATATTTTTTTAACGACGTGCATGAATTTATAAACAATTATATATACCCGTTTCGGACGGGTAACGATAGCATTTGATGTAATGAAATGGTTTCGGTATGGGAAATAATGATTTCGTAAAATGAAATTCCGTAATTACAAATGATGATGGACCGCTACATTCAATTTTCAGAATTACACGTTCTCGTTTGGAAATACAATACGTATACGTGATGTTGTTCAAATTTAAAGAAGTTTAAATTCATTCAAAAGATTCGTGAAACCCACCTTTTTGAAAAGCTGCCAAACATTTTAATTTGTTTCCGTAAGTAGCATATATATGGATGGAGAAACGAAAGTGGAACGCCTTTTAGCCGCGTGTATTATTTAAGTGGTTCTTTTCTCAGTGTATAAACTTTACGCGACCGCCAGAACTTTAGATTTGAATTCGTAAAAATGCGACTCAGTACACGGAGAATTCGCCTCGGCGCCCGAAAAACAGCGAAAAAGCGCACAGTTGATGTCTCGGCGTCTTATAAAACTTATCATTATTACACGCGTCGCAAAAACGCATTACATCGCGCGGTCTTACGATAAAACACGGTTCTGGCGAGAAAACAAAGAATTCAGCGACCGACAAAGTCCCGCGCATATCACTATGAAACAAAAGAGAGATAGAGAGACTTATAACTGTCAGCCCGCCAATAAAACGCCTCCTCGTGCTCATAAAACTAATGAAACGACTCGCGAATAGAAAGGGAGCGAGCGAAAAAATAATCCAATCGACCCGAAATTGTCGCGCTCGTAAAAGTTAAAAGGTCCTCGAGAAATCCACTTACTCCCACGCTCCCACACAGAGAGACATCGAACTCCGAGCAGTTGTGCCGAACTTTCCGAATAAAGGGACCTCGAAAAAACTATTCCCTTTCTCTCCACGCCCAGACGCAACTTTTATCCTTTCTCGCGCGCCCAATCTGCATTAAAATCAAACGTGTGCACGCGCGAACGCTTGTTCGCTCCCCGGATTAGCGCGGCGTAAAACTCTCCAGCGTACGTTTCCCCCCTCTCTCTAGAGAGGAAAGCTATGGGTTTAAGTTTCTCGCCTCGTTAGCTCTCCCGCGCGGGCGCGTATCTAAACTCGCTATAAATTCGACAAGAGGGCCCGGCGATAAAAGCGTCGCCGCGGGTATAGTATAGTGCACGGCTGATTCTCGAAGTTCGATAGTTGTTTTCGCGAGAGAGAGAGGAGGGCAATGTAGCTGCTGATTTCGAGAGATTGTTTCGAGGCGGAGAGGGAGGCAAAGAGAAGGGTTAAGTGGTGAAGTTTATACGACCGTGTGTGTATGTATAAGGGTGGGGAGAGAGAGAGAGAGGGAGAGAGAGAAGCTGGAAATGAATTTCAGGGTGAGTGGGTAATAACTTGGGTTTGTAAAATAAACTGTCTCAAACACGCGTGGAATTTTAAGCCGTCAGCTACCGCCGGCGTTACTATTATGTGATGCGAGCTTCATTCACTTTGTGAAGCGTGTAGGATTAAGTGTACATAAGCTACAACTCAAATCATTTGTTTGATTAGCTTTGACATTAGAATATTACTTTATATTTAAAGTATATGACGATGTCAAAAAGCTATAACCAACTTAATACATGTTTGAGTAAGGTTTACATTTCTTGGACTGTATATACGCTATTATTGATAGAAATCTATCGTACAAGAGTGAAAATCCGAAATAGAGATAATATAAACTGCGATTTTGGCAGACTTTTTTGCGGATAAAGATTCCGAAGTCTCGAACACATATCTCCGGGGGGTAACATCGGCGAGAAAAGGAATGGCATCCATATACGATTGTTTGCTGAACCGCTGCCAAAAGTCCGTCATTTTTATTTGTATTTATCGCCGTTTGTCGGTTGGAAAAATCATAAATCGAGTTTTCGTCCTTAAAATCCTCAGACTCGGCAACTTTTTTTATATGAATTTCCTAAAATAAATGTACCATTATGATTTACAGCTTTAAAATTTAATATGTTTTACGGCTTATACGTAATATCTACCCCAGTAACGTGATTACTTGACAGTCCATTAAGCTACACGACATTATTAATTTTCCAATAATGATTTAATTAATGCTCCATCACTCCCTATATATCCTCACACTTTTTTCCATTTATCATACATATACATTTATAGACGTTAAAACGTCACATCCTAATAAGCTAATCAGATTTACGCTGGGAGCTAAAATCGTTCGCGCGAGACGTTAAGTTTATTTATCCCTGACAATGCGATTAAGACGGCAAATTATATGAAATCCACAATCCGAGTTGGAGATAATGCAATAACGTAAGCACATGAAGGTTTAGTATAGTCCTGCTGTCGCGGCAAATGTTGCGCAAGCGCGCGCGGAGCTAATGTAAATCTCGTGAGAGAGGGACGCGCGCGAACAAACAAGTTTGTTTCAACGTCCGTCGCGTCCAAAAATTGGTTGCTCGTTAGAGCGCAAATTAAACGCGAGCGACACCTGTATACTGTAATTCAGTTAGCGATCTACGAACTTTCGACAATTTTATTAACACTTGTCGGGCTGACGTTTTTAAAAGCCGCAGTGGCTAAATTCGAACAGCTATTGTTCGGATTTTATCATTGTCTTCTTTCTTATAATGTCTTTTTTGGTCGTTTGTTAATTTGACCGTATGACACATAAATGTACGTAAAATATAAATCATTTCAATATATTTTTGGTCTCTATTATTACAAAATAATTGATAATAGTGAAAAAAAAAGATGAAAAAGTAAATTTTTGCTTCCATAAAATCATAAATCAATTTTTTCGCAGTAATATGATTCTTATTATAATTGGTTACGAATCTTAGCGAGCTTTATCCGCTACATATAATCTCGTCACTAATTTACAATAACCAAATGACTTAAAAGTAAAAATAAAGGCTCCTGCTCAATTTAAACATACTTTATATTAAACTTTATCATTTCATTTTTCACATCGTATTTTTAAAATCGAAACCAATCTCCTACATCTTTATCACATTTTCAATCACTTTTATTCAACGTTCCCTTACAAAACAATCCTCCAACTCTTACAAAACTGAAAAGAAAACCCACATCATCCACCCATACCTACCAAAATAATCTCTCAACTACACAATCATTCGGCCCACGTACTCTGTCTCCCTCCCCCCCCCCCTCTCCCTCCCTTCCTCCCCGGCCAATCTGAATCTCACTCGTAAAGCACAGAAGGTGTCAATGTCGGGTGTTCTCCGGCCTCTGGCTGGCGCGCGAGATCGAAAATCCGCATTGGACTGCAGCGGCTATGACCACGCGAGATTATTCAGCGATTAGCGCGCGACGGACTCGAGTAGCCTCTGCCAAGACTTTTTACCCACGGTCTCTTCCTAGCAGAAATTCATCTATATGAGTTGACCAAGAAGTTAGAAAATAGCTAGTAAAACTGGCTAATTAATCGCTACGATGAAACGATTTTTCGATTATTTGCCTATTTCTTAGATTGACATATAACAACAAAATATTCGTATGTGATTTACTTACTAATTTTATCTTTGATGAAAAGGCATTAAAGTGCATTGGATGACTTTCCAAAATATAAACGAATAACATTAACTAATAAATCGTCGGCTAGGAGAGAGAAAGTCCTATCTCAGCTTCGCAAGTAAAAAAGTCCTATTTCGGCTTCTCGTGTAAAAAAGTCCTATCTCGGACACTAAAAAAAATTAAATGTTGTCTTTAAATCGAATATTTCACAATAGAAGTATATATTGATGTGTAATAGTAAAATAAAGAAATAATTTCGCTACACTCAGAAAAATGATCCTCCTGTATCAAGATGATATTCCTCCTGAAAAAATCCTCCTTCAGTCAAAAGGAATTCCCCTTATACATGGAGAAACCGTCATCTTGTTGCAGGAACCGTCGTCTCCTGCCATAAGAGGGTTTTCCTCCTCTGGGCGGAGGATTTATACATAATTTTCAGATAATGAGGTAAAATTAAGAGAAAAAGATAACGAAAAAGATGAAAAAAAATCGAAAAGACGATAAAAAGATGAGATAAAAAGATAAGCAGATAAGATGATCAGATAAGTGGGAGAATTATGTTTTGATGCAGGAGGATTATATGCCTTGATAACGGAGAATTATTCGTTAAATATATCCCTTTCTTTGCTATTGCTAGTCAAAGGCTTTCGTAGTCGAGTGGTTAAGAGCTTGGCTTCTCAATCTAAAGGTTGTCGGTTAGATTCCCAGTCGCGGATTTTTCGAGTTTTTTTTTCAAGTTTTTTCAGAAACTGTGTAGTACTTTCGGAATTTATTTCTTCATATTAGCTTATAATTTGAAATATTTCGTGCAAGTTTATACAAGCGTAATTGTATAATTAATATATTTTTTACATTGACGAGCTTTCCTCTTGATACAAAATAATAACACTGTTTACTGCAGGAGGAATTCCTCCTGATGCAGTACAATATTGCTTCGAGCAGATATTCCTCCCCTAGCAGGAGGAAATCCTCCAGGCGCTATTTTTAGCGGAAAATCCTCCTAGCTACAGGCAGATTCTCTTTGATGCAGGAGGATTGTTTTCTGAGTGTACGAGGGTAATAGAGTTGTAAGTATATACAGAGAGGTGGCTGCTTTTTTCTTTATTCTCATTTTTATCGTCAGCGCGCATCGCTTTTTATCAACCGGCAGGGGACGATAAAGCCCGTATTGAATTACTTTTTATTGTGTTTATAAACGTATGCGGAGCTTCTGGCTTCTTTTTTTTGGGCGTATACTATGGCGGCGGTGCGTGAGCGGGAGCATAAAGTAGCAGGTGATACGAATCTCCGGGTAATTCGGAAGAGAAAAAGAGAGAAATTTTATTGTGATAGTCGTCGGTGTTTATGTGTTTGGGTAGAGTGGAAAGTAGAGCAGCAATGAATTATTGAACTGCGAGGTGTTGAGTGGGAAGCTGAAAAATTCGTGGGCAAGGGAGGGGAAGATAATTTTAGGGGTCGCTGAACTTGGGTTAATAGTCTTTTTGTATTCGGTTGCTGCTCTGTTATCTTATCGCAGATCTTTAAAAATGATATTATATATGTAAATATGCAAAATGCTTTAATGCATTTTTTGAAGGTGTAATTTTATGAAGCAATTTTATGATGTTAGTATTGAAGAAAACCCGAAATTGTTGCATTAATTTTTCTTCCCTGGTAGAAAATTAACCATAATTTGACCAGAATGTGGCTAATTTTCTGGTAATTGGTCAGCTTATGGTGAAAGTTCTGGCCAGAAACCCCGCGTGCTGGCGACAGTTTCTGGTTAGAATCTGATGAATTTCTGATCAAATAAAATCACTATATTTTAAGTTATGTCCTGTATATATAAGAATGCTCACTGCATCACTTATCTGAATACAACACGCATAATGAATCTGCCTTTTTTTAATAAATAGATTTTTTATGATTATACTCCATTTTACATCAAAGCGGAGCAGCTAATCTATATATAGTTTTGTAACGTCTGTTAGCGACACACACCCACACATACATGCACAGTAAGGAATAGATGCAGTAATGAAACAAATATAATTAGAATGATTTTCTATATATCATAAAATTTTCATTGTGAAAATGAAAATATAATTAGAATTATTTTCAAGTAATGTGTTATAAAGACATTACCTCTGACAATGTAAGCTAAGCTCAAAATTCCTAAACCCATTTTATGCATCGATAAAGCATTATCAATATTTTGCCTTTGGTACATAACTAATTGGGTGATAGATTTTCATGAGATTAAAGCTTATATCCTTCATATTCTGGTCATGTTTATGATTTGAAAAGTTGCAAATATGAAAATTTCCTTATTTCAAGATTTCTTACATTTTTTGTGATTTTTATCATTTAAAAATGATTTATTGAAGTAAATATCTTTTCCCAGCAACCAGGTAATGGATTTTTATGATACAAAGCTTACATTCCTTGTATTTTAATCATAGCTCTGGTTCGAAGAGCTGTACTTCAATAAATTAGTTCAATAAGTCATTTTTAAATGGTAAAAATCACTAACAGATATAAGAAAACTTAAAATTAGGAAATTTTCATCATATTTGAAACTTTTCAAATCATAACTATGACCAAAACACAAACA
This sequence comes from Torymus aiolomorphi, assembly GCA_036365515.1. Taxonomy (NCBI): domain Eukaryota; kingdom Metazoa; phylum Arthropoda; class Insecta; order Hymenoptera; family Torymidae; genus Torymus; species Torymus aiolomorphi. The sequence goes on from CM070873.1 coordinate 259,076,334, forward strand.
TGAAAATCCTTTACCTGGTTGGCTATATATCAAATTCAAAATATTGAAAATGCTTTATCGATGCATAAAATGGGTTTCGGAACTTCTAGTTTAGCTTACAATATGAGAGGTAATGTCTTTATGATAAATTACTTGAAAATAATTCTAATTATATTTTCTTCATTCATGCAGGGGACATTTGATGTAAAATCCAAAGCTGTTATATTCCTTTAACTTGTTTGCATTACTGAGTAGGGTGACTATATAATACACTATTTAAGAATCAAAACAAAATCTTTTATAATAGTACCAAGATAAACAATTTTAAATAATATATATTATATTTAGATCGTAACACTGATGACCAAAAAATTTTAGATATTTTTGATTAGTTTTGTCCAATATACCTCCCTAAGCAGGTTAAAATAAAAATAAAAAACATTTTATACCACTCTAACCTCAAAATCACAATTTTGGTATGATTTTTCGGCGCTCGTGGTATAAAATACCGTTCGAAACTAGTGCGTAAATCGATTATTTACTCGCTTCGCTCGTGCAAAAAGTCACACCAGCTAAATAATCGACTTCCCCACCCGTGTCGAAATGTACTATTATATAAGCATACAATTCGATTTGTGATAATATATCACACATTTTATATTTTATATTAAAAAAAAAATTTTTTTAGTTAAATGTAATAGTTGTTATTTTATTCATTATTTCATCTATTTTATCGTATGTTATATTTATGTAAATGCTACATTACATAAAATATATTAATAAACATATATAAAAAGAGGTTAAGTCAGTATATGGGAGGTCAAACTTTTTTAAAATTAATGCATTTAGAAGTTATGGCAGCTGCCAATCGTTGCCCATCAAATTCTGACAAGATTTAGGGTTAATTATTGACTAACTTATGGTTAAATGTCTGGACAAAGTTAGTGAACCGGTCAGAAAAGATAGTTAATTTTCTACCAGGGTTATTATTATTGGAATAAGCCTTTAAATTTTTGAAAAATTTTCTACAATTACTTAAAATTCAAATGAAAACTGCTGAGACGATGAAAATTAATAAACATTGAAAAGCATTTCAAACAATAAGTGATATTAAGATGCTCGCTTAACTACGTCATAGCGCACGAAGCCTTAATATCCCTCCATTACCGCACTAATACACTCCCCCTACTATCCTTCACCATTTTCATTTATCACCAAAACTTCAACCTCCCCGTTTAACAGCCCCATTCAAGTTACGATATCATCAACCCCTCTCACCCTCCGCCACCAGCACAGCCTAACTTTAAAAATCGATTAGACGAACGCGAGCCAAAACGATCACCGAAACCACGACGGCTTCACGCCGCCTCTATCAGCTGCCGCCTACATATATATGCAACCTTTCCCGCGCTTCCTCCTCGCTGCTCAGTGATTTATGCGTCCGCGGCGCAGCGGCCGATACGCGTTAATCATATTCCCCCCCTCTCCCGACCATATTAGACGGATCGCTCGGCTATCTCGACAGCGGGGTAACGACGACGACGACGACGGGGTATTACGCGCGTCACGGGCCGATTTGAGGACTTAATCTGTAGAACAGTCGCCCGAGGAGGAGATAAAATAAAGCTGCTGCTGCTGCCCCCGGGAGTTTATGTCGGCCGCGCATTTGAAGCCATAAGTCTATGGCTCGTAAAAAGGAGTATCGGGAGAGAGAGAGGAAAAACGTTGACGAGTGTCCGCTCTTATCCCCCCGGCTGCGAAGACTGTCGCGAAGAATGGCTCGGTTCGGGGTGCCACGCGCGGTTAGTCGATCAGGAGAGAGAGAAATGGGCGGTGAAATTCGCCGAAGAAGTGGGTTAGGCGTAGGTGGAGAGATTTAAAATTGATGATTTTATATTTTTATGAAAAATGTCGTTGTTCGGTGAAAGAATTCCTGTTACATATGTCCTTGGAAAGTTTAATGTATACCGCAGTAGATAAATCCTGGGTATAGTCAGCCATGACTTTTTCAATTTATACTTTTAAACGTTTTCTTCTACTTTAAAAGTAACATTGTACATTTATCCTCGAGTGCTTTTATAATTTAATTTCTCGCTTTCTATCGCTTAAACATTTTCACAAAACGCAACTTCCCCGCGTCTTAACAGCTTTCCTCGCTAATTAGAATCCAACGCGCTATCGTTTCGTCTTGATAACGAATCACTAATTGACCTAATTTACATAGGATCTTACATAGAATTTCGTAAACAAACTATGCTAATTGAGAAAATCAAGTTATAGAAACATTACGCGCGAACGGCCGGCTGATATAATTCATCTGAATATTTGAGTGCGCTTTATGAAAATCAACCGCAATTACTTCACTCTCGGTCCCGGCCGCGGCTGCTTGAATTTCGTTCTGGAAAACCGTCAGTTAGTTTGCTTTATAAACAGCATTTGGTTGCACCGAGTTGGTATATGCCCGAGCTCCCAAACCACACGCGGCCGTAAACATCCGCCTTTGTGGTGTCGCTAATTTAGTATCAGACAGCGTGCCCCGTCCTAGAAATTTTTCATTTGCCCCCGTTTTCATTGATTATTCAAGAAACCGGGAAAATGGGTGGCGCGCGCTTTTTCCTTTACTTCCTGCCTCAAAGCAATTTTTAATGCTCTTTACGTTTTGAATTAAAATTGGTTTTCCTCGACTTGTTTATCTAATTATACTTTGTTGTTTTACGGTTTCCCGGGAATTGTACTTACCACGTAGCTTGTTGAATGAAAAAATATAATTATTTTGAAATTACGTGAAGCACTATTTTATGCGGCATGATATTAAAAACGAGTGTTTTATTTATTTTACAAAATTACAATTTCTAGTTTAAAAATTGTTTCGTAAAAACACAGTTTTTTTACGAGAATTATAATTTGCATACATTTTCATATGAATCATTTCACCAGTTTCCATCAAACAATATCAAAATTAAAAAGCATTCACGAAGAATTCCGCTAATTAGCTTAATTTAGATTATTGTCCTTTTCCCTAGAACGTCATAAACAGCCGTTCCTCCTCTCTGCCTCGTTCCACAAGGGTGGGGCGTAAATATGAAAAAAGTACCAACTGGTATGTTAATGCGAACGAGAGATATATATGTATACGCATTCGCGCCCGCGAGCGCGCGAAGAACACGCAACCGCTTTGGCCTCGACTTTAACCGAGCGAGTAGGCTTGCCAAGTGGGAGTTATATGTGCGGTTCTGGGAGTAAATCTAATTAAAAATAAATCACCATGGTTAGGCTTTTAATCATGGGATATTGAGTGGCTTTCGTGTATTAAAGTTATTCGTAACATAAAAGAATAGACCTAGTCGCGAATAAAAAAAAATTCACTTTCAAGATCGTCGATAATTCTAATCGTCGATCGGCCTTGAACCCACGTAATGTATGCTTGTTTGTATGCGATTATAGCTTGTTGTAATAAAATGTGTATAAAAAAAAATTGAATGTCAGTATTTTCGATGAAATCTAATCTACAATTTACTTTTTATTTTCGGGCGACAAAGTGCTGAATGCTCTCTTTCTCTCTCAATCGATCTATATACTTTACGACGGTGACAACGTTATTGCACGCGCGTATGGAGGACATAAAAAGATTTTCTTACTCCGAACCCCACGGGCATATACACTTTTCGACTTTCGTCCCATCAACACGTTTACCGGGAAAATTTTCAGTTTACGCCTATACCATCGCGACAAGATGGCTTTTGAAAAATATACGCATCAAAAACGTTCAACCCGTCATAACCAGAGCACGATTTACGTTGTAAAACAGAAAGGAAAGGAAAATTGAATTCTCGCTGCCATGATTTTTCCATCACGCGCCTTGCTGGTTACGAAAAGAAACCGTGCACGCTGGCTTGCGCATCGGGACAAACGGTTAATCGGAAAATTAAGTGCGCGCGGGGACAGGAAACTCGATAACGCCGGAAAAGACTGCGGTTTAGGCGAACGACTGCGTCTTTGTCCCTTCTCGTTTAACGAGATTGTCGACCGCAGCGCAGCTCTTCTCCCGAAATTCAATTCCGCGCTCATATACACCCTTAATTTCATCCACCCCCTCGTTCTACTTATTACATAGCCGTGACGCATTCCTGGCCGAGTTATTGGAACCTCGTATTCTCCCTGCATCTATATATAGGTGTATAATATAAAAAAAAGGATCCGGATCAAGTGCCACGCGACCAGCTGACCAAGTCCGCTTAGCTAACGAAGTTCTTTTCAAGTGGCGTTAATCCGCGCTACGCGCATTGTCGCGCGCTTATTTAGCATAACGGCCTTGGGGCTACTGCAGCAACAGCAGTGATTTGATCGCGTTAGCCGGATTTTCGGGATTTACATTGTGTTCCGGGGGGCTTTTTTGTTCTCGGCAACCGGAGGGAGCTGTGATCGATATATATATGTGTGTGTGTGTGTGTGTGTGTGTGTGTGTGTGTGTGTGTGTGTGTGTGTGTGTGTGTGTGTGTGTGTGTGTGTGTGTGTGTGTGTGTGTGTGTGTGTGTGTGTGTGTGTGTGTGTGTGTGTATGTATGTGTATATACGAATACAAAGGCGCCAAGGTGAACTTTTGTCATCGTCGGCTGACGGAGGTGTGTATGTGCAGTGCTGTGTGCGCGTTTTATCGCGTATTAATTAACATGCATTAGGTTCGGGTCGATTGGCGAGGGTGAGGGATTTAACTCTTTTGTTTTAAGTGTTCGCGCCCGCGGCGAGTGAATGGAAATCGTGGCGTAAGTGAAAAATATTGAACGGTGATTTCTTTTTTCCTATTTCTGGGATTTTTTTCTCTTTCGGTTAATAATTGTATATCTTGCAGTTTGTATGTAAGGTTATAGGAGTCATGAAGGTAGCGTGAAAATTTGAGTAATCAACATGGACTATTTATAGATGCGGATAGCGTGCATATGCGGATTGACATATGTTCTTCTAGTTCTATTTTAATGTACTTTTCATTAGTTGCCTGCTCTCCGTGGTTATTAACTTGAAATAATGTTTTTAATGATGATACGTTCTTCACAATATGGGTTATTTTTACTTTTAGATTGTTTTCTGTTATATCAATCGAAAATAAACACAGTATGAAGTAAAAAGTATATTTAAACGTTGTTTTCTTAGACCTGCTATTAATTACGAAGAAGAATTTAGTTTATGAAGGGATCGAATTTTATTGCTTGAAAGATAACTCAGGCAAAATTGTAACATTCCTTCTGGAACTTGGCAAAACTGCCATATTTCCACATTTATTGCTGCAGAGTTTCTTTGCAGTTCGGTACAGGAATTTTCTCGCTACCTCCCCTCGTACCCTCTTCTTTTTAACCTTTTGAAAGCTGAATTTTTTCTGACGGAGATAAAAATTCATTTCCGGTCGTTTTTGATTCTGTATATTACCAATATGAATTCTGATTTTTTTTTCAAAATTTCTGATAGCGTATATAAAAAGATACAGGTATGTCAATGTCCACTGGGATGGACACGTATTGTTGTTTCGATATATGATTTGTATAAATATATTCCAAAATAGTAATAAATTCTTTTAATATTTCAAGACCTTCTGAATCTCAACATATTTTTGTGAATACCCAAACTAAATATCTCGCAGCATAGAAAAATCCTTAAAAGTATAAAAATTTAAACTTGAAATTTTCAAAATTAGCTAAATTTAATCCTTAAAAAAACTACAAAAATTTAAAAATGACTCAAAATAATTTTTTTCTATTAGTTTTAACGTCTACAATGAAGATAGTATAGGTTTTGAGCTGATCTAGTACATGGATTCGTTTCCATAAATTTTTAAATTGTATGTCCATTGGAATAGACATTTGGTTAATAGATCCATATGACCAGTTACAAGCTATCCTTTTTTTTACTACCTCCATTTACGATTTAACATAAATTTTTTAAATATAGTTCCAAGCGAACGTTAAATGAATTATTGACACTTACGGCCATTCCGATCTTCTTCTCCTTTTCGTAACGTTTCAATTCTTTATAAATAAAAATGCTTTTTCTACCTTTCGAAATAATTTTTTTTTATTTGTCGCCAAACGCGACAACCATATGAATTTTTTCGTTTCTCGCTTTTTCGTTTTCTACAAATTTCACGTAAATATCTCACAATGGCTGTTCTTGTCAAAATATTTTGCAAAAAATTGGAAATTTCAAAAATTCAAACTGAAAAATCAATACAGCCCCTCGTACACTGTAAATATACATGTGTCATTCATTTGCTACGATACATGGTAACGTCAATATTAGCATTGACATCCAGCAAAAGTTTATTCAATACCAATCCTACAGTAAAAACGAACTTACACACCCCTCCTACAACTAAAAAACCCACCCTCTTCATTCAACACCCCGCCGCTAATCTCATTCACACCCCGCAAACCCAAACCCCCAATCGGCATTTCACTCGTTGCCTCACCGCAGTTCATTGTAACAGTCTCGGGTGGACCTATAACGCACCCCCACCGACCGGCCTCACGCACACAGCCTGTCACGTGCGCTCCTTCGAACAATCGCCTGGCACGTGCGAATCATTCTTTCCTGCACACACACGCACGCGTGTACTCACCGCTGATGGCTTTCCGCTCGGAGCAGCAGCAGCAGCACTGCTACTCGTTCCTTCGTCCTCGTCGTCGTTGCTGTCACGTTGTCCTCGGGGCTAGCAGCATCGTCGTCGCACGCGCACTGATGAGAATTAATCGTCGGGGCGGGTTAGGTTCGGAAAAATCCGTAGCGAGAAAAGAGGACTGTGGTATCAGTACCAGCGTGTCATTGTGCGATTCGCCGTTCGCGTGCAGCGACGAGTACAACATCGCCGCCGGCGATGCCGGCGCGTTCTGTCTTCTTCATTAGCTTCCCTTTTATAGAGCCCGGCGATGAATCTTTTAGGAACAACGGTGTACCGTACCTTTTACGTGTCTGCATGCGGACACATATACACTGCACAACTATATTTAATATTTGTACTCTTTTTTTCTGGTTATCGGTTGAAACTCTTTATCGGGAAGGTATATGTCCACGTTTGTGGATACACCAGTCGCAGGAACGCGCGTCGCGGAGGCGCTCAGCCGACTGATAGTGGCGGACGCGAGAGCGCGGATTTCGCCGGCGTGCCGCGTTTGCCCCAATGTCAGGGAGAGAAAAGCGCGCGCGCGGGCGCCCGACACCGACGCCGCCGCGCTTGCGCGCGTGAAGCGTGCGGCGACTGCCGTACGACAGCGAGGAGCTTTAAAGCTGCTGGACGAAGAGATGGTAGTAGGTGCGGATGGTGGTGAAAAAGTGTAGTATCGGTTGATTTTGTGCCGGTAAGGTCGTAATAATGTTTGTGAATTTGTTTATTTAATAAACGCTGTAGTAGAATAATTCGGAAGGTGCAGGATGGCGGAATATAAAATTTCAATTTGCTTCGTTTGACCAAACGCTGAAGCAGCGTAAATAAAATTCAGTATTATTAAAATTTATATACAGAAACATATCTCTGCTGTACTTTCAATGAAAATTGAAGAATTTTTATTAAAAATTTCTCATCATATTCACATATATTAAAAGTAAATTTTTATTTCATCGTGTAAATTATTACCAGAATAATTCTTCATATTACTGTTTTGCAAATATTAATAAATGTTCTTGTTCAATACAGAAAAACATTTCCCCGTGGAAAAAAAATTTCGTGCGCATCAGTTTTTCCTACATGTACAATCAAATTCTCAGAACCTCCGATATCGACTATCATTTTAAACAATTCCGGAAATATTGCCAGGTCACATCGGGATTGATAAATTTTCCGGGAACCGTGCAAAAATAATAGCCAGCGGGCATGCACGAATATTTATATTCTTTCCTATACCTCCAACTCCATAACATTCGATGCGATAAGTTTACGAGCGCGCCCTTTGCATCCACCTTCCGCGGTCTAAAACATTCAAATCCCCGCTCGAATCTCCGATTTTTTAACATTCTCAGAAGGCGAGCACGCGCGTGAACTAATCGACGAAATGTGGCTGCTCTCCAGTCGCCGCCGCCACGTCTTCATATACGTCTTTCAGTGTACATGTGCGCGTGTGCTCTGCTACGGCGGCGGATCATTTTTATTTGGCGTTTGCACTCGTCCGCCCGCCGAATGATCGAAGATCGAGTTACAGGGCGCGCCGAGGGGAGGTTTTTTCCGGTATTTATTTACGGCGATTTTATACACACTGTACACTCTAGATAAAACTCTTAATCCCCCCCCCCACGAACAACGAGATTATATTTCGCGCTGTAATTGAATTCGCTATTACGGCGGTATAACCGAGTTGTGGCGTCGTTCGCTCTCGGAACGTTATTAAAAAATCGATATTCTATTTACGATGAAAAAAGAAGAAAAGGGACGGCAGCGTTTTCCCTCGTCAGTTTCGCCGTTAACGACGCGCTGCCTCACGAAATTCTTCATTATATCCACCACCTTTCAATTTTACTTTCTTTATCTTTCGAAAATTAAAAAGAAATTTAATTACACATTTTACAAAAACCGCACGTCGCAATTTACTAATACACGTAAACAGCCGCACAACACGCTGACCACTTCTAATTATACTCCCTTCGGCATTAAGAGAACGCGGTCGCGCTAAAAATACCCAAGAACGCACTTATCCACACACGCGCGCGTCTTTCTTTTTTGTATCGGCGATGCGTAAGAGGCGGGGTAAAGTAGTGCTTGCGCGCGGCGCGTATATAACGCGGGGCGGTGATAGAGTGCGCCGATGTATATATATACATACATGCACACGCCGCGGGAATAGAAAGAAAACTACCGAATCTAGTCGAGCGGCAAATAAAGCGATCCCTGTGCTCTTGCGCACGCGAGAGGGTCTCTTTCCGTGCGATGGAGCCCGGACTGTGGGAGACAGTATGAGAAAAGAGATCGTTCTCTGTCTTTTTTTTTTGCTATACTCGCATGTGTTTAAGGGTTTTCCTTTATTTAGAAGACCGTCGTTATTGCCAATTCTCGGTGGTTTCGCGTGAAAAATGCATCGTAAACGTGTCGTTTGAGAAGGACCGAACTACTGTAGAAACTAAAAATATCAGGGAGTTTTCAACATCGATGGTGTAATAAAAATTTCACTCCCCACGGAAAACTTCCCCCTCTCCCCATTCGCCCTTGGCATTCCCAGTTCAAGTCAAAATTCCGAAAGTTTCTATCCCTCGCTCAGATATATATATCCTAATAACCCCCGCTATACTACTCCCCGCCTCCAAAAACAGCTCGTTAGCGGTATTTACAACTTCCGCCCGCTGAACTTCTGCATCGCGCTCCTCTGAGCCGCGCTTGCATGTACATATACATCATACACTACCCGAATTTTTCATCGATCCGAAAAACTTTCCACTCTCTCACTCTCCATCCAAGATCGACGTGAAATCGAAACTCCGCGGCGTATTGGATTGATGGAGAAGAGGCTCTCTTTCTCTCAGGTATAATAAAGAGCGAGACACGCGCGAGAGCAACAATGCGCGTAATGGTGTACGGAGGCGAGAGAATTAAACACTACATTCGCTGAAAAAGCGCCGGCGGGCCGTGTTGGGTGCCAGCTCAAAAGTGGCTATCCCTTAATTAATTAGGTAATTGCGAGTGAAAGTAGGTCTCGCGCCTCGGCGAAGAGAATGAGCGGGAGAGAGAGTGAGAGAAGTAGGTTAGGTGTTGAGGGAGGAGAGAAAGAGAGTCAGAGTCTGAAAGACGACGGTGCCGAGCGAGAGCGCGGGTTAAAAATGTAAAGTGGAATATCCAGGTGAGGCAGCGGCTTTCTTTGTGCCCTGTATGTGTGTACGTGCAGTATACACGGAGCTTTTTGCGGCGCGAGCCGAGGCGATGTTTGAATAAAGTTTTTGACTTGCGAGCGCGAGTTTTTCTGGAGTTCGCGCGATCTCGCTCGCAGTGTGTAAGTGTGTATGCGAAGGGTATATATAAGAGGAGGATGTTTGCTGACACCGAATCTTGTTGAACGCCCGGATGATGCGCGCACTACGGCAGAGCCGAGGAGAGGAATATTTATATGGAGTGGGGTGAGAAAGTTGGGTTTTCGGTGTAAACAAACATTTGCTGTGTTTTCTTTTTTTTTTTTGTTTGGGATGAATGCGAGGGTCGGAGGAGAGTTATCTTCCGGCGTGACGGAAGGGATTACTATTTGTGGAGTGTTGATTCGGAAGTGGATGTGTGTTGTGATAAGAAATACGGTGGGTATTAAATACATAATGGGTGATGTTTTATGATAAAGCTGTGGGAATTCAGGAAATACATTTTTACGATTGTTTTGGAACTTGTCAGAGCCTAAATTTTTAAGAAAATTCTATATTTTGCCTTGTGTAAACTCTATTGAAGAGAGTTAAAATTTGTCTGTATTTCAAAAAAGCTCAAAATTAAGTTATGATTCACAGCTTCTTTGAAAAATTCATAGTGTTCTTTACAAGCTATAATCGATACGATAATCTTATATAACCCACTAAAAACCTCAATACTCTATACAGCCATATCCGTTCATCGCGTATGCACCCCACAGACTCAGCCACCGCCAGACAGCAGTTCAATAAGCCATTTAGATATTACGACGCGGCTTAACAACCCATTTTGCCCCATTATACTCCCCCTTTCCTCAATACACTCCTCAATCCTCCTCCCACAACGCGAACTGCTCCATATACACACACCCTCAGAACTCACCACTGTACAACCATCCGTGCGCGAGATACAGCCGGCGCTGCGGCCTGTCGGCGCGACGTCTTTTGTTCTCGCGGTTGCTCCCCTGCGGAGATTTCCGCGCGCGAAAGTGAGAAAGAGATTGCCCACTAGACGCGGACAAAGGCGCGAGCGCAAGCGTGAGAAAAGCCGTCAAGCGGATTAAAAAGTCTCGCGAGAGACAGAGAGCTTTTTTAGCAACCGCGTAGCTCTGGATTCTTTATTCGCCGCGCCGAAATCGCTCTCGCGCGCGCGGGTTATTTGCAATTCAATTTTAATTAAAGCGAGAGATATGCGTGTGCGTGTATGTGTGTGTGGACAGAGGCGAGTGTTTTCGGGGATTATGCGGATTTTCGTTTTTTCGAGGGGAGAGCTTTTGTGTGGCGGTTCGAGGGGGCGGGGAGAAATGGAAATTTTCGGAATGACGACAAAAATAGGGGAGTAGAAGTCGAAAAGTTTTTCTAAGTCCGCGAATTGCAGTTATGTGTGATGTGTGTGGGAGCAAAGTTTCAAGAAGAGAGCCATTGACCGCTTTTTTGAATAATGCGAGACTTGGGATTTCCTTAGTTTATAGTGGTCATAACGTCCGACTCCAGACGGAAATGCATTGCCGACGTTCTTTAACGATTTTGAAGTTCGATACGTGTATTTTGTCACTTTTAAACGTACGCGCGTATTCCCGGTGATACATTATTTTGCGATGCTATTTTCGCGGCCGTTTATCGCTGTTTGAAGTGCAATTTTACCATAGTCTATTATTAAATGCAAACATGTGTGTGCGTGTGGTGTGTGCGCGCACATACACACGGGCGTAATGATGAATTATGAGCGGCAAAATGCATGCATGCGCGCCTCATCCTCCTTGAAACTTCGCCTCGCGAAACACGCACACACTACCCTTGTACGTCTCTCCTCCAAGAATAATACACCATAATCCCTTGTTCTCAAGCACGTTTTCCGCAATGTCACCTCGAAAACTTTTTCTACTGCCGCCTTAAAGCTCTCTCTCTCTCTCTCTCTCTCTCTCTCTCTCTCTCTCTCTCTCTCTCTCTCTCTCTCGTACCTCCTAAAAACTTCCAGCACTCGCGGTAAGCGGCCCTCCATCCTCTTCGCTCGACTGGATTTATGATTTACGCTGTCTCACTCCTCTCCCCTCTATAATATACAAGAACGCCGCGGGAGGAAGTCGAAATCAACAATCAAGGGCTCAGCAGCGGAGGCTCTGGCGCACACGCGATAAATTCTGCAGGCGCCACGGGGACAAACTGTGTGAGCCGCAGCGGCGGCGGCGGCGGCGCTGAGTCTTCTTCTTCTTCTTTCTCTCTAACGATATTTTATGCATGTACATCCTTTCCAAGGCTCTCTCATAATGCGCTCCTTGAACTCCGGCGAAATGGCATTCTTCCGCCCCGAGCGGCGGTGGCGGCTCACGTGTGAGAGTGTAAGTCGTACCTAGAGAGGTTGTAGAAGCTGTTAGGTGAACTGCGAGAAAGACAGAGAGTAGAGGCTTATTAACTTTTGAAAGTCAAAAGTAAATTGAGTATTTTGTAATGAGGCGTTGGGGATTGTAGCTTGGGTATATGGTTCTGTGTGTGTGTGTGTGTGTGTGTGTGCGTGCGTGCGTGCGTGCGTGCGTGCGCGCGCGCGCGCAGGCCTTGTTTTAAAGTTATTTTTAGTTATATGTATATTTGTTTTACATATTAAATTGCGGATTGTGATGAGAAAGTAACGTATTTAATTATGTTGTAATGGTACAAGTATGTTACATTTTTGTAAGATTAATTTTTAAGGATTTCAGCAGAAATACTTGTATAAATTCTAATTCGTTTTAATCTCTCAAAACTGTTTTCCTGGATTCACATGCAGTTATCAGTAATAATTTTTGTTCCACATTGTTTGCACATTTGATATATTTTTTCGTTTTAACAAAAAACCAACGAAATAAATTTTCATCAGACACATTTCGGCGTATAAAATTTACTTAAATAAATTAAAATTATATGTGTAGTTTTGCACATTTATTTGCTTAATTAGCGAAAAAGATTAATCAAGAATTTAATCACTTTTAAAATAATATAATAATAGCAATAACCTTAATTAAATAAACATTTTTCTCGTTAAAATTTATATACAAAATCGCTAATGTAAATAAATATTGAAATATCAATGTAGCACGAATTCGCAGTATAGACATTTCAGCGTAAACTGCGCTGTCAAAGATAAAACTTTCAGCACAATAAAAATATCATGAATGAAAATTCGAAAGTTTGTGAAGCGCTATTTTTTCCCTCAAAATAGCGACTTTGTAGCGAGATGCGAAAAAAAAAATGTTAACGAATAGGTGCTAAATCGAGTGATGGTTTCATTTTACAGACGACCGGGATCCGAGCGCGCATGGGAGAAAGACAGAGAAATACGAGTTTATAGAGTGTACGCGATTCGTTCCTTTATATCCTATTGTACAAAAAAGGCAATTTCCCACCTTGATGTTATTCGATCGCTCTGTATCTATCACGGGAAAGCCTGAAGGGAGGGGTGGGAGGATCAACTCCAGAATGAATTCCGAAAATTCCAATTCACGATGGGTGAGTCCTCTCGCTTTAATGATTTACATATAGAGCAAAATCATACAACGTACATATCGTGCAGACTCTTAGTGCTAATATTCTTTAAAAAATAGCTTTATTGATACGGTAACAAAACAGTGACTATCATACAATAATATTACTAAGCTTACATCCTAAGTTAATATTTATAAAAGGATCTTCAACTCGCGTCCCTACGTGTTTCTCCACTTCTCCTCTTCTTCTCCCCTTTTTTTTTTGTTATTGCCGTGCTCGCACGCGACGATACTTTCATTTCCGGGTCGGCCAATCGGGCGCACACAAAGAGTCTGGGGATTTCAGCATACGCGTACGTGAGAAGCGCACTATATTCAGCACTGAAAAAATTTTTTTTCCGGCAATACGCACGAGAGAGGCAAAAGTTTTTTCTCGCGGATTACCGGATCCAAAAGCCCCGGCGAGTTTGTATAGTAATCCCTGGGAAAAAAAAGAAAATATGCGAGCCGAGATCGAGCGAACTTGCGCGCCACGCTTTTTTCCTCGCTCGCTTGCTCTCTTCGTTAATCCAGCGATAGGAGGGCAGAGCAGCTTCGACGATGATCTTCCTTTTCACGGCGAGGAGAAACGAGATAATGAATCGGCGCGTTCTCCTCTCTCGTTCTCGTCGAAGTAATGAAGTAGATAGGTAGGTAGGTACAGCAGGAGACGGCGCGCAGCACATCGTTCTCGTGTCCTGAAAGCCGAGAGCAGAGATTAAAAAAGTTTTCTTCCTCCCGCCCCTCCGCAGCTGGTGTATAAAGGAAAAGCCGTATATAGTACTCTATACTCACATAACGTGCCTTGACTTCGAGGGAGTCTCTCGCCTTACCTCGACCGCTTTTTCGGGGAGAGGCCCAGCTTGAGGAGATTAACGATAGGCGACTCGAAGGCCAAGGAGATGCAGAACGCCATGAGGTAAGAGGCGACGAAGTTGCCAAAATACACGATGAGCTGGAAAAAGAGTGTGTCAATACGGCGCTCTCTGCATTTAGTTGATGAAATTTTATGATGAGCTTTCGGGTGGTTTCATTTATTTTTGGGAAGAGGAGAGAGAATTCAGGCAGCTAGATGCTGCTGCTAGATCGACGGGATTGAATGTTTCTGTCGGATGTATGTACACGTGTGTGACGAAAGGCAGGTAAGCGTTTTAGGAGAACGTAAATCTTTTTTTACGAATGACAACTGAAAATATTCAAGCCTTATTTGCGCAACGTCAATTTGTTTATTTATTGTATTCGAAGTAACGTTCGCACTGATTTATATCCTAAAAGTTTAACTATACGTCCTGACGTCAACAAAGTCTGATTTATGTCGCATAAAACAAAAAAAAATAAAGCATCAACTTACGACAATGCCATTGTGGATGTGCAGGGGTCCGTCCATCTGGGTCGACGTGAACATCATGATCATGGGATGCACGAGGTAGGCGCAGTAGGTGAGCCGCGACAGCGGGTAGATCAGCCTCAGCGACAGGAGCTTGTCGACAAGGGGCGCCGCGCCAGTGCAGCACTGCACGACGATGAAGCTCACCGCTACCGCCCAGGCGGTGTGACCCAGACTAGCGTACACCGAGCTCACGGTCACGCTCAGGTTGTCCGGGTAGAGGCCGTAGACCAGCGAGCACATAACCAGGCACGAGACTATCCAGCCGATCACTTGGCACAGCTGCGCACAGAACGGGGATGATGTGGAGCAGGGGTTTAAATTTTTTTATTTGGGTCAGGGAGGTTACTAGGTATTTTTTTTTTCGTCTATTTTTTCGGGGGATATTAAAGAATAGAGACTGCGTGGAGTGTGCGGAGTGGGAAATAATATAGTGGCTCGTAAAGCTATTCAGCTGGAATTTTAGAAAATATGGAAATCGTAGGGGGATATGTACTAGTGTGCGAATCGCTGATTCATATCTGTACGGACGATGGCAGAGGTAAAATTTACGTTGCATAACTGCCGGAGTGTCATTCTCGGGATTCAAAACGCGCGAGCGCATGCGTAATGCATTGTACAATGCATTATAATAATTTTACTATTACAACGAGACGAGAGAAAGAGAGAGAGAGAGGAGAGAGAGAGAGAGAGAGAGAGAGAGAGAGAGAGAGAGAGAGAGAGAGAGAGAGAGAGAGAGAGAGAGAGAGAGAGAGAGAGAGAGAGAGAGAGAGAGAGAGAGAGAGAGAGAGAGAGAGAGAGAGAGAGAGAGAGAGAGAGAGAGAGAGAGAGAGAGAGAGAGTCAACGTGAAAAATGAGACGATAAAAGTTTTACGGCGCGTGTGGCAATTCTTATTTCTCTTTCGCGTTCGTCAGTTTGAAGAAAGTTATACCTCGAAAGTAAGCGTTAGCGTTTTATGAAGACGTTTATGGGGGAGGGGGAAGGGAGGGAGATGGAATTATCGGGTAATGCTCGGGTATTAAGAAATCGCGTGTTAAAAAATTTTCGCCTAGACGCGGGGAAAATATTTCACGTCGAATTATTACGTTCATGTTCAGCTGATGTGATTTAGCAAAAAAATATATTACTTTACCGACGAAAGGTACTATAACGAGCATTAAATTAAATAAGAGACAGTTTTAGTATAAATGAAAAAACCAAATATACAATAAAATTGACGATAAATAATAAACGAAACGCGTAATAACGAGGAAAGTCTTTAAAGACTCTTACAGTGTAAACACATACATACACACTTTTGATATCGAATATATGCATACACGTAATCGGTTCTTTTGTAACGAAGAAATTTCCGTTACACAACGCGCGCGAAGCACATTCAAATCAATGAATTACGCGTTAAATAACCGAAATCGCCTCATTCGCGCGCGCTTTATTTCTCACAGCTCGGCAGTTCTGGTCACTTTCCAGCCACGACCTCAAAGATTATCCCCCCGCGCACACCGTAACGCTCGAGCCACAACATAACTCACTCGAGCAGGAGGTCAATTCGCACACATGCACACATACACATGCTGCGAGACTGTAGGAAAATACTTATTTGAGGCGTGGTGTTGTATCGTGTTTCCGGAAGGGGCACACTTACGAGGGGTATCTTGATGCTGCAATTGGTCTTGAAGAGGAGATAGCCGGTCATCGTGCCGATGAAATACGGGCCAGCGCGCAGCCAGGGCTTGTCGTACAGCTCGTCGAACAGGGCGAACGGCTCCTGGATCCTATACGTGAGCGAGAAAGACAAAACGTAGGTTATACTGTGCCAATGTATAGTATAGGTGGTGCGATTTTTTCTTCCTCATAGAGGAAGTTTTGTAACGGTGAAAACAATTTTCGAAACAAGAAATGTTGAAAATGATGTTTTAAAGCGATATATGTTGAAATTTGTCGATTTTGATAAAATTTTTTTCGTGGGTGTGTGTGTGTGTGTGTGTGTGTGTGTGTGTGTGTGTGTGTGTGTGTGTGTGTGTGTGTGTGTGTGTGTGTGTGTGTGTGTGTGTGTGTGTGTGTGTGTGTACGTGTGCGTGTGGGTCTGTGTGCGCGCGCGTGTGTGTGTATGCGTGTGGATATGTGCGTGTGCGTGTGCGCGGACCGATTTTTGTCGGATAAAGCGTACCTAATGTTTTTTTTTTTTTTTTTTTTTTTTTTTTTTTTTTACGAAATAGGGTAGTGGGAACGAAAAAAAAAGTTCAGCTAAAATGACGACGAAAAGTGGCAAGTGTATCTTGTTTCTTATACCTATAACACTCATAAAATCACCAACAGAAAATCGGATCTGCTCATCTTTGCATTTGGTGGATAAAAAATTATGTTTTTGAACAAATATATCATTTTATAAAATAAGCTAAATTTTTGATATACATAATGTTAGGAATAAATCGACGTCCCTCACGGAAACTAGTACGACTCAGGTTCGATGAACACTAGTCCATTTCCGAGTTTGTAGCGAATACGAGCACGTACAATTGACTTGCGGCATTGACTAGATTAATCCGTTAGATTCTCGCGAAGACTAGCACGTTCTAGTGTTTAAGACGAAAACTACCACGTTTCAGGAGGTTGCTACGAAAACTAACACATTTCGGGAGACCACCTGCATTTTTTGAGATTAAAGTGGTCATCTACCTAATGGCTCCAGAGGCCAAAATTAGCTGAAAAAGTGAATTAAAATATAATTACTATAAAACAAAGTATATGTATATTACGAGTAAAACTTATTATTAATACAAAATTCCATGAGATAGGTCTCAAACCCACTTTATGCAGAATTATGTTATTTAAAAAAAAAAAAAAAACTAGTGTGCAAGGGTTCTTGGCAGCCAGTTGATGGATTTTGATGAGACACGTTGCAAACTACTTGTAAAACATGTACACATGGCATGAAGCTCTGAAATTAAAAAGTTTTGTAGGTAGGAATTTCTTTAATTGACAAAAAAATACTTTTTTTTCTTAATTTTATGAATTTTTATCGTTTTTAACATCAACAAGGTAGTTATTCATAAAGCTTTTCAATTTTAGAGCTTCATGCCATAAGTACATGTTTTACAAGTAATTTGCAACTTGTCTCATCAAAATCCATTAACTTGCTGTCAAGAAAACAAGCACACCAGTTTTTTTTTAAATGACATAATTCTGCATTAAGGGGGTCATAGACCTACAGATCTTTGAAGCCAAAATCACCTGAAAAAATATAATAAAATATAATTACTTAAACATACTGATAATATATTATAAGTAGGCACAATTTCTGATAAAATGGCCCGAGATATAATCTGTAGACCAATTTTACTCAGAAATATTGCATTGCCAAGATTTTTGCTTTAGTACAGCTTCTTGAAAAAAATATTCGATAGATTTTCATGGGACAGGTCTTAAAATACATGAAATTCATACAGTTATGGATTTATGAGTTGGAAATATAAGATTTTCTGAAGCAAATAATGTGTAAATACTAAAAACCACAAAAAACATAAAAGTTCATGATTTAAAAGTAGTTGTTTCCATAAAAAAATATTTTCAAAAAGCTGTACCAAAGCAAAAATTTATTGGAAATTGTGCCTACTTATAATATAATATTAGTATGTATAACTAATTATATTTTATTATATTTTTTCAGGTGATTTTGGCTTCAAAGGCCTATAGGTCTATGACCCGCTTAAGTGGGTTTAGAGACCTATCTCCTGAATTTTGATATTATAAATAAGTTATATTAGTAGTACATTTACTTTGTTTTATAGTAATTATATTTTAATTTACTTCTTTAGGTAATTTTGTCCTCAGGAGCCATTAGGTACAAGAGCACCTTAAGAATGTGTGACGAGTCTAAATTACACGCGTGAATAGCGAAACTCTATAGAGTATAACTCTATAGTATATTGATTAAGGGTACTGCCGTACTGAGATTAATTAAGCATTCGAATGCGAAATTACTATTTGGCTAGTATGCAAGGTGAGTTCGTTCTCTTTCTCTCGCGGCCCGTCATCGGATGACGAATCTACGATAACGTAAGTAAACATATCTAGAGTATATCTATTATACGTCAATATAACTGAATGGCCACTCTTCAGAATTAAAACATCAACCTTGCAAGCCAAACGGCCATCATTTGCCCACTATATAGTGTGGTCCAACTATAATTTTTATCCATGAATTTATATTGAGTTGCACCGTTGACACCGGCGAGACTCCGCAAACCTGAATAGTTCGAAAGTTTTACAACGGTTAATGGTACAACAGTTAGAAAGTCATCGTTACTGTTACCGATATTGTTTTTTAGTTTTTACAAAAGAATTAATTGTAAATTAATCCTAGATTATTACTAATTCAACTTTGGAGAGTAATGACCGAGAAAATTTAAGGAAGCTATTTCTTTTGTGCAAGGTGAGAGTTATCCGCGTAATTGAATTTCTTTTACTCGGGGGCAGATAAATTCCGCAATTGTTGCCGGCGAGGCGCTGGGCGACTTGGATTGTGGCGTGTGCAGTTTGTGATTTTTGTAGTTTTACGCGGCAATAAATCTCTGGTATTAGACATTATTAGAACTGGATAATAAATTCGCTTTCTTTTTATCCCCATATTTTTACGCTATCTTTCCCATTGTACGTTTTATTCTTGGAAAACCCGCCGACTAATAAATTTCTCCGTATATGTGTATACAGGTCAAAATGGAGCATTCACATTTTACTGCGTCGAAAATTACCCTTTCATTCATATTCTAAATAAAAACACGAAGAATATCTGAATGAATAGCCGGCGGCGTACGCGCGCGCACGGTTTATTCAAAATGTATTTCACGAAAATTCTATCAATTTTTTTTTTACCCTTTCTCGCACCGTGAGAGAGATGGACGTGTTTCCTGCGCGCCGAGCCGACAGATTTATTCAAATAAATTCGCTCGAATTAACGTAATGGAGTTGCAACGGAAAATTGCCTCGCATTTTCAAAAAAAAAAAAATGCTCCCGCACGTATTACGAAAATCAATGTCGCGCGACAAATTGCCAAAGCGGTGTAAAAAAAAAAAAGTATATAATAGGACACGCGCCATAACGTTTTCCCATAACATCGAACCACTTTGCAATGTATTGGCGGTAGCGGTATTTCGACCTCGCCCCGCGTTTACAAAAACGTGTCAATATAAACGCGCGCATCTCCCATCATGTATCATTATCTATCTACCGTTAAACATTAAGGCAACAACACAACCCCGGCGTATAACAGTTAACAACCGTCACGCACGTAAGAGCGTGCGTCGATATACCGCGCGCGGCTTATTTGCGGTATGTACATCTGCTAACCCACTTCGAATCGGCCAGTACCTTCAAAAACCGCAGTCCACCTATACCATCTGCGTGAATCAGTATACGTAGCGGCCCGCAATTATTCCCTTATACCTTCGCAATAATCCTTCTGATAAAGGACACGCGCGTAATACACTGTAAACCGCGCTGATTAAGCGGAGCGGCCCATATATATTATGGGTAATATTACAAAGTGCCGCGGCGATGAATTTTCCGCGCCCGCTTTCTCCATTATCGTAATGCGATACAGCGCGTAATAACTCGGTAATTGAATCGAGCCCTCGCGCGCGCGCTCGCAGGCACTTTAGCGCCGATAAATTCGTTTCGCGAGATGGATAGATAGATATTTCGCAACACGGACGTTCCTACGTACGTACATATCCCGGAATGAGAATAAATCTGAGATGCTGGACAAGTGCGTGCGCACCCGTCGGTATGCGTTCGTATACATATACACATTAGGTAACAACGGAAAGTTGCGTAAAAGTTCGTATAGGTATGTAGGCACACTTACGCGGGAAATTATGTCACGCGAGTAGTGTGTTTGTACGCACCTGGCGACGTAATCGTTCGTGTAGGCGATGCCGAAGGTGGTGAACCAGGAAGAGACCATGATGACGAGCACGGCGGCGACAACGGCGCGAAAGTAGCGCACCGAGAGCAGCAGCAGGAAGATGCCCAGGACGTAGAACTGCATGTCGTTCGCCATGTACCAGCTCCACAGCATGCACTGTACCGAAAATTCATGATTAAACTTGTATCTTGGTATGAGGTTGAGTACACAAGCCGATAATTACGACGAGGGGCCCCTGGTGTACATGGAAAGAAGTGTCGCGCGCGCGCGTTTATTAATTTTCTATAAGCTTGTTTGTCTTTTGCTTCGAGTTATGATGGCGATTTTGTAAATATTGGCGCTGGTAATTAACAGCGAGGTTTTGCATTTTTTAACGGCGAGGGAGGTTTTATATTATCTGGGTCAGGGCGTATTATATTCGAAAAATATTGTTACTCGCTTTCATGGATATTATAATAACTGAATGAAATTGTTGATAATGCGCTTCTGAAGTGAATAAAGTGCACTCGTGGATACACACGCCGCTTTTCATTAAAATGTTAATTAGGTGAATTATTTTTAAAATTGATCGCAAAGATGATTCTTAAACGAGCGCTTTAGCGTTTCAATATTAAATTTCAATATTAATGCTGTATCAGCATGAAAGACCGTAAATAACAACGTATACAAAGTATAGAAGTAACGCACTTGTAATTATTTACAAGCCAATTAACTTTTATTCCGTGTATTTATATTCTTTTACATAATTAATCATAATAAATTTCCATCCTGATATTTATGTGCAGAACTTCCCACGAGAATTTAACTTTTATAAAAATAATAATAACCCTTCGACTTCGTTATCTCCTCCATAACTGGATCAATTCATCTCGTAACTGGATTATTTCAACGTCGCTAAAAATCACCATGAAGTTACGATACACGTCGCCAGCCCATAAACCGTGATCTCTATAAAATCGCGTGACCTTCGTCGCCCCCGCCGGCTTTAAAGTGTAAAATCGAAGGTGCGAGCTGGCCAAGGGCGAGCTTTCGCGTAATGGCCCCGACTTAGCGGCGGGGATGATGAAGTTAGCTCGCGTGCTTCGACAGAGTCGGACAATTTTTCCCCGTAAGAGGAAAAAAAGGCGCGGTAGTGGTACAAATTCCCCGATGACTCGGCGAGATTAGCAGGCGACATGGATGGGAAGGATGGTTGATTGAGATGCATTGTTATATGATAAATGTTTAGAGCTATTTTTGGGGGAGGAATTCGGTTGTGTGGCAAAGGAGAATAAATTTTAACATTATCCCGTGACCGTAAATTTAAAGATGCTGTTTGTGCTAAAAACAGAGATTACAGAATGAATGCATTCTATAAATTTTAAGCGCAATTTTAAGCCCGAGATATTCGCGTGTGTATTCTCTTTTACCGCAGTAAATACAACCCATTGTGAATATTTAATTAAAATTTCTTGAATTTTACCGCACGAATTCCGGCGGGAATAGCTTCATGTGCATGTAAAATAAACATCTTTCTCCCCA
Source organism: Torymus aiolomorphi (assembly GCA_036365515.1). Lineage (NCBI taxonomy): Eukaryota > Metazoa > Arthropoda > Insecta > Hymenoptera > Torymidae > Torymus > Torymus aiolomorphi. The sequence continues at coordinate 259,098,497 of CM070873.1, forward strand.
TCCTGTACTTTGTCATAATATTTTACAAAATTAAATAACCTTGTTGTAATTAAAATTCACTACCAACGTACACAAGGTTTTGTCAAACAATAAAAACAATAAAAAAAAAAAAACGCTTTCAAGATCATCGTATTTACAATTTAACCATTAAACCGCATTAAAACTCGACACTTCTCTCCGTGCAACGACCTCAGTAAAGGCCACAACCCAGACGTAAAAAAATAAACACATAAGCAAAATCTCTCTCTCTCTCTCTCTCTCTCTCTCTCTCTGTCTCTCTCTCTCTCTCTCTCTCTCTCTCTCTCTCTCTCTCTCTCTCTCTCTCTCTCTCTCTCTCTCTCTCTCTCTCTCGGCGCATTACCATTTCCGTGCGAGGATAGAGCGAGTTCACGTAGAGGGCATTCCTCCACCAAAACTGCTCGCACGTGTGGTGGTCGATGATCTGGGGCGAGAAGACGGTCGTCGACATGGCGTACTTCATGGCGATCACGTTGATCCCGAGGACGAACAGGTACGACGGCGTCAGCCTTTGAACACACGCCCCCCCAGAAAATATCCATTTTACACAGCCATATACATATGTCCAAATCCGCGGACTACAGACAACAACTGGGGTACAAAAACAGAAAAAATTTTTTTTAGGGCACACCTACCACATAAGGTTTTTTCGGTTCTTTGGGGATCCTCCAACATGAAAATACTCGTGAACACTCATTATCCGTTGCCAAGCGTTTTTTCCGACGAAATCAATTTTTCTTATGGAAATTTAACATCGGAAAAATGGACGAAAAGTATTCATTGATGATTAACCAATAGCAAACTATTAAATTCCACAAAAAGCGATTAAAGTTGAAGAATAGAGCTTTAATTTGAGATGAGCATCGTTAAAATCGGTCGATTCTGTGCAAAGCTACGAGAAGTTGAAAATGGCGAATAATGAAGAAAATGAGCGATTTTTTTCAAACCCACGTAATTCTTCAAATTTTTGTCATTTTTCGTCATTTTCAACTTCACATAGCTTTTCACAGAATCGACCGATTTTAACGATTCTCATCTCAAATTGAAGCTCTATTCTTCAACTTTAATCGCTTTTTTGTGGAATTTGGTTTGGCCTCTTCAATAGTTTGTCATTGGTTAATCATCAATGACTACTTTTCGTTCATTTTTCCCATGTTAAATTTCCATAAGAAAAATTGATTTCATCGGCAAAAAAGCTTGGCAACGGATAATGAGTGTTCACGAGTATTTTCATGTTGGAGGACCCTCAAAGAACCGAAAAAACCTTATGTGGTAGGTGTGCCCTCAGAAAAAATTTTTTTCGTTTTTGTACCCCAGTTGTTGTCTGTTGTCCGCTGATTTGCACATATACAAACACACATACAATTCTGCCGGCAAGAGACAATAAATACAAGAGAATACATTTATATGTACATCTCATGGCAAGCGTTGCCTCCTTGATCTCATTGTTCCGAGTCCTACTCAAACTTACCGAACGAATCTGTAGAGGATCATGATAAGGAACTTGCTGGCGCTCGCCCTGGCGAAGTTGCCCTTATCGCCGGGCGAGCTTCCTCCTATCGAGCGGTAGAACAGTATGGTCACCAATAAGCCGCTGCGAGAAAATTGTTATTAAAATGAGGACACCCGAGAGCGAGGCTGGCTGTATTATATATAGCGTGCGCGCGCGTTATCGATCGCGAGCTTGCGAATTCCTTCGGGGAATAGCCAAAGTTCGACGATTCGATTATACGTCGCGTTGCGAGAGTAGCTCGCCCGGCCGCGATAATTGAATGAATGCGAGAATTTACGGGGCGTTATTAACGCGCGAAAAGTGAGGGAGAGGTAGTTGGAAATTCGTGGATTCGGTGTGAGATTTTGATGGGGCGAGAGAGTGTGACCTTAATGTGAGGGGTGGCAGTGCTAATGGGAGATTAAAAGGTGACCGAGGATAATTTATTTTTGGAGTATATTTTGTGTTGCGTAAGCGTTTCCGTTCTGGTAATTCTGACTTACAGCGCGGCTTAAAGGTCCATGCAGAATGCAATAATATTTAGATAACAGTGTTGATTGAAGGAAATTCTCCGTCGGGTTTCCTGCATCGTATTCGAAATGATTAAAGACTCGGTGCTTATAAACTTGAAGCTTTTAATCACGATTTTTGTTTAAAGAAATTACAGCACAATATTAATAAATCGCGAGCCGATGAAGCCTATACCCGCGGCGTAACGAACATATTTCTGCACACGTAACCAGAAATGTGTAACTCAGAGCCGGTGGAAAAATAAAATTTAATAGGAAATTCCACGCGCGATCGTGCGCGCGCGTGCGCGCAGTAGATTTTTTAATAGAGCCCGTATAACTTTTTCTACACAACGCACGCGCTTGTCACGTACTTCATCCCATGCACTGCAGCCTTTACATCATCGGTATCGACAAAAACTATCCCACCTAATTTACATCACCACGCGCGCGTGCGACAAAAAAACTCGCTCCATATATATCGCCTCTTATGCCCAGATCACGCGGATTATAAAAGCCCAATTAACCCGTGCACGCGCCTTTCCTCGTTACCGCGACAATCTACTTTAGTTTTATAACGAATAAGAAAACAGCCGCGCGCGCGACGAAAACCTTTTGCGTATAATGATAATAGTGCCGCGAACAAACGCTCCCCTAAACGCCGACGTTGATATAATCGATATACGCTGCGTTGGCGTATACAAAGTTTTCGGTGTTTTAATAGCTCTTTGCCCGCTCGTTGTATAGGTGTACGCGCCCGTGTATTGTTCTCGCCCGACGCGAGACCCGCTGAATTGCACTCGGGATTCCGCAAGAGTTCGTGGCGCGAGAGCGCGCGCGTTTACCGAGGAAACAAGGTTAATGTGTCCATTACTCGCGCTCTGTTCGCCGTTAGCGATATTTTGATTTGTTTTCGAAGGGAGTGCGTGTGTAAGTGTGGCCTTACCAGTGGTATAGGGAAATTTGTATCTTTATTGGCTATGTACAGGGTTTTAAGAATTTCCACCGCGAGTATTTACGTGCATTATGGAAATTATTTAGCCTGAATTATGGCTAACTGATTCGTGCAATTTCGAAGTACTATAAAGAGTATACGTAATATTTCAACATCTTTTTTTTTGTACATTGCAGTATATGATATTCAAATCGACGGTTATACTCCGCACGATGATTATTACTCTCGACTGCATTGCTAAAGTTTCGTGAAAAACCCAGTGAACCGGAATAAGTGAAATTGACATCCATTACATCTCGATTTACAAGTCACTCTTTTGCCTGATGCACGCAATAATTTTACAACACCCCACGTAACATCTTCCTCTTCCATACAATTCCCCATCACAATAGCCTTAAAATTACATAATCCTTTCGACCGGCGACACTTACCCTGCATCATCATCATCATCATCATCATCGTCAGCCAAAAATCAAAGCACACTTCAAGCTTACATAACGGCCCACACGTACATATGCATATACCATACCTGATGAAGAAAAACGTGTCGACGGAGAAGGTGGCGTTGCTGATCGTCTGGAACATGAAGTTCCTCTCGGTGACAGTGCGCAAGATCTTGTTCTCTGTACAGCGCCGGCAACACATGCGGCAAAAGAGAAAGGCAGCGTCATTGGCGAGTTATCAGTGAAAGTTGCGTGCTCACGTATATATACTACACGCACACTTTGCGCTACCGATCGCGCGGGGTCAGCCGAATCAAAGGACGCGCGGCGAGCTCGCGGAAATTCGTGGAGGTCGAGGAACATTGCGTGCACTGCCAAGGCGCGGCGTGTACTTAATACGGGGTAAAACGTGGCTCTTACGGTTACGCGCATGCTTGCGTCGATGCTTCAAGATTGGAATACGATGGATTGTGTTCTAACGGAATGCATATAGCGAATTGTATTAGACTGGTAGATGGGCTATTTCATGATTGAAGTAGCCGCGGAGATGAAACAGAAGCGGCGAAACAAGCGTGTCTCGGGACACGTAGGAAAGTTTTCCGAAAGTTTCGGCCAAATCGTGTAAACATACCCGCGTGAAAGGAGTTATTTTAAGAGCTTGTTTTCGAGCGCCGCCTCGTCGTGTGCCCAAGTTTGCCAAGTCGTTAGCTCATATTTTATTATGGTTCCGAGAAAAAAGACACTACGATGTGTTTTGTTTATCAGAGTTTCGTAATGTTGAGAAAGTTTTGTGATAACGTCAAAGGTACACGTATCGAAGGTTCATGATATTTTTTATGTATGTGTAGATACTCGGAAAAAGAAATTGTCAGATATGCTGCATTGTTTTTTATTTTTTGTGACAAGGAAGTTTCCGTGAATTCAATCCTGTGCGCTACACGAATTTTATTTTTTTATTTAATTTCATGAGTTCGTTTTACTTTTCGATTCGTCATATTGGATCTGCTGTCATGGATTTTAAAAATCTGACCACGAAATCGTAATTATAAGCGACCCATAAATATAGATACACACCTTTTCCTTACACGTGTTTTCTCATCAAATTTCTATATTTTTTTTTCTTTTAAGTAAAGTTTTCCATTTAATTTTTTATAATAAAATAACCAACGCAATGTAATGGTTATAATGCATAATTCATTCAAGGATAACATCCATGGACCCTGAAATAATTTATTCCATGACAAGGAGCCTCAACACTAAAATTTAAGAGAGACATAAACCGATGTACAAAAAGGTGTCACAAATACAGTAGTTCAATACATCATTTTGCAATATATAAAATAATCCTATCGACCAAAATCTTCCCTCAAACACTTTCTTGTCCCGACGACATACACTTCCAATCACCCGTCAATCTCGACATTCTCGACCTAAACCTTCGAGCCTTCAATCTCAATTCGGCAGCATATCATCAATCCAAATTACCCTCCGACACGAAACTCCGCATTACTCTTACAGCGCGCGCAACCTCGAGACTGCCCATAAACGCTTTCGCTGAAAAGTACAACAACAACGACGACGACAAAAAAGAGCGTTAAACTGCGCGCTTACCCGCGATCGAGAAGACCTGCAAGTACGTGTGCACCATGACGACCCAGCCGAGCGACAGCACTCGCAGTCCATGCAAGCAGGTCAGGCTGCTTTTGGTCGCCGGCTCGGTGCTAATAATCCTACTTCCATTGGCGATCGGGCTGAAGGCCAGCAGACAGCTCAACAATATCCCTGCAACAGACACACACACACACACCGTGTAATTACCATCCCATATTTCGCTTGAAATTTTTTGTCGATTGTCTCGTGGGGGGGGGGGGGGGGGGGGGCAAAAGGGAACCTCGCTCGACGACAGGCACGTCCTCCTTGCGCAAGGGTACGGGTGCCGCGGCTATGACCTTGGCGAGAGGTTTCTCGCCGTCACCGACACTGAGGACGGTTATGCGCTGTTGCTCCTCGGCGCCGAGATTCTTGTCCGCGTACTCGGCGCGACGCTCGTTGTTGTTGGACGCGCTGAGGGACTGCTCGACGTCGCGGGTCGAGCCGCCCCAGGAGCCCGTCGACTTGAAGGCTCCGCTGCGGTACTCGTAGATCGTTGAGAGGATCATGAGGAGGAGGATCGCACTGCTCACGGTTCTGGAATTCGAAAATGAGGGTTGGTTGAGAGAAAACTTTGTTGGTTTAGTTTTTGAGGATTATGAGATTCTGTGATTTTTTCATCGGGTTGTGAATGTTAAATGAACAAAACTTCAAAATATAGGTGATAAAGTGTTAAACAGGAATATGATTTATTGAATGATAATTTAAAGCTCTTTAAAGTTGTTAAAATACTTCTACATTAATCATTTTTTAGATTCTTAGTCAAGTTTTTCACTTTATAGCCGACAAACTTTTCTAAATCATCAATTATTTATGGTTTCGATCCTTTACATTTATTAAAATTGAGGGTGTAGAAACGAAAAGGGCGTGTAACGTATGTTAACTAAATACGTTATGTGCCCTTTTCCTTTCCGCGCCTTCAATTATGATATCTAATAATTAAATATATTATAATAATATAAATAGTAATCTAAATACATTTATTTTAATAACTAAATGTAAATGAAGTCATAAATAATTAATGGTTTACAGAAGTTCATTGACTTAAATTTATTTATAACATGAAGGAAAATGAGAATTTATGTGTACATGCGAGTATTCTTTAAAAATAAATATTTAAAGTTGATTTTCCTCTTTCCTTGTAATACATGACAACTGACCCAGAAAGTTTACAAGAACACATTTACCGATATTATTTACAATAAATCACAATTATTTTTCATTTATTTTAAAGCACTACCATAATCTTTTAAAGACAAGGTGAAATTCACGAAAAAATCATATATACATTTATCCCATATATCATGTTCATCAATCCATAAGCAATATAACAGCTTTTCTACCTTACAAAGCTTAACAATAATTGCCAATCGCAAAACCACTTTCGACCTTAAATAAAAAAATTTCCTAAAACAATTTCCAGTCTCGGTCAGTTCTAAAACTATTTACATTTACATGGAAATCGAAATTCGGATTTTCACCCTCTCGACCGGCTATTCGCTCTCGGGCTGAACGAACAATTTCTCCGAGTTTGATCGGAATCCATATCTCAAAGCTGTGTGACACAGCAGTATACTGCTGCTGTGTCATTGCGGAATTTCAGCTCGGCGATAATGAATATAACACCAGTTGCGAGGCAAAAAAGTTATGCAAGCCCGTCGCGCGGAAAAAGTCGGCGGATCCTATCGAATCGAGATTCGATCCAATTTTTGTTGAGTTTCGCTGCTCTCCCATTTATACGTTTTTACGTCAGGCATATGACAGAGGTGTACAATTTTTTGCCCGCGTGTGTCGCCTACTTTTTCTTTCCACATGCCTCCGACATTTCCTGGTCTACATTTGTTTGTTTTTTTCTTTCTTTCGATCGCCAACGAATAATCGTTGTCCCCCCGCAGCCGTACTTTGTTACGCGTTAATTGGGACGTTACGTGCGGATATATTTTTTTTTAATTTAAATCGGCGCAATTAGGGGGCGCATTATGCAATTTGGCGCGGGTGCGCGTGTGGCATTCGAAAGCAAATGGAAGCTCATTATGGAGTAATTGCTAACTTTTATATATTCAAACTGTTATCTTTTAAACGAGTACACCCGCTCGGCTTCTGTATTTAGCCGATACGAGCGAAATAAAAATTAATTAACACGTCTTCGCTTTGAAATACCTCTTCGCAAACATTTATCGCTATGCAAAACATTGAACGAAATTTCCACTCGCAGAGACTCTATCTGCAAGAAAAACACACTCGCAACAATAGCCTCCCACGACAAAACTCCCGAAAAAGCGAAAAATTACTCGGACCGCACCTCCGCTTCGTTAATTCTCGCATTTAAAAATCCACCGTTGTACACTCGCATACAGAGTATCCGTCTAAATAGCGACGATAATTCCTTCAACTCCTCCCGACCTACATCCCTCTCCGCTCTCGTATCGATCCAATTGGCAGAATACACGAACGCGCCGCTCTTCTTTTTTCGGAGGTTTTTTCATCATCATCCGCTACTCGTGTCTTCAATTAGCGCGAGCATGTACGTATACACATATATATGATCATCGCGGGTATTGTGCGCTTAGACGATGATGATAATGACTATGACGATGATGGAAATGATAACAAATGCGTTTTGATTATTCATAGTGAAGCACCGCCGGTGCTGCACTCGTTATGGACCGCGCACGGAATAATTCGGCGCAGAGCGGAGCTGTATCGGGCGAGATATGCGATGCGAGTGAGTGTAGATATATATCGAACGAGAACGCGATGAGTGCATCGGATATTGTCGGATTGCAGATGCATGACGAGGTAATTTGAGCGCGTCTGCGTGTGTGCGTGCGGCCCTTGGGTTTTCCGGAGTGTGGTTCGGCTTTTCGGCAGTGTGTTTTTGAAAAGGTATGGGGTTTTATTTTGGAATACAATTGAACGTCGATTGTTATCGAAGATGTGTAAAATGATAATAGTAATACTACCCTAGTAAAATGGATAAGAAAAATAGCTAATAATTCGGTAGCGGTGAAACGATTATTTCGAGCATATTCCCCATTTAATGGAGAAAACGCAACAGTCACGTAACCTCGCAATATTCGTCTAAATATTTGAGAGTAATTTAATCGTACAATTAAAAATATCTATCAAAAATCAATAGTTTACCCAAGTATAGATAAGAAATACTGCGGAGTAAAATTCATTTGCAGTAGATATAAACGAAAACAGTAATTTTTTGACTTGATTCTGTCTCTCTCACTCCTCGCCATAATAACACGTCTCGTACTAGCCATTTCTAACTAAAAAAATGACTAACTTTGATATCTTTTAAATACTCATAAATAAGATAATGTAAATCTACGAACAAACTTATTCTATTATTCTGCCTATAAATGGTGAATATGATATGGAAAAAATCGTTTCATCGGCGGACAGAAATGGACAAAAAAAGTGTCTAGTTTTTGTCGATTATTGGTGAAACTAATAGCTATTTATTAGGCAAATAATGGAATCGGTTTCCACTAGAGTAATAATAATAATAATTTTTAAACGTTTATTGTTATCTAAAATATGCAGTATTAAATATGCAGTAAAAAGTAGAACAATTGAGTTTATTTTGTAATTACGTGTAATATTTATTTCAAGTAAAAAGCTGCAGTATTTTATTTGAAAATAGAGGAACAATAAATTCAATGTACTGAGTACATTTACACCGATGATTTGATTATCGTATAGTTGTAGGACGGAATGAACAGACTAATCAACGGTGTATTTCTGCTAGCGGAAGTAGAAACAGACATGACATAGTCGGACACGTATTGATCTACATTGTCTACCTTCCATTGTCATTTCATCTTTACAAATCAATGTTGAATTAAATGAAATTGTGTAATTGGATTAATAGTAATATGATATTATTAGTATTTATTTTTTAAATGTAAAATACGTAATTAAGTTTTGCAATATTGCTTCTCCGTAGAGGAAGCGTTTTACTACTGCTGATGCATATAGTAAAATTCCCGAATTTCACTTTTAAGAATTTCAATTTAAAAAAGCGTAAAAAGCTTGCATTCCATCCGAAAACCCAAAAAGAACGTTTTAGCGAGCAATATTCCAGTCAATAAAAATTTATTCCACATCAATTCTCACCCCATCAACGTCCCTTGAATTATTTATAAATCTCTCGTGTTGACAAAATAACAACGAGAAAGTCATGCACTTTTATCACCTACCTCTCAACAAATTTGAATAAATGTATACAGTCGTAGTCCGCTATGCTATCAAGGGCTCTCTCCACAATAAATCCATAGCCGCTCATTCTGCATTACGACTACACCCACACCCTGCCGCGCGTAAATTTATTTACGATCGAAGGCCGATCATTTATATGCAACGATCCGCAGGGACGAGCGTAAATATCCTAAAATAAATGGGGTATGAGAAATCGACGAAATTTTTTATCCACTACCATAGATCAAAGGCACCACCGGAAAATAAGAAATTTTCCCGAGGAGTATTCGACATAACGAAGGTCGACCTTAAGTGTGCCTCTCCCTCGCATAAGGACTACATTTCCGTGCGTCGATCACCTTTTATTTATAGTCACATGCACACACAGAATGAATGTATAATACGCTGTATACACTATCCGCGCATGTACGAACGCGTCGCATTATCGCTTTTTGATGCGGAGCTTATGTACTTATACGATATCGCCACGCTTCCGGTCAATCCGTTTCGTGTGTGCGCCCCATTGCCCACTCTATCTTTAGACATCGCATCTGCCGCGGAGGAAAGTTTTCAATTCGATGGAGGGTAGAGGAGCCCCGGTGGAACCGTTTTAACGGGGCTAACGGTGAAGGAATTTTCGCACGCTCGCGGTGCTCGTAAATTCATTAGGGCGACGATGATGAGAGGGAGTAAGGATATGGGCGAAGGCTTTTACCGTGATAACCTTTGCAATTCGTCGACGGGGGAATTTTCAAATCGCGATAGTTTGCGGTATGATTTATCGCGCCTCGGAACTACCTTGAGGTGAGCAATAAAACAAAGCTCTGTATTTCATCATATTTTACGGCCGTAAAGGTCGCCCGACTAATAGCGGAAATGAAACAGTGCGCGATCGCGCGAATAATGGCATTGTAATTCAATTTAATCCCCGGTCAATTTTAATTGTCTATATCCTACATGAGAGAACGCGCGCTTGTCGGTGATCATAATTGAAACGTCGAGCGATAGCTGATTCGCCGCATAACGATGACGAAAAATGTCAGTTACGGTGCTTCGCAATCAATAACGGAACAAACCTCCTCCCCTCTTTTTAAAATGTCACCGCGCGGATCACGTCGTAGAGTATACAAATTGCTCGGCAGATTTCAATCCTGCCCTCCGATCGATATACCCATACACACAAAGTGTGCACCGTTATCCCTAATTCCCGGCCCTTATGACTGACCCTCCCTCTCCATCGCTGGGCATTACTTTTTATCCTCTCTCCCTATCGTATAGTTAAGTGGTGCTATAGAGGCGATCGATAAACGCGAGGCACGAGTCGCAACGACCTAATGCCCGCGAGAGGAGAGATAATAGTGAGAGTGATCGGTAGTTACTGTAAATCTCCCCGCGTGCGATGCTGATGCTAATGGCCTGCTGTGTAGTAAAAAGTTTGGCCGATTTGTCGGGTATTTTAAGCGGTAGGAGAGAAGTTTTTGAAGAGCGAAGGTGGCTTAAGGAGGAATAGCTTTTTGTGTCCGAGGCTGCTGCGGGTAATTAAATAATGGAGAGCCGTTTGTAAGAAAGCGCGAGTTGAAGAAGTGATTAATGGCTTAAGAGGCGTGGGTGGGAGCGAGTGTGAGCGAGGTGTTGTATTGATGGGGTTCGCCGGAGGTGATAGACTGCGGTGAGTGGTTGAAAAGTGTGAGAAGAACTGACAGTAGGTACTTGCGAGTTGTTTTGTGTTTGGTTTTTAAGATAAATTACATTTTGTTCTTTCTTAGTATTTTTGGCTTGGACGTTAGTATCTGGAATGTAGCTTATGACGTAAATTTTGTGATGTCGCATTTATCATAGAAAAATATTTGGCCTTCAACATTTTTGTCGGTTTATTTCCTAAAATTTATTGTATATATTAAATACAAATTAGCTCCGTCAAAACATACGTAGTCTTGAAAAAATACAAAAAAGAAAGAAAAGAACGCTATTAAAAGAAAAATTCAACTTATTGAATGATAAATAATTTGTCAGACAACCTCTAAAATTAACTAATAAACACACGGCAATCTTTAAATCTCTATGCCTTGAGCCAATAACAATATTACCTTTTGACTTTATCTCTCGCTCTTTCTCGCTCGATCTCGACTCTTTCAAACATTCAAATCGCCCATCAATATATCACCCTACCGAGTATACCGGCGGCCCGCTCCCCCGCCGATATTGGATGATAACTCGAAACTGACGTTATCGGGTCAATACGCGCTCTCACTCTCTCTCTCTCCCCCTCGTAAATTTTTATATGAAAATCTCTTTCCGGCCCCCGCGCAGCCATTCACATTTTTCGCAATACGTCACTTAACAATTTATGACGATTCCAAAGCGCCCACGCGCGTGCTAGCTTTCAACGTTCCTCCCTCTCTCTCTCTCTCTCTCTAACTCCCAAACGAAAGCGCGCCGAGTTTGGACAACGCCCAAACGAGCCGAGTTCTGACGGCTGTTGACTCGCGTGCATATACGAGTGTTGTTTTCCTGGCGAAACTTGCGTTGTGATACTGTAATAAAATGAAGTTGTATTTTGCGGGGTGTGAAGAGAGGAAGGGAGAGTGTCGGAAGTTTTAGTTTTATGCAAAGGGCGGGAAGTATTTTACTGTTCGGAATTTTCGGATGGCAGATGTGGATAAAGTGTGTTTGCGTGTGTTCGTTTGTGAATGGGATTGTAAAGTTGTATCGTTTCTTTGAATTGAAAAGTGAAGAGCAGAAATACATTTTTTTCTACAATTTCACTCGTTGCAGATAACTTAAAATTCATAATTTATCGGGCCGGAATACGAGTCCGAACTTTTTGCTCGCCTTGTGCAAACTTTTACATCAACAAGTTTCGAAATTCCCGCGCGGCAAGTTTTCCGCGAGCTGCGAGCGCTCGAATGTTTTCATTAGGGCGCGAGTAACTCGACCCACTCGCGCGCTACAAAATTTTTACACCCAGCTACATTCATTATAGAGTCTAAAAATATCGTTGCTCAAACTACTACCCGGCTCGCAATTTTCCAACACTCCTTAGAAGTAATAACAAGGTACTTTGTTCCCGCAGCTCGCGCAGTAATAAATAATAAAATTCTCAAGTGAAGTGGTACAATAATGCAATTGTAAACGTTCGAAACGAAATTTCGAAACCCTGCAGCACCGTAGAAGATAATATTTGCACTCTCCCACTACATTCTCTAATCCAAACTGGACCGAAAATACCCTATATATCTAACTCAACCGCCACACATCTTTCGCAAGATACACGCTTATAACCCATTCTGAAAGATCGACGCTCGCAGATATACGCGAAATATCAGCTCTCCCCTACTCTTACGAAAACTGGTCAGCTGGCGAGTTACGCGGCCGCGGCGAATCTCGCGGCATCGCCGGAATGCACTTGATACACGCGGCGGCTGCACTTTCACGCGGCGCGGCAGCCGCCCGGCTTTCTATACACACAGCGCTTGCGTAATATTCAGACGGCCGTGTGTTCACGCGTGAGGTAACAACACAACGTATGTATATATACAGGCAGAGAGATATGCGCGTATAGGCGCGAGCATGCATATGCAGATTCGGCGGCGGACGTTGCCCGGCAACCGGTGAGAGATAGGCTGGGTGCGGGCTGCGATAGCGGGGAGAGGTAATACGCGCATTTATTTATCGATGCTGTGGAGGTGCGAAGGTATTATAAGTGGGATTGTTTTTGTTTTTCGTGGGTTGGTGGTAGTGTGGAGTGATCGGATTGTTGACCGCTGGTGATAAGGATGTTTTGATTAAACGGACGGTGTAGCTGTTTTCTGTGTAAATATATGATGATGGTTATTTTATACAAATATTGTAATATTGTAACGGTATTTAGAGAAATGCGAAAAGTAAAAGTACGATAGGATTTGGGGAGTTCACTTTTATCGGAAGTGAAAACAATACGGGTTACTTGATTAATGAAAAACTTTCTTCTTTTATCGTTTTTCCGGAAAGTAAAATCAAATTTAGCATTATATGGGCTAATGTATTACAGAATTTTTGACGTTGCAAATTTCGAAAATATAATATGCCACCAATAGAAGAGTCAAAGCCAAAATCAGATTGACGCATTCTCTTATAAGTAGTAACAGACAAGTACATCCAGACATACTCATCACTCTCCTTCCTATCTTTCTTATTTTTACGCACATTTCCTCAACACGCAAAAAGTGGACATAAAAGCCCATAGTAAACATTTTTACTGCTCATTAATCTTGTTCTGACTCGTATACCAATTAACAATAAACAATCCGAAGAACGTAAAAAAAGCAATTTAATTATCCCGACTCGGGTATTAATCAGCCGTACGTACTCCGAACAACGACTATCGCTAAAAAAGAACACCGCCAAATTTCATTAAACTCGAGCTTACGCAAAGTAATGCACAATCGGAGCTGAGAGTTACCTAATTGCCAATCGTAACGTTGATTTACGATGGCGCTGATCCATTGCACCTTCTTCATCTTCATCATCATCGAGAGGGAAACCCATCGTAAAATAATAAACTCGCGCAACGCTCGCAGAGAAAAAAAAACCAGGAAAGCTCGTAAATTTCATCGGCGAGCCTGGGTTCTGCGAGTTATCTAATTATCGAAAGTTTAGCGATGCATTATCGGCTCGTTAGCGGGAAAAATTTGTCCGACGCGTGCAAGGGAGGGGGAGGGATGGAATGTCACGGGAGAGTAGCGGAAAAATTCGATAACGCGGCCGCTAGTTATAAATCAAATTACAGCGAGTTTCGCGCGCGAGGCCAACTCGCTATAACTCTAATTATCGAAACCACTTCCTCTCCATTCCGCCAACTTGCCAAAGTATCATACTGCGCGTGTACCACGCACTATCCTATATACGCGCGTGCATAAAGTTCACGCCCACGTGATTTTATTAATTCAATGGTTCCGAAAACTTCACGAAACTCGAGACGACTTCGGCGATAATCGCGGCTCGCTTAACCCGAACTACTGGCTCTCTCAACACTCGGAGCCAATATAGCCGTTCAATAACACCTTCCGTAAAGCTCGGGACAAAGGACCGTCGCCTCTCTTCACGACAGAGAGTACGACGAAAAATTCTCTCTCTTCCACTTGGCCTGTTTCTCGCGCTGCTGAAGAATCATCGATCGGCGGGGGCGTCTCACTGCCGTGTCTAGGTATACTCACGCGCACAATGCGCCGCCTCGTAGAGAAACTTGGCGCAAAGATGACCGTTTATCACGCCGCGGAGAGATTCATCTTTATACCTTGCGTACACTCGGCTAGTTATACCGCGGTTGCTGAATCGTATCGTCGTAGTCGTGTAATTTTGTGAGGTTTTTTAGGGAGGCCGGGAAGGAGGTTCTTGGAGGTGTCGTCTGCAATTGGAGTGTGCGGTTCGATGGACCGGTGGTGGAGGGTGACACATGGCGTGGTAATTCCGAGGAGGAGAGGTAATTGTCAAGGAGAGGTGCTCGATCTTTTGGTGCATGTGAGGAGAGAGGGAGGGGGAGATAGTAGGAGATGGGCGGTGGAGAGGGTATGAGTTATGGAGGTGAACGATCGGGCTTTTTAGATGTGAGTTGTGGGCTTTAAGGGAGGAGGGGAGGTTGTGGCGATTTGGAGAAGCTATTTTTAATTATCCATTTTTACAGTGTGAAAGAGGATTCTTTGTATTTAAAAAACCTCATTATACAATAAATGTATGCTTGGATATGGGCAAATGAGTATTCGTTAATATAGTTAAGGTATACAGTCATTATCGATAAGTCCGCCAGTGCTGCTCTCGTCAGCTGTTAATACTCGTATTTTTGTGCTGCGTGATATATCTTTCAGGTTATTTTCGCGATATTTTCATCAGAATTTTCCTGATAATATCTAGTACGTAAGTGTAGCCCTTTTCACGAGCATGTGTAATGTATTGACGCATGTAATAATGCTTATCTTCATGTTCTGATTACCCTAACATAGTATTTATATAGTCGTTAAATTTTAAATCAACGATTCGTTTATGCTAAAATATAATTTTTCTCAGTGTATTGAGTGTATGATAAACCAATTAATAACAGCCTTCAACCTGCTTCTCGACAGAAAACCTTTTCTCAGATATTCTACGAGTTGTCGAAAAATTTATAGTTTACATCCGGCTATATTTAACGAGCTATTTGAAATATTCCTTTACGTGAAGGAAAGCGAGTAAGAAGGACAAAACTAGAACCATACATTTTTACGCTCACAAGCTCCACATTAAAAATAACCTTAAATTGATATTAATTAAATTTACTGATGCGACCAGCGCTCGGCCGAGTCACTCAATCTCTGTGCGCCCCGCGAATAGACTGTCACTATCGTTCGGCTTCGCGTGAATTATCATCCTATCGCGGAGAGAGAGAGAGAGAGAGGTAGAGGGAGAAAGATACTTATCGCCCGTTCAGGTTGACTGATAATCGCGCTCTCTCGGCGTTCTCAATCGTATCGGGGATGATTCAGCGCGGGCGTTATGATGAAAAAGTCATTTTTCACGTGCGCCAGCGTCGTCCATTACGTATACGTATATAGAGGGATGATCGGCCGTTAATTATTGTTTTGATTGGGCGTTATTGCGGTATCTCGCGGAGCCGATCAAAATAAGGATATTTCTGTACGTGGATATAGACGCACGCGTACAGCTTTATTTGCGAAGGCACGAGCGCGCGCGAAACTCGTTTTCGCGCTGATTGTGCAATTTCCTATACGCGCAGGTGACATTTTATACTGTGGATTAAGGCATTAAGGAAATACTCGGCTCGGAGGAAATGTTTTCGGTTTTTCGATTTCACCGCCTGTAGTGTATAGTTGTGTATATTTTATATCGTTTTTCACCTAAAATCTTGCGCGTAGTTTCCTAGTCGCTAAGATATTTAATCAATACCGTTAATACGTTATTAACAAAACGGACGTAACGTGCGCGTGGTCCTTACATAAATAATCATTCGACTCGACGATATATTAATGAACTATAAATGCGCAGCGGATGATAATGTTTGATGGTGCTGCTATATAACTATATAGCCAACGTTATTGCGAATTTAATTAGTTTATACCGGAAACGAGTATAACTAGATGATATCGAGTTAATATACGTTTTATTTATAATTTAAAGCGATTTAGCATAAACGCGAATGCTTTACCCCTATATTACGCTAATAATAGAATCGTCCATTCGTCGATAGCTTTGTAAACGTAAACTCGAGCGAGTTATCACAATGAAAAAAAAATGAAAAAAAAAAAAGAAAAACTATCAACATTTTTGGGAAACAATTTTTTCAGACTAAAAGGCAATTCTGCGGTAGCTCTCCACTTTGCTCGGTGCTAGTCTTGTTTGCGCGCGCGCGCCAAAGTGGCGTTCAAAACACGTCTCTTTTCCAGAAAATCCCATTTAGCACTCGGAGCGGAATAACAGCCTCTATCGTACCCGCTTCTCCTCTCTACTATTCCTAGCTACCAAACATAGCCCCAAAAAGAATGAAATAATATTTTCGCCATACGCACGCGCGCCTCTGTTAAATTAAACAACGTGTCGCATGAAATTTAATTTGCGAAAAGTTTCAGTCGCTGAACTCTTAAACTGGTGACGGTTTTCCGATATTTCGGCAACTATCTATTTTACTTGTTATTTTTTTAATAAAAAATTATTGTTATTATTGTATAACCTATCACCATTATACTATTTTACAAGATACGTCCCTGGTAGAAATTAGTCGATTAAAAATGGGCAGGAAAACAGAAACTGGCCATTGGGAATGGCTAGTTATTAGACACAAGTGTAACGCTTTTTTCCATCAACTTCTCCCATTTTATAGAATGGCGCCAACCTCAAAATCTTCACATTAAAATTTCATAACAATTTAATCATATATTTTAAAACTTATACTCTTAAGAGATAGTTTACCGGTATGTAAACAAAATTTAGTAGTCTGTGTACTATTTACAGCTTTATTCTATAAGATATAATCCAAAATCGTTATTTTCGGTTAGCTATTTTAACTAGTATTAAAATGCCAAATTAATAGATAGTACCAAATTTTGACCATTTTAGCGGTCAATAAATGTGAAAAAAAGGTTAAGAAAAGCGTTACACTTATGGTAGAAAACTGGAATACATATTTTTGCCATCTTCGTTCAAACTAGCCATTTACGACCAAAAAAATGATTTCAATTTCTACCCGGGGTTAACAACCATATTCAAATTATGTTTATAGTTATATTATTCTATCAACTATTTTAAGATAAAAATATATACAGTTTCATTAATAACAATGTAAACTTTTCGTTTTAATTCTGTATCGCAACCACACTGCATCATTTATATTAATCCTTCCACTAAAAACAGCTGTAAAAAATCCAAATTCTACTTTCCCCCAAGCCTGAAATACAAAATAAAATCTCGATTCTCGCCGCGCAGCTACCGGAACACTTCGCTCCACCGAACTACATACACAGACATACGCAGGCTGACCGTAAAGAACCTTCACCTCACTCGCACTCTCCTGTTTTTCCCGGCTCTATATATACTCGCCGTCGAAAACCCGAGGCGAACGCTCTCCCGGTATAGATTGTAACTCGCCTTGGCTCTCTCGCGCCGGGGCATTAATTATACCTGTGCGCGCGCGCTTGCGCACTGCACTCTCACTCTTGCTCCCCATCCGAAATTCCTCGCGAAACGTATGTGTATATACACGTAAATTCTGATTTATAGAGCGCGCGCGATCGCTCATCCCCATATCCATCTCGGCGTGTCCCGAATTCTCTCTCTCTCCCCTTTCGGAGCTGAGAGGGGAAGAAAAAGCTTGTTCCAGATGCTGCTCTTTTTCTCCAAGATCAATTAATCCAAGCGTGCGCGTTGGGCAACGCCGCATACGAGGGTTTAGGAAAAAATGAGCTCGAGTGCGTGTGTGTACGTAGGACAGCTTTTTCGATCGCACGGTTGCGCGATATCCTATCCGTATCAAGGCGATCGGGTGCGAGTATTAATAAGGCGAAACTCATCGTGTGGCGCGCGATTTGAATTAATTAATTTATCGCCGGCTTGCGTTGCTGCATACATTGCGCATATGTACACACACCCCGCGATATCTCTTTTAGCTACATACGTGTATATATATACACACACACACACACACACACACACACACATATACATAATGCGCACGCGCGTGCCGGTTGAGCGAGTCGTTTTTCCGAGCTATTGCGAGGCGGTAGCCGCCGATTGCACAAATGCGCTCTCGCGAAACTTTTCCAGGCGCCGTGGCAACGCGTCTTCGACCGCAATTATTTATTGCGCGCGTATGCGTTTGCGAGATGGACGAACTGGCCGCAAAAATATATCCGTTGCGCAAGTGTGGATGCGGATAGACCGCAGAAGTTAGTCAACGGGGTGTACGGGGAAGTACGCGATGGGGGTCAGGTGAAATTGAATGATCTAAGCGCGTGGTTGTGCAAAACGGCCCGGCGGGATATTAATAAATATATATGCGGCGTGCGAACGCGGGGAGGTATATTAGGTAGTGGGATTTGATTGTCGGTGGTATTATGACAGCCGGGATTGAATGTTTAGGGGGGTTTAATAACATGGCGCTGTAGATAAACATCAATTAGAGATAAACATAGTGATGGAGACGAGCGTAATTAGAGAAATGTATACAAAGTGCGCAATTTTCTCGCCGACGCGAAGAGCCCGCGTGTTTGTATTGATAAAAAGATGTGTTTACCGTTTATTTAATAAGGATGGATGGTTGAGGTACGTGACTGTGTGTGTATATACGCGCGTCCGTTGAGTAACAGCGGTTAAGTTACATAATCCGATTGTTTATCTTTTTTACTGGCGCGCACGCACGGGATGTGTTGGTCAGATAATTTTTATCGTGCATCATCTTAAAGCCTATTTCACTGACGTGACGTGATAATTGCTACTAAAAGACGGTAGTTTGTTATCTCCATCAGTTGTAAAAAGCGATTTCGAAGTTTTTTATCTCTCCGCAATTATCGCCATTAATTTTTTTTCTTTCTTTCGCGAAACGTACGTCAAAGTGTGTCGAAAGGCAGACTTCCTGTTTCAATTAACCCGGCTGTTTTTGCGTTGTTCGTTTTTGTCTTTCTTTCTCAATTTTCTTGCGCTTTTTATTGCACACAAACAGAAATGGCCAAAACATCTTGGATTAATTTAATTCGCGCGGTTAAAAATACGAGCTACTTTTAATTAAAAAATTTCGCATCAACTCGTATATTTCAGCCTTGCGAAAATTTAATTTAGCAAAGATAAAGATTGAGTGGTGTGTTAATAAAAACTTATTATACCTTCAACAAACATCTTATTTTATTTCAAAAATAATTGGCATAACCATCGCCTGATCCTGCGAAACTCCATGATACTTATCAAAACCCTTATATAACGCCTTAATTAAAAAATCTAATCCTCCGTCATCACGTATCGCAATCTAACTCACCCGAAGAAAAAGGAATTTCCAATCCCCCAAGCCCTCATCCCGCCCGCCCTATCAAATCACACCTCACCCCCGTTCAGCCGCTCAAAAGTCCGGGCTCGGCGCGCCTATAACACTTTCCTCTCTGTACGCGCGGATTCTCGGAGGTGCGCGTGCGGCAAATTGCGTTAAAAGCCGACGCGCGTGCGGCGCGGACGCGTACGTATAGATATATATAAAGGCGAGGCGCCATCTAATCGGGGATGCCTGCGGTGCGGCGCCTGCGCTGACTATTAACCTTCCTCGCGTCTTTTTACGCGGAGAGATCCCTTCCGAAACGCGCTTCCGGGGCTTTTTATACACGCACACGTACGGGGGCGTTGATGACGTGAGAAGCGAGAGGTGTGGGTGGTTGAGGTTTTTCTCATCTGGTCCCTTCTTTACGAATGGGTTGGGTCTTAAAGGGATGAGATGATTGTATGGGTGTGATTATATTTTGGGGCGAGAGGATAAAGGTGAAAGAGCGTTAAATGTTATTGAAACGTTCGCTGATTAAGATTAATAATCCTTGTAAATGAAAATGTAAATTGAGAAAAAACAAAACATATTCAAGTATAAATTTAATAACACTAGCAAGTTCGGGCGCACTGCACGCGGTCTTATTTACCTTGATTGTATATACCTATAAAATTAATATTGAAATATTATGAATTTAAAATTTAGTTTCCTTTCTAACATCCGCAAATTTATCCAATATTTTTTATTGAAACTTGGATTTATTTAATTTGGAGGTTAGAAATTTAACCGTAATCAGAACAGTATTCATAGTCCTTCATTGTTAACTACAGATAAAATTTTAATACTTTTTTGTTATGCAAAACCAAATTTTAAGGTGATGTGATACCCACGCTATTACTCAATTCTGGGTTCCCGTTTTTCTCCTTCAATTTTAAACTTTTTGAAAAAAAACTCTCTGACACGTTTTAAGTTTAATAAAGAACTATCAAAGAGTTTTTTTCTAAAAAATAAAAATTGAATGAGAAAAACGGGAACCCAATTTTGAGTAATAACGTGGGTATCGCATCACCTTAAGTTATTAATACTATTTATGACTTATATTTATAGTTTAAATATTTCACAATTCCAAACTTTGTGGGTTTTATGTGGACCAATCAGCTAGGACCTTAAACGAAAAGCTAACGTCACCATCGACCAACCACGGGCTCCTTTTAAACGGACTTGACCAATAGCAAAGGTTGTATTTTGGCTTCACATTTCCGTCATCATTCTTTTAAGAGAGGATTAACCAATAGCAAAGGTTTTATTTCGGCTTCACATTTCCGTCATCATTCTTTTAAGAGACGATCATGCTCAAATTATACCTCTGATTAAAAGAATCTTTGACATACATTCATTTCATACAAAAAAAAACTTACGTGTCTCATTCAACACATGCCACTCCTTTCGCGCTCCCCTCGATTTACTAACCCGACCAATAAATTCGCCGCGCCAGCCAATACTCACCCTTCATTTCCGCGTCTAATCCCCGATAATTAACGTGCCACGTTTCCCCATCTCGGGTTTCACCGGGCCGCGCGTGGCGGCAGCCGCCACCCATCTCCCGGCGGCGCGTAAAATCCTCGCGCGTAATTTGCGGCTCTTACGCGGCGCGTTACGACTCTCTCCCCGCGTCTAATAAAGCGAGGACGGCCTCTCGAGCTAGAAAGAGCAATCACACACACACACACACACACACACACGCGCGCGCGCGCGCTCTTTCTCTCCCGCTAAGCGCGCGGCGCAGGCGAATACGCGGCCCCGCGTGCGCGGCACGTGTATTACGTGATCTACACGCGCGAGCGCTTGCATGCGAAAAGAAAGTTTCGCTTCCGTAAATTCGATACTCGAATATTACGTGGAAGATCGACTTTGGAATTTCCACGGGGAGCAGCGACAGTGTATATAGTAGACCTGTTACGCGAGCGAGCGAGAGAGCATAGCATATGGCAATCGACGCCAATGGCTCTTCTATACGGTCGCGCGACACATCTGCAACGGAGTAGTATCAGCAATAACGAGTTTGCGCGTGTTCAGTGCGAGGGAGGCGGAGGAAGGGATGGACACGGACTCGTTTCCGAGAGCCGGCTTCCGTAAAACTGTGGGGCTTTCTGTTTACCCCTTATACGTGTGTGTGCTCGCGCGATAGGTGCGTTATGGATGGCTGTGTTTTCGACTCGCAGCCGGCTTTTTTTTTGGGGGGCGGCTGGAAACTGGTTTTTAGTAGATAAATATCGATAGTGTTTGCAATTGGATTTGTCGCAGTGTTAATATAACGTTCTGAAAATATTGAAATTGGTACGCGGATACATATAATTTATTGTTCAATTATGCACGCGCTTAATTAATGTCGCGAGATAAGGAGTCTCGTAAAATTAAATGCGAGAGTGGTATCGAAACGAATTTTGTCACGAACTTAATGAATTTTCTCAGTTTATTAAAATCAAGAGACG
Organism: Torymus aiolomorphi; assembly: GCA_036365515.1. NCBI lineage: Eukaryota > Metazoa > Arthropoda > Insecta > Hymenoptera > Torymidae > Torymus > Torymus aiolomorphi. The sequence continues at coordinate 259,120,751 of CM070873.1, forward strand.
AAGTTGTACATATTCCGCATTAAATTATAAATACACTGAGAAAAATGATGTATTAAAAATTACCATAATATATAGGACGTGGGGACAAATCTCAAATACCAAAATTTTTACTATATTTTATAGTAAAAATCTTATTTATATACATAATAAAAATGTCTATGTACATAGTAATTTTTACTATAAAATATAGTAATAATTTTAGTATTTGAGATTTGTCCCTTCGTTCCTGTATATTATAGTAATTTTTAATACATCATTTTTCTCAGTGTATATGTAGGGTACAGCGCGTACGTATAAGAAAGCCCACATTCTTTTTTCGTTTTAACGTGTAATTTAAAATAATTACATCTCGGAGGACACGGCGACGCGCCGACTCGCTCGACGAAAAATTCAAGATATGAAATTGGTTAACCCATCAACCTACCGCTGCTACGCGTAGCATACCGTGCTAATTATATCACACTCCGACCGCTTAAATGGCTCATACATCATGAATATAAAAGCAACGCTCTAAAATTATTTCCCCCGTATAACGAATGCGGGGTATATAATTGAAACGAATTGTATATACCTTCCAAAAAAAAGTAAACACGCAAAACAATTTTTCACCCCGCCCACGAACGCCTCCTGCGTCGTATCTGCAAAGCAGTTCCTGAATTCCTTGAATTATACTCGGGCCGCCGTTACCCCAACCAGCTGCGCTACATTTTCATCCACTCTCGCTTTCTTCCCAAGACAGAGCGATAAAACAAAAGCAGACGGTCACCAGTTACGCCTGATAGCTCAATCTTCTCCCCCGGCGCTTACGTCACGCACGCGAACACAGTGACGCAAGCTCTGGATACGCACAACTCCCCCAAAAGAAAAATAATATACTCACGCGAGCGCGTAGAACTTGGGATCGGTCCATGGCGAGTAGTCGCTAGACGGGACCCGCCTCACCTGCACGATGTGTATCTTTGGGCCCTCTCTGCCCTCGGCGCCGGTCGGATGAGTCGCCGCGCCCTGACGCTCGACCCTGTCGGCGCTGGCGCGCAGCATCGACTTGACGGACGAGCGGTCGCACGTGCTCGGCAGGCACAAACCAATAAACACCTGCCTCGTCTGTAAGAAGAAGAAGTATGAGCGTCGCAGCGGTGAAAAAGGGACTCTACGAGATGGCATCCTCCACACACGCTGCTGTTGTTGATTTAGCTCGCGCGCCGTCTCTGGCACAAAAGGAGGACGCAGTAGCAGCGGCAGAAATTGCCTTCGAGTTATTTCCGAGAGAAAGACGTATGGCACTGTGAATTTTTCTCGGGAGGTGTGACGTTCGACGGGTCATCCATTTTGCGCAAGGTAACTCGCCCCTTGCGATGGGTATAATATGGGAATGCGCGGTATAGGTGTGTGTGTACGTGCGAGTAACTGTGATGATGATGATGATGATTGCAGGCCAGGTGCAAGTGGTTTATTGTACCGTTATTTGGTTAATTCAATTTTGATGATAAGGGGGTTGTTAATTACACAGGTGGGAAGCGTGAGTGGGCGCGGGTCTCCGGAATGCCTAAATTAGATAAGGCTGTGGGAGTAATGCTATCGAAGACTTCTCCCGGCGTTTTCGCTAAAATAGCACGATCAAGGTGTAGGTGGGTAGGTAGGTATATATATACATGGAGTAAATATATTGATCCTCGCTTGCGCAGGAACTAGGCTAAGGGAGGCTAATATTAATATGAGAAACAAGAAATTCCTTGGTCGCTTTAGCTTTTCCGCGCTCTTCTAACCCAATTTAAACTTGCATCGCTACTATTCGTTTGTATCAATTTAGCCGTTTATAAATAAACGTAACCAAGGGGAATATTAAGCAGAAACTATATTCATCCATCATCTAGGGCTCCGAAAAAAATCACAGAAGTGTACCGACTAGCGCAAATCACGTTAATAATTCATTGAAATAACCCACGCGACGACGTATATAGGCAGTTTTTATTGAGCCAAATCCATTTAAGAGGGACACGAAGAGGAGAGAGAGATGCTACCACCGTGAGATTGATTCTCTCCGGCTTCCGCGCGATGTTATCTTCCCGAGGTAAAGGACCTTGTCAGCGTCAACGTCAATATTGTTATCGACGCGCGTGTGTGTGTGTGCGTGTGTGAGAGTACACGAGAGCCGGGGGCTTGTCGAAAATAATGGGGATGAAATGGAGTCGAGTTGCACTATTGTTCGCCACGGAAGCGAGACAGAGTGGATCGAAGTAAATATTTACGGGTCATGGACGGCGAATTTCTTTCATCAACAGAGTGATTATACGCAGTGTGATTTGTTTGTTCCAAAAATTATTGTTTGCCAAAGGAGAGATCGATACACATGGCGTGCGTATTCGCGAATATAAGTGTATATACGTGTGATTAGAAGTCAATGATTATACGAGCATTAGCATGTGTGTCGTTTCCCAACGCACACAATGTCTCAATGGGTCTAGCGGCGCGTCGCTAGGAATTAACGCGCGTTCGTTAAAACGCGCGGCACGAGGCGACGAGAAACACACACACTATATACTGCTACATTGACTTACGACCGAGACCGTAAAGATGCAACTTGCTACTACTCGGACCCGTGCGTGCATCGAAAATGCAAAAACAGAGTTCGACGGCGCTCGCCCATAAACGTCAATGAAATAACAATCGCGATTTATCTCCGCACGATCGAGCCTTTACGCTAATTGAAAGCTTTCTCTCTCTCCCTCGCTTCACGATCGATCGGCAATAGTCATCCCGGACGCGTATAAGATCATTTCTTCTGTGCATACTCGCGAATGCATATGTACCGGCTCGCCGATATTACGCAACTGCCACGTAATGTGCGTAATTTATGTGTCCCGCGCGCGCGCGTAGGGGGACCGACGCCGCTGACTTTTCTTCTCTCCGCTGTTGCGGTGGACCGAAAATAATACGAGGAAAAAAGTCGACGCGCGTAATGACGGCGCGCAAACATTTTCCTTTCGGATTTCGTCACGAGTGAGAGAGATGTAATGGGCATGTGTAGTGCGAGAGAAAGAGAGAAAAATATATAGAGTCGCGAGATAAATTCGCTGCTACTTTCACGGAATTCACTGGTGTCTGCGCGTATGTGGGACAAGAGGATTTTTAGCGTTTATGTATAACACACACAGAGGTGGGCGTGAGGTCGTAGTAGCTTGCGGGCACGAGGGATTTTTATCCGGCCGGAAAAGTTGTCATTGAGAAAACGAGGTTGGTAGATACGGACCGGGTGTTATATATGTGGTAGGTACGCATAACGAGCTTATGTGTCGGTTATTTCGGCCGCCGGCTGATTGACACGTTTAATTTAATTTGATACGCCGCCGGTGTATGTCAGCGTCAATAGTTTTGGTTAATAAGTAAATATAGGAAATGGACAACGTAGGTACAACTGGAATGTCCGAATACGTAACGCGAATGGTTCTTTGAACGCCGTTAACGCCGAGAATTTTTACGATTCCCATCAGTACGTTTGTATATTCACTCAGGTATTAAGTGTGATTAAGCCAATTTCGAACACGCCATGTATGCCTTAAACTTTGCGAATAAAATTTTACTTATGTGACGTATAACAGCCTCGCTAAGCTGCCGCGCTCAAGTGATTTTTAGCATACGCGTAAACGAACGCGTGACGTAACCCGGCGTTATTCCAGCCGGATAACCATCCACTGCTCCGTCTCAAAAACTACTTACTCAACAAAAACACACACGCGCGCTTTTCCAAACCCCACTGTCACCTCGTTCTACATCCCCTGATCCGACTATACACGCGATACCGTAAAACTTCTACAACGACGTATTTAGGCGTCACAGCGGAAGAAAGACACATGGTCGTCCCTTCGGGGCGACGCCGACGATAAATTACGGATCGGGATTTTCCCGCGCGAATCCTCCCGATGCATCATGTAAGATGATGGTTATGGGCTGTGCATATGCGTTGAAATAGAAATAAAAGACGGCGAGAAGGGTGGGTTTTAGAGGACGATTTCTTGGGGGTTATGAATGAATAGTATGGATATTATGGTGGTACGCATAAATTTTGGTAACGGGGCGCGAGATTTGTTTCGGGGTGGAGAATTTTGTCTTTGAGTTATGCTTTTGTAAAGAATTGAAATTTCGTGCTGCTTATTTACTCGATGTGAATATCATTTATCGCAATAATAATGATAACGATTAAACATATTGGCGAAATTAATGCGATCAATCAAAAACGCTTCTGCAATTACATACCGTTTATGCAACTGCCCCGCGTCGCGTATAATTTCACGTCACAATTACAATTTTAAATCGATCGCGAGAGGTCGCGCATGAATAATTCATCCGCAACACAAACGTCGTGCATCACGCGCGCACTTGCACCTCGCTCTCTCTCAAACGACACTATAACGAATCTTTTTCGCAATGCGCTCTCTCACTCTCGCGCAATATAACGGCCGACCTCGCGCGCGCGCTCGGGATTGCGCATTTTCATCACCCCCCTTTATACCAGCGGGCTACTTATGATGAGTATCAAAATCATCACCGCCATTAGCACTCACCTCTCTCTCTCTCTCTCTCTCAGGTCATTACCGTAATTTTTCATGCGAACGATAAAACTCGAGATTTCACGGCTCGCTTATCTCCCTTTTTACGGTCTCGTTTTTTTCGGCAAGCGCCGACTGCATTATGAAACCCCTAATGAGCGCGTTGCAACGTATATGCTATATACGAACGTACACGTATGTACTACTCACCGTGCTCTCGATGTCGCTGGGCAGCATGAAGAACATGCGCGTGACGTAGAACTGCACGCTGAACGGCAGGGTGTCGTTGAGAACCAGGCTCTTGCTTCTGCCGGCATTGCCGCCACGGCTGCTTGGACTGCCAGCCGCCTCGGTGCTATTGAGCTCGCGGCATAATGTGCTCGAGCCTAGCCAGAATCCATTTCCGAAGTGGTACTGCGAGGAGTACCGGCCGCTCGCGTCGGACACTGTGCGTTGGGTGGGGAAAAAAGCGAGGGTAGTATATTGACGATGCACACTTTGTTTTTCGTTCCTGCATTATCGTGATTAGGGAGAGGAGGGTGCGTTGATTTTGTAATGGAGCGTGCGTGGCCGGCTCGGTAGTTTTGGATTGTAGGAAGCGACGGGGCGAGTGGATTGGAAGCTTGACTGGGTTGGTGCGGGGATCGAAATGAGATAGTAATTGTTTTAATATGGGTAAATGCTCGTGATTTGAAACAGTTGATTTTGTATAATTTTGGTTGAGAGTATATGTTTATAGGAAGATAAAAATAGAAGGGATAACATTATCGTTCGTTGTGGACGTTAATAAGGAGGACGCGAGAGTCAATGTACAAGTAAACAAAACGTTCAGCGCGGTTAAAATTGCTTTTTGATTAAACATATAATTGCGTCCAATTATAAAGGAATTATATCGGGATGATACCCGGTTAAATAAAAGAGCGAGCGCGCGACGCTGCGCTTCTTTTATCACGGTTTCAATTAACAAACATTTTTCCATTTTTATAATTAGCCTCCATAATCGCCTAATTGCTTCCTGACCGTGTATACCACGCGAATATAGATAACAAATAGCAGGGGAATTTCAAGGGAAATCGCCAATTTTCCTAAACTTTTATTTAAAATGTCGAAAAAAAAGGATGAGAAGCTGTATCGAGCTCGCGGTGGTGGTCCGCTAATTCGATTAATTAAAACAAATTGCCGTAATTGCCGCAATTCCATGGGAAAATTAATCTTTCGAGAATGAACGATTGCCTAATTACCGCATATTATAAGAGCAATCGGGAAACGCACGCACGTACAGTGAGAAATGCATACGTTAGTATCAATACAGCAGCGCAGTTGTAAACATTCTTGTTTACCAAGAAGTCACGCAGCATTTGTCTACGTACGGATGTAGTTTCGACTTCGGAGAAAGATGAATATTCCCGGCGCCCGAACTCGATTTCGAAAATAAAACCAACATCCATTAATAACCGATCCGCCTACCACTCCACATAACCAGCACACGCACATGTACCTCGTTCGCTCGCACAACCGCGCAATTACCGCAACCCGCGATCCGGAAAATCACCGGACATTGTTCCATACCACCGACGTCGTCGTCGCCGTCTACATACACAACATTTAATTAGTAATCGCGCGCACTCGCTCGCTCGCGGGCTGATTAGCGCGGCCTACCGATACGCATCTCCTATGCTTATACTCCTCCGCACTCTTCTATCCTCCTCCTCCGCGTAATCTTCCATATACAGCGAACCGCCGCGAGGTAAGAACGGAACGAAAGAAACCAGCTTCTCTTCCGCCTCAGCTGCCTCGTGCGAAATTCCCGCGTCGCTCTTCCTCTCTCTCTCTTACTCTTACTTCGTATGGTAAATCCTTCCGCGCTCGCGCGATATTACAACGTCAAATCGGTCTGCGCCGCTCGTGTATCATAACCCGTGAGCGCGCGGATGCCTGTAATTTCGCCAGGTGTGAGAACACGCTGCTCGGCTTTCCGCAATTTGCTATATGGGAGTATAAGCGGTACGGTATAAGCGGTACGGTATAAGCGGGACGGGCAAAGGCGTTTTTATGGTTATAGGAGGAGAATTACGCTATCGGATGGAGAGCGAGCGAGGGCGATGTGTCTTCGCGCGGGTAAGAAAGAGAGAGAAGTAATAGCGATAGACGAGGGTTTAGGAGGTGAGTTTGAATAAAATAGGGGGTGCGAAGGTTGGTAGGATTGTGGAGATGTGGAAGGCTTTTTGGTTGAAGTTCAAAGGGGTTTTTAAAGAGGGGATTAATCTTTTTATGGTTATGGGTTTTAAGTGAAATTTTATGATTTTGTAATTTCAGGTTCGGAAGGATTGACTTTATCGGTGGATAAATCAAGGCTTTTGTCAATTTTCCGAAAATTAAATGCCAAAGTTAATACAAGTTTATGGTAAAATTTAATATCTGGCTCCGCATTATGGAAATGTATTCTTTGATGAACATTTCAGGCGTAAAGTAATTTTTATCGGAATTATATGGCTTGGAAGATAATTACTAAATATAAAGGTACAAAGATGTTCCATATAACGCAAGAACGTTTATCATGGAATATAAAAATTCTTGCGGTAACCTTAATAGACTATGTTTACATAAATTTTGTGCTATTTTAAAAAACACAATTTGTTTTTGCTAATGATTCAGATACCGAGCGCGTACTGGAGTAAAAGTATAAAAGTCAATGGGCAGTCGTCCAAAGTGAGGAAAATAATTTATTGTCAATAAATTTAGTCTTTGTTTCGCGGCTCCAAATAGAACCATACGCTGTGAGTGGTTGCTCATTTATTTGTACTACTTCAAAGGTAATTATGATACTGCTGCTGCGTATATTATGAATAAAAATTAGTTTTAAGTATGTTTCAGTATAAAAACGATTTGATGTATTTTATGGTTCAAAGATGTTGCTTAACCCAAAACTCTGTTATGAAAATGTTTAACTACAAATATAAATACATGAATAAAAAGTTTATTTTTATAAATGACGTGATTTATGAATATCGCTTCATTGCATAGTTTATAAAGAATTTTATGTAATAAATATAAATATAAAATTGTGTTTTAATGTAAACAAGATTCTCTTATACTTTTTCAAAATTTTCCAATATTTTATATTTTATATGCGTTTTCATAAATACATTTAATGAAATACGTAAAAAACTCAATTTCACTGAAATACACAGTCGAGTAAATATTTAAACCGTACACATTTTTACAGCTCCTGAATTTCCACTGCAAATGTTTATTTATTTATTCAGATTTTAAAAATATTAAATATAATTACGATGCGTAAAATGAAAGTATTGCAAAACGAAATTTAAGCCCGCATGATATTACTGGGAATTTTAAAAGCAAAATTTTCCGCTTAACCCACCAAATTGCAATTTAGGATCGATTTTATCGCAATTTCGTAAACCGGATAAATCTAACAAGGAATACGTTGTATTTACACGTAATAGATTTCGATCAAATTGTGGGGGATGTTCCCTGCTCCTAAATTATTAAGCCCGCAGCTCGTAACTCATCCTAATAGATTTTAGATCCCTATAGATAGCACTGAATTTATTATTATTTTCGCAAATACTTGATAAAAATTGAAACTGATATGACGGTAAATAAAAACGGTCGCCGCGTAATTTTATCCTGTAATTTGCAAAATTAATTTTGTAAGACATTTATTTATTTATATATATAAATTAACTGGCAATCGAAACCCGTATAAAATTACTTATTTACCAATACTCTCATATTTTCCAATCTTTATTTTCCAATTTCATTGCCGATAAATACGCTTTCAACCAACAGTTTATTACAATTATTATTAAAAAGTCCAAAACAAATTAAAATGACGATAAATTGTCCACATGGAAATTTACAATTCGCTGCGTCATCTTCTCTCAACCCACAAGGAACATCAAATTACCCCATCAAAAATATTCAATCAACCCATAACCGACCTTACTTCCACCACCTGCATAAACTTCTCTCACCCAACGACAAAAAACCCAAAAAAGCCACACCGCAGAATTCCCCTCTCACTCTCTCCCCCGCGCAGATAGAAAGCCTCACCGCGAGACACAAACTTCACCTCACGGCGGCACACCGACCTTAACATTGACTATTCCCTCCACTCTCTCACGATCTCGTGTCCGCGTTCGCGCGCTCGCGCACGGAAATCTTTCGGAAGGCAGGCAGGCGCGAACGCAAACGCGCACAGGCGTCAGACAGGCGGTTGACCGGTGGTGCAGGCGCGTGAGGTGGAGGTTCATTGCCAGGTTGCGTAAACAGCGCGGCCCGGCGACGAGTAGAAAGTGCAATTTTCCTGCGGCTGCAGGCACCAGCAGCAGCGGTCGAGTTACATCGAGGGGGGGGGCCCAGGCATACATTTTCTCTTATTACGAAAAGTTATTAGCGGCCGCGGGGATTTTTTTTGCGCGCGAGCGAAGATACGCGCCGGAGATAATGAATGGGGAGACGAGTGGAGAGTAGCTTTCGCGGCGACTGCACTTTTCGCAGGAAGCAGAGGAAGAAGAGAGGAGTGTAATAAGCGAGCGTGGGTGTATGAATGGGCGGATGGTTCTCTTTTTTTTGTGTAAGCACGTTTTTCGGGGAGAGAGAGAGAGGCGAGTTCTTTTGGAGATTTTTCACGTTGGAAGAGAAGTTTTTGGCGAATGAGTGGGTTTGTTTTCATAGGATAGGTTGCTGATTTTGCGGATTTAAGCATTTTTTGGGAAGGATCGATCGGTGTGAATTTATTGGCGATGATGATTAGGAAAGTTTGTATGAGGGACTTTCAAATGTTGGGAAAACTGTTATCGCTTCCAGTTAGTAATTTATGTGTAGGTAAACAGCATCATTTTCTGTTGACTCTGATTAAAAATGTTCACAATTATTGATAATACGTGCATTAAAAGTAAAGTCGTATAATTAGTATCACAATTTGTAAAACTAGCACCGCTAATTTAATGAGGAGAAAAGTTAATTGAATTAGTTTAACGCACCGGACTAATTATAATCCTATAAATTGTTGAAATGTCCGTAGTTTATTTACAAATCGTTATAGTGGAATAACAGGGACTATAATCTACATCTAACAAAAGAACTACTCTTACGACTTGCAGTACAATTAAAAATAGATAAATGACAATTTTGTATACTTAGAAAGTGCGCAACAAGTATTTTTTAATTTTTATATTATATAATAAAACTATAATATTCTATGTGAATAACTTTAAACATATATATATATATATATACCTATAAAAGTTAATATTCAAAACATTTGCTTTTAACTGAACTTTGATGTAATGCAAGCATTTTCTATTAGCAGCACGTAACCGTTTGATGCGTGTGCGAAATGTATACCGATCCAGCCAACAAATCAACGATTTTTTATAGAAAGTACGCGGTATTGCATGCACAAAAATTATGCAGCGTTATATTGTAGGATTACAAAACTGGTTATCCGAAAATTCCTTTTCTTTAACGAAGCCATTCAACGCGCGCTCTTCGAGCAGTGAGTTTCCTGAAATGACGGTACTTGCGGTTTTATGCGTTTTCTATTATCTTTACCCAATACTTTATTATGAATCAGTAGTGGCATATTGCCAAATCGGGCAATGCTGATTGAAATTGTCAATTTTATTTAAACAAAGACTTGATAATTGTTTTTCATGATTGTCTATGAATGTTGCATCATCAGGAAACCATGAAAAATTCTACTCATTACTAATAAAATTAAATTACAGAATTTCATAGATATTTTATGAATAATCAATTCTATTTGAAAAAATTTAACATACAAATTAAAAACTTTCAATGCACAATTTGGCAAAACAGGGTCACCACTTTTAGGACCTTAAATTACAACTTTTCCCATGTAGCCGCCGAAAGTCGCCCGCATCCCAATACACCAACTCATCCCGACAATTATTATTCGCAACGTTCACTTTCCTCCTAACCGTCACCCCAACGCCGTGCACTTTACGATTTTAGCCAACCGCAACCGGCACGCACACGCGCATTAATTCGCCACCGCTGCCGATTGTTATTATTCGCGGCAACCTCGCGGCGTACTTGACTCTCCTCTCCGCTCTCCTTTTCAGCAGCAGCAGCAACGCGCTCGCTCTCAAAAAAACTCAACAGCAACAGCAGCAGCGGCCAACCGAACAACAACAAGCGCAAAAAGGCAGAAGATCGGCTACTGCAGCAGCGCTATACTCAAATCCGCTCTCGGATCTCGAAAAAGGAGGTCGAGAAACGACGCGTACACCTACATGCGCGCGCCGAAAGTGCATTATAACCGGCTTCGGCGCGGCGTAACTTTCGTAACGGCGTTTAGAGCCGCCGCGTGGCGCGTACGTATAATTGCCTGCCGAACGAACGGAACGGGAGAGGCTCTGACACAATATTCGCGAAACGCGATTAAGGGGTATAAACGTCCGCCGCCGGGAGTTTCGTAACGCGACAAACCGGAAGTTTGCGACGGCCGATATGTTCCTGTATGTATATATGTCGATGTGCGAATACGATATTGCTTCGTTATGGTGCCGATGGCGTTATCCGCCGGCGTCCCGAAAGTCTTTTATTGGAGGTTGCGGGATCGTTGTTTTATCTTTCGAAAGAGGGCACGCTGCTCGGAAAGCCGCTAGTTACTTTTATGGAGTACGTACGTGGCTGGTTTCTGCGTTTTCGCGTGGTTTAAGAGGCCGTTTTTTTAGTGTGTAAATAAAAGCTGGCGATGCATATTCTGACTCCGAAAAATGTATCTGCGGCAGAAGTGTGTTACGGTGTGTAATGTGCGGTTCGCGCCTGCGCGCAATAAACGTCGGTGTACTCGACGGCCGGGGTTTCTTAGAAATCGAAAGTGATTTACGCTGTATGTTGGTCAACAGCTCTTTATTTGCAAAAGAATTAAATTCTCCGCGCTTTGTATTCAGTTTTACCAATGTTTATCTCTTCGTTATTACAGGTCAAATTTCTAATTTAACGTAAATTTTCAAGTATTTATACCGAGAAAAATGCACGTTCCACGAGTGCAACGTGTAGATAAGCAACACAAGCCAAGCGCAGCAGGTGCCACACAACAGCCGCGCGCGACCATTACAAATCGATCTGACTTTCGCGCGCGACCCAAACTCACATATAGGTACGCTCCTTGTAAAATTATCCGTGTCCTCCCGAAACGCCGCGCACTCTTGCTTTCTATAAAGTTTCGCGAGCTGGCCGCTGCTGCACACCGTTTACAATATATGTACGCGAGAGTCCCAATTCCCGGCGAGCGCGCATGCACTTGCGCCACTCGCGCCAAACTTGATTTTGAGGCGCTTTCTCAGTCGAGAGACGACGACGACGACGACGGCCGAGAGTGAAATCGATTCTTCTTTCTGCCTTTAATTGTTTATACGCGACCTGTTGCTCCAAGTTTTTCCCCTCTCTCGTGCGCTGCGAGCGACCGCAAGCGAGTTTGGCGTTTGTCTAAGTTACTAATATAGGAATCGAAGAGACGTATTTTTCCAAGTCTATTTTTTTGCGGAAAATTCATAACCGGCAAGTGGAAAGGCGCTTGACTATAGGTTCCCCATTGTTCGGTCTCGCGAAGGAAGAGGAAAAAAAATGTGTACCAGTCAGTCAGGCCGCGGCTCCGCTACCCGTGACCGTTGCTAACGCTGCTGTATTCGTCGTAGAGTCAACCACCTTAACGCGGCTGGCTGGCTAGCTAGCTATCCTGCCTATATATATGATTTAGTTTTGAAATAGATGTAATGCCGATTGTGCTTGGAAACGTTACGACAGAACGAGAGGGAGAGCCGTTATGGCAGCAAAGTATATTTTAGATTTGCATCGAAACGAAAGCGTTCTATTAATTTCTGCGCGCAACTGTCATAACAAGCGACGACTCAGCCGCCGCGCGCCACGTTTTCTCCCTTTCACGTTTTTACTTTTGAGGTGAGTTAACAGAGTAAGACGGCGCAATTCCCCGGGGCTTTAATGATTTTACTTTTACCCGAGGGGTAATTTTTTCGCGCGGAGTTTCTATGGGTTTGTGCTACTTGGCAAATGATGTCCTGGTTGGGCAATCAACGTCCAATCTTTGAAGATTAGAACAATTCGAAGAACAATTCCGAGCTGATTGGTATTTTTGCTGTAGTTTTGTCTAAACCACACTTTGAGAGCATTTACCCATGGTTACGTAATCATAAAAGGAAAACTGACCCAAAAAATATCGTATACTCACGTTTGGCAGCCCACAGTACGCCTGCCCTAAGGTTATCCAGGAATCTGGTCATATCTCTCCTACACTCATTCGCAACATCACCTGGAATCTTGGTCCACCTCAGCGGATCATAAAGATCCACCAGCCACTGGATGCTATTAGCCGTCTTCTCCAGCTTATCTGTCATGAAATCCAAGTCGAACTCCTTCGACCTCATTTTCTCCTCCTGTTCTGCCACTTTCCTCAGATGCGTCTTCCAGTCCAACTCTGGATTGTTCTTGCTGGACTCCACCAATGGCCTACCACCACTTCCTCCTGCCCCATTCTTGGACGAATTCCCATCCGATCTCGTACCAACGTTGCCCTTGGGTTTGCTCAGCTTCAGGATGTTGGTCTCGTTTCCGGCAGCCCTGGACCAATCCACCAGGCACAGGACGACCACCAAAGACACAACAACTCGTCTAACCCCCATTATCTCCTAGCTTCGGTCACCACAAGATGATGTAAACACGCGGGACGCCTTGCTTCCCGTTCACATGGAGAGATACACAGGAGCGGGCCGCGATTAATCTCTCGCCGGTTCTCTGTCACCTCTCACTGTGTTACTCTCACGCGCGCGTTACCCTCGCGACTACACTCCGCACAGCCATTCACCTGTGTGCGAGCACGATGAAAACGAAAGCAAACGAGGGGGAGAGAGAGATATACACACGGCTCACGTGTCTTGCTCACGGTGACTCTGCACCCTCCATTCTTCTTGCTCTCCAAGTGTCCTTGCCAGCTAGCTTCTGTCTCTCTGTGTCGCTCTCGTGGCAAGGTCGAGCCGGGCGTTCTAATGAAATTTCCTCGAGTCCTTCCTGCCTTCCTGAGAGACCTATTGCTCCTCACAGAAGCACCCTCGAACTCCGGGTACTTCTTCTTTATCAATTTGCTCGAGAGCTCGCCGGTAAGTCTCTCTCTCTATCTATCTATCCTTCCTCCCTAACGACGTCTCTTCTCTTAGTCTCTCTCTCTCTCTCTCTCTCTCTCTCTCTCTCTCTCTCTCTCTTACCCTACAACCGGAGCAACGACGATGGAGCGCGCGTCGCGAGGTGTGCTGCGGGCAGCTGTGTGTCCGCGATACTATCACGCATTCGCAACTGAACGGTGCAGGCAGCCAGACTGCATTCGGCGGGCTTATACGGGGGTCCCCCTTTCTCCTGCTGCTGTTGCTGCTGCAGTTGCTACCACCGCCGGCCACGAGACAACTTCAACGCGCATTTTCCTCGACTCATGGGGGGCCCCCCTTCAAACAACGATATGTCGCGGGGGGCTATATAGCTCCCACTCTTCTCCTGTAGAAATCGCGCGCGCACGTGCGCCCAGGCAGAAGCGCAACGCTTCCTCTCGTTCTCTCTGTCGGAAAGCTGTATTGCTGCTGCTGCTGCTGTTGCAGTGTGTCCCCACTCTCACTTTCGCGCGCGCAGGCGAGAGAGAGGATGTGCGAGTCTGTACAGGAGGCATGACGAATTGATGGCGCGCCGATTGGCAAGTCGCGAGAGAGAGAGCGAGGCTGTTGCGACATGATGGGCATACGCACAGGTGCATAAGATGCATTGCCGATTTGCTGCGGGATATTGGGAAGAGTGATGTATGGCGCAGTTTTATTGAAGCTCTTTGTTGGAAAGTTGCTGAGAGGGTTATGGGGAGCACTAGCTCGTTTGTCCCGAGGATTTAGGGAGGTCGCAAGGTGTTGTTGGAGATGTCTGCGAGTGTGATGAATGGTAATTAGGATTTTTTGTTCGCTTGTGGGCTTTTACTGGTCTTTGCGTGTATTTAAAATATATGCTTCGTTATTGATTCTCTTTGTTACACAGTACACCTGGTATTTGCTTAAGTAAATTGTAGAGTTTAAATAACTAAACTAAACTGAACAAATTTGTAGCTATAAAGATATGAAAGGCATTAATTACCGAAAAAATAAACATTTACTAGATAAGTAAGCTTTAAAATATTAAGTGACACGCATTACGCAGTACATGAATGTATGGAGTGATGCAAAAAGCAAATGAAATTTTGTGGTTTGAAAGTCATTAATTTCCACCGGAAACGTCAATAACCTTAATGATCTTACAAACAAAATGCATTACACGAGACAGTAAAATGCTAAAATTATTTGACTTGCCTTTCATGAGAGACAGATAGCGCAGATTCAAGTACTCGTGCGATATAAAGTCATTCGACGACGTTTAACCACCATTGTTTGTAGCGCAAGAAAACATAAGGCTTTTAAAAGCGACATAAAAGTTCCTTTTTTCGCCGCTCGCGCGAACTCTTTACGAAGTATCGAGTACACGAGCGCGGGTATATATAACTGCAATGCCACAAAAATCCACTTCTCCGCCAACTTGCATTATACACACAGACACGCGGGCGCTTTCATTACCGGCGCGACGACGAAGTATTACAATCAAACGGCAATCAAATATGCCGCTACACGACCATTACACAGTATACGGCAATGTTGCAGTAGCAAAAGTTCCCTTTACGATCGCGGTTATTATATTTTAGTGGATCTACACGGTGCTGTTCGAAACTGTATTATCTTTTTACTCGTCGCGCTTAACTTTTCTTGCGGATATAAACTTCTTGTAAATGTTCTTTTTTCACCAATCAATGTCACCGCCATCACAGCCCCATTTATCATGAAAATTCACACAAAATCAAATATCAAATGACACACTCTCTCGAAAACAAATTTCCAAGAGGCTGACTAACCAGCCTTACGGCTCTATCGGCCCATTTTCCGCCACTTACCTCGACGTGCGCGCGCGCGCTCGCCCTAATGACAAACCCGTCAAACTACCCGCTCGCGCAAAATTGACAGAGAGCTAGACGTGGCAGACGGGGTTAGCCTTCTTCACTGCAACAGCAGCAGCAGCAGGTACACGAAAAAGCCTTTTCGGCTGCCAGACACGGCCAGACGATCTTCCGAGTAAACGATTTTCCTCTGTAGCGGTCGCGTATAACTTCCTCTCTCTCTCTCTCTCTCTCTCTCTCTCTCTCTCTCTCTCTCTCTCATTGCGACTACCCTCTCTATCCTTCGGTGCTTCCTATCCGCCTGTCGCGCGCCGGAAATTGCATACGCGCCCCTGCGGAAACAGTAGCTGCTGCCGCTACTAGTGCGACACATCAAAGGCGAGAGACGTCAAACTGCGACGACGGTGAAAATACAAGAGTCGACCTCTCCTATAGTCGACGACTTTTGTTGTGCGGACGACTTCTTTTTCGTTGTCGCGCTTTTAGGTTTCTGGGATTCTTTTTTTTCGGGGAAGGTCTGATAGGGTGGAGTAGTAGTTGAGTGGCGCGGAGAAAGAGAATAAATGTATATCGGAGAATCGAGAGTGCTATACCCGCGTTTGGATTGTGAAACATTGTTAGAGATGGAGACGAGAGATATAGGGGTGGCGAGTGGTTGGTTCGTGTGGGATATAAATGGAGTTTTTGGCAAGTGATATTAGTTTTATCTGGAGATCGGTGGTACGCGTGTAACACAGTTGCGAAATTTCGCAGAATTGTAATTCAGGACTTCCTGTGGATTTTGCAATATTATATTTGCTGTTCATAATTATTTATACTATTACTTATTAATCCTCACATATTTACACAACTTTTACTTCCTCATAGAGGAAGCTTTGTAACGGTGAAAAAAAATTTCGAGACAAAAAATGTTCAAAATGATGTTTTGGGCGATGTTTTGTAGGCGATATATGTTGAAATTTGTCGATTTTGATAAAATTTCAACATATATCGTCTTAAAACATAATTTTGAACATTTTTTTTTCAAATTGAATTTTTTTTTAAATTGAACATTTTTTGTCTTGAAATTTCTTTTCACCATTACGAAGCTGCCCCTACCTTAACCGATTTTCGTCGGATAAAGCTTATTCTCTTCGTCTCGCGAAAAAACTAATAATGCAGAATATAAATAGCTATGGTGACTAATACACCAGTATTGGAATAGTTACCAGTGAATGAAGATTTTGACATAATATTTAAAATTGTAAAATTTGTGCCTTTTGTATATCAATATAAACATGATTTTGAAATTTTTGTGAAATTTTCTTTCATTTTATATATTGTACATGCTATGAAATGAATTGCCTTGGATGAAAAAAATTATTAATATTGCGATATCGTGATGAGAATTAAATATACGCCATTCGCTATAAGGGTGACGCAGATACGCAGATGCGCTGTAGGCATATGCTAAAGTTTTTTCAAAATCGAAAGTTTAGACCTTACGTCTAAATGAAGTTTTATACTTATTAGTTAACGATTCGACATTATTTTTAAGAAAAAAGTTAATTATTTAAATATAACTTACGTGTTCCATCTTTGGTTCATTTTATACTCCTGAATCGAGTGAACGAACGAACACTTCTTTGCTGGGCCGCGAGTCTTATCCCGGGAACCCAGTGAACGAACGTTATTCGCATCTCATGCTGTACTGTATGAAAAATCAATAATGTTCAATATTTTCTGTATAGATAAAATACAACGCGATCAAAGTTTTCGCGCACTCATATCAAAGAATATAGGGCACGGACTCACTCCTTAGGCTTCTTCTGCATTGTTTGACTGTTACTTGCCTTTGAAGCGCTCCCGCGCTCCTTGATAAAAATCAAATCAAAGATACCTTCGGGTAAATGTTTTCTAAATTAGTTAAAGAATATGTAAAAACAAAATGCAAAAAGGTGCAAACAAATTTTAGGCGCTCGGAACATTTTGAATATCATAAAATTAAAAGTTTTGACCACACTGATGCATTCACAAGAAGAAATTTTCCTGTCCTGTGATCAACTGGTGCATGGCAGTTCATTACTTGACAGGTTAGATTGCTCCACTTTTCTTTTGCCTTTTTCCTGATTAAACTCAGATGAGCCTTTCTCTTGGTTGGTCGTCCTTTTTCTGGACGCCAACGTTTATTAAAAGAATACATTTTTGACTCTTAAAAACAGTAAAAATACTCCAAAACACAATAGACAGATATATAGACTTTCGTCTGCTTGATTGTTTACTGTGTACCAGGGATGGGTATGTCTAAAACTGACTATCGAAAACATAATTTTTCTACACGTAAAAAACTATGTATACTGTACGAAACTTTTGAGCTTTTCTACAGTACTTTACATGAAAACCATGTAAATTAAAATTAAAATTTGAATCGTGAAAATTTGACTGTTTTTGCTAAAACAAATTGATATTGCGCCGTACTGGTAAATCGTGAATTTATTGGGCTGGTAGTAGCAAGTAGTACACTTTATAGAGTATCACTCGTCAAAATATAAAACGGTTTAAAAAAATTAGTGGTAAAGCGTCTTTGAATTTCAATTCAAACATTATGCAAAAAATGGTGTAAAATGGACAAAAAAAATTAATAAATACATTTTTCGAAAAATATAAAAGAAAATATTATATTATCAAATTTATGTATGGACATGGTTTTTTTTTAATTAAAGAGTTATAGATTACATTTCTGTAATAAAAAAAAATCGAATTTTTGATCATTTTCAACTGTACTCTACCCTTAAAGAAGCTAAGTGCCAATGTATTGGCAGTGGTTTTTTATAATTTTTCTTATTCTGTAAGCTGTGAGAACATGTAATAAAATAAAACATTTCTGACATGACAATCTTATAATATTTTAAAATACATCGTTACAACATCTTAATATAAAGCGGTCTTATTTAAATTCAATGGAAGTCAATGATTAATTTCAGTCTTTTAAATTAATACTGATTGTGAAATATCACAGTTTTAACTTAAGGCTATATAATACTGAGTAGTAAGTTAAAATTAAAAATAGTGATATCACAGATGGAAAGTAGAGTAGAATAATTTAAAATGACTAGAAATTAGATTGACGAATACGTATATAACTAAACCTATTAACAGGTTCAGTGCGGCGATGAAATTTGAAATAATTCAATACTTTTCCATTATTTTTCTATATTTATATATACTTTTATTATATTACCGTTTAAGCAAAATAAATTTGTTTTTTGGAAGTCAATAAATACGATAAATTGATTAATTAAAAGAATTATTATTTTTAACTATTTCTTCTAACAATTAAAAGAAAAGTTTTTAAAGTAATTCATGGTACAATATGTACCATGTCGCACTTAACCTGCTAATTACATCATCTATCACTGAAGTTATCAAATCGTTATTAAAGCTATATACTAAGAATAGATAAACTATATATGTGTGCAAACATCTCGTATTCACTCTCACCACTCGCGCTAATAAATACAGATACATATAAAAACGTGTATATGGGATGATACATAAAATGGATTTACATATAAAGCATTTCGCGGGTGGGTAGTCAAGGTCAAGAAGATGCATTCTCAGAGCAGTTTTAAACCTGCTGAGAGATGAAAAGTTTCTTATTGCAGCAGGCAAGGAATTCCATAGGCGTGCCCTTGTACTCGAAAAGATCTATCTTTAGTTTTGGTGCACGTCAGAGGTATTGTTAATTCTCTAATTTCATCCCTAGCAGTAGCTCTGGGTACGCACCTAAAAAAGAGTAACTCTGGATACACACCATGATCTTGTACGTAAGTACCACCATGAAATAGTGTCTCCTCGTGTCAGTGCACAGCCAGTCCAGAGTTAATTTTCTAATAAAAAGAGTTTAACAAGATCAAAGAATTTATGCATGAGCAATAAGAAAAGACTGAAAGAAAGTATTGAGATGAGAAAATACAGGTGAAAGGCTGGAACGAAATATAGGTCATTCGCCCACATTTTATTCGTCATCTTTACAAGTCAATAACCATAAATATTTGATTGAATTCTGCAATTATTACGTTTTGTTTGATTTTACTTTACAATCCACAACGCGGCAATCAACCATTTCTCCATGGCTATTACGCCAACGATTACATCGCCTCGGCGCTGCTAATCCTTCACCTCATACCGTGAAAATTCCCCTAAACATACCCCTCTCTAAAATTCCACCAGCGGTAAGAAAAAAAAAATCTCCAGAAAACCAGTTCAATTTCGAATCGAGTTTCTTACGCACTCGTCGCCGATCCGCACGAGGCAAAAAAAAATCCCCGGCAACTTTTCCAGATTGCCACGGTAATAATATCAGATCGGCGAAGGAAGTCGTTACGTTATCCTCCGGTTACCGCAACACCTGCCACACGAAAGAATTTTATTATACCCTCTCTATCGGCCAAACAAATCCACAAATTCCACAGACGCTCGTATACCGAATTTCTGGAATTTCAGGCCATACTCAAGCCGCATCACGTCATATCTTTCTCTCTTATAAAAGTCCCGTATCACGCGCTCTTTTACCCACACTGACAATGCGCGCATATATCGCTCTGGCTGCTGGGCTTATGCAACGACAGCGCAACGCGCCGCCGGTGCCGGTGCACTCGGGCCCGGCGTGCGCGCGAGCTTTCTACGTGTGCGGCATTCACGGCGTAGCGCACAGATAACCGGTTTGCGGGTATCGAGATAAATCCGCGAAAGTCATTCTCCGTGTGTATACGTATGTGCCCGAAATTCGCGCGCTACTCGCCCACTTTCACTTCGCGCTCGCCGGCTGATTGACTTTCGAGCTTAATTCGGCGACGCGCACGTCTCGCGTGTGTGTTTGTTCAAGTGCGCCGGCGCTTAGATTCATAACGAGGCCTGTAGCATGATTGAATGATGACAAGTTACGCGTTCTGCACGCGATCAGCCTTCGATGATAATTCACCTCGTCGACTTTTACTGTTTCGTTATATTAAAAGCAATCGTACACCGAGCTATTCATCAGCCGTATAATTTGACGCCGCGCGAATGGCAATACCTACATACACACATGTATATGCATGTATTCGTTAGAGAATTAATAGACCTCACCACAAATACGCGCGCGCGCGTCTGCATGCGCGAAATGCAAACCGGACTTAATCGCGGAAGTGAAAGTACTACGCGCGCGCGCACACACGTCGATATCGGCGGAAAAGCTTTCCTCGGAAATGATTTTCAAATGTCATACGGCCCGCGCGCCAGGAGTCCGCATGCGCGCACGCGCGGCGAATGGAAAATTTCGGAGGAGAGTGTGGTGGAGGCACCTCCTTATACTTACTGAGCGCGCGCGCAAGAGTGAAAGAGGCAGAGTGGAGGAGGTAGATCGCAGACAGCTTTTCTGGCTGCCGTCGATAGAGCAGAGCGCGACGGTGTTGCTTGACGGTTACTTAAGTCGTGCGTGCGGGATCCAGAAAGGTGGATTAAAAAGTCGTGCAGGAGGTCGTGATGTGGTATATCGATTAACATGAATCGGTGTGGGATGCGAATTCGAAAATTCATGAGCGTGGTGGAATTTTGGTTTCGCGATTGAGTGGTGGAACTGTAGGGAGAGCTTTAATGTTATTAGTTTGGAGTAAAATGAGATGGAGTTTAGGTAGATAATGAAATAGTTGATAATTTGATAAATGTAATGAATTATTAAGTAATCATTGAAATTTAATTGCCAAATTAAATATATGAGCTTAATTTTAATTTTAACTCCATATACGTGATAATTGGAGCAAACAAAAATGAAAAAAAAAAGTTTTAAGAAGTTTTGGACCTTCAAAAATTGAAAAAATAATTAAAATAGCTTATTATATGATAAAATAAAGCTTCCAACGCTCTAAAAATATAAATAGTTAAGAATCTAGTTTGTTGTAGGCCTATAACGGCGCTGCGACGCAAGTCAGGATGGCCGAGCGGTCTAAGGCGCTGCGTTCAGGTCGCAGTCCACTCTGTGGGCGTGGGTTCGAATCCCACTTCTGACAATTTTTTTTATTTTATGGACGGCTGCTTGAAGTACACACTTCAGGGAAGCTTGCGGCAATAAAAGTTTATTGAAAAATATTAGCAATTTTGAAAATTGAAGAAAAAACTTTGGAGCAATGAAACTGTGCCCCAAACGTTTCGCAGTAATATTTTTGCGAATTTAGATGTACTTTCGTTATCGTATATAAATGGTACGGGATAAGATTTATCTGTACGACTGGCATACAAATATATTTTGAACCACATTGCTTATTTAGCATTTAAAAATCGTTTGGATTATTCGATTTTTTTACCAGTGCTTTTGCAATTAAAGTAATTTGTTCCTTACGTACAGCAGTATACGTCTTGATAACTTATTTAAAGACACATTTTCTTTTTTAATGAGGCTGTTTGTAGTTTTCATGATTACAACTTCGTTTTTGTTTTTCTGTTTTTGTACAAAATGACTTCAGTCGTAAAACTTGTTCTTTTCCAGCAGACACAGTATCTTCTTGGAACGACGTTTAAAGCCGTGCGTGACTAACGCTTCCACCTGTAAACTTCTACCTACTTCAACTGAAAATATATAATTATATTTCAATCACGTTTGGAAGTGCGTTTTTTTTTATGAAATAACGTATGAATAGTAAAATGTTAAAACAGGCGTGCATGCTTATCACATGGCATGTTTATTACATAATTCATTATGCGCTTTAAAAGTAATTCTCTGGCGAGTCCATCAGAATAATTATTGTAGGATATGCAGGGCAGGAAAATCATAATGTAATAATATATGAAAAAGCTTATTAAAGCATTAATGCGAAGTTAACGTGTAATATATTAATATAAAATTTCCAGATTATTATTTTAATGAAATTATTTAAAAATATATATATAAGCATTATAATTCACATTGAATTTCAGACGTCAAGCCATAAATTCATACCTTGCTGTAAGAAAAAAATGAAATTACAAATGTTTAGCGCGCTCATAATAAGCTTGCAATTTGTTTCAGAACGCTAAGTCCATTACAATGAGCGACGAGTAATCATTATTCGCTATCGGAAGCGGCGCTTCAAGCTCGATTATTCATCAATCTCCGTACTTAGCAGAACTGACACATTTCTAATTAATTACTAGGCACATTCAAAAGACGAGGAAAAGAAAAAAGTTCGTCGTGAGTAATCAAATTGCAATACCGGTTACGTACCATTTAACACTTGTCGGCACAGTTCAACGAACTCAAACACCAAAGTAGTAAACTTCACCCGGCACATTCGCGGCATTAAACGCTACTTAGCGAATTCCCTTTATTACGCGAATAAATCTTGCCTAAACTCACTCCTAAACTAATCCCCTCCCGAACAATTAGAATAATAATACTCCACATTCGCGCGTAATTGCGTGCTCCTATATATACGAATATAATTAGTGACCCAGACGCGCGCGCGCGCTTTTTTTTCCAGGCCAAGGCAGTTGGAACCGTTTACAAGGTTAATTCCTCGCGCATTAGCCGGTGCTTTACCGCAATAAACGCCTCCTCATTAACCGTTCAACCCAATTCAAATCGCTACAGCCGATCGCGTCTATTCCTGTGACACACACACACACATACACACACACACACACACACACACACACACACACACACACACACACACACACACACACAGAAAAAACTATCTCCATATCACACAGATTCGACACACGCCCGGTAGCGTTTTCGATACATCATTTCTTTGACAGCCTTTGGCCTTTCGGCATCACAAAAAAGCCTAAAAACCGACTTCATCATCCCTCGTGCCACACAGCGAGTTAAAGCTTGCGCAACGAGCATCCGAAAAGCGGTGTAACGCATCGCCTATAGAAAAGCCACTCAGTCGCACGATAGAGAATAGGCGCTCGGCGCGTGAGGCGCAAAAGTAGGCGGTAATTGATTGCGAAAAAATGCAGCCTGGGGGGAGGGGGGAGTCAAGATTTTGTCTGGCGGCATTCCGTGCCAATTGCAGCCGTGCCGATGAATAGGGAAAAGCCGCAGCAACAGCAGCAGCAGGAGCATCACCAGGCTCAGCGCGCGTCACATCAGCCATCTGCCGCCTAGCGGTTGTTGTTCGTCTCTCTTGCCCTGAGCTCGCGTGGATTGTCTCCCTCCCGCGTCTCTCTCCAAGAAACCCACTTTCTTCCTCTTCTAGGCGAGTTCATCTGTCCAACGGAACCTTCCTCCTCGGCATTCGCGGCGGCAGCTGACGGCGGCGGCGCAGCAGTAGTAGTAGCAGCAGCAGCATCATGGCCCCCAACTTTTCAGGCAGAAGACGAGTCAGCGGCAGCGGCGATCGGCAGTCCGTATAATGATTTTTAGATTAACGATTAACTCCCTGTGAGAAACACACGACACACGCCGATGGATCGTTTGATTTTCATTCATGCATCTAGGTTGAAAAGAGAGGGAGCTAGCCGCAGCCTTCCGTCGTCGTCCATTGAACGATCGAGCGCCTCTGACACTTTGACCCCACCGCAGCAATGATGTGCACCTATATATATGTTGAGCTCTCTTCTCTCTCTGCTGCTGCTACGCTGATGGTCGGGAAACGCGCCGGAGGAATTTCGCTTTGCGCGGCGGCGGCGGCGAGATGCCTATAATCCTGTCCCGGCTGATTATTGCGCGGGTTGAAAGAGAGAGAAGCTAGCTCCTCCCTCTCCCTCTGCATTATGCCGTCGCGCCGTTGTCTTCGGTCTCTCTGTGCTCTGCCGTCGACAAGCCACTCTCCACGCCGGTCTCGTGTTTTTTCCTTCCCCCTCGCGCTCTCTCACTCTCTCTCCCTCTTTCTATCTGGGTACACGCCGTGATGAGTCATTTCTCGTTTTGAAGAGTCAATATATGCATAACCAGCGTTTTGAAGAGTCAATATATGTGCCGCGCGTTCACTCGAGTATACTATTTAGCGACCGCACGAAGTATATATCTACGTTTATTATACGTTTGTCGACTGGTGCGAGGGAGGAGAGAGAGAGAGAGAGACAGAGATTTGTTATTCCGGAAAGTGGATTTGCTCCTCGCCACGTTCATCGACGCGCGTTATACTAATGAGGAGGACCAACGGTTCGCCTACTTTTTTTGCGCTTATATATATATATATATATATCCGACGATGATGACTAAACGTGTCCCATAATACACTCACGTTTAATAATAGCTATTGCACACGCGACGATATACATTCGAATGTATATCATATATCCGACAATCGAATTAACAGTAAATCCCGCGCTAGAAACTGCATGTCCCGCGCTTTGTTGTGTCCGACCCTCGCGCGCACGCCCGCGATGTATAAGGGATCCCTCAAGCGCGAGCGTGAAAGGCCGGCATTCATACCCGTAATTAAATCTCGGGCCCATTAACGCGCTCAATGCACTTTATTCACGCGCGCCCGCTCGCGCACCGTTACCGCCTTATACCGATTATAATAAGCCGAACTCTCTTGAACCGAAGGATCGTCGGAATGACACTTCAGAACCGATATATATGTGTCTCGATGCAGCGAGAGATTCATTCCCACGCACGTGTACGTATGTAATAGTCCACACGTAAAGTTTCGACGCACGTGTATGCACGCAGAGTGCGGCTTTAAGCTCGCCGCAAAAATCCGCGCGCTAGAACAGAAGACTGCAGTCCTCCCCTCTATGGGAAGGTGCGAGTCGGAATGCCGCGCGTGATACATACCTTGTCGCGATCCGCGCACGCGTGAATATCGAGCGCTAATGCTTCTCCTTTTCTCTCTCTCGCCTTTATACACAACTACAGACCGGCGTCCCTCGTCGCGGTCAGCTGCGATGACTATGAACACGCGCGCACGCACGCCCGGTCTTTCACCGCTTATGTTTCACGCTCGAGAGTAAGACAGAGAGCGGGTGTAGACACACACACACACACACACACACACACACACATGTGTGTGTGTGTGTGTGTGTGTGTACGTACGCGGAGCTTCAATAACACCTGGCGATCTTTCTCCTCTCCCTCTATATATATACGCATAATACGCGCACAATGCGATAGTGTATAGAGAGGAGGGCTCAGTCAATGAGCGCTCGCAAGTATAATTTATCGTTCGATTCAGCGCGCGAGATACGCTGACGCCGCTGCCGCGAGAGCTCCGGAGGTATAGGGTTTTGATTAGATCTTGGTTTTGTTGGCAAGAGAGAGAGGTGTACGTTTTTGCGTACATGCACACTATCCTTTACGCTCTGTGCGTGTGCGTACGTGTGCGTCGGTGCTATTGGTTTTTAAGTGGGGATTTTGCGCATTTTTGCACGAAGAGGTTTTACGTCGCGGCTGGAAGCAGCAGCGGCAGCAGCGCACCGCACAAAAGCGCTAGGATTTCGCGGTAAAAAAGCGCCATACGTGAAGTGCGCGCGCGCAGGGCTTTAAAAATGGATTTTATACACGCGTAGAACAAGTTCGAGAAATTTATGTGGGAAGCCGCGAGCGCGAGCGCTAGCGCATCCGCGGGTATTAAAGTTGGTCATAAATATTATAGATATTCCCCCGGCGAGAGGGTTGTGTGTGTGCGTGTGCATTTGCGTTGGTTAAATGCGCGTTTATAAAGGAACGAGCGCATCGTGCGCGCACGCGCGAACCGCGCTTTTTAAATTAATTTATTATACGCGCGCTCGTTATAAAATAACGAGAGAGAGGTTCGCTGTTTGCACTCCAGACTACGGTAATCGGGGAATTCCAGATGGGCTTTTCAATTCAAAATATTATTTCGCACGATATATTTCGCCGCGGCTTTATATTTTCAACCGCGCGTGTGACAAAAACATCAACAACTTCAACTACGCTCGTGCAGCGGTATAAATAGACTCTTCTCCCTAAGCTATCGTTAAACCGTCCCATCCCCGACAACTAAACGGATGATAATACAGCGCCCCTCGCGAAAACCGCGCACATCCCCCTGCGGTACACCGGATGCACTAAAACTTGGCGAAGACAACACCCACCGCTCGGTTAATAATAAACTTTTTCAAAAACCGCCACCGCCATTTCAGCAGCTTCTCTTGTAAGATCCTTACGCTCACCCCTATGCGCAATAGACTTAAACGCGCGCAGGCGCGTCTGTTTTTCTCCCCTGAACCATAAACGTATACACACGGCTGCAGCAGCTACCTTACCTACCTCTCTCTCAGCAAACACATGCCGCCGCGAGTCGTCAAAGCCCCATAGCTCTCGCGTGCTACGCGCAAGCGCGCTTATTTACATTTACGCGCTGCCGCATTTGCATACGTGTGTGCGTGTGCATGTGAGTAGAGTCTTGAAGAGAAATCGTCGTAGTCGTCGTTTTGCAGAGTGAAAATTCCAGCGGGTAAAAGGGCCGAGTGGGAAAAGTTAATCGCCCGTGGCGGCGCAGCGAGATGGTTAAAGTGTTCTAATGACAATGAAATGCGTGCGCGCGCGCGCGGCCTTGGGAGATATGATGGTTGGAGGATTTGTGACGTGTCTTTGGAAAAGTTTTGACGGGGAGGAGCTGTTTTCTTTTTTGTCGGGCCGCGAGAGATTTAATCCGTTTAATCCGACGGATTTTTAAGCGCCCTGCTCTCGCTTAGGTTTTTTTTTTCGTGTTAATCTAAAAAGACATAATGGTACTCAAAAAACTAGACTGCTCCGTTATCGACGAGGAAGAAAAACATGTTAGGATGCTACAATGATCATGATTTTTTTCGGATTCCTCTAGGAATGCGCATTCCGTTCATCTTTCGAATAACGCTGTTTCTTTCTTTTTTCTTTATACTACGAAGAAGCATTTTATATGACTGCTCCGATAAAACTCGAGAAAAAAAGAAACTAGGATTAGAGTTTTGAGAAGCCGTACCAAACGCGCACGCCTATCTGTCCTTCGCGGTATTACAACCGATCTCAATCAGCTACTTCCAGAATAACAAATTACAACGTTGAAATAAATAACGAGCTACTGCATTGGCCATAAATCACGGCGAAATGATTAGTTACCGGCCGCTGGGAATCAGTCCGATCTAAACTGAAAACGATACTCTTCAAATATCCGGACACACGCGGACACTTAATTAACCTTAAACATTTTCCCCGAACATTCATCCATCCTGCCGAACTCGGTCAAACTTTTCCACAGTCATTGCACACAAGCACACACATACGCATATCCTCCAAAGCTCCACTAACACAGATCCAATCATCCTCCACCCATCAATATACATACTCTCCTCTCCCACACACATACGCAGCACCAAAGCTAACCGCAACCAACACAGCAACTCCATTAATTTTCCCATCCTCCCGTAACGAGGCTTTCGTCGCACGCGTGCCTCTCTCTCCTAATCGACACCCGCGCCGATCGTTTCGTAATTCTCCCCGCACGCGTACATTACGTCAACCATACTCCCGCGCGCGAAGTAGGTCTAACCGTAAACACTCCCCGCGTATACGCGATATTTTTCGGTATTCGCGCGGTAGGTACCGTTCCCCTGGCGTCCGCGTCGTCGTCGTCGTCGTCACGACGACCTTTGGCGTTGTTGATAGAATTTTTCGTCGCCGTATAATTACGTGCCCGGCGAATATTCGCGCGGGTGTACAGTGTACCACACGTGTGTGTATATACATGCTTCGCTGCTGCTGCTACTTTGCCTGGAGAGATGTTGCGAGGAGTAGGTCTTGCTATACGATGTACCGTTAGCCGTGTGCACACGGTTGACGCAACGAGAGTATGTGTCGCCGAGCGCGCGCGCTTGTTTTCTCCGTTTCCGCGGGACTTTTATGTCACTGCGCGCGCGCGCGCCTCGTTTTCATTTCGTCCGAGGTATGAGAGAGACCCCGGTCGAGAGGGAAAATCCACGTGTGTATATATATGTGTGTTAAGATTCCGCGAAAGCTGCACTATAACACCTAGATAAATCCTATCGGGCGTGCGATGTATACACTGCTATAGACTTAGCCTGATTAACGGCACGCGTGCGTGCAATTATAACAGTTTAGCGGCTATCTATACCCGTAATACTCGCGCGCTGGGGCGTGTAACAGTGACCCGTATTTCGCGACTTTCCCGAGCCACGCGCGCTTCCGGGGGCCGGCCCCCGATCAAACGCTCGGCCCGATCGGCCTCTAAAATATTCGCGCCTGACGCCGCACGTGCGCCGTGTATACATAACGACGCGAGCCCCATAAATATGTACGTGTATATAGACGCGGCGCACGCTAATGGAAGCTACGACGCCGCTTGTCGCGTATTTTATGCGCCCGTGCGAGCTGCGAAATGGGTAAGTGGAACCGATCTCGCGCGCTACCGTTCCTATATATGTATATGTACACATGGGTATGTTATGTATGGCTTTCCGCGTTTGGGATAAGAATGATTATGAGGATGACGATGGCGGAGAGGCTGTGTTTTCTGCGCTTATAGATATAGGAGTGATTGTAATTGAGGGGTTCGAGTAGCTCCGAGTGACGGTGAGTTTGTTTTTGGTTTGGCGGCGGCAGTTGCCGGGTTGAAGATAGGAGGCTGTAATTAGAAGAGTAATAGTGGTAGTAGTGGTAGTTTACGGTAATTTTAGCGCGCGAGTGAAGCTTTGTGTTTAGGCGCGCTTTTGGCGTGGTTTATTAGTTTTACGCGCGAGTTCACTCGTCGGGTGGTCTGTGAATTAGAAAAGCGCGTCGGATTTTATTCCGAGTAACGCCGATGATTTTACGACCGCGAATTCCCAGCCGCAGTTAAATAAATTATATCGAAATGACTGGTATAATTATATATGTGTATGCATATAACCGTTTACTTGCGAAGACGCAGCGAAGGAGAAACTAGATCAATTGTGATGTCGCACGCGCGCGTCGTATACATTCTGGAACAGCCCGAATAATCTGCGCGCGCACCCACCGTCATCCTTCGTCTTAAATTATTTCAAAAACTGCCCATTACAACGAGGAAGCAACAGACATTACCACTCGACCCACATAACATGCGTCGCACATAGTCAAAACGTCCGCGAAACAGTCCTTGGCCGTGATTTACGTACACCTCGCGTATATACCTACGGTCAACTCGCGTCGTCAAATTTACGATCGGCCGAGACCCATACGCGCTCTCTCGCTCACTCATTCGTTCACTCATTCATTTCTCATTCTCACCCGGCAGGAATATACGCTTACAAGCGAGAATATGAGCGCCGCGCGTATACGTATACACATACGCGAGATCTAATCTGATCCGGCCATCGTTGCGAGTGTATATAGTGTATATAGACGCAGACGCAGCTTCCGCGCTGAAACATCATCGGCATGTAAACAGTTAGACAGGCATTAGTAGCGTCGCACGCCGCGCTGTCGTCGGCAGCTATAGGTATACACACCGTGGCGAATCTCGTATACGCAATCTAGGAGGAAATGGGGACGACAATTGCCCCGCGCAGTGATGCGCACGCGCGCTTTATTAGTGTGCGTGTGCGTCTGGTATTTGAATATAAAAGCGGCACTTTTTTCGCTAATTTCGCCCGGTGCGTACTATTTTAATTGGCGGGACAATCAGAACGAGAGGGGCCGCCACGTGTGCTTTAATTTTTATGAAGCTCTTAAGCGGAATTATAAAGGTGTACCGCGCGTGCTCGCTCGCTCGCTGGCATGTCTACATTAACCCCCGGCTAATAAGCTATAATAATATTTCAGCGAGCGCGCAACTCTTTCATCTCAAACACGCGCGAAAATGATTTTCAGCGCGAAATTACCGTAATCAAGCGAGCGAGCGTCCAGCTACACACACACACACACGCGCGAGAGCTCTGACCCTAAAAACAGCCGCTGCTGCGATGAAAATATTCGAGAGAGAAAGAGAGGAGAAACAATTATTCCACGCCAGGGCGCGCGCTATTTAAATACGCGCATACCAGAGGCGACCGCGGACTGCTGCGTGTGATACCACGCCTATATTGCCGAGTGTAAACAGACGGGCTCTTTTTACCAAAGTTA
This sequence comes from Torymus aiolomorphi, assembly GCA_036365515.1. NCBI lineage: Eukaryota > Metazoa > Arthropoda > Insecta > Hymenoptera > Torymidae > Torymus > Torymus aiolomorphi. The sequence continues at coordinate 259,151,316 of CM070873.1, forward strand.
AGTGCCGTCCAATTATTTACACGACACTGCTGCCCCATATATATATATATATATATACACACACACACACACACACACACACACACACACACACACACACACACACACACACACACACACACACACACACACACACACACACACGCACGGCACACTCGCATATATTTCACACGCGTGCGGCTCAAAATCATCCGTATAGAGCGAGCCAACCGAAACGAAAGAAAATTAAGAGGAGAGAGAAACACAGAGAAGGAAGGAGATAAAGAAGGACGAAGGAGAAAAAGGAGCGACGGGGGACCTTAATGTCGTAAGCGGGCTCGGCGTAATGGAGGAGTACCCCGCAACTCTCCGGCTAACTGTACGGGGGCCGCCGACGCCGAGGAAATATGGGCCAAAGTCGTTCTCCTCTCTCCCTCTCTCTCTCTCTCTCTCCTTCTCTCCACAGCAGCCGCGAATTTGCTCCGCTCCGCGTGTTTCCGGGATCCACATTCTCTCTCTCGCTCGCTCGTGCTCGATGCGGTAATTCGCGAAACTGCAGCAGCGGCCACCACCACCGCAATCTCGGCCGGCCTTTAAAAACCACGCGTTCGTTCGTTCACGCGCGCGCCTTTTTCGTGGATATGTATATACGCGAGCGAACGGGGTATTGCGCCGCGTCTTTTTGCGTATCGCGCCGGCTCGTGGCCCATTTCCGGGCGCACGTGCGTATATCTGCCGGATAGATAGATGTGTACGAACGCAGAGGTAGGTAGGTAGGTAGAGATATTGGAATGCGGAGAGGGAGGCCCGTTGCAGCGGCAGGCTGCGGACCTTTTGTGTGTGGATAAAGAGTGTGACCGCGGCGAGCAATAAAGCGCCCGCTGGTCTAATAAAGCCCGAGTGGAGGTTGAAAGGAGAAGCTGCTGCTGCTGCTGCTGCCGCTGGCGTGCAAGATTGTGGATAAGGGGATTTGCGCGCGGGGAAAAATGATACGACGGGGTTAAGGAGAGGAGGATACTACCTACGCCAAGGCGGAGAGGACCGTTAAAGCTTCTCTGAGTGTGTGTAATTGTGGCGCGAAATTCAAAGCTTCCAAGTTCACCGTTTTTTATATATACCTGTATATACGTATAAAGCTGCGAGGATTGATCGTGGCGTTCCTTCTTCGAGTCTTTTTTGCATTTCAATTGCAATTATATCGAAGCGGACCGGTGACACGTACACCGCCCGGCGCGCATTCCACCCACTTATCCGTCTCTGTCTTTGGGCTTTTATATACATGCCACCATGCGTACAGAGAGAGTCGCCGGTCGACATACTAATGACGAAGGCGCGCTAGCGAACGCGGCTGCTTCTTACGCGCACGTGTACAATAAACCAGTAGGGGCTTTTAATGCCGCCTTCATCGCCGGGAGAATATACGTATACAGCTCCCGCGGTTTTATGCGCCGTTTTTAATTATGTAATCTGTCGTTCCTTCGTTACGTCTTTATTATATTGCCGCGCGCACGCAGCTGCGTTCCTCCGCGGTCAAGGGAACCGGAGAGTTACGGCGAGGTGTATACGTAATGTAAATGCGGAGAGGGTCATGCGGATAGAGAGAGAATGAAAGAGTGAGAGAGGAAGAGAGGGGGGCTTTTATTCGCAACGGTGGGTGTATTTTTGAGCACACGGCAGATTGCGTTGCGTGAAATTTTAATGGGCTACTCGAGGTACGGTTATGGATTTTAATGCGGCGAGAAATTTTGATACGGTGTGAACTGAATTTAAGTTGCCGAGTTATTTTTGGTACAGGTGAGCCTTGAAATCGGTCGAAGTTTTTTGGAAATTTATAATTATTTCGATGGTATTATGTACCAAGTTAACTTTTTTAATTCATTATTTTATTTTAATTGAAGATGTTGATACGGAAGTTTTCTGTAAAGTTATAATTATTTCAAAGGTAAATACCCCATTAACATTTTTATTTAATGCTCCTGGATATTTACGACGTTAGCCGCACAAACATCCCTGACAAATTGAACCTAATAATCATCAAATAAAGTTATCTCCACCATCAGTATGATATATATGAAGATACTTTTCTCGTATTATATTTAATTACATCATTAAAGCGGAGCCTGTTCGCCGCTTCACACTAAAAATCCACGCCGTAAAAAGGCACCCCAACAATATACCCAGTGAACCAAAACCAAAAAGAGGCGCCCCCTTACAAGTCGACGATACCTAATCCCAAAGCTGTTCGATGCAAATGCGAACTACCATAGGAGTGACCTTGAAAGAGCCTCAGCAGCTTCCACGAGAGCAAAAATTTCCGCGAATCCTCGTTCGCTCCGCAATTACTCGAGCGCGCGTACACACACACACACACGCATCGCACGGCTATAAACCGTTGTCACGCGCGGAAAGCAAGACAGCAAGAGAGAGAGAGAGAGAGAGAGAGAGAGAGAGAGAGAGAGAGAGAGAGAGAGAGAGAGAGAGAGAGAGAGAGAGAGAGAGAGAGAGAGAGAGAGAGAGAGAGAGAGAGAGAGAGAGAGAGAGAGAGAGAGAGAGAGAGAGAGAGAGAGAGAGAGAGAGAGAGAGAGAGAGAGAGAGAGAGAGAGAGAGAGAGAGAGAGAGACGCTACTATACACGGACACTTGTCCCGCGAACTAGAACGGGAACTAAAAATTTTACAAGTCTCAATTTGCATACGCAGAGAGCGGCGCGTGCATGTCCGGGATATTTACAAATATATATATATATACTCGGAGGCGGGCGTACGTTCGTATGTACGTGTGTGTGGGTAAAAGAGCGGGTTTTAAGGCGCGCACGCGCGTTGCGGTCTTTATACGGTCATTACATTTTTCGAATTTTAATTTCACGACCGTTTAGGATTGTAGGGTGAGATCGTACCGTCGAATCGCCCGGCGAAATGAGGAGCGATTCCGACCGCAGTGATGGGCTAGTTTTTTTTTGTATAGTCAAAGAGATTCGTGTGTTTTTTACTGTGGGAGAGTGAAGTCGTGTGTTGTAATGGTCGAAGGAATACTGCTTATGCAACGTGAATGTGTGCCTAATTGATAGATTAATTTCGGTAATGTTTGTTGAATTGTCAGCGCCACTTAAACACTTTTTGTAATTCGGAGAACAGTTATATCCGAATTTTATAAGGTGGAAAAAAAACTCTAATAATGATCAAGTGGAAAAACGCCGCGCTTCATCGGGCGCTTCTTCTACCAAAATTAACCATCTAAGCACACCTTAAATATTCGTATAAACAGCACCTCTTAGCACAATATTAATCCTATACCAACAAACCTATCCTCCAACTCGTCCACCTCCACCTCCTGTTCCTCCTCATCCTTAATTAACGCAACCCGTCTCGCGTCGCCAGTATAAAGCCTCGCGACCGACCGAGATCTAAGCACGACGATGTTTGATGCGGCCGCTGACTAGTTCATTACCGCTCGCGTCCCCTTGATTGACAATTAAACGGGAGATTTATCACTCGGATGCGCTCGGTGTTTGTGTGTGCGACCGATTCTCCTTCGTCGGTTCCTCGCAGTGCGCGTGTCCTAATAATCGCTCGGCGCTCATTAAGCTCGACGTGAATCACGACGCTATCTCCCTTTGGTTTGGCGCAATACGCTTGCGCGTGTGTGCGCGTGTGTGCGCGTGTGTGTACGCACGAGATCTCTCGCGGGGATGCGGCAGCAGCTCTCGCGTTTACCGTTCGCCCATCGGTGTCTGCTGCAGTGCTTAGACGCGTGCACGCGCGAGGGACCGAACTGAACGGGACGCTGGTGGTCGTTGCGGTAATAGTGTGCATGTGTCTGAAGGCTTTTCTTGCGAGGTGACAATGGGAGAGGCACTGAAGAGGGAAAACAGTTGATTTCTCTATATATGTTTAAAGGTCTTTTTCATACGGTGACAGTATAATTGCGGTTGAATTGAATAGTAATTGATTTTTGTTGGCGGTGGATTGTTGGTTTGTATATTGAGATGAAAGGCTAAGTTGATAATAGAAAGTTTGATAATGGTGGATCAACGTAGGTGCAGATATATGTGCTTGACAGGGATAATTGTTAAGGTGAAAAAAATAGCGGATCAATGATTAAGTTGTGATCCTTTATGTTCGCATCTAACGCAAATCATGAATCAATATTAGAAATACGCATTAATTATTTCTTGTGCATCTATAGAGGTGAAATACAAAAGAAAGGCAAAATCATAAATAGGAAAAGTGCAGTACAATTTAAATAAAAAGTCACAGGTACGTAAGTCGCAGTAATATAAAGTCAATCGACAATGACAATAAACATCTTATACTAAAACAGTTGAAGAACTTTCTAAAATAGTGCTAATAAATAATGCAGTATTAGGAATAATGAGTAGTTTATGACGGGTCTCAATACAATAAAGTGACAGTTTGTGAAATAAATTCTGAATTTTTGTTTTATCAAATTGAATGAATGTAAGTGACGCCCTAGATTCGAGATGCATCAAGCATCTCTTAAATGCAGATAATTTACAAATTTTACAGTAACAGCGCTGTCGAGTTGGGCTGTAGGAGCCGGTCTCAAACTCAACAAGGGAAAAACTATTCGTCCACCTTTATACCATTTCTTTTGGACCAATCTATGCCAAATATGAGCTTCCGATGAAAACTATCATTCCTTTCAGCTTTTGAATGTGCGATACACCCTTAAGGGGGTGCCATAGCCGTATCATTACCGACTGAGCAATTGGCACAGTTTCAAGCTTATTAAAAATAAAATACGTAAAATCACAAAAAATCAAGAGAACACTTCGCTGTGGTTTTGAACGTTCTATCACCCAGGTAAAGTTTGAAGTCGAAATATTAAGTGGTTTTTGCAAAAACTTTGAACAAAACAAAATTTGGTTTCGGTCAAAGTTTTTGCAAAAACAACTTGATATTTCGACTCCAAACTTTTACTGGGTGATAGAACGTTCAAAACCGCAGCGAAGTGTTCTCTTGATTTTTTGTGATTTTACGTATTTTTTTTTTAATAAGCTTGAAACTGTGTCAAATGCTCGGTTGGTAATGGTAGGGGACTATGCCGTCCCGTTAAAGTCATTTTATTAAAGATAAGGCAGTTTTCCATCAAGAATCCTTATCGGATATCGGCACATTCCACCATCTTTGCACCATTTGTTTTGGACCAACCTAATACCAAATCTAAGCTTCCGATGAAAACTATCATTCCTTTCAGCTTTCGAACAGGCAATGACCCCTTCAAGTCATTTTTTCAAAGGTTAGGCGGATTTCCATTAAGAACACTTATAGGATTTCGGAACATTCAACCAGCTTTGCACCATTTGTTTTGGACGAACCAAATACTAAATCAAAGCTTCCGATAAAAACTATCATTCCTTTCAGTTTTCGAATGGGCGATGCACCCTAAAAGTCATTTTTTAAAAGGTAAGGCAGTTTGCGCTCAACATCCTTTATCGGATTTCGGCATATGTGACCACCTTTGCACCATTTGTTTTGGGTCAACCTAATAACAAATATAAGCTTCAGATGCATACTATCATTCCTTTCAGTTTTCAAATGGGCGGTGCACCCTTAAGTTTCTTTTTTGAAAGGTAAGGCAGTTTTCGGTCAATACCACCTATAGGTTTTCGAAACAATCAACCACCTTTGCACCATTTATTTTGGGCCAACGAATTACCAAATCAAAGCTTCCGATGAAAACTATCATTCTTTTCAGCTTTCCTCAAAGAGAAAGCTTGGTAAAGGTGAAATTTTTCGACCTCAAGATTTCGATGATTTTCGATATTTCTGAGCTAACTGAGTCGAAATATACGTTTTCTAGAAAATGTCTGTGTGTATGTACGAGTGTGCGTGTGTGTGTGGGTGTGCGTGTGCGTGTGTGTGTGTGTGTGCGTGTGTGTGGCCGAATAAGACCCGAATTACCTGGAATATCACTATAAGAAAGTAAATTGGATTTAGTAATACATCTTGAAAGACTGATCGTATTAATCACGCTAATTTCAATATTCAATTCAATTTCAATTTCAAAGTCTTTGTTGTCTGAATCTAGAACTATAATAAGTTGAGGTGTATTTACATTTCTCTTCCTTCAAAAGACCCATATGGCTAACATGACAATGATGATTTTTATTACGGACGTGTGTGATTAAACAGGAAAGTTATTGGAGAAGAGAGGTACTATGAACTGACAGTACTAATATTAAACTTTTTAATATTACAATAAAATTATGATCAAATTGTTTATTAGAATATCAAATTCACTAAACAATGTGTTAGAAATTGATATTGTGTTTTCACTAATTTTATCTTCATTAAGAGGTGATCACCGTATAATTAGTAAAGTAAATTACGTAAGGCCAGACTTTTATACGAAAATAGTAGAAAAGTTTAGTAGTAAAAGCTTTTGATTCCAAAAAATTATCGCAAGCTTACTAAGAGAGTTAGTACATATTATCATAGCAACGTATTTTTTTGTATAAATTCTTCTGAACCTCAGAAACTTTTCTCATTGCCACAGCTATAAAATTTAATTATAAGACCGTAAAAAGCATTTTCAAATGAAAATTTGTACAACAATTATTATGTCCAGCTAATGAGCTATTAATTAACATCTAAATGAAAATGCAAGCCAATTTTCCCATCCATCACTCTCTAATCGCAAAAACTACCGCTCTCCGCACTTAGCGATTCCCCTCGGCGCGCGCCACATAATTCACGGTCTCGTGAAAAGGAATGTCAAAGTCAATGCCTAAGCCAAGGCGCTCACACAACCTCAAACGACCTCGCGTAAAAACGAAAACTCCTTTTACAGGCTAACGCGCTCACGCTCGCTCTCTCTCTCTCCCGCGAACGCGGAAAAAATTAGCTGCACACGCGGTAAACTACTGGTGGAGGATTCGCGATGCGTACACTCGTTAGGTGTGCGCGCACACGCGTTATGTAACGCGCTCACGCAATATATATGCGCGTGCGCGAGCGATTCGCACGACTTTTCATCCTCTCTCTCTCCCTCTCGCTCGCTAGGAAGTTCACCTTCCCACACTGACGCACCTCCGCGCGTGAGTGCGCGCATCATTGTGTGCGTGTGAGTACGGTGTACTGAGAGAGAGGACGTACAGCGATTGGGTCTGGGTAAATAAAGACATAAACTGGCTAGCGCGAGCAAACGGGAGTGAACACGTGTGTGTGTGTGTGTGTGTGTGTGCGGGGGACGTTGGAACGAATGGGTTGGCATTGTTGGCTGTTGGCGGATTCGCGAGGAGAGTGGTAGTAGTAGTTGTAGGAGAGTAAGCGCATAAGTAAGTACAATGAGCGTGCAATCGACGCCCGTCCTAACTTTCGTTGCGGTTAATCCGGGGTAATTGCGCGAACGAGCGCAAAGCGCGGGCGTTTGTTACTGTTAGGCGAGGCTGATTGTTTTTCGGCTCGAGTTCACCAGATTGGGGTTGGCGAACGTTGTTTAAGCTTTTCGCAAAAAATTTTAATTAGATATTGTATAAGTAAGTGGCAGGATAAAGTAAATAGTAACTAAAATTTTGTGAAAATGGTTTGTACTAGTTTTTTTCTTTTTCTTTGTTAAAATGAAATTTTATTAAAGGAACACATAAAAGAAAATTTAGTTTATTAAAGAATAGTCACACCGTCAGTAAAGTGCCATTTTTATGAATTAAACTGAACTTGCAAAGTGCTTTCCTGTAGAAGTTGAAATAATAACGGCACATTATAGGATCCATTTGAAGATTTGGGCTATAAACCTTTTAAAAGCCGACGTAAAGTTAAATACGTTAATTAGATAATATTACCACATCAATAATTTCATTTCGACCCACCATACATTCTATTATCCCACGCCTTAGCATTAATTTTACAAAAGCATTCAGTTCAACACACATTCTCCTGCCGACCGTACAACTAATATGTAAAACCGCCTCATCTGCATTCGCCGACAACCGCACCGCTACACGCTCCGTTCTCTTCATTGGCACTCGCGTGCACCCACACGACGACTCACGTCATCCATTTCACTGGCACTCAAAACCTCGTCCGCGCGCGCGCTTACACGTGTAAGAGGCCACCTGCGCGCGCGCCTCCTGCATGCATGTGCGCTCTGCAGCTTTCGATATATAGACCGGTATATTATACAAGCTCGACTCGACTCGACCGCTACCCGACACGCGCGCGCTCACGTCGTGGTTCGCATGCACCGATGCACGGCGCGAAACGCGCAAAAATCGCTACGACGCGCTATGCGTTCAACGGTCCACTGTCCGCCGATAACGCCTAATGAATTCGAAATGGAGGGAAATTCCCTACGCGCGCGCTACGCCTGACTTGCGCGATATTACTGCGAGCCGCCGCGCGTGTGGATTCCGATCTCACGCGAATCGCACTCGCTGCTGCTCTATGTAAAGCGATTCGCAAAATTGCAGTCGTAAAAGCGCCAGCTGGAAAGATTTGTAGTATTAGAAGTGAAGCGCGAGCGCCCATCGTCTCTTCTACCGCTGCGATGTGCGATGCTCGGACGTTACAGGAATATTCGTATTTTGGAAGGGGGTGGAACGCGATGTTAAATTATTGAAGAGACGGAGCATTGTAATTGAAAATTGAGCTGTGCAAATGCTGCGTAAATTTACACGCTGCTGTGCCGTTTTTTTTATTTACGACTTCGCGGAAATGAAAAGTACCGCGCTTGAGAAAACCGCGCGCGAACGGGCCTCGAATAGTGGCTATATATATATATCGGCTAGCGTAAATAAGTTATTTACAGAATTCGCCAGTTATAACGCTGGAAAAATGATACTGTTACTCGAAAAGCTGTAATACGTATGCGAGGTATTTATACGCCTCCCTATATACCCACTAACCACCAATCAACCTCCCATACTATCATTGCAACTAACCATTCGAGCGATTCCTTATTATACAAAAATCACGTATATTGCACATCGTAACAACCGAACGTTATACTCGGGGGGGGGGGGGGGAGAAAAAACTTTCCATCGTATAAATCGAGGAAGCGCGTGCGGTGCCAAGTTCTCGGAAGGCGCGCGCAGGGAACGAAATCAGCGTAGCATGCGAAGAAGCGTCGCAACAACGTCACCTACGCTAACGGGCACGCGCGCGTTCGCCTTCACCATGTGATTTTCTCAAGTACATTGTCAGGAGTCAGCGGAGCGTCGCGCGCCAGCGAACGCTTGTGTGTGTTAGTGTGTGTGTGTGGATATGCCCTGGAGGCGGTATTAGTATCAAGAGAGGTAGAGAGAATTGTAAATGCGCGCTTGTTTTTGTGGGTAGGAGGGCAAGGTAATTGGGGTGTTATCTTGATTTTTCGTGCAGCTATCGGGATGGTGGATCAAGTAGATTTTTGTATCAATTTGGGATGCGGCATTGCGGGACAAGGTTGACACGAGATTTTATAACGTTACGGTGATGGGAATTAAGGGAACGGTATGACGGTAAATTGTTAGGAAGAGCAAAGATGGTGTGGATACGACTATGGTTATTAAAATTAATACGTGCGAGTAATAATATGGTAACGCTGTGCGCTATAGCGTTATTGTTAAGGAGCTTTTGTTTGAAAATAAAAGGGAAGCGGAGTAATTTTCTAGATCTTACGTAACGCCCGTATTCAAAATTAACTTAACAGCCAATTAGCAAAAACTGGCAACAACACTTTCGCACAAAAATTTCAACAAAACGAACCTCCTTTTTCCCCCAATCCTCCAACCAATTATCTCTTCAATAAAACACAGCCAACTCCTCTCTTGCTCTCTTCCTCCCCTGACAAAAAAGTCACAACAATATTCGCTACATCCCGCTACAACGCGCTCTACACGCTAAAAATGCGAAAACTCGTTTTCCCTGCCATAGCTGCAGCAGCAGCAGTCTCTCGCGCGCGCGAGCGCCAAAAAAGAACGACGCGCTTTCCAGAGAAAAAAATCCCTAGTATTACACGGGCGAGGCGCGCATCCGTTCGCCGGGGATAAAACTGGCCCGCATGGAGAACAGCCCTCTCTCCCCCTTGCCTACCTATGCACACACTTGTTGCTCTCGTGCGCACGCGCGCAGAGGTTACCTTGTAAGGCAGGGGAGGCGCGCGCATGCGCCACGCATGCTCTTCAGCTGCCGTTGCTGCTGCGAGAGCGAATATGCAAGGAATACCTATGCGCTTGGAAAGCAGCAAGCTGGAAAGACAATAGCGGAAAGTAAATTCGTGAGCGGTAAGAAAGACGTGGAGTCGAAGAGAGGATGGTCAGCAAATAGCGTTTGAGCTGGTTTGTTTTGATTGTTCTAGGATTACTAGTGGTACACGAACTGATACCAAGTATTCTAGTCCGTATATAATTCATGAAAACATTTTTTTAAATATTGATTTACAGATTATTTAATTCCGTTTATACTAATTGATTTTACTGTGTAACGTTTTCTATAATTAAATGGGTAATTTTTCTTCTATTACATTAAAGTGATATTGTTCTGATTTTTTATTAACGCTGACTTCCAATCCCAAAATGCGCCCGGTTTATGGGATATTTTTTGGTTTATTTTCAGGATATTTCTTGACACATTTTTGGGAGTATATAATTATACATACTTTGAACATTTAAAGATCTGTTAAACAGTAGATTTTATCCCATCGGGCGACAGCGAGCGAAGAATTATAGCTAGATTATATTAATATAATGCACCCCTTTGCGACATTAACAATTAAATAAATTATTTTAATGCTTGACTTATATCGATTGGTAATTTTAATTTAATGCAGATTCATTTATTTTATGGAAGACTTTTCGGAAGTCCCTACATAACATCTCAGGTAAATTCTCATCAAGTGACTTGAACAAATATTTTATGAAAAACTTTTATATTAAAAAACTTGCTAAGTGGTTTAATTTGAAGTTTCTTTTTAGAAAATGATATAGAAGAAATGCGATAAATATTTTGTTATAGTTCAAAACTCTTGAAAAGATTCTATAGGCCAATTACTATACTATTTTATAGCACTTTGTGACCTAAGCCCGCAGTTAGGTCACGCCTATCCGTGACCTAAGTAGTCCTTTTTGCACCGTGAGGTTAGCGCACGAGCGTAGCGAGTGCGCTAACCTCACGGTGCAAAAAAGGACTACTTAGGGCACGGATAGGCGTGACAGCGGGCTTAGGTAGGCAGTGCTATAAAATATTATACGATACTTGTGACCTAAGGAGCACTCTGCACGGCGTAATTAGGTCCCTCGCTGCGCTCGGGCCCTAACTTCACGCCGTGCAAAAAAGTGCTACTTAGGTCACATGTATCGTAATGTACTATTATAGCACTATGGGACCTAAATTCGCATTTAAGTCACCGTGAAATAATGAACTTACTTAAGTCACAAGCACGTAATTAACGCCAATTATCTACCAAAACTATTCTGAAATGTGGTTATACACACTGATAGAAAAAAGCCAGAACTGCTGAAAACTCCAGTCAAAATAGCTGGAGTTATCGGGTAGGATAGCAAAGGTTAAAAATGCCCAAGCGCTCCGGTAAAAACAGCATGAGCGCATGAGCGCCAAAGGTCACGTGACCTTTGCTTATGTTGTTTCTGCCCGACTCTCAGGGAGAAACTGCCTGACCCTTCAACAGCAATTGCTGAACTCTTGGGCAATTTTAGCTTAAGGGAAGAAGGTACAGGAGAGGCCAATTTTTTTTATTTTTCAGGGAAATTTTTTTTTTATTTAAATATATACAAATATATACAAAAAGTAGCCGATAAAACCTTTCTTGATCCAATTTTAGAGATTTTATAAGGTAAACTGGCTAAAACACCTGTAAAAAAAGCTATATATTCAGTTATCATTCTGCGTAATGGCTTTCGAACAATGTGTACCAGTTTGTAGATACATGTTTTTAGTACCAAAATATACAAATTATAAGTTACTATTTATTTATTAAAAAACTTGTATTTTTAATGAGTTTATGGTGGAACAGAAATTGAAAATTAAGGTGTAACCTAAAAGTCTCAATGTAATTTTTGCAGTAAATATATTCTAGAAAATGAACCCAAAAAACCCAAACCCGTTCATTAAAACTGGTTGCGTAAAACAACACAAACAATTACAAAAACTAATCATGCACGGAAAGAAATTTGGTTCTAAGCGAACTCGACGGAAAAAAAATGGTCCTCACCGACTTCAAGTTTTCGTAATGTAAGCGTTCAAAAAGTATTCGAACTACAATATTGCCAATATGTACGTAATGCAGTCTGATTTTGGTATAGCTATAGCTCAATAAAGCGTCGAACTGTGGCAAGTCAATGTTGGGACTCTGAGGAGGTCACCTTCGACGTGCCTTAACTCGACTTTGGGCGTCTGAGACGCCGATCGTTGGGATTGCAGCAGTTCAATGTTTTCTTGAATTGTAGCACTACCAATTTCTACGTCAGTCATTTCGCTTGTTGCATTGCATTATGTAAAAAGTTTTCGAACTACTGCAGGACCAAATTTTTTTCCGGGTGCTTAAAAATGACTTTAAACAGATGCGAACATATTTTAATGAAAGATTGTGTAAATCGTCGGGTGGGAGGAAGAAGGAGCTATTTCGAAAAAGCGCTGAAAAAGGAGCTATTTCGAATGAGCGCTGAAAAAGGAGCTATTTCGAATGAACGCCCAAGAAGGAGCTATCTCGGAAGTCTTTTTTTTTCTCAAAATTTAAGTTGGCAATACTGTAGTATAGAGAAGAATATGTTTAATATTAACATGCCATTGTAACAATTAACATATAACATTATAACTATTAACTATTAACATATATAAGAATATGTTTAATATTAACATGCCATTGTAACTATTAACATACATTATAACTATTAACTATTAACATATATTTTAATAGTTACAATGCCACGTTAAATATAAACATTTTGATAAAATATTTTTCTTAGTATAGAAAAACACACACACACACACATTTTTAGAATACATTTACATACGATCAATTATATTATATTCTTTAAGTATTTTTAGGCACGACCGCTGCTCGGGAGAGCCTTATAATTTCACCAGAGCGAAAATTGTCTGACTCAAAAACTAATAATTTGATACAAGAAAGGTCTTTTCCAGTCAAAATGAATGCGTTTTAAGCGTTTTCTGTGATGTATGTACTATGTCTGTGCGTCCGTATGTAATCAAATTACCGAATTATCTCAATGAATTTTCGATTAATTCTATCAGGCTTGCGGAAAAATACTCCTCTAATTATACCTTCCCCATGGTCTTCTACCGAGAAAGATCGATGGAAAACTTTCAAAATCCGAGCACAAAGAAACATTTAATTCTAGTCTAGAAAAATTAATTTTAAGCTAATATCTACAGGTCTATCTGCTAAAACTAATTAAAATATACCTTTTTTGTGTTGGATACTTTTTTCTATGAGCAATATTTGCCAAGATAACTGCGAAAAACGCCAAAAAATGTCAAAAATGGACGATTTTCGGCTATAACTTGGCAGGATTTGATTTTACACAAAAATGTTAAATACAAAAGTTGTAGATAATATTTAAACAAAACTTTTTCTCATTTAACATTTTTATGTAAATTGAATTCCTGACCTATTAGACCTATAAAAACGATTTTTAATGCCAAAATATACATAAAATGGACGATTTTTGGCTACAACTTGACAGGATTTGATTTTACACAAAAATGTTAAATACAAAAGTTGTAGATAATATTTAAACAAAACTTTTTCTCATTTAACATTTTTATGTAAATTGAATTCCTGACCTATTAGACCTATAAAAACGATTTTTAATGCCTAAATAATCGATTTTCGCTTATCGTACAAGAAATTGACTTCCAATAAAACTGTTAAATACAAAGGATATAAATAACGTTTAAACAAAACTTATTCCCAATTAAGATTTTTATGTAGTTATTTCTGGATAACCTAAACCTATAAACACATGTAGTGAATTTTCACTTATTATTTAACAAAGTTCGATTTGACATATTCGAAATATTCGATACAATAGCTATAAATAAGATTGGAAAAATCGATATAACATTCCAAAGATAATATAGATATTACAAAAACATAATAATAAGATACAAAATTACATTTGATTACAATATTCAACGCAATAAACACATTGGAAAAATAATTAAAGAAATGAAATATCTTATACTCTCCCTTTTTTACAAAAAAGGAAAATATTGTGCAAACGAAAACATTTTGAATACTACATTATGCTCTTTTGAATAGCATTAAAAATTATGGGATAATAGCTTGGGGTGGTTTATATATGAATAGTCTAAGACCATTATAAATCTACAAAATAGAATATTTCAAATAAATATTGAGTAATTAGTTTCTGATGAGACCGTTTTTTATCATTATCAGCTTATTATTAGATGCATTCTTTGAGTAATTTTAAGAACTTTTTCACTCTTGGCATTTTCTCCATAAGTTCATAGTTTTCGAGTAAAAAAATCATGAATGTATTTGCAAAAATTTTCCGGTTCGGACGCCATTTTAAAAATACTAAGGCAAAAAATCGATCTTTGAACCATGGATTCTTAAAGTTCAGACATTTATTCCACCGGTTAAAAAGGTTCCAGATCGATTGTCGACGGGAAAGCCTTCGAAAACTCAATTTAAAAAAAAGAGAGCGAAAAAATCGTGCTTTTTTTTTGTTTAATCGGCATTTTTTCATAATTAATAATATTTTGGAGCAATTTTGAGTTCACCATGGGAAAGGGCATATTTTAAACTTTAAAAATATGTCCCCCCCAATTTTTTTTGACGCCTATAGCATTAGTTATGAGCTCCCCAAAAACCGATGTACCGCGAGTAGCGTTTTCTATAAATAACTTATTATTATTTTCCCTACAAAATATCTCCAAAAATTGTCTATCACTACATCTTTTAAAAAATCCTTTGATAAATTAAATTACAAAATCTCGACAATCCATTAAAAACTTTTGCAAGCAACGAGAAATTATTTTCCAAAACCTTTAATAATCATTTTAGAAAAACTTTTGCAAACCGTAAGTATTTTTTTCGGAAACCATAAAAATTATTTTCCGAAACCAATACAATCCTTAAAAATTATTAACTGTTAAGAAATATTCATTTGGGATATACTCAATTGAATATTCATTAACAGTTAAAAAATGGTTATTTGAAATCCATATACTACCGCTGCGCTGGTGTAGTGCTCTACACTGACAGAAAAAATCTGGTAAAAATTCTTATGTTGTCGTGTAAAAATTACCATGTTGGAATCGTAACTCGACCATATGTCGGATTTTTAGCAGAATTTGCAATACACGTAGGAAAAATTCCAAGTCTAACATGGGAATTTTTTTATAACTGATTTTAAAGAGCGAAAAAAATTATTTCATCTTTTTTTTTAGGAGTGGGGGAGGAGCGAGTATCAGACACATAATTATTATATTTAGACAATACAGAAGTTATTTTTGAATTAAACATGATTAAAGAAAATTTATTAAATAAATTAAAAATTTTTGACGACATCGAGACTCGAACCTGGAACCCTTGGCACGGTAGTCGGGAACGCTAACCACTTACCTATAAAGACATATGTCCTACAAAATTTTGGAACTTGTATATCCCCAAACGTAAGATATGCGCGCTAATTTTATAACAAATTATGCTTTAACTCGAATAATACTATTCTCTATTTTAGCGTAATTTATTACAAATGTTATATATTAAGAATATTGTTTAACATTTTATAAATATTACCAATACCTTAAATTAAACAAGCTCATTTATTTATTAATGAATTTGTATTTTCGATATAATAGTTTTTCACAACCTTCCTTAAAAATATTACAAATAAACAATTATTTTAAAAATTGTCTCATCATAAAAAATAAAAAAAAAATAAATAAAAACAAGTATATTGGATTAGAACGGCACATTCAGTTGTTGCGTTTAGCGTTTGTGTTTTGTCTCGATGTTGTCAAGGTGGATTGAGTTTGTTGACATGTATCTGTCTGAATCTTTCCTATTTTGACATTGAAGAGGTCAACTTTTCGTGCACTTGCGGGCTGTTTACGATTGAACGTGTGAATTCTTATTCTAAAACTCTCTCAATTTTTACCATGCTAGCCTGGGAAAATGTACAAAAGATAAAGTTCCATTAGCCACGTGTTAATTTTTACTATGCTGGCATAGGAAGTTTTACTTGTGACATTGGACTTTTTCATGTAAAAGATAGTAAATTTTTCGATTTTAAGCAGTTGTGGGCAACTTCCAAGAGCAACATAGGAATTTTTCCCCGGGTTTTTCTGTCAGTGTACAGTACTTCTAAATAATATGTTACTCGTACCTCAGGTGAATCACATAACTTGTGAATGCAAAATAAAATTGTTTTATAGAATACATTCCAGTTCAAATATATACAACTAAATAAAGTACGAAGATTTCAATACTAATCGTGATTGCAACGTGCTTAACCTACCTTTTTAGCTACATCTCGGAAAGTCATATTTCTTAACTGTTAATGAATGGGGAATTTGTACCAAACATATAAGTTTTTCAGGTCATAAATGAATTATTTCTTTGTAGCAAGGAATCACTTTTCTCAGTGTACGTGTATTAAATATTTTAGATTCAATAAGAACAATATTCTGTATAAGGAATTTTATTATTTAAATTATTTTGTATTAACTTTGCTCTCACCCCAATTTCCGACTATGCATTTATTTATTTATTATATTAAATACAAAAGAACTATAAACACTTATAATTAAATAAAGGCAGCCCGCGCGCACATGGAGACAGTCCGCTTATGATATTGGAAAACCATAACGTGACAGTAAATAGCGGTCAACGTGGTCTACGCATGTAATGCTTATTGTAAAAAATGTGAAGATCAATGTAATCTTAATAATTAACTATGCACAAATAAATAAAATAAGAATATGGCGGATTTATATCACACGAGCTATAAAATAGTATACAATACTCGTGACTTAAGTGGCTCATTATTACACGGCGCTAACCTCACACCGTGCAATAATGGGCCACTTAAGTCACACGTATCGTAATGTACTATTATGGATTTTTTAGTCTACTAGCAAGATTTACGCACACCCTATTTCTTCTTGATAGACGTTTTAGAATTAAAATTTAGAATTATAGCCATTTTTACCTATTGAAAAATGCCAACTTCTTATATTTTGATTTACATTTAAAAAGCTACACTTTATTATTAAATATTTACAATATTTTAGCAGCACCATAATTCTGCGTAGAAAATTATTCGTCGGACGATCTTATCTTGTTGCTGATGTTGACCGGCTAAAGTCACTATGGGCTACCGAATGCTAGAAAATTTTATGCAGACGATTTAAGTAGAGCAGTTCCCCCGCCAGAAGTGAATGAAGTGAATGACTGGCAGATGTTTGACGTTAATTAATTTTAGTAATAATATTTAAAGGTATTAAATTTTGAGGTTAGAAACTTTAAGTAATTGGAATATTATTTTGTATCACATTTTCAACTAGAAATGTTGAATGTCTTCTTAATAATTTCTTATTTTCTAAATTCAAAGTTTAAATATTTAAAAATTCTGCCCATTTTTAACTAATCATTAGACAATCTGATATATTTTGGTTTCGATTTCTGGTCATCATTTTTTAAGAGAGGATAAGATGTAACATGAGAACATACGATAAAAAATTTAACATTATTTGTAGTACATAAATATAGTTACAAAATATTGTCAGGTTTATCCCTTTAATTTGAGTTGCTCAGAATAATAATTTTATTTGACTTAACTCATCTGTTACATTAATTTATACGTTATACTTTAACATACATTATAGTGTAAACATTTATTCTTTATCCAATGGTTGTAATATCATACGAAAATATTTTATTGACATCAAAAGTGCTACAAACTTTGATACATGTTTTGTACGTAAATAAAATTCCCACTGTAAATATACTTATTAAGATTACAAAAGCATCAGTTTTTATGAAAAGACGATTCCTGTCTCGTCACTAAAAAATTAACGAAAGAATATACTCTTAAAAAAAGATAGCCAGATGTTGTGAAGCATTTAAAGATTGATTTTGATTGCGCTTCCGCTACATTTGAATTTGAATTTTTATTCACTATTTAAAACTAAATAATTAAATCAGATTAAAATAAAAGATTAATTTTTTCATGATTTGAAAAATTATCTGATTATCCTATCATTTGAACTAATTAAAATGAAATCATAATAAAAACTTTTATATTCATAACCACAACATGAAATTAGTACGCGCGCAGCGCGTTTGGATTTTGCTAGTAAAAGTAAGTTTCTTATAGATAAAATTTCAAACGATATTTTAAAATTACTAGAAGATGTCTTCCTTAATAAAGAAAAATATAAAATTTTTCATATTTTTAAGAACTTTTGAATATGAATTCAAGTAAAATAAAAAGTAATCCATATCTCAAATTCATATATCTTCATATTTGTTATCGTGAAAATTTCTTCCTCAATAAATTAATTTTACTTATTCGTTTAAATATAATAAAATTTTTATTATAGGCATAATTATATATTCCTGATAGGGAAAATTCACGAAATGTTTGTTGTCAATTAATATTAATTTACATATAATTATATAATAATAATTTCATAATAATTTAACAATTAAAGTTGATATTGCCCTGGTAGAAATAGTTATCAACCATTCGCCATTCGCTAATACAATCACCAATCACCAACCGCTTAACCAATGGTTGGTAATAATTACCGCTTATTTCGTCACGGAATATTCCTTGCGGTGGGCCAACGAATGCTGAAATGAGAAAAGTGATTTCTTGATGCAAATGAATGGTTCGTATTCGTCCTAAATGGTGGTCGATAACGAAGTCTAGGTGGTGCGCACCGCAGATTTTTGCGTCTAGGTGTCGGAATGTATTCAATGCGAGCTCTAGGTGTTCGAGGTGGCCGATGACGGAATCTACGTGGTGCGCTCCATAGATTTTTTCATCTATGTAAATGTAGGAATGCATTTCATGCGTGATCTAATTGGTCGGGGTAGCCGTGTTTCCGATGCGTTCCATCGGCTACCGCGAAGACCTGGTCCACGTATTAGATGCACCCTGATATCTAAATGCAAAAAACTACGGAGCGCACCCCCTAGACTCCATTATCGGCGACCTTAGCGACCTAGATCACGTATTGGATGCGTTCCAACACCTAGAGGTAAAAAACTGCCGGAGCGCACCACCTAGACATCGTCATTGGCTACCGCGAAGACCTGGACCACATATTAGATGCACCCTGATATCTAAACACAAAAAACTACGGAACGCACTACCTAGACTCCATCATCGGCCACCCCAAAGACCTAGACCACTCATTCGATGCGTTCCAACACCTAGAGGCAAAAAACTACGGAGCGCACACCTAGATATCGTCATCGGCTATCCCAAACACCTGGACCACGTATTAGATGCGCCCTGAAATCTAAACGCAAGAAACCATAGACACCTAGACTCCATCATCGGCTACCCCAAAGACCAAGACCACTGTGGGTTAGGTTCTTTTATATTTTTGTTATTCGTTGGACCAAAAAATTGACCAACAGTTGAACCATAAACCATTTTGGTTGGGTTATTTTCTACAAGAATAAACTATAAGGGAAATATTAATTGAGTAAGCGTCCTACATTTTTAATATGTCTTCTTTTCTTTTCATATGCTTTTTTTAAGTGATTAAGTTTGTATACGTCATAAAATCATTTGGTACTGATTCAACGTAGCCTACAAGTATGGAATTCTCTTCGCTCTACAGACAAATTACACCTATTTTATGAGTTCATTTTAGTTTTTTAACCAACTCTTTTTTTATGAAGTGAGCGAAACTAGCTTGATTGTTTGAAACATCTGTTTATTTGTTACAAATTCGTGTAATTGTCGACCGATCAAGAATAATGATAGCGAACATGAAGTAGAATAATTTTCTGCGTATGCACCTTTTTTCATGCACGCTCTCAATAGAGCATACGAAATAAGTATATGAAAGTTCTGCGCACGAAAACAAGCACGAAAAAGCGAGTTTCACACACTCCCTTGGGAAAACCTTTTTTCATTATAAAGATTTTTCATAAAAACACTAATCTTCGCTTTAGACATCAACAAATAACTAGGACAAAATTTTCTTTCATCATGATTGTTTTTGAATCATAACGATAGTTTCTCGAGTTAAAAATGCTCAGGTCTAATGCTAGCGCTTTCTCGACATCGCGTTGGAATGTCGATATATTGTCGAAGCGTGTCACCCAGTTATATCTCGCCATCGCTATTTTTCTCGAACTTGACACACTGGACACTGACAAACGAGGTGGTTTATTTATACGATTGACTCACGCATATACTCGCGTAATATTCGCTAAATTAAATTATAAAATAATAAATATAATTTAAATAAACATTTTTTATGATAGTTCCAGAACAATTTATCTGTTAGTAACATAATGAGATTACCAATTTTTATTCTGACGATTATTCTAACGTTGCACATAAATTGATTCTTCTAAAAAACTGAGTTTTTCGTTCATCTAGAATACCACACTGAAAATCGAACTTACATTGTGCCCTACCATTCCACAATAAAAAATTTAAATACCACTTCTATGTGCCAGCATTAAACCCCAAAGAATTCCCCATGGCATCATCACGTTACCCTAATAACCGTCAACAACCGCGGCCTTATCGTGCGAATACATATGCAACGGATCGTGACAACCGAGCTGCGCAGCCAGCAAAACTCCTCTCCCCCTCACAGAAGAAAAAAAAAACAGAAAACGCTCGCGAGTGGCGCATCCTCCGAGACATCCTCCTCTCTGTGTGTATATATACGGATCGAGTCTCGAGGGGCTCCGTTGACCCTATGACCCTGTAACCCGCGATATATCGATGCAGCGCCGATAACAACGCCTGCCCATATACGCGCGCGCGCGCGGGGAGAGAGAGAGAGAATCCTCGCCGTCCAGTTTTACCCCATTCGACGGCAATTACGATCGTCAGATCGATCGCGATAGCCCTTACCACTCGACTCGCTCGCTCTGTCAATCCTTTTGTTCCCGTCTTCCCAGCGAAAAATATTGCCTCTCCCCTCCCTACCTCATCTACTCGAGTATATACAAGGAGCGTTTATATATATATATATATTATAAGACACGACGAGGGTCGTCGATCGCGATCGCCGGATAGTCGTTTCGCGGGACGCAAAAAACGAGCGACCAAGCGGCCAAGTGTGTATGTATATATATAGAGACACAGAGAGGTTCGAGAGCACTCGCGGATAAAAGTATCGTGGGGGTCTACGTTTCGTGACGTCGATTAGAACTAGCGTATCTTGCCACGGGTCAAGAGCGTATAACCTATATAACTGGAGATTTTTTGTGAGGGGGAGAAGCTAGAGAGATTCGTGATCGTGATCGACTGTGTTCCGCGTCAACCTGGTCGTTAATTTTTTTTTCGCTAAGAAAGAGGAGAAGGTATGTAACAAATTAACAACGATGTGTAACGACTCTATAGTTGTTGTGATCGTCGTTCGAGAACCTGTAATGATCGAGATGAGCTTGGTTAATTGATGTCGATAGTAACGAGCAGCAAATCATTATTAGGTGAGAAAATGTATCAGTGGGTTGTTGGATGCGATGTACAGTTATGCAGCTGATGAAAAGCAGATTGTAGCAAAACAAATATGAAAGGCAAACCAAACTAAATGTACGAAAAGTTACGACTCCGATGAATACGAATTTGCAAATGGAATTCAAGGATCGGCTTTGATATTTCGAAGGAAGAAATATTTATTCAACTTTACTACTATACAGCAAGTTACTGGATACCTGTGTAATTTTATCCATCGAAGACAAAATTATGGGAATTTAAATATACCTATAACTTCTACAACGAAAACTTCCATTATCGCTCAAGCCTTACAAAAGCTTTTCATTATTCATGTCCAAAGAATTTTTCAAACCCGCAACGTACTTACATCTACAACATCAAAACACATTACCTCATCCAGCAAAAAAAAAATCCTCCCCCCTCGACGATGCATTCAATTACGCTAACAACGCGCGCATCCAGTGCGCCGAGCAATCCTCCAATAAACCACATTCCCCAATTACCGATGCAGCGCGGCGAAACAAGCACCCAGGAAAATTTTCGTCTCCTCTCTCCCCTTGCCGTTCTCGCGAAAACAGCGCGATAACCGCTCACCTTCCTCTTCTTCTTGATCGTGCCGACAGAAAACTACATCTAGCAAGAAGCGCGAACGCAATCACCGAGCTTTCCGCATACACTCGCCAGTAACGAGTGGATAATACCTCTACCAGAGCTTCTCCCTCTCCCTCTTTTCTAGAAACACATACATATAGACATAGACGCGAAAGTCAAAACGTGCATCCCGGCGCTTCTCGCTCTATTCGAGGCACGTATGTCCGCATGTTAAATGTCTCTCGCTCGCTCGCGCGGTACAGTTATGCTCGTGGGTGTAACTATTTACCGGCACAATGCGCACGCCGGCAGCGACTGTTGCTGCAGCTGTAAGTGTAAACGCCGTATGCACAGAAAGAGGGAGAGAGGAAGCGGCATTGCCACTCGCAGAAAATCGTAAATCTAAATAATTGACAGCTAGCCGGCGAGGGACATTCCCTGGCGCATCCGCGCCGCCGCCGTCGCCGCTACTGCCGGGCTAGGAAATCATTGCGTCTCGCAATTTGTATTGTGAAAAAAAGGAAGGATTGCGCGTGGATGCGCGCGCGAGTGATGACGGGAGGAGCAGGCAGGAAAAAAGGTCCATTAGAAATGTTATTACTCGAGTGGTGGATTGTGGGTGGGTGGAATTCGCGGTGTGGTCAGGGACTTTTTGCCAGGTATGGAGTAACATTGTTGTGGGAATGGAGGAGGAATGGTTGTTGAGCAGGGGGAAATAACGCGAAATTTAATTAGCGTACGGAACATTGTTTTTGCTTGGAGGCGGGATGGGTGTATTACGTATCAGGATTTTTTTGCGGCAATGTGATTATGTAAGATTCTTTCGCGAAAGTGGCGAAAAACGTTTCTTTGTCTGAAGGGGGTATATTGCGGTAGCTGTAAAACCGATTAAGTTTTCAGAGTTTCAGTAGTTTTATGTTTTATCGTTCTGCTTGCTACTGGAAATTACATTTTTTTTTTTAGTTAGAATACATACCTCCATTGTCCTATAGATATAAAGAGCTAAGGAATGGTGATAACTTAAGATGTAGAACTGTATAAGTAATCGTTTCAGAAATGAAAAACAAATATTCATCGTGAAAACCAAATAAAAGATCCTATAGAATATGCCATTGACGTAAGGCAATTTATTTTCCTATACAGAGGACAATAGGCTATATCAATTGAAAATGGATATGAAAATCTTATTCCATTAGATAAAAATAACATTTCGTATCTTTTATATTCAAATCGATTTTCTATATTACAGTAATTTCAAACAAAACACTGAAATTGATTGAATCCTCCGCACTATACACCCTTTTGCATGCTATACCCACATCGCCATTGAACATCCCATCCTGTTCTCAGCCTTCGCGCAGTCATCATAACTCCTCCGGCATAAAAAATACCGGAATTCCACTCTAAATCGTCCGAAGATGAGTCTAAATTGAGTAAAACATCGCTCCCTTCCAGAACCCCACCTCTAACCTCATCCTCTCCTCTCTCAGGAATCTGCATCGCTTGCGCATATACCTAGCCTTTTTTCACTTCCCTTCGCTCTTCCTTCCCAGAAAAGCCCCTCACGTACACTACTTTATCGACAAATGATCCATAAAAAGCGCACACC
Source organism: Torymus aiolomorphi (assembly GCA_036365515.1). Taxonomy (NCBI): domain Eukaryota; kingdom Metazoa; phylum Arthropoda; class Insecta; order Hymenoptera; family Torymidae; genus Torymus; species Torymus aiolomorphi. The sequence continues at coordinate 259,175,146 of CM070873.1, forward strand.
GCGCCGCGGCGCGCATCGCTCGCCTCTTTGTTAGCCGCGTATGGGCAATTCACCACCACCACCACCACCCCGGATACATCTTCCTCTCTCCTGAAGGTGCATCATATACACGCTCTTCTCGCGAAAGCGATCATGGAAATATATAAAGCGAGGGCCGCCACCGCCGCTCTTCTCGGTATGCTCGCCTCGGCTTTCCCGCGTGTGCGCTCGCAGATAACCGCAATTTCAAGAATACAGCGACGACGCCCTCTCTCGATACGTAATTTATATACCGCGGCCCGGGGAAATAAAGAATGAAGAGCGTGTGGGCATACAGCGATCCATCAATAATCCGCGTCGGATCGAGTCATTGTTAATTAACCGATGAGCGTGTGTGTGGGGTCCCCGCCGGTTAATGTACACGCGAGACACAATGAGCGGATCCAGAAGCGAGGAGGATGAAAAAAGAGGTTTCTACCTCGCTCCAGCGTGAACGCTTGACTAATCGTTACGGTGCTGCGCCTTTGCGAAAAAAGGGCATAAGGTAATGGATAGTGCACTACGTTGTATGAATTATACACACAGTCGTAAGGAAATTAATTCTATATCTCGCGCTCGACGGCTCTATTAGAAGCCGCTAATTAACGATATTAATTCCGCGGAATCGTTAATAATATCGCGGAGGTGTGGGTGAAAAGGACAGGCGGCCGAGTGAGCGTAACTTATCGCGGGTATTATTCTGATGAATGAGATTAATTTCGTTTACTATCGGGGCTGTGTGTGTGTGTGTCTGTATTGGTACTGGATTAACTTCGATTAGTCTCAGTCGGCGGTCGATTAATGCACGCGGATTGTGGGTTAAACTCGCCTCTCCGTGACTGAATAGGTATACACACACACACTCCCACATGTATTAGACGAATAAAGACGTCGAGACGCGGGTTAATACACGTGCTCGCCATTGTGCCTGCTCGCGGTTAAGTGCAGCGTAATGCGTATTTATACTGCGCGCTCACTCGCTCCGCGGAATTATAAATGATTGGGAGTTGTAAAATGTGCACGAAGGTGTTGAAATTATTGTGTAATTTTTACAGCCTAGCGGTAAGAGGTATTACGACGATGTTTTTATATAGAAAAGTAAGTCAATTGAATAATTCCTTTAGAATTAAGTTGTTCAATAAAAATTAACGATTTTTTTTCCATAATATTGTTAAGTAACACGGACACACGCGGCGTTGTTGTTTGTATCGAGTTAATTATTACGACGTGGCAGTTTAAAAGTCGTGTACAATAACGCTAAAAACAGAAAATATCAAACTGTAAAACGAAAGTAAAACTGTCGGCAGCGCGATCAGGTCGAGCGCGAGGTAGGCCGTGGCCATCATATTTTTCCCTCCCATATTTTTCTTTATTACGCCCATAACAGCCCGACAAATACTCCCCGACATGCCGGTATAATGATTAAACACAGCCACTCATAAAGCAAACCTATACGACACTGATTCGCACGGGCGCGAGCGCGAGTGAGCGAGGGGAACGCACCGTTACACCGAAATACTAGACCACGCAAATAGCCAATTTTCTTCCCCGATCCTCCCGTTTTCTCACAGCCGTGTCTATGTACGCACTACACCACCGGCGTGTGCTACGCAATTCCAAACTTAGCCTGCCGAAAAAACCCTCTCCTTATTAACCTCTCTCTCTACCCTCTACCGCGCCGTACTACACGCCTGGTGTGTGCCAGTTTCCGTCCTCTCTCTCGAGTCCGCGCAGATGTCCGCGTACGTAAATCGAGACGATCCGCGAGAACCGGAGCGCGCGCTGCGGTCGGCTCGTATGTACGTATACATATCCGTACGTATCATTAAAGCCGCGATAGAGAGAGCGCGAGGTATATATACGTTCTACGACCCCCATGACCATTTTAGATTTAGGTGTCACTGGCATCACCGAGCGAGAGAATAACCGTTACGCGCGTGTGTGTAGTGTATCCCCCCTTCTTCGTTCGATCGCGAGAGAGTGTGTAACCTTAACGAGGACGTCGGCTTTCGTTCGCGCGTGCTTCCGATAAATCTATGACGCGGGGATCAAAGCGCATACGCGGCGAGAGAAAAACGCTGCCGGGCGCAGTACACGGGTCGCGAGGTACGATAAACATTCGCAGATAGGCGAGAGGATCGATCGGTACGCGGAATTTATGTGGAGCATTGGTGCGAATGTGTGTGTAGCAGAGAGAGTTGGAAAATTAAGTGCGAAGTAGGTTTTTTTCGGGGAGAAAGAGGAGGAGGAGAAAGAGGTGTGCGTGTACGCGAGATATATGGCGCGGAGCGTGAGATATGGGTAAGGTCAGTGCGTCGAGGGCGAGGTTTAGTTGCGATTATGTATGAGCGGTTATTTGTTAAGATGGTTGAGTAAAAGTTAGAGAGTCGGGTCTTTTATCTGGATGATTAATGCGGGGACTGATAAACTAATCGTATTAATTTCTAATAAATCACGTTTTGCTTGAGGAAAAGAGAAGATATTCTCGGGTCTACGTAATTATGTTGATAATATTGATTGAGAGTTGCAAAGTATTTGGTAGTACTAAATTCCTATTCACACCTAGACAGCTAAAATATTCTAAATAAACCAATTTTATTAAATTTTTATTATTTGCAATGGCATTGATAGAAAATACCATATTAATTTTTATAATGACTTCAACATATTTTCAAAGTTTTTAAAACCATTTCTGTTCTATTATGTATGATTAAAACTCGAAATTCTGCACCAAAGTCAGGTGATCACGGGTGCAAATAATGCAAATTTTTTTCAAGCTCAAGTTAAGAAACCCACTATTATGCTATACACATATTTAAGAATTGCTAATAAAAAAACTGCTTTGCCCTTTCATAAAACTCACTTTAAGGATCATTTTATTTCCCGTAACATCAATTTTCATCCACAGCATCAGTAGCAACGTCCGAAACAGCTATAACGCGTACACTTCTGAACACAGCATTCCTTGAAACCTATACGCTAAAAACTACTTGTTCGGAAGTCGAGCAAAGAGAACATATTGAGATCTTAATGCAACTTTATAAGAGACCTACAGGAGTTTAATGTGTAGCTCCCAGCTAACGCTGTAATACAAGAATCTCGCATTACGACAAGTGATATTAAAACTACATTACCCCGACTCGTAACATAAACTTTTTCGTTTCGTCGACTTTATAATACCTAGCGTAATAATACCGCATTACAGAATAATTCCAGGGATATGCTTCAATTTACTCTCAAAACACGAAAACGATACATTCAAGCAAAAAAATGCCCTGAAAGCCTCGTTCGTCCTTCACGCCACATCTAAACTAAAAAACACATATTTGCAAAAATATTCGCGAAAAAGAAACTTTCACCTCGTCCGTTCCAAACTGGCACAGTTTTGCCGAAACGCCATCGCGAGAATTCAACACAGCTGAATCTTTAGTGGCCAATCAAAGTCCGTAACGCGCGGCCGCTCTGACAGTTACATGCGCGCGGGCAATACTCCCGCTCTCCTACAATTGCGTAATAAAAAGAATGCGGCATTCCACGCACGAGAAGTGACGATCGTCGTCGTTAATCCAGAAAAAAGCGAGAATGTCACCGCTCTGGTCTCGTAAACCTCCAACCCATTAAGTTACATAACGAAATGCCCATGTATTACAATAACAGCTTTACATGCCAACCAGCACACGCTTTACATCTCTCCTATATAACGTATATGAATACACACACTCATAATCCCTTCATGCGATTGAGAGGTAAATTACCGCGCGCTCTCTCTCAAACATTTTCGATGCAAATTTCCCACGAGCTCTTGCCTCTTCTCTTCTTTCCCGCGTACATATACCTCCTCTCCTACAAAACCGCGTATATTCCTCACACCGCGCGCGCGGGGAACCTAGTTTCGCGAGGCGGCGGCGGCGGCGAGTTTCTCTCTTTCGCGCTCGCGCCGCACATCGATAATCGTAATAAACGACCTCGTTTAACGCCCTTGATATTGCTTTGGCGCCTCACGGCTGCAAGCGAGCAAGGATGCGTCGCTGCTCGCTCGCTCTTACTCGGCGCGCAGCGCCTATACCCGCGCCGTGTCAAGGTAACTGTATATCGCGCTATCCGCCGTTCCACATCTACGGCTCCGCGCGCGAGAGCTGAGATCGCGTCGTTCCGTCTTTCTTTCTTTAGAAAGAGAGAGAAGAAGCGGACGGCGGCGGCTGCTGCTGCTGCAGTGTCCGCAGTTAAGCTATTATACGGGGGGATACACGCTGTTATTGCCCCGTGTTCCTCTTTTTTCGCGCGAGCTCGCGCGAGGTGTAGCGTGTACGCGGATTTTTTGCCGGTAAATGGATTGGCCGGACGCGAGAGGCCTTTCTGATGAAGGCGCGGAATCGATCGGATTTTCGGCTTTTTGCGGGTACACCGAAGTAATGAGGAAGTTTCGTGAGAGAGTGTGCCTGTGTGAGGTTGACCTATCGAGTAGAGGGCTTGACCGCGCGGAGAGTCTTATGGGTCCTATACGCGCGAGAGCTATAAAACGTCAGATGTACACGGCAACGCGTGGAATTCGTAAAATAGTTTCGTCTTGGCGGAGGGATTAAACCTCGATTCGGAAAGTATTTCTTATGGGCATTCCGTGCGTGTGTTTGTGTGCGCGCACGCGCTTTGCCCGTCGTCGTGGAATTTATTAAGTTGAGTAACTCTCGCGGCGAAACGAGGAACACAGACGGCACGGAATGAGACGTACACACATCACAGGCATAAATTTATAAATATGAACCATCATGATTGGAATTTATTGTATCTCGATTCATCATCACTGCCCCGGAGTTATTATTAAATAATGGCCGAAATAATCCTGTTACGATAAATCATGTAACAGATTAATAAAAGCGTCCACATTGTACATACATACGTACGCGTAAAAAAATTACCGTTTCGCGCAATTAAAATGATTCGCAGCTTCATCGCGCTCGTGCACCAGTAACATCCTTATCGAGAGAGAGAAGAAACAACGCGCACGCCACTCTACCACCAATTCAGCTCCGCAATTATTTTTGCTGGAAACAACACAACAGCTCCACAAACCCATTACAATACCGAGATCTCTCGGGCCGATCTCTCTCTCTCTCTCTCCCAGCCTCTTCCAAGAATCCCACCTTCGTAAACCCATGCACCACACGTGCGCCCACGCCGCTGATTTATCACTCGTTAACACACTTCTCTCACTTGCAAGCTCATCCTCTCCTCGCAGGCAGGAAGTCGTCCAGCGCTGGGTCATCACGCCGATAGTGCCCCGGCGAGCGGATTTACGACACGCGCAGCCCCGGAACACAAGTAGTAGCAGCAGCAGCCTATACCCATATATGCTTTCCATCGTTTAGCACCTCCAAGTATAATACACACAACGACGCTCGTTGTTCGGTGAACAATGCTATAGGGAAACTCGTTATACGGTGGGTGTGTGTTCCGTTCTAATGAAATTAATATCGCGATTCGCGAGTGATAAGGTACGCTTTATTACGCGAGCGAGCGAGGGAAATTGGCGCTCGCCGTTAGACGCGCGCGGAGGGTCGATTGTCGGGTGCGGGCGAAACCGCTAATTAGCTCTGTAAATGTTTGCGCGATGGATTAAAGAGGGAGAGGAGAGAGAGCGGGTATTGTGTAATGGTTAGCCGAATGAATGGCTTAATTTGAATTGTTTGGGACTTTTACTAGGTGAAAAACTGTTGTGTTAACTGTGCTTAATTCATCGCCGGTTTCCGTTTCAGGATGAAAAGCTGCTCTTCACACTTTTCATTGTGCGCCGCACGCGGCTACATGCTGCGCTACGCGATTAGGCTAATTAACCAGAGCGTAAAAAATCGTAACGTGTAAATAGGCTTTTCTTAAAAGCGGTTTTAGGAGCAGCACCAAAATTATAACGTGTAAATAGCTTTTTGATAAACACCTTTTTCAGAGCCATTATGTATACGAAAAGAGGAGCAAGAAAATTATTAAGTTTTTCAACGAGGACAGATTGCGATCTGAACTTTGAAAAACTGTTAGTTAACGGACTCGGGGTATACCCGCAGCTCTCCGCTAATAAACTCTACCTCCAAACGATCGATTCTAATTACCCATCAGCGATAATCATCGTCATCGCCTCTGCGCGGTTTCGCGCAAACTTACGCCCGTCGTCACTTCATAAACAGTTAGCCGTTTAATCTCATCGCCGACAATGATACAGACACACACACACACACACTGTACTCGCGGAAAATTTGCCAATAAAGTTGCACAGATTTACGTTATGCGAAAGTGATTACCCGCACGACAAGTCTCGCCGTATACGTATGTATGTATACGTATGTACCTGCCTACTTGGAACTCCGTTTCTAGTAAAAACAGGTGCTGCCTCAATAGGGGCCGTTAAGCAGCCGTATGCAGCGCAGAAGGAGCAACTCTCGTAAAAATGTGCGCTGGCCAGTGGAGGGTAAAAAGCTCGCACGCTCGCGAAAGAGCTTTTACGAGCCGAGCAAAGTCGATATATGTCCACGCAATAATCGACGATATTTCCTACTATGCTTTCGCGCTGATGGATGAGGCATTAGTTGCGGGCTTTTTATGCACGTAATGAGGACGAATTTGTGATTGCAGATGCGCGTCTTGGTGAGGATTATTTCTTTTTTTTTTTTGAGAGACAAATTGTTATTAGATCGAGTATCGCATTAAGAGCATTTGAGGTTGCAGGAAATGGCGCTCATATGCGGGGCATTATTCATCGATTCTGTAAAGATCTCGCATATGAGCGGGTATTTATTATCCGCAGGCGGGTAATAGAGCGGTTAATGCGACGATGTAGGACATTTGTTGCTTGATTAAAGGTGCGTATAAACACGCGCCGTTTTAATATTTTTTAGCTTTTTCTTGGAATATTAGCAATATTAAATCGTAGTGGCACGATGCGACGACGCGCGCGTGTAATCACTAAGGTTACAGTAATTACTACAAAAATGTAAAAATAAGTTTGTTTGTCCGCTTTTAGCTCGTAAAACCGTAAATAGTTTAAAAGCCTTATAAAATATATTTTATAGATTGTTAAAATACGAATTTAAATAGACCGTAAAATAAACACGACACACGACGTATCAGCTTACAAGTACTGTTACGCAAAAGTCCCCCCTTAAAATCAAACTACTGTTACCTTAATGATTTAATTCACCCCCGAATAACCTCTTTGTTGCAACGTAACAATAAACATCCCGCCGTAAATCACTTTACAAGCCCCTCCGGTAGCCAGCCATAAAAAAAGAAAGCCTTCAACCGGCAAACTAAAAATCCATATCCATCCTTATAAAGTCGACTGCTACTACCGCTGTTCTCCCCATTTCCCTCGCCTATAGACATTTTCACGAACCATGGCAATTAAAGCCCATATCATTCCCACGTAAGTACATAAAATTCCTCCCAGTCTTCGCTTATATAGCTATGCACATACATATATACACACACACACACGCCTATTCCGGGTAAAAATACCATCGCCGTCACCATTTCCATCCGCGGCGCTTGCTCTTAGACCCCGGCAATTAAACGTCTCTCTCTCTCTCTCTCTCTCTCTCTCTCTCGCGCGCGCGCGCGCGCGCCGCGTCAAAATATACGGTAAAAGCATAAAACACCCGTGTGCACACGCCACGGAGAGATTTCGAAAAAGAACGGTACATCCACGGAGAAAGAAAGATACAGCAGCAGCAGCATACGTGCGACGCGGATTATTGACGCGAATCGCACGCGCTGAATATCCGCTGCGGGACGTCTTTACGGCCGAGAGCGAGCGAGCGAGCGATTTATTCGCGCGCGGAGGTCCTTTTTTCCTCGCATCTCCTCCTTCCGCGCGCGCGCGTTATTATTGCGTTGGAATGAGCGCGAGCGAGCGAGGTGGGATGTATATATATCTGTACCGCGCGGAAAAGCGCAAAGCCTCTAATCTATAAAACCGGTTGACCGTGCGTACGTATGCATGTGTATGCACTCGGACGTGGAATCTCGAGTGCCGTTTGGATTTCTCGATTTTTGATTGCGTTACATCACTGCTATAGCGCGTGCCCGCGTCCGCCGCTGTATGCGCTTGTAAGCGTGTGTAGGTATATGTGGGCGCGGCCTCACACGATTTCACGATGAGGCGGTTTGAGGTGGAACTGCTGGTTGGACGATTGTCTGTTATTATGTACGTAGAAGTGTGTGAGTGTGTGTGCGTACGTGAGAAATGCAAAATTTTAGGGGTTATTTCAGCGATTGCTCCGGGTTAAGCGCGCGTGTCATTATACGCGGGGAGTTAAAGGATGATTGAATTGTTGAGTAAGCGGTAGGTGGATTGTACCGTTTTGAAGAGGAATGGGATTGGACAAAAATTGACAAGTGCAGTTTAGCGTTGATGACAGATTGCATTTTTACATGTATGTAAACTTATACTATCTGATACTTCAAATTTTTAGTAATATTAAAAATAGATCATTTTTTTCAGTAAAGGCACTTACTATAAAAATAATATAAGCATTGTACTTTGGTATTTTAGAAAGAAAAGTAAAAGAGAATGAAAAGCTTAACCTTTGAGTAGATTGAATCATTCGTGCATCTGACTGTAATTATACGATTGAGTTGATAGATTTAGGATAAACTTACTCAGCATTTCCCGTATAAATTTCCATAGCATTACTCGTGTGAAGATGTGAAAAGTGCCCGTATTCAAAAGTCCGTGACGCTAGAATTAACATAAAGATTTATATGGAGAACTTTCATATCTTAAATCGATAAACTATCATATAATTATTCAAAATTAATTTTTTTTGTTCAGTCGAAAAAATAAATGGAGAGCACCTTCTTCACTTAAGAAGACATCTTTGAATTAAATATACATATTTCTTTTAATTACATATTTATTTGTCAATTATATCAGCAATGCACCGTATTGTTACTCATTTAACTAGAACAACCATACATTCAACGTAGGAATCTCCAATCACCTCAACTACTACTCAACCCATTAAAATAACCAACAATTCAAAGCCCATTATTAAACGATCATTAAAGCCACACGCTCTTAATCTACCACCCATCCGCAAACCGCATCACACACATGTCCAATCTCGGCATTGAAAACAAACACAAGCCGACAACCGTTCTTTCGGCTAATGTAACGCGCGCGCGTCAACATATATATATATACACACGAGGACGACTAAGTACCCCATGCCACATAACCCGGGGAACCGCGAGGGAAAAGTGATTTTCGTGATGCTTTGCAAATGACGTAACAGTAACCCGGGAATCCCGCTACGGGTAGAGCAAGCTCGGGAGAACTTACTCGCGCGCACGAAGGTCGCGTATATAATCGATGGCTCCTCTCTCCCTCGAGTCACCTCTTGCAGTAGAGGAATTAATTCCCCGCTGCTTTTGCCGCTGCACATACACGGCGTGGAACAAAGAAGGGGAGCAGCAGCAGCAGCTAATGAACTTGCAGGATTATTACATGCTAATTGCCGGTGTGAGCCATGAGAATCCCTCGTCTTTGTTCCTCGCGGAGGGCGGACGACGCATCTTTCTCTCTCGCTCGCTCTTGGGAGAGCGCTTTCTCACACTGCGTGCGTTTGTGGCGAGAGAGCGCAGCCGCACGCTTTTCTCCCCTCTAATTAGATTAAGGAAGAAGATTTTGAGCAGGAGATTCCGGGTGCGTATACACGTGTGTGTGTGTATGTCTGTGGAAGGAAGAAGATTCGAGGTGGTTGATAAGAAGGCTTTGCTCGAATTTGGTAACAATTAAGCGATGACGCGTCGGTGATGATGCTGATGATTCGGATATGCATATGGACGTGTGTGTTTTAGCGGAGACGAGGCAAAACCGCTATCAATTCATCGGTGTAAACTGTTGCTCATTTAATTGTTTCATTATGCTGAGGGAGAGAGCCATTGATGTGCCCGCGTCGAGTGTTTTATCCGAGAGCATGAGGAGCAAGGGCTTGATTTTACAAGGTTATTTTAAGCTGCGGTGTCGGCGGCTTATATACTTAACGTTAGACCGTAATCCCGTGCTTATGCATCTCAATCCGTGTATACACGAATCGTGTAAGTGTACCTCGTAACACCAAAGTTATGATTTTACGAGATTGTAGGTATTACCTTCGTTCCGAAGTGGATTAACCGTTTTTAAAATGATACGGCTCGCGTCGTACAGTTTCAGCAGAAATGTACATTCACACACAGAAATAACGCATTTAAGAATGGTAACACGCATCTTTTCTCATGATGATCTTTTGCGCTTTCAAAACACGCCGAAGAATCGTAAAAAAATCAAATTGCGGGCAAACGCCGCGTGCAATTAGCCTTGTTTCAACGAAAACTTCGCAGATTTTTAATCTCTTCTAATACGGGTTCGGCTCGCTACATTAGGCGCACAAGCGCTGAAAATTTTATCGCGACGCTCCCGCGAGAAAATTTTTTGTTACCGTTACAGAAGCTACTGCCGCTGCACTGTCGGCGCGTGATTTGTTACGCGATCACACGTACGCGTACGTTCACCACCTGGAAAAGAGAAAGAACAAAGTTCAAAATCTACATTTGTAAAAGGCGAAAACGACAGCGACGGCGAAAAATTATTGCGTGTCCGCTCGCTCGGAATAATGTTACCTTTGTATATACCTATATCGCATATACGCGTGAGTGCGAGGCCGATGGTTAATGGACGTTAAGTGCGCGCTATACTCACATACACGTGACGGCGCGTAATTCGCAATGATTTTGTATTCCACGCTCCGTTTTCAATTAGGCGCACTTAAAACGAAATTAAGACGCGCGGCGCACATTGTGCCGCTCCGGCAGTAGGCGCTCGTTAAAATGGCACTTTGGGAACGGGAAACGGATCTCGGCTCCTCGAATAAAGGGATAATGGGCTACAGAGCTGTCTTATTCAAATTTAAACGCATCGCCTTCCTCGATATACACGCATACACACACACTTACTAAGAGAACCCACTTACGCGCATCCCGGGCAAAAAATCGCCGTTTTAAAAAATCCATTACTCATCGAGTAAACACTGGGCACAGCAATCATGAGCCCGACGAACCCGCGGCGCCGCGAAAGTCATTTCGCGCAATAAATTAATCGCGCCCGCACAACGCAGATTGATGAGGAGAGGTATAGCTGGGGCGCGAAGACCGTTGCGGAATTTTCGCCTCTGAGAAATGAAAAAAAGCCGGTCGAAATGAAGCAGTGATGGCCCTTTTTCGTTCTCCTCGAATGCGCTGTGTTGGGTAATACACTCGCGGCAACCGGTCCACCCGTTCGATCGCTTTTTTTCTCCTGAAGCGCGTGCACTCGAGAGGTGTGAGAAATCTGTATTTTCTTCCGGTTGTGAAACGTCCCGCAGCGCGATAGATTTTTTGTCGAGCTCGGTGATCGATCGTTTTCCAAGCGAGATGTGAGATTTTGAGGTTCAAGTTTCGTTGTCGTCGTTGTTGCGGATTTTGGAATGAAACAAAATGGTCGCAAGGTCATGTATGGGGCTAATTGATTGACGCATAAAGTTTTTAACATTTAATTAGGCGCTAATGGCGGTATATGTCACAATTACGTTATTAAGATACAGTTACACGCTCGACGGGCAAGTGGTAATAAATTTATATATCAAATTAATTACCTTGGCGATGGATGCAGATTGAAAAGTTTGCGCGTGGCGTCGATTTGCGACAAAAGTATACCGATCAAAATCTTTGCAACCTCGTTTTATTTATAGCTCCTGTCTACATATCTAAAACTATATATACATCGACACAGAAAGGCATTCAAAAGCTTTATTCGATTCCGAATCGATCCAGATAACAACCACCCCCTGCACCTGCTCGACACCTCTCCTATTTTCCACTGAATTCCCAGCATACCAATCCCCACAGATCCGCGATAAAGGCCGAAAATATAATTTCCAAGCTCGCGCAACAGAGGCTGGACACATTCGTCACTATACGAAGAAAAAAAAGAAAATTCGTGCTCACTCGTTCGCGCGCGATCGCGCATGGGGGAACGGTATACTTATCGGTAAATTGCTCCACATCCCGACGCGATCTATCCCGCTGAAAAATTTCTCCCGGCGCTCTCCGGGAGAGGATTTAAATGCATCGCCGTAGATAAACGCGCCGGAGAACCATATCTCGTGGGCCGCGCACCCGAGAGTGAAATATTGAAATTAGAACCTGATTCCGTCAGACCGGGGGAAAAGCGCGTGTATGTATGCGCCCGCGCACGCGGCGTTTATCTTATGGGAGAGTAGAAAGGCCGAGTGTGTATGGTGAGCGAGAGCCGATATATCAATCAAATCTGGTTTTATTTTTCCCCCGTGCGGGACTTATGGGGGCGCGCGCGCGCGACGACGACCCACGCGTAAACCTGACCATCGCGGCGCTGTTATCGATTACGGTTGTGTGCCGGCTTGAACCGTAATAAAAATCTGTCCATTGATTACGGCGGAGAGATATGGTAGTGTAAGTGGCCGGGTTCGGCGTGAAGGATCGTGTTTGCTTTTGTAAGACGGGTTGGTAGTGCTTCGGTAATCGATACAGGCGATATCGAGATTCAATTTGGTATTTAATGAATTAGTGTTGCGTAGATGAAGCATAAGGGCTAGGTTTTGTCACTGGTTTCAATAAATCAAGGGTGATTAGTCGATTTGATAACGTAGTTACCTAAGAAGTTTCAATAGTTACCGAAGTTTCTATGTAAATGTAAATCGTTGAAATAGAAGAGTTAGCTTCTGTTTTACGTTTAATGAATCGACATTATATATTTCATTACTCATCGAAGCTTTTTTTGTTATCGATATATAAGGATAGAAAGCAGTCTTTCTGAAGCCGGTTGAAAATATTTGCGAACATTAATTAACAACAATCGAGTTTTCCATTTAACATTTGTCGATTAAATCAATATCCTGTAAAAAACGATTTTGAATTTTTAGTTTTTTTTATTTTTCCATATCTTACAGTCATTATTACATAACATAATAAACTTTTCTTGAAAGGTATTTAAATTACCTATATTTTCCTTTTTTAAAATTTAAAATATCTTCACTCTGTCAATTGTTATTAAGGAAAACTTTTTTATATTTCATAAATTAATTTCTCAAAAAATAACTTATTTATCGACTTGAAATAAATAACCAGTTATTACACTAATTGAAGACTATATGTGGTTAAAATTTCAAGAGATTATCTTCATTTGTTTTTTAGAAAAGAATTATTTTAGAAAAAATTTGCGTTTTCGTTGTCACACGATAACAAGAGCAAAAATTACCCAATCGTCCTAAAATTTGGCACAGATATAGCTTTTATATACCTTCAGATCAAGTCCGTTGCCCAAAAAAATCGGTTCATTACGAAAACAGATATAACGTACAGTTTAAGCTGAATCCGGACCCATGACCCTCTCCTAGTTAGTCTAACCGTACAAGATAAAGTATTAAATTTTAAATATTAAAAGTAAAAATTAATTAAAGGGATCAATAAATTAAGTTTGAGGAAGCTACGTGCCAATGAATTGGCAGCGGTTTTTACCTTTGCTAAACGATCTGCGTAGCTTGTTTCTTTATTGTAATCTGCGCTTCTATTCAAGATTATACGTCCAATCTGGATTTGAAGTTGTGGATGTAACACACGATCGTTGCGATGTACAGTTCTTGTAATTTTTTTACACACTTTTCTGGGTCTACGAGGCAGTTAAGTTTCATATTAATAGATGCCGTAAATTTTGTGAGAAAATCATGGTCGAGTATAGGAGTTAACATTTTGAATGTTCTTGATGCAATCGGATGAATAATCAATGATGAATAATCGGCTTCTATTTAACACTATACGGTCAATCTGAATTTCCAGTTCTGAGTGTAACCGTACAATTTTGGTCATCTTTTTAGCACACTTATTAATTATTCTACATAAGAATTTGTATACATGTATATACACTTAATGTAAGTCATTTATGACCGTTACATTTGTTCCCTCTCTTACAGGAATTCTGTTTACCCTCAGAGGAACGAGATGCCATGATAGAAAAAAAAGAAAAAGAATAAGCTATGTAAAAAAGAAATACGTATCCTCATATATATATGGGATGTTTCACCTGAAGTACGCAGGTCAAAATTTAAAATCGCTCAAAATTTTTTTACTTTTAGTTTTTTATGAAAAAAACATGTTCCTGAATTTTTAGATCGATATTTGCATAAATAAAAAAGCTATGCAACATTGAAAATTCAAATTTTTTGCAATTTTTGGTTAAAATCCAATTTTTGTCATTTTTTACTCAAAATTTTGAAATTTTTTGTATAGACTATTGATTGCGAAAAAGTTTGCAATTTTGGTATAAAGATAGTATTTTTTAATTAATGAAATTTGCATGTCTCCCATTCGTTGGTTTTTATTATACCTTCATCCAAGAATATCGAGACTGCGCCTTAAAATTTTTTGTTCGACAAAATTTTTTTTAATTCTTTTAAAACTCTTCACAATGCTTTTTTAACCAAAATTAGCTAAGCTAATAGAAAACAGTTATGATTATTTGAAATATAAAAAAAATAGTACATTTCGACACGGGTGGGGAAGTCGATTATTTAGCTGGTGTGACTTTTTGCACGAGCGAAGCGAGTGAGAAAAAGTCACACCACCTAAATAATCGACTTACGCACTAGTTTCGAACGGTATTTTATACCACGAGCGCCGAAAAATCATATCAAAGTTGTGATTTTGAGGTTAGAGTGGTATAAAAAAAATAATTAGCATTTTTGATAATATGGTTGATTTAGGAACTTAATATCATTCATACATCTTATGTAGTGGATCAAATAACTGATTTTCATTAGAGCATCGAATAGTACATAAAACGTCTATCTTTAATAATATTAGTAGGCTTATACAATAATGAGCGTTATGTAATTATCAATTATAAATTACATTCATTTTTAATTTTCTGAATATTGGATCAAAACCACTCTCTTTACTAATACACATTCCATACCTGCTTAAAATTGTATTTGATAATTACCCAGTTGAAAAGGTCTGATAAAACAAGATAAAAAGGCTGAAAAAACCGCATAGGTTTTTGCACCCGACTCTGCAAATTTGTATTAGTTTTTATCAGACCATTTCAACCAGGTATTTAGCGACGGACTTTCCACATTGAAATACCGTGAAGGCCGTGTATGTCATATATATGTCGTATATCGTATAAATATGCCAGCACTATTTTTCACAATACTTGCATCTTGAATTACTGTGAACAACTTCACTCTAATCAAAGATAAGATTCCATGCTGTACGAAAGTACATAAAACCGTTTCCGAAAAATTACAATTTGAAAAGAGGGCTAAAGCAGTTTTAACAGTTTTAACCTCAAATATCTCTGAAATTTATAAACTAATTCTTTTACCCTAACAATTCATGTAATAAATAATATACAAGCTCTACACCTCCATCAAATCTAAATCTCCATCAAATTTCAAAGTAATTAAATTTTATTCTAGTTATTGTGCGACATAGAAAGTCATTTCCAGAAATACCAAAATTTAAAATATCAAATATCTCAAAAACTAACCATATAATCTGGATGAAATTTTACATAGGTATTACCTATATCGCATACAAAATAGTCTATAAATTTCAAATTGATACATTAAGTCGTCATTGAGAAATTACGATTTTGAAAAATAGGTAAAAAAATTTTAACCTTAAATATCTCTAAAAATTATGAGACAATTTTTTTACCTAAAGGACTTATACGATAAACATATAAACTCTACATCTCCATAATTTTTCAACATGATTAAACCAATTTTTTTTCCTCTAGTTATCATGCGACAAAGAAAATGACTTTGCAAAATACGAAAATTTTAAATATCAAATATCTAAAAAAATAATCGATGAAAATTCGCCCACATATTATAAATATCATACACAAAATTGTTTATATATTTTGAGCTGATTCATCGAACCATTCTCGAGAAATTACGATTTGAAAAGAAGGTTAAGAAAATTTTAACCTCAAATATCTCTGAAATTTATTGACCAATCATTTAGCCCAAAGAACTTAGCCGAGAGCTATCCAAAATCTACCTCTACAAAGAATTTCAAAGCGATTAAGTCAATTTTACTAAAGTAAACGTGTTTCACAAAAAACGCATTTTTTAATTTTTTAATTTTTTTCTCAAAAAGTAGTCAACAGAATGGATTCAATGTTACTTTCAGGCTACCATTTTCTTATTGGACGAAACACTCTTTTTATACCTTTAACAATTTATTTCTCTTTTTCAGCATGTTATGCTTGTTCTTAACCTCGTTGATAGGTGGTTCATCATTGGTCATTTCTTGTCATTTACTTTAAAATACAAAGCAATATCTCAGGTTGACCCATAACAAAAATGTATTAAAATTACGTATAAAAATTTACGTACTATAGTTTGTGGCATTAAATGCACAATACACTATGCAGTTCCAAAGTCTGTTTATAGTATTTGGGCAATTCGAATGTATATAATTTTTTACGGTGTATGTGATTTCGTTTTCTATACCTGTCCTTTGCATTTCCCGGGCTTGGAACCGGCGTGTTTATTCTGATCATGGCTGCATTACAGGTACTCACTCATTCATTCAATCGTTCACTCGTCTCCATACTCTCAGTCACTCTGTGCATGTACGTGAGTGCGTGTGTGCGCGCGTGTGTGCGTGTGCGCGCGCGTGTGTGTGTGTGTGGTGTGTGTGTGTGTGTGTGTGTGTGTGTGCGTGCGTGCGTGCGTGCGTGCGTGCGTGCGTGCGTGCGTGCGCGCGTGTGTGTGTGTGTGTGTGTGTGTGTGTGTGTGTGTGTGTGTGTGTGTGTGTGTGTGTGTGTGTGTGTGTGTGTGTGTGTGTGTGTGTGTGTGTGTGGATTTTACTGCAGGAGCCAGGAATTAGCTTTAATAACTTCCGGATCTCTATCCCCATAATCGTAGAGGATTTCTTCCCCGATTTGAATATCGCGGATAGCTATTAAATAGAGAACCGGATCACCCTGCACACTCTGGCAACGTAGCGCAGCATTGCCCCGCCTCGAGTGGTTCACCCATCGGCAAAGGTGACCGTCATCTTCTGTTGCATCTATGCTATTTATTATAAAAAAATTTATTACTACAAAAAATTTTCAAAATTATTTGGGTTTTATAGCAAGGACATTTACTCACCACAAATGGTGGCCGTTAAAGTTGAAGAAGACAAGAAAACAACCTTTAGTTGGATCTTTCTCATATTCTTTATTGATGGCGGTCCCCTCAGCTTCTGTGATTAGCTTGCCCGTATATGTTAGCAAGAAATCACCACCTGCGAATGCCTTAGTGGCTTTTATGCCTTTCCCTTTTCCAGGATAAGAAGCAATCTGTAAATTGAAATATATATTATTTTATTAATATTACAAGGAATAAACTAAAAAACATAAAAGATAAATC
Organism: Torymus aiolomorphi; assembly: GCA_036365515.1. Lineage (NCBI taxonomy): Eukaryota > Metazoa > Arthropoda > Insecta > Hymenoptera > Torymidae > Torymus > Torymus aiolomorphi. The sequence goes on from CM070873.1 coordinate 259,192,632, forward strand.
GTTTACTTCGAAGCCACTTTCATCCTCACGAATAATGTTATCGATCAGGGATGTAAGTTTCCGCTTCTTAGGCCGCTGTAGCGGCGACTCCCCTCTCTTCTCACATGCAGGTGTTACCACTGACGAATCTGTCGTCTAATATTAAAAGAGAGTTATATACTGAAGATGTCTTAAGTCAATATGAGAAGTAAATTAAATTGATTTCGTAAATAAAGAAAAAAATTTAATTTCATAGCCTATAATTCCATTTACTCTATTAGCAACTTACATCCTCTTTTTTGACGTACATCAAATTTCCTGTCCGTCCCCAATTCGTCTTTTTTCTCAGTTTGCCAAGTCTCATGTTTTCGAGGCGCTGCTTCAGGAGATTATTGGATTCATCCATAGTTATTCTAAAACAATATTTATTTGTAGTAAAAGTCACCGTAGACAATATTAGCAAATGGAGAGGGGTCCAAAGTTTAGACGACTCACTTGAAAATTGAAGTCAACTATAGACGTGCTCGGTTTCGATATAAGCTACTGCAGATTGTGCAAAATTTCGAAATTCTAAAAGACGAAAATTATATTTTCGAATCTAACAAATCACCTACTGTCCAAAACATCGAATTTCATCAATACGATTTCAAAGCAAATATAACTTGTTTCTAATGATTTATTTCGAAATATGTTTATTGTATCCCTATTAAAATTCTATTAATGAAATTAGATGTTTTGGACAGTAGGTGAATTGTTACATTCGAAAATATGATTTTCGTAATTTAAAATCGAAATTTTGCACAATCTGCAGTAGCTTATATCGAAACCGAGCACGTCTATAGTTGACTTCAATTTTCAAGTGAGTCGTCTAAACTTTGGACCCCCCTCAGCAAATGTAAACTCTTTGAAAGAGGAAAAATTTTGTAAATTTAAAATTTTTTGTTATTTCACTTATTTTATTCAATTTGTTTAAGGCACAAATAATTATTTTTAATATTAATGATTTTGACGTATTCAGCCGATAAAACAGGATTAATGATAAAGTATGAGTATTACACCATCTTCATAAAAAACAAAAGCAAATAAAATATTATGTAAACACAAATATTAGTGGCAGCTAATAAAAATATTTACATAAATTTCTAAAGACAAAATGAGTGTACAGTGCTCCTTCAGAATATCGCCATCGTGTGTCCTTTTCTATCTCATAAACAACTCGTTAGAGTAAGAAAGACACATAGCGGAAGTATTCTGAAGGAGTACTGTATATCAAATTATATGCCTATGAACCATAACCGTTTCAACTTTAAAATTTTTATCTCAAAATTCAGAGAGGGTAATTCTTACTATATTTACTTCAAATTGCGATTATTAGAAAAATTAGTTCAAACTCAAAAATTGGCCAGTGTATCTGACTAATTTCATGTTTCTGCAGAGCTCGCTGTAAATTAACCTCAATAAAAGACAAAAGCAAGTACAACAAAAAAAGCAAAGACAAAGACAACACGCGCGCGTATCGCGCGTTATTTCCATTTTCTAGTCCCGGGTAAAATAGTACATTACGATACGTGTGCCTTAAATGGTCCATTATTACACAGCGTTTAGCGCCCTCGCTGCGCTCGGGCGCCAACCTCACGCCGTGCAATAATGAGCCACTTAAGTCACCAGTATCGTATACTATTTTATAGCTCGTGTGACATAAATCCGCCATATTCTTATTTTATTTATTCATGCATAGTTAATTATTAAAATTACATTGATGTTTACATTTTTTACAATAAGCACTAAATGCGTAGACCACGTTGACCGCTATTGACTGTTACGTTACGGTTTTCCTGTGTGATAAGCGGACTGTCTCCATGTGCGCGCGGACTGCCTTTATTTAATTATAATTGATTATAGTTCTTTTGTATTTAAGATAATAAATAAGATTTGTAGTCGGAAGTTGGGATGAGAAGGATGGGGCGGAGGAAGGGGGAGGGCGGGGGGGCGCAGCCGCCCGCCTTTAAAAAAATTAATAAAAAATCATTTAAATAATAAAATTTCATATATAGAATATTGTTACTATTGAATCTAGAATATTTAGTACACGTACAAAAATTATAAAATAAGATTCTTTGCAATTTTTTCTGTATTTTTTACAAGAAATTAAAATGTATGAAAGTGAAAAATTTGTATACTTTATTTCATCAAAGAGAAAGACTTTTATACGATTCTAACCTCAAAATGACAACTTTGATATGATTCTTCAGCGCTCTTCGTATAAAATGCCGTTTGAGTCTACTACATAAGTATATTATTTACCTCATGTGACTTTTTACTCTCGCTTCGCTCGAGTGAAAAACATTACATAAAGTAAATAATGTACTTCCGCACCCGTGTCGACAATTGAACACAAACTATGATAAAACTAAAATTCATACAGTTTAAAATTGAATATTTAAAAAGCGCGCGGTTTGCTATCCCATAGCAGATGAAACTAACCTATAACATAAAGAAGCCTTATTATCATCATTTTTATTTATTCTTTGTGGTTTGTCAACTATTAACGAAGTTTTACTTCTTTTCCTGTTTATTCTTATATGTAAAACCGCATTTCAGAATAGTTTTGGTAGATAATTGGCGTTAATTACGTGCCTGTGACTTAAGTAAATTTATTATTTTACAGTGTAATAATGGGCTACTTAAGTCACAGCTAGCCGTGACTTAAGTGCGGATTTAGGTCACACAGTGTTATAAAAGTTTTATATATGATTATATATAAATTATATATAATTATATATGATTATATATAATTTATATATAAATATATATGATTATATATAGACATATATTGATTTTGACCTTATATAAGCATATATGGTCATATATATAAATAAAAGTCAATATATAGTCTTTAAATTTTAAAGAAATTAAAACAATTTTTCTCTAGTTATCCGGCGACAAAGAAAATGACTTTGTAAAATAGGAAAATGTTGAATATCAAAAAGTAATAGTACGATCTTGATGAAAATTCACATACATAATATCTATATCACATACAAAATTGTCTAGAAATCTGGAGCTGATTCATCGAGCCGTTCTCAAGAAATTACGATTTGAAAAAAAGTTAAAAATATTTTAACCTCAAATATCTCTGAAATTTATGAATCAATTATTTTGCCCAAAGAACTCGACTGAGAGCTATCCAAAATCTACCTCCACAAGGAATTTTGAAGAGATTACGACAATTTTACTCCCGTAATCGTTGGACATACAAAACTCATTTTTTTCATTTTTCAGGTTTTACGTTTTTGTTAATAACAAAAGAACCGTGATAGCTAGAGTAGTATATTATGCACCAAGGGAATAAAGTGGGCTGTGTGCTCCCTGCGCGAGAGTTGTCGCCTGAGCGAAGCGAGGGCGACAAACGCACAGGTTCGCACAACCCACTGTATTCAGGAGTGCAATATACGACTTTTTAACACAACTATCATAAAGTTCGTACTCGTTTCCCGCTGAAAAGGGAAAAAATGCTGCATATTGATTCCCTAACCTCACTCTCGTTTCCAGCGCAACGCACTGTTTGTGCCCGAGCCGAAGGCGAGGGCACATGTGCGTGGCGCTGGGGACTAGAGTGGGGGTAGGGAATGAACGTAGCTCTTTTTTCCCACTTCGGCGGGAATAAAGCAATTTAAGTCTGTGTCTCGAGTGCGATCTACTTAACTCTTAAAGCGTTACCGACCAGGCGGTACTAAAGCATATATTACCTGACAGCACGGCAGTTTTTCGCGTCTACGTGTCGGAATGTATCCAATGCATGATCTACGTGTTCGGGATGGCCGATGGAGTCTAGGTAGTGCGCTCCGTAGGTTTCCGCATCTACGTGTCGGAACGCATACAATGCGTGATCCAGGTATTCGTGGTCGCCGATGATGGAGTCTAGGAAGTGCGCTCCGTAGGTTTTTGAGTCTAGGTGTCGGGACGTGTACGTTTTGACACTTTGACGCTAAAACCTACGGAGCGCACTTCCTAGACTCTATCATCGGCGATCTCAAATACCTGAACAACGCATTGAGTACGTTTCGACACCTAGACTCAAAAACCTACGGAGCGCCACACCTAGACTCCATCACCGGCGACCCCGAATACCTAGACAACGTATTGGCTACATTTCGACACCTAGACTCAGAAATCTACGAAGCGCACTTCCTAGACTCCATCATCGGCTACCACGAACACCTGGACCACGCATTGTATGCGTTCCGACACGTAGACCCGAAAAACTACGGAGCGCACCATCTAGGCTCCATTATCGGCGACCTCGAACACCTAGACCACGACTTGGACATGTTCCACCACCTGAACACAAAAACCTACGGAGCGCGCCACCTAGAATCATTGGCCACCTTGAACACCTGGACCACGCATTGTATACGTTCCGACACATAGACGCAAAAACGTAAGGAACGGACTTCCTTGACTCCATCATCGTCGATCTCGCACACCTAGACGACGCTATGGATACGTTCGACGCCTAGACGTGAGCTACATACATCCATTATTTTCGACTGTTTCTCAGGTTAATTCTACCGGTCCTCTACGAAACAAATATCTCATTTTACTGCCAAGTAAAAACAACATGGGTCGATGAGCAAAAGTTGCTTTACGCCGCTTGCTTGGGCTAGCAAAGCAGATTTCGCTTCGATCCCGAGCAGAAATAGACTTTTTTTTCAGTGTACTCAAAACTATAGTTCGGTGTGCACACACACATATATAGAACATGTATAAGCATATTGGGTCGATTGACGATCGATAAACACAGAAATATTTATCTCAATTAAGATTTGGTAATAGTTACCAAATATTTTTTTCATATAAATATCTATTCAATTCTCCAAAAACGATTATTTAATTATTTTAAAGTTATATTTGTCGTGATCTAATGAAAGAATATTTCGAACAAATTAATTAAATTTAGGGAATATCAAATAAATATGTTTATTTGAGGCAACTAAACTCTTCTCTCAGTGTAGCTATCCTACTACGTTACCAAATTCATCTAATTGAATATTCACAAAACGTTCACAGGAAGACATTCTGAATAATTTTTTAAGTTAAACATCAGTACTATTAATGAGGAAAACGAAAAGTAGATTGTCTACGATAATATCATTAAATTGTTTTTACCAAAATAATTAACCGGTTAAATGGTAGGCTTTTTTCCAGATTTCATGCCAAAAGTGGTAGGAGAGTCAAAATTAAAGCATCTCAAAAAATGGTTGTATACCAATTTTCATAAAAATTCGTTAAAATAGAAAGTTATTCAAATATGTACATATATTAGAATACCACTTTTGGCACTTTTTTATTTGTACATATGATACAATACCACTCAACCGGTTAATTGCGCTTTCTCAAGAATCAAGCACACTTTTAAATTCGCTACAATCATCAAGATACGAAAATATTCTACCTAACAGTAATAACTCAACAAGCCATCCCAACGCACTCCTTAATCACCGTCAAAGTTTCCGCGCGCGCGAGCGCGTGCACAGCCCATCTCGGCAAAACTGCGCGGAACCTCAGCGTGATCGCCGCCGCCGCCGCACCACAGGCATACTACTTCCGCCTACATCGCAAACACACATCACTTGGAATCGCCTCAAACACGTCTTGGCGCAGCCAGCTAAACAGAGATGTCACTTCCGCGCTGTTTCCACACTTCGATACCCCTCATGCTAACAGCGCGAAAATAAAACACACGCCCGCGCCCCGTCGTCGGCGTTTTACGCGGAAGACAACGGTAATCGCGCGCGAGCGATAGCAATTAAAACGCGATACGGCCGGACAATGGTCACGCTTCATGCCAATTTAACCCGGGGTGCTTCCGCTACACCCGCAGAGGGCAGCTCCTCTCGCCGCCGCACGCGACACCCGGATAAAGGAGAAGCGTAGTACCGTTCCTAGAGAAGAGAGGGAGAGATTAAAGCGCAAATGCCGGAACTCGGGCGTCGCTTTTAGCAACGACCAGCTATCTCTCTCTTTCTCTCTTTCGTCCCGAGGCTCGTCATTTTCCTGCCGAGCGAGCGACCGGCCGATTATTTGTCTCTCTTTCTCTCCGCGTGATGCGAGGGCGAGGCGAAGAAAAGAGGGGGGGGGGCTTTGGTATTAAGATGCTGCGTGTACACTGTGTGGAGAGGATTATACAGTTATGAATTTATTGGCGCGCGCGGGCGGACTATTGCTGCGGCTTCGGGAAGGATTCGCGAAGTGAGAATATTTTCTCGATTCCGGGCGGCAGGGTAATCGAATTAAGATTGTCTCGCTTGGAATTGCCGTTTTTTGTGGGTGTCGCCGACGTCAGTTGAGCGGATACCTCGGCGCTATTCATGCAGAACTGATAAGTTTCTGGAAAGTATAAGTAGAAATGATAGAATTATAAGCTATGGTACTTGATTAAATTTGTAGGTACACTGAGAAAAAATTTTGATTGACTCAATTAAACCAGTATTTGAATACGGACAATTCAATCATTTTATTGAAACAAAAATATTAAGATTGATCAAATGAATATTTTATTGATTCAATAATTGATTCAATTAATTCAATGAAATATGCATTCAATTCAATCTTAATATTTTTGTTTCAATAACATGATTGAATTGTCCGTATTCAAATACTGGTTTAATTGAGTCAATCAACATTTTTTCTCAGTGTAGAGATAGTGAAAGGTATAAATAAGGACGTTAGCAAAAGTATTGGAACTAAAAAATGTAAATGAGTGTGCGAAAACTGTTTTTTTTGGAAAATTACAAGTTTATGGGTCGATAGCAATATTTTTATTTTATGATTTATCAATGAGCAATTTGCCAGGAATATATTATTTTAAAGAGGTGGAGGATATTCTTAAAATTTTATGAAAAATTATCAATTATGAATCTTATATTATTAATTTGTAATTGGTTATTAATGGCTGTAAGAAAGTTTGCCATAGTTTTATTGTAGATATATGAAAAAATGATTCCTTTTATAATACACAAACCTAAAACATCAAGTATGACAAAATTACTTTTTAATAGTTGGTTGTACAACGACTCGAAATTACGGTCATTTGAAAATTCTTTCAGAGCTAAACATAACAAAGAAAACCTTAAAAATATTTGCAGACTTTAAGATAATACTTAAATTAAGAAGATAAAATCATTGGATGTATCCCAAAATCATTTAATTATATCAAGAAAATAAGCTCTTAAAAAAAGTAGAACGTCCATAATTTTTAAAATACAAAAAAAACATATACGCGCACCGCGTTTGAATTTACCTAGACCACACTAAAACTACATTCGCTAAAATATTATACAACATTAAAAAACAATGTTAATTTTTTATTATTATATAGGGTACAATTAGAAAAGAATCCCAAATGCTCTGTACCAAACACCAACCGCGGTCCACTTCGACGCGTTCTCCCCGCAAAAAAAAAGTCCATCGCATTGTTCGTTCGTTGGCGCGTGTGGTATGCAAAAATCTAGGCCTCACGTTAGCGCGAACCACTCGTCGTACATAAATTCCACGCTATCTCCGCCACACTTTTTCCCGGCTAAAACAACGCAAATTACGGACCGCACACGCGCGCGCGTTAAAATACGCACGACGACACATTCCAGCGGTAAAATTCAACCAAAACTCGCATTATATTCGTGCATATTACACGCCTTGCGCAACGCCACTTTTTTCCTCCCCTCCGGTATCGATAATACCGCGTGCCTCTATAACGGCACGTCTAATCAGCCCGATAAAGACCATAGCGTATCCGCGTGCAGCTTGTTTTATCGGAAAAAATATAAATACACGCTGTCGGATATCATATATGAAATGCAGCCGTCGACACCTCGATCCATATATATATGGAAGAGAGCCTCCTCGAGAGAGAAAAGAGAGACGTGTGGCGCGGCGTCGTCGTTCTTCCGTCGCGACTGGAAGACAGACGCGGAAGAGGCGGGGACAGCCGCTGCAGCGATCAATCCTTGCCTCGCGTTAAAGTCCATACGCCGCCGTTGACGCGCGAAAAGTATATAAACGATCGCGCATAGGTATACCTTATACTAGCTCGAGGTGTCTACGTACATTCACGTTCGCGCGCACCTACTATATACACCTCTGCGTGATGCAAGCCCTTCTGAGAAATCGCTGTTCGCGCTTGCGCGCGGGTAAATAATATATATATATAAAGCGCGCGAGCGTGGCTCTCGCTTTTATATATATGTATATACATGCACGCAGGCTGCTACTATATACTAGCGCTGCAAGAAAGAGAGAGAGAGAGCCTAGGAGGCAGAGCAACGACCCGCAGGGGGGGAACACCCGGTCTTCTCGCGAGTGTCCTTGCCCCCTCGCGCGAGCAAGAAGGCGAGGAGGAGTTTGCATGATGACGGGATGTACAGGCGCGTTCTGCGTGTCTGTGTGTGTAGGTAGGTATCTAAGCGATGCCGTCGCTTTGATATATATACATATATACACATGCGCAGGCGCGCACACGTACAAGCGAGAGAGAGGAGAGAGGAGAGAGAGAGAGATTTCGAATTACCTTCGGAGCCCCGAGGGTCCGAGTGTCTACCTATACGCATATACCTATATAGGTATACGAGAAGGTATATGATAGAGCCACGGTGAGATGGCTATCCGTGCGTGAAGAGCCAAGTGCGGGCGACACGTTGCGTGCGCGCTCTACAGCGCAGCTGCGAGGGAGAATATGGTTTGATGATTACGCAATGGTGTAGAAGCCCGCTGCTGGATGTGGGTCTGTGAACTTGGATTTTTGAGCGGTGCGGAAATGTTTGTAGTGCGGAGATAGTTTCGATGGTGATTGTCGTAGGGAGGTTTAGTGCGTTTTATACGTTGGCAAGTCGGAGTTGGAGCCTTATACGAAAAAGAATTATGTTATCTAGAAAATAGTTATTTAATATATGTACTCTATAAGTAAATAATGCGAAAAAATAAAAAATTTTCTTAATTTTAGAAAATTTCTTGTGAAAATTATACTATGTGGGTATGTTTTTTTGAGAAAACAGATAATGTAATTCTTGTATGTGAAGCGACTGGTTTCACTTTCATTAGGTAGAAGGTGTTAAATAAAACAAAACAATCCTTCAGGTCCTCTTCAGGTTAACCTAAAGAGATACTTAAAATAAAAAAGTCCGATACGTTAATTTAAATGAAAGCCTCAGGGCAAAAGTGGGCTGAGTTCTATGTTATTTACATGCAATTCAGCCCACTTTTGCCCTGAACCTTCAAATTATATTAAGGTAGTTGTTTTGTTTTATTTAACACATTCTCCCTAATGATAGTGAGACCATTCGCTTCACGTAAGAATTCTACTCATGCTGTCAGTTGAATCATCACACAAGAATTGTTTTCTAATAGGTAGGTATAGTAAAAATTAATATTCTCTTGATTTCAAAATTTCCTTCTGTGACTAGTCCATAACTGCTGCGGCAACGCCCTCACATTTTTCAGTAGTATCTCTACCAATTTGTCGCACTCAGTGCACCAATCCCGGCGAGAGCGAGGTTAGGAACCGCTACACTAACCGAGTTCCGTAGCTGTTGTGTCAGATTGGTACAGTGAGTATACCAAAGGCGTGGAGTCACTGCTCTAAAGAGAAGTGTACTGTATATGCGAGATATTCTACAGTCACTCAGTCGCGCCGCGGTAGTCACTCTAGGAATTTTTTTTCCGTGCGTACGAATTTAAACAAGATATATTGTTATGGATTTATTTCTCAGCTTCCCATTGATAGACAACCAATTTCATATTTCGTTTTTATATATAAGATCAAAATCAACGCGTGTTTATGAACCTTGAGTTTCAAAAAAAATATACGTGAATATCGTTTATAACAGTTATCTTCTCTTAATTTAAATCACTCGCCCTCAGTCTTCGTAAATTAAGATTCTTCTATCGCATTCTGTAATACGCATCACAAGCTATCCGAATCGTTTTCATCCTCACCCGCGAAAAAATGATTTGTATATAGTTATATATGATTATATATATATATCCTCATGTAGAACTATATTTATGTGAACGGTGACTTGAAACTGAAGTGGACTTTAGTGACGTGAAATTTAAGTGAACTTTAGTGGACTTATGCGAACGTCCGCATAATTTTTACGTATAAAATTTACAAATAAATTAACCTACGGTGTCTGCATAAGTCTGTGTGTGTGTGTGTGTGTGTGTGTGTGTGTGTGTGTGTGTGTGTGTGTGTGTGTGTGTGTGTGTGTGTGTGTGTGTGTGTGTGTGTGTGTGTGTGCGCGTGTGCGTGTGCGTAATGTCTCTATGACTGTGTACAAATGTGTATGGGTCATGTATATTTATATAATTATGTATGACTTTATATGATTTCGTATTGTATATAAATCTTTTAGTGATTGTATTATTCGTGTATTGATGTATAAATTTGTACACCATAGTACATGAACAGGTATCACCATGCATAATCATGAATTTGACCTAAGATTATCTGTAGTTACTTAGACCCATGGAAAATTATATTCAGTCGTATATGACCATTCATGGTTATGCATGGTGTTGGAGAAAATTGTATGTACCTGTATATAATTACATATAAATAACTACAACCTTACTTATTTATACATAGATACATAGAGACATAATTCATATATTTTTATATATAAATTTAAGCTCTATACAAGGATTATAAACATGTATAAGTATATATAAGTATATACGAATCATTTTTACGCGGGCAAAGTTCAATGAATATCATTAACTTGTTTTAATAATTTATTTAAAAACATTAAACATAAAAAAACCTTTATAAAAAAAATTAAATTAATTATTATAAATATCTGTTTACAGCCTCAAAAGTAATGTACATTCAGTAATTTACGAAGGTTTTATCATTCACAACGTTGGAATATCTAACAAAAATTATCTCAGACTCCCTAACACATTTATATAAACTACGGAAAGTATAGACCTATAATAACGCTCTCACAGTCCCTAAACTATGCAAATACACTGCCTCCAAGATAACATCTGATAACCCAACAAAAACGCATAACATTACACAGAGCGCAGATAGAGCCGAACCAGATCGCGCGGACTCCGTACGCATTTCAGCCCCACACGCGTAACGTGTGTACACACACACACACACACACACACACACACACACACACACACACACACACACACACACACACACACACACACACACACCCGATACGTGTACCATTGTACCTCGCTATCTTCGATTAACGTTTTTCGCATTCTCCGTCTCATCGGGGATACAACGGTTCTCAATTCAGCGCCATCCAAATAAATTCGATCTCCCTATAAGCTACAGACCAAACGGTAAGTATTGTTTGTCTTGCGCGTACACAGACGACTCTCCGCGTCTGCGCGCGCATTTTTTCACCTCGTCATCCTACGCAAACCAGTGCGCTTTTTATGCACGAGCAAAAAGTCCCAGAGAGAGAGGGAGGGAGTAAAATACTCGAGCGGCAGCACACGAGAGAGAAAGAGAGAAAAAAAGAAAAATGTGCTCGCATTAATTACGCGGTCGTTTCGCTCACGAAAGAAAAGCTCGCGCGCGCGGCTTTTTTGCACCTCTCTCTCTTCCACTCGCACCGAAGTGTACACCACCGAAAAAAGGAACTACAGGTATACAAAAGCCGGGACGCGCGAGTGAGCTGGCGTGTAATGGAGGAAGAGGCCGAGAGAAAAAGAAAGATACGCGCGGAGCGACTATCCCTCTCGGAAAACCATTCACGGACCTACACTCCCTCTCTCTCGCGCTGGAAATTGGTTACGCCCGCGGCGAAAAATCGCGAGACTAGTGAGCTCGATTTCGCGCTACTTGTCGCGAGCATACACACACACACACACGCGAGAGCATCAACAACAGCTCGCATACCTTTTGCGTTCGTTCACGCGCGTACACGCGAACCTTTAGCCAGAGAGAAGTGCCTGCACTGTGAGTTGCCGCACCTCGTAGACTAGTTTATTATACAAGCGAGAGTATATAACGAGTAAACGAGTATAACAGCGAGCGAGTGAGCGCTGCATGCTGGCACCGCAAAAGGTTGTTGCACGCCCGATACGCACCGAAGCGACGACCTTGAACGACCTTGACGCGCGCACGCGCGAGAGCTGACGTCAAGGTCTTCTCGCTGGCGCAAGCGCGCGAGAGTTGCGGCTGACGAGGGATATCATTGTCTTCGTCGCAACATCAGCAGCAGCAGTGGGTATAGGTAGCTGCAATCTGTGAGAAAAGTGTGTGCAAGCGTATAAGAGAGACTGATGCTATTATTAGATTCGTCCCGTGTGTGTCTGTGTGTGTACATATTATACGCGATGCCGATGTAATTGGCCTTTTCGTCGTGTCTTCCCTCCTCCAACTCCTCCTGCTCGCGTGTGTTTACGCGGTTGTACACGGGGTGGGCTTTACTGAGAATTCATATATATGTATGCGGAGAGACTGGGTAAAGATTGTAATAGCGCCGGTGCGGTATGACTGTTGTTTGCTTATTGCGGAGGGAGATGATATTTAGGTGTTTCGTCATGGGATGCTGCATATTGAAACTGGAGTCCTGTATGGATTTATACTTACTTCGGAGTGGAATTTTTGAGGCTATTTTATTTTATTGAAAAGTAATAATATTACAATAAATGTTAGACGGATTCTTTAAATTATGTGAGAAAAACTTTTTGGAGCAATGAATTTGAAATTACGGTCTTGGATAAAATATAAAACGCGTTCAATAACGAATTGTATGTATTTGTCAAAATGTTTTCTTAAATTAGCAGACTGACGGATATTTATTCAAAAATATTTCCCACACGCTTGTGGCATCAATTTGATTAATGCGTGAATTCTATATTAAATTTTGTTATCTGCCTGGAATTCATTTAAACTCAAGTTTGAAACTCAATTATTTTTCTGCAAAAAATTTACATAAACTATATTCACTTATACAAAAATATTCTTATTTAAAATTTTTATTGCGTTTATTTGAGCAAATTTCTCATTTTAATGTTTGAATTCGATATTTCCAATACGTTCGGTATACCTGAATGAGATTACTGAATTAATGAATATTTTCAATTTGTCATCCTAAAATAGAGTACAATTTATAGAATAGTAGAGCAATATGGTTTGTATTGAGTATTTTTTACTTCGAAATGAATAATCACCGTATTGTTTTTATGAAATAAATGAAATATAGTCACAAATGACAATAATGTGCCACTAACACGAAAAGACTGTGTTTACAACAAAATAAGAATATTAGTAACAAAACAACAAAATTAAAAATACAATTTAATTTACTTACAAAAATTTATGAAAATTAAAATCAAATGAGTGTATATTACGTTTCATTTTTGCAGTTTAGTTTGTATTTCACCTACTTCGATTATATTTTTTTAAGAATAATGAATTTTCATAAAAAGTAAATTACAACTGTTTATTTTTTATTTTCATGAAAATGAAATAAGCTACATCAAATTACATTTTCGAATCAATATACAAGAGCAATATCGTTTTAAATAGCTGAATAAAATAGCAATAATGTTAATGCTGCTGTCAATAATTTGAAATTAACCAATGCGAAACATTCACAGTTTCCTGTCGACTTCTTAATAAGTATCGAGGTAATGAAAGTACGCAGTACACGGGTTGATCCTTCAGCTACCTTGCGCATGCGCATGTAAAAAGACACAGCTGCATCCATGGCCTAAAGGCGTACCTAGAGGATAGCAGTCCGATCGAGCTGCCCCTTTCTCTTATTTCCCAGTGATGCGAAGGATACGTATAATTAGTGGTCGTGATCATAAAAAAAAAATAAAATATCATGGGATGTACTTAACACCGGTGTGTAAAATTTATTATAGTAAAAGAAGGCTTCTAAACTGGCAATCGTTTCGACTTAATTTAAATTATGAGTCTGTTGTATAGCTTATATATCGTGTGTTCATGATTGTAAAACCATGGTGAGAATTATGCATTTAAAATTATAGTTGTGATAAGATTTCATTGCAAGTTTTAAAAGTATATAACGTAATCCTCGGGTACTTGGATATAAAGTTCTTTATTTAATAAATAGGAAAAAAATACGAATTTTTATACGAAGTAGAAGTGAATTATTTCCGATCTCATCCCCACCTAGATCACTGTTTGCTATACAGAAGTCGACATAACTTTAAAAAATCATAAACACTTTTTAACAAATTTGTCAGAAAATGATAAATTTTCGTTGTCGACGCATTACAATTTCTAAATTCGTGAGAAATTTTGGTTTTACGATTTTTCTTATTTCGTAATACAAATTTTTCAGTTTTCTTTTTGATATTTTCAACATTAAGAAATCGAAACAATGGGGTAAGCAAACAAAATTCCAAATTTTAAAAATGTGCAATATTATAATAACTAAAAGTTTTTAGTAGATATTTCGGATATATTATCGAAGTATGTCACTGACTCTTCATTTATGGAAGTAGTCTCCAATTCTTATTTCATAATTATTTATAGCTAGTGTAGTGGAATAACTGAACATTATCTATATTAAAAAATTAAAAATATTATTTCCCAAGAATGTACACTATAATACCTAATATATTGTCAAATTTTGTCCACTACAGATTTTCAGTATATTACTTAATTGTATCCAATTAATTATATGTTTTTTTATAAGACTGTACTTCGTGAAACAGACACATCATGTTTCAAAATAAGACATTGCACACGCACACTACATTCCCACTAAACTATATTTAAAAAGATAATAATCCATCGAAAAGCCAGCATTGTTTCTATCATTACAGCTAGCGCGCGTACTACGAGTGCGCCTTACTACGGCAGCATACAAGAATTATATCAAAGCTTGCGCGCACTAATTAAGGTGCGCGCCCAGAAGCCCTGCGGCGCCCTCTCGTTTTTTCCGTGAGCGCGAGCCACTAATCTCTCTCACTACGGAAGATTACGATTTCGTTTACTAATCAGTAATATGCGCGTGCTCACGAAGGGGGAGCATTAATTAAGCTTTGTTATATCGGGACTGCCGCTGCGTATTCGCTGAGCAACTAATTCGTAAGGAGAGATATGAATAGACGCGCACCGAAGGCGGAGGAAAGGGAGGAGGGATATTTTTTTCCAAATTGTCCGGTTCCGTAACGATGGCTTTTAATAGGCACGCGCTATCGCAGCTTCTGCCCGGAGAGCGATAATCGGCGCGGCTTTTGAAAATTAATCGCGCTTATTGTCATGGGAATGGCAGGGGACGATGCTTTCGACGCGACGTAACGGCTGCGAAATGACTCGGATCTCATGGATGTTAATTAGCGTAACATCGACTTCGGCATTAATTTACAAAAATATGGCTATTTTGTTTTGTTTTGCATAGTTTCTAAGCCTTACACAGTGGTTAGTTACTCGAAGGGATTGCTCTATAGGGACGGTTCAATCCAAGAAGATTCGATTCAACCTAAGAGGTGAAAATTTAAAGTAGGGTCTAAAAAAGATAATAAGTCAAAAATTTTTTTTAATTTTTGTAGTAGCACTGAATACTTTTTTGCAGTAATAAACTATTATTTGTTAAAATTTGGATTAGTAGGTAAAAAATCAAGAGATTACTGCATTCGCCGAATAGTTACTATCTTTAGATCTACTCCAAATTAGCACCTTTATTAGACTTGCTCCGAATTGTCGTCATCTTTAGACTTGCCTCGAGCTATCATCTTCTTTAGATCTGCTCCGTATTGCCATCTTCTCAGGACCTATACTCCGAATTGTCTTTTGCAGGTTCACTTTAAATTGATACCTTCTTTGAAGCAACTGTGTAAATTGAAGGCGTATCTTTTGCTAAGTCAAATCCAAGATGGCTAAATAAAATTGAGACATGTGGAAGCAGTTATTTAGAAAATTAAAATTAAGATAAAGAGTAAGCCGCTTATAACATATTATTATGAAAATTTATTCACAATATAAGAATAAACTATTCCTCATAATATCTGGATTACTTGGTAAAAAATACGGATATTACTTGAGATCGGATAATAATAATTAATGTACTTATTAGCCAAATTGTCACTATCTTTAGATCGACTCAGAATTATTATCACCTTCATCCGGTTTCACTTTTAATGGTATGAAAATTAATTAAAATATATAAAATATGTTAATATTTAAATGACTTATGATATTTCATGAAGAATATTTCACAGAGACTAACAGGATACTATATGAATGCTACAAAAATAACAAAAATACAAAATATATATTTATACATAGCATGCTGTAATAATGCTTCGTAACACGGGCCATCGATGTAAGTAGAGTCTTCTACTAAATCAAATCCAATTTATTTAAAAGAAATGAAGACTCATTAGGATAAAATGATGACCAATTAATCATGTTACTATGGCGCCTCTGCGGAAATTGCTATTGGAAAGCATTGCAAGAAGGTAGTGGTATGTGATGGTAACAAATGTATGGTTGATTCGACAGGTAAAAATATGAGAAAAAAATTACAAGTTCAAAGTTTGTTGTATTAGAGTAGCGCGTTGAACAACAGGTGGATTACGTTCTTCCTGTCAATAGAGCGATGTTACTCGTGCGAGTGCTTCGTGAGAACTGATGGTTATGTCTCTTCTTCACAGAATGACTCGACACTTTTTGTAGGGATCCTTTGGTACACAGAAAAGCCGAACCTTTCCCTTAAATCTGGGAAAGATTGTCATGAACGTTAACGAGGCTTTACCATTTAATATTAATATCGAGAACATTTTCAATATGCGTGTTATACTAATTTTTAGTTTTTAAACCTTCATTATTGTAAAGGTTACACGGCAGTAGCAACGGCATACCACAACTTACTCCAAAAATATCGTATGGGGGTTCTATGTCTATGTCTATGTGGTGGGGCGGGCGAGCGGCTCTTTTCAGAGACGTGCTGCCCAGCACTCAGGCTTACATCCATTGTGCTGTCCCCCTTGGCTATTGTGTTTCTTTATCTTTCGCTGCGCTGAAGCCTGCTATCTATCCGCTCTATAACCTGGTAGATAGATTGTAGGCTCTGCTTCCGCAAGATTTCGGGCTGAAGGAAGCATTCCTCCACACCACCCGCCTAATGCCTACAAAAGCAGGACACTGGCAGAGCAGGTGGAAGGTTGACTCCTCCAGTCCTCCCACACCATTTGCAGCTTCCCTCGTCTAAGATCCTGCGTTTGTAGAGGTAGTATCCGACCCACCAGTGTCCTGTAAGCCAGCCTACTACCTTCTTTAGCCTAGCTTTATTCAGCCTGCCAGTCTCTTGTAGCCAGTGTTCTGGCGGAGAGTCGCCGATGATTCTCTCGGCTTGTCTTAAGCCTGGTGACTCCCGCCACTTCCTGAGTAATTCCTCCGTCATCATGAGGGAGGTGCTGTTCTTGATTTAATTCCGTGGGACGCCTACCGAGCACCGGGTCGCTCTAATCTGGCGAGCGCCTCTACCCGCCAGGCGATCTGCTTTCTCGTTACCCCCTGATACTTTCATGCCCCGGCACCCAAATAAGGGTTACCGCATTATTGCGGACCAAGGCCATAAGGGTATCTATGCAATATAACACTTCTTTGGAGTAGATGTTGGTGCAATTAAGGGCCATCAGTGCAGCCCTGCTGTCTGACAATGAGAAGATCGTGATGGGGAAACCCTTATTGGCCCTCGTAAGTTGCACCGCAGCACACTCCGCTATGGCTCTTACTTCTGTTTGGAACACAGATACGTGGGAGTCAAGTGTATACACCAGCTCCGTAGAGCTTCCTTGCTCCCAAACACCCGCCCCCACTCCAGTCTCATTGTTGGAGCCGTCCGTGTACCACACCACGCCCGATTGGATGTAGGGATGGGTACCGTTGGCCCACTCTTTCCAGTCGGAGATGTGCACCTTGTAGGGTTTTAGAAATATAATCCTTCGCCCTATCTTGTCACATCCAGATGCTTCGATGTCAGCGGGTAAGATTTGACCAAGTTCTTGGTCAAACCCACTCCCTGTGCCCATGGCATATCAAATGCGCTGCCAAGTCCTGCTCGCTTCACCCTCAATGAAGGTTTGCAAGGGTGGTATTCCTAGTATTATCTCTTGTGCTACAAGGGGTGTAGTGCTCGGAGAGCCCGTTATGCCCCCTATCACTAGTTTTTGTACTTTGTCTAAGGAGCTCCGATGGGCTTTTAGTGAACATCTCTGCCACCAAACCACCGCTCCGTGCGTTAATCTGGGTCTGATGAGTTTCATACATCCACCTCACGTTGCCCGGTGACAGGCCCCAGGTGTTTCCAAAAGCCCTCCTACAGGCCAAGAAAGTGTTTATGGCTTTCTCACATATCTTCCTAATGTGTTTTCCCCAATTCAGTTTAGAATCCAATGTCACTCCCAGATACTTTACCTCATTTACAAGCTTTAGGGGCTTGCCGCCCAGTTGAACTCCCCTAATAGGTTTGACCTTATATCTGGTAGTGAATAGAATCATGTTAACTCTGTCCGGATTTATCGACAGTTTAATGGACTCGCACCATGCTTGCACTATGCCTAACGCATGCTGCATCAGCCTTGCAAGTACGTGTCGTCGTCGGCTTTCACTAGTATTAGGATGTCGTCCACATAGGTCTGGGCAAAGAAGCCTGCCTCATTCAGTAATCTGATAAGTTCATCGATCACCAAGCACCATATAGTGGGAGACAATAGCCTCTTTGCGGAAAGCCCTTCCTTACTTTTACCTCTTCCCAGTGTGAGCCCCAGTGGGCCTCTACTCTTTTACAACTAAGCATGCACCAAAACAACCTGATAACCGTATTGGGTACCAGATGTCCTCGGCGCCCTTCACAATGCTCTCTTTCGTGGTATGATTGAACGCCCCGTCTACGACAAGCAAAGCTGCTAGTACCGTCCCTCTCCACTTCATCTCCTCTCTCTTCACTTCTCCCTTTTTTACGAAAGTGACTGCCTCATCCAGAGCGGTATCCACCGATTTTCTCGTCTGATAAGCGTGCTGTCTATCATGCAGGGGATGTACTGCTAATGGTACTTCTCTTATGTATCTGTCCACCAGTCTTTCCATTGTCTTGAGGACAAAGGATGTCAGACTGATGGGTCTATAGTCTTGCGGCTTTGAATGCTGCATAATGCCGGGTTTTGGCATGAAAATCACTTTGGCCACTTACCAACATTCAGGTATGTACCCATATGCTAGGCACGCTCGAAAAAGTTTCACCAGGATAGGAGCAAGTAGATCGAGCCCCTTCTGTAGCAACGTCGGGAAGATGCCATCAATCCCCAGTGCCTTGAAGGGGTCGAAGGTACTAACTGCCCATCTTACTTGGTCTTCGGCGCAGATTCGTCACTAGCTCCCAATCTGCGCCGCAGGCCCTTAACTCATACTGTTCCACCGTGGTTGTCTCGTCTTGAAGAAGGTGCGTTTCTAAGAGGCAGTCAAGGGCTGACCTCTCGTCTTCCGCCCATTCCCCCGAGCTAAGCCTTACTAGATTAGGCTCTTGGACTTTCGGCTATCTTAGGAGTTTGATCAATCTAGCGGTATCACAGACACCGTCCATACTCTCACAGAAGCTTTTCCAGCCCTGGCCTTTAGCACTTTCAATTTAATTTTGTACTCTCTTTCAGCTTCTCTAAAAGTGTCTCTATCGGCTGGATTGTTCCTTTTCTTAGACCTATTATAAAGTCTTCTGGTCTTTTTCTTCAATGCCTCCAGTGTTGCGCTCCATCTAGGTGCTCCCTTTTGTACTGGCTTCAATCGTAATCTGCAGTTGCTCTCAAAGACACTGACGATGTTATTCTTTAGAACGTCACCGCAGTAATCGAGTTCAATCTGATTGCTATATCTACCCGGGAACGACTTGAGCTTTGCCCTCAGTTCTTCAACATAGGTGGCACAGTCTGTCTTCCTCGGATTTCTATAGAGTCTAGATTCTGTGCTGCGTCCTTTGATTTGAAAAACTATGTGATTATGATCCGACATAGAGATCTCATCCGAAACTCTCCAGCCCGTGATCGCACGCCCCATATATCTCATAGCTAAGGTGATGTCAATTACCTCCTCTCTATTCGCATTTTGGAAAGTAGGCTTACAACCTCTGTTCAGGAAGTCAAGGTTGGTGGTGGAGAGGAACTGCAAGAGCTTCTCCCCCCTGTTTTTCGTGTCCGAGCTGCCCCACGCCAGATAATGTGCATTAGCATCGCACCCCAACAACAGGTCCCACCCCTTCGCTTCACGAAATTGAATTAGTTCTATGACCTCCGCCGTGGGGCAGAAGTTCAATTCGTAAGAGAAATAGGCTGATGCAACAGCTATCTCCCGCATGCCGTTTTTCTCGTTTTTGTACCAAATCTTAGCCGTCGCCAGGTCGCGTAAGCAGTACTTGGGTAGGGCTTCCACTCTTACGCCCTTAGCCAAGAGGCAGACCCTTGAGTTGTCCAACCTCCCGCATATCAGCTGACCACGCACCCTCAGGCCTGTTATCTTTGTTTTGTATAACCAAAGCTGTTGGACGAGTGATATGCATGTGTGCATCCTTGCCATGCGTTTGGCTAGTACCGACGAGGCGCTTTTGCAGTGATGCAAGTTTATTTGAGTGAAAATTACCTTAGAAGCTGCCATCTTGTCACATATTCGTTGGGTAATCTTCCCCGAGGGTCGTGGGTCTTTCCTAAGTTCCGGAAGGCCCGCCGTCCCTGTCCTGCCTTTCTTCCTTGTCCGAAGCAGGGGTATCCACCTCCATATTTTCGGTAGTACCCCCGTCCTTTGCTAACTCTTTTTTCCTCCATACCAGGCAGTACGCTCTAAAGTCACCACAGTATGGCAGGAAGTCGATGCGTTTTAGCGCCTCGACCTCCGGCTTTCCATGGTGACGAGCACCGTCGTTTCAATTCCAAGGTCGCTTTTCTTGACGGGAACCTCCTTGGAGCCCCTGACCTTCCAGGTATCCACCTTGAGATCCGGATTCTGCCGAGACAGCCGTTTCAGGACTGTCCCTGCCTCGTGCTTGCCAGGGACAAAAATTGTAACCTTGGCCAGCTTTTGGTGGTCCCCCATCTCCACTCCCTTGAGACTGGTGCCCTCCCAGGGTATACAGCCTCCCACTTTTTCCTTCAGCCCCTTCACGTCCTCCTGGGTTCTGCAGTGGAACACACGTGCTCCCCCCCAGAACCATTTGTCCAAGAAGGACGGGAAGTAGCTATCCTCTCGTCCATGGCGTTTTCCACGGACGCGAGCACCAGTTTACCTTGCTCTTCGCTGAGGC
Source organism: Torymus aiolomorphi (assembly GCA_036365515.1). Lineage (NCBI taxonomy): Eukaryota > Metazoa > Arthropoda > Insecta > Hymenoptera > Torymidae > Torymus > Torymus aiolomorphi. The sequence continues at coordinate 259,213,913 of CM070873.1, forward strand.
GATTCTCCGGATAGGATTGCGGAATAACCGCTATCCTAAGTGGAGTGGCGAGCGATTCACTATAAGTCGGACGCACCGGCTCAGTTGGTTTTTTCTTGACCTCCCTTGGAGTGGAGCTATCCGAGTCACGGGTCCTTTTGGCAGGGGACAGTTTGCCGCCGGCCCCCGTCCCTCCAGCCCCACGAAGCCAGATCAGCCTCGTTCCTGGAAGTGTCTTGTTGCGTGGGGCGGATCCACCAGGAGCCGGTGAGCCATCGGCAGGGGTCACCGATCCACTGTCCCCCCCGCCGTTTGGCTAACAGACTCCTTTGCCTCTCCGCCCCGCTGAGTTTCTTACCTTTGTTCTTTTTCGCTTTCTTTATCTCAGACTCCTCAGTAGCGCGGGCCTTTAGACCCACGTCCTGCGGAGTACTGATCACATTCTGTTCAGAGCTAACAGTGTCGCGATCTGTTGGAACCACGTCATGTTGTGTCGGATGGATGTTAGAGCCATAAGCGCTTGTAATAATCCATTCTTATAATGACAATTTAGGTTATAATATTTTTTTAGAATATTCAAACTTTTAATCGAAAAGAATATTGCATAGAATATTGTTGGAAATGTACACATTTTCTTCTACCTTTATCGTAGACAAATTCAATTAAAATCTTTTAAATGCCTAATCAGTTATTGTAATATATATCGTGATGAATTGTGCATTTGACTAATTAATATTAGTTTATTATTATACGTAAGTTGGATAGCCATTTCATATGGCTCTGAGACCTATTCATTCGGGAGCACAGCAATATGAATCGTTGCAGTAACGTTATTGTTTACCCGAACTTTGTATGCTCAACTAATATTTTTTCAGTGTATATGACAACTTATTATTGTTACAAATGGCTGAATTTGTACTCAGGGCGGCCTATGGGAAATGCCCATCGCATACGACCTTTAGCAAAAGCCCGTAATGTATACTAAACTAAATTTCATTTTAATCATACTAGTATATATATATTTACCATGATATCCAACAATTTTAAGCCGTGCATACTTAGCATATTCTGAAATAACTTTATTACCTTGTATTTCACCGCAATCGTGAAATAGACGCGTGCTGAGGGCAATTGGAGAAGAACTTTTCACCACGCTAATGCAGGCGCCGCGCTCTATGGTAAAAAGAGCGGCTCGCTCGCAAATCACCCTTATCTCAGCTAACCCACTTCTCTGCCCGGCGCAAATTCATTTGCGTCGAATATAATTCCAATCCTATCGCTTTAAAGCGCCACGGCGCGGATACAGTTCCGCTCGAAGAAATTAAGAGCGCGTACGTTCACGATGGTCCATATAGACACACCATACAAACACACATACACACGCATAAACATATCGTGGAATGCGTCCGACTCATACACATTTCAAGACCACTATTATACTCTACCTCTATCTCCATACACGCAGCCATTGCCGCGCGTGACAATAAAACGCTCACCGCGCGCTCTCTCTCTCTCTCTCTCTCTCTCTCTTTCTCTCTCTCTCTCGCGCGCGCGGGCATTTGAATATTGCAGTAAAGCCGCGAATTATTATTCGCGCGATCGTGCGGCTATAAACTTTACTGCGCGTGTCGCTGCGAGCCGACGGAGCCCGCGGCGATATACAGCCCCTTGTCGATAGAAAACAGGGTATCAAGGACGCGAACCGGTTCGACTACGCGCACGCGCGCGCGTATGCAGAGGAAGCCATAAATTTCGCAAAAAATCGATTTATCTAATTCTCGGCATGCGTGCAATTTTTAGCGCGCCCGCATTTTTAATAGATCTATTACCACGGCTAACGATCCACACGCGTATACGTATACATGTATACATATACAAAACAAAACAAAGCGGAGTGTTGTGATTCGTTATATCCCCCTGATTTTACAGCAGTACAACCGACAGAGCGAGCGCAAATAGACTTATAGTCTGCGTCCATCGTAAAGCCGCATCGCGCGCGTGTGCTGCACGAGTCTATTTTCCCCGTGCACGTGCACTTTATTTACTTACTTACGTGCGTGCGTGTACGCATCCTCTAAATACACTCGAATCGCGAGAGGGAGAGGGGGAGAGAGTAAATTTGCATGGGGAGAGTCGGCGGACGCGGATAAAACGCTAATGAGAACTCGTCACTGTCGCGTCGCCGCCGCCGTCGTAGCCGCCGCCAGCTTGTATACATGTATATGCAACGCTGCTGCTGCCGCTGCTGCCGTTGCTGCTGCTGAAGATAGACATCGCGCGCGAATGCTTTTTCCCTCGGCGACGACGCGCAACCAGTTTCCAGTACGAGTATAGTAAGAGACGAGCGAGTTTATGCATGTGTATACACACACACACACACACACACACACACACACACACACACACACACACACACACACACACCTCACTGCTGCCGCTCCTCCCGATGGACAGCACAGAGCGCGAGCGTTGCGCGCTTTTTTCGAGCTGTCACTGCGCGGGTAGGTATATCCCTTTGGCCGGCACTTCCTGAAATCGTCGGCCGGTCTCCTTGAAATCGGAATTGAATCAAACGAGTTTTGTATGTTTGTGTGTGCGCGAGTGCGATGTCGTGTATGTAGAGGGAGGTTGACTGCGGAGAGATTGCGCAAAGCTCTGTGAGAGAGAGAGAAAGAGAGAGAGAGCATTGAGTCATCAGTGGTTGTGCATTTTTGATGTGTCGATGGGTATAAAGTATGTGTGTGAGTGTAGCACGTACAAGTGGATCGAACGAGGTTAAGATTGTGAAGTTGGAGAATGACTTTTACGTGGGCTGAGAGATAAAATTATGTAGTTGTCCACTTTAGTGACAGCGCAAATGTTTGTTCCAACCCGTTTCTGTCCAAAATGCTGATAGTTTTCATAGCAAAACTCAATGAATTTCATCGCAACTCATATATGTATACTTCTATGTATTTTTTCATGAACTTTCAGAACCTAGCATCAAATTTTTGGTACCATCCTCCACTTTTTCGTGAAAAATCATAAAAGAATTAATTATTCTCTTCTCATTGACCTTAGTTTTGAAAATGTTCCCGTTATCTGATCGCTTTAGGGATTTGGATCCTGTAGAATAATCGGTTTGATTAAAATTTGGAGCTTCGCGGGTATCAAAATTTAAAATGGCGACACCAATATCGATTTCTACACGTAAATTAAAAAATTTTTCAATTTTTTCAGTTTATTGCTAACTAACATTTTTTCAATGTATTCATTTTTCATCAATACATATTCTTTAGATCTGTATTTGTAATCATCCATCGCAAAAACCCATAAAAGTACTATTTACTTGTATAAAGCATAAAGTTATTCCTTGCCTTCCCGAAAAACGCATTATTTTACGCCATTTTCGATTTTCGCGTCCCGCTATTTTTATCTGAGGAATGTGTCTTGACGAAAAGTATGTAGAAAAGCATGTATACGTTGAAAAAAAATGTTAATTAGAAATAAATAAACTGAAATAATTTAAAATTTTGAAAAATTACGTGTAAAAGCCGACATATTGGAGTCGCCGCCCTTTTGGAATTTTGATATCCACCAAGCTCCAAATTTTAGCCAAAGCGATTATGCCACAGAATCTAAATCCCTGAAGTGATCAGATAACGGGAACATTTTTAAAAAATGAGGTCAATGAGAAGAAAATAATATTTTTTTACGTTTTTTCACGAAAAAGCGGCGATATTATGAAAATGGTGGATGATACCAAAAATCTGATGCTAGATTCAGAAAGTTTATGAAAAAATACATAGAATATATGAGTTGCGATAACATTCACTGAGTTTTTAAAATTTAGGACATTCTGAGCAGAAACGGGTTAATAGTCATGTCGTTGGAAGCATTAGTCTGTTGATAGTCACATCTTGAAATCCGTACATAAATTTCGATATTTATGAGACTTATCGTCATAAAATTTACAGAAACATTCTAAGAAACTTTTAATTAAAGAACTTTTGCATGAGAAATAAGTCCATAAAATATGAAAAATAATTTTTCAAATTATAATTTACCTTATTAGAAATAAGTGAAAACTTTTTCAATTTCTACGTCATAAATATATAATTTAGAACGTAATAATCTAGAATTTATTGAAATAGAATTCACAAACAGGTTTTAAATTAAGCAAACCTTTAAGAGTAAATAAGTGCAGCTTATGTAAAAAAAGTGATCTTTTTTTATATTCTTGAAAAATGTAAAAAAATTATTCATAACTTTTATAAGCCTCATTTTCTTGGCATACAAAAATAATGGCTGATACAAATAAATAAATAAGTCAATAAATATGTACAACAGATATAAAGTACATTGATCCAGACTATAAGTATCAGAAATTGTTTTGTTTTGATATCTGACTAGTGTGTGTGTGTGTGTGTGTGTGTGTGTGTGTGTGTGTGTGTGTGTGTGTGTGTGTGTGTGTGTGTGTGTGTGTGTGTGTGTGTGTGTGTGTGTGTGTGTGTGTGTGTGTGTGTGTGTGTGTGTGTGTGTGTGTGTGTGTGTGTGTGTGTGTGTGTGTGTGTGTGTGTGTGTGTGTGTGTGTGTGTGTGTGTGTGTGTGTGTGTGTGTGTGTGTGTGTGTGTGTGTGTGTGTGTGTGTGTGTGTGTGTGTGTGTGTGTGTGTGTGTGTGTGTGTGTGTGTGTGTGTGTGTGTGTGTGTGTGTGTGTGTGTGTGTGTGTGTGTGTGTGTGTGTGTGTGTGTGTGTGTGTGTGTGTGTGTGTGTGTGTGTGTGTAGTATATAAATCTGTCGTACGAATAGCAGAAGCATAAATAATACTTTATTCGACAGAATAAAACCAGTGGAATGACATCATTTCCATAAAAATACTTAAAAAAAAAATAATAATAAGAGAAAGGATTGTGCGACCCAACGCATTATACTCAACACTTTTACTCGAGGTTGCATTCCCAACCACCTCGTTCACCGCAGAAAGTTCAAATGACGTTTTTACCAGCAGGAAGTGCATTTTCAGTCGTACAGTCAAAAACCGGTACTCCACGCCCGTGTTACAAAAGTCAAAAGTCGTTATGAGACTATCCAGTCCGACACATCCCCACACACACACACACACACACACACACGAACTTTTATTTTCGTCCTTTTCTCAAAACATCCAAATATCTCCCGAGCTAATTTATTCCAATCACCGAGCTCGTTTTTTATCGCCTTTACCTCAAAATGATTTATAATATCACTCTTACACATAAATAAACTCACGCGCGCGTACACGTGTGTGCAGGCAAGGAACTGACAGGGCAGCTCGTCAAGCGTCGCGCCGCTTTTCACGACATTTTTCCCGCGAGCAAGTATATAAATTAATTCGCGGTGGATCGCCGCGGGCTCTCGGGACGTTTCCTCCTTCGCCGCGGGGCGATATAATCATCCTGGATGTAGTATACTCTCCACAACGGGGCGTACGCGCGTACGTAGGTACGTATGATGCTATTCTCGTACCGTAATTAAACGTTTCACTTTTCATTAGCGTCCATTACGCGAATTCGAGCCGCAATTTGTAGCGTCGTACGTACTGCACGCGCGCGTCGCGTCCGACAGGTTCGTCCTCGGCTGCTTTTCAATTAAAAACTCAAAGTCATCACCGTCGAGACAGAGAGTGAGAGAGAGAGAGAGGGAGAGAGAGAGAGAGAGAGAGAGAGAGGATAGACACGTACGCGTCTACGATGTAGAAAATAGAAAAGCCACGAGATAGTTATCCCCCGTACAAATGATCGGTGCACTGACCCTACACACAGCAGAGAGGAAAATGAAATAGATCTGCGGTGGCGTTTCCGCCATCTTACATTTCCCTTCGATCTCAGCGATCCTCCTCCTCCTCTCTCTATTCCCCCCACATACAGTCGGGTGATTAAGGGCCCCGGCCACCCGTGGCGTTCATGCCCATCGATTTCCACCGATCCATCGATTATACGCGCTCTTTCTCATTCTCCTTTCCCCTGGTACACCCATATCTACTCTAGCGTACAGCACACTCGGCGAGATCGGCCAGAGATGCGCGAATCTCGCGCTGGTATAACAAGGAAATACGACGACACGCGAACGAACGGAGCATCTCTCATAGATAGGAGTAGGAAGAAATAACGCTTTCTCGCGTTGGCAATGAAATATATTATATACCTTTCGCGAATTGTTTTATCAAAAGAGCATAAAGGATAAACATCAATTTCCGACGATCGCGCTCGCTCCGGCCATTAGTGTAAAGAAACCAATTGTGGTCTCTCTCGCTCGCGTATTATATATATACGTCTAGAGCAACAGAGACGGCGGCCAATTACTTCGTCGTCATGGTGCTTGCGCCCTCTTTTTGTCGCCACGGCGTTGTATATACCTACAGCGCCACCATGCCTCGGGATCAGTAAGAGACTTAACGATCGGCTACCCTCTCACACGAAAAAAGCCGCGACAACACAAACGCTTCGCGCGGTCGATAAACCCTTTTCCGCGCGATAGAAAAAAGAAAGACCGGCGGATAAGCGAAATGCAAAGCGCGCGCGTACACCATACGGGCGCATGCGCGCGTCAAAAGAAAAGCCAGCTCTTAATTAAGTCTCCAGCTCTGCTCGTCGTTGTCGGCGACTTTCCTTAACATCGCGGGCATTCCGGAACGGCGTCGATACGCGGGCTCTTTCCGGGTCGCCGTCTCTCGCTCGCTCTTCCGCATTATATTCCTCCTCCACCTCGTCCTCCTCCTGTGCTCAAGAGAAGAAGAAACGCTCCCCTAATCAAATACCAGAATCGCGCCGCTGGAATGTCTCACAGGGTTCTCATAGCGTGCACCTATATGTGTGCTGCTCCTCCTGCAGCCGCGCGCGCGTTCGCCCCCAGAGAGAGATATGCTTTTGTTGCGAGCTAGCGAGCGAGCCTTCGCGCGCGCTTTTTCTTCCTCGTCGAGCTCTCTTCGACGAGGGAGAGAGTTGCCAGGGGAGCTCGGATTTACGCAAAAGACTTCCGGGGGGAGGGAGGGGGGCCAGGCGGGCATTATACACGCTCGCTCTCTCCCTCTATCGCGGGCAGCGCCAGCTTGATCCGCGCGTATATCTAAACGCGCGCGCGGCCGCCCGATGCTGGCACTCACCTGTAAAAGGGAAGGAGGAGGCAAAACAGGCGTTTTCATGCTCGGTTTAAGAGAGAGGGACCGTGGAGGATGTATATAGGATATATATGCGTATACCACGCGAGTGTGTAGACGCGATAGAGCGTGTTTTCGCGCTTCGGGAAGTCCATCGCATCTCATCGCTATGGGGGCGCGCAAGCGCAAGTCCGCGCTCTCCCGAGTACAGAGAGAGCATAAAGCCAGGATCGTCGTCTCGTAACTTTTGCCGATCTCGAGCTAGCTAGCTAGCGCTCGTTTCCTCTCTCTCTCTCGCCCCCTCTCAGCTTGTCGACGAGCTCTCTCTGTATATGTGTGTGTGTGTGTGTGTGTGCAAGGATAGGAGCGAGTCTTCGCGCGCTATAAATAGCGACGGGCCGGTCGTTGGCTCTCTTCCGCGCGCGAGAAATTGATCTCCTGGCTGCTTCGCGTAAACCCAAACACGCGAGAGCAATAATGGGCCCACTCGTAATTTTCGATCGAGGAAGAATCGCAATAGACCCAATGTATAACGCCCCTGCAACCCACTCTCTATACTGGTGTATATATGTATGGACGTACGTACGGATATATGGATCCCAGTTAATCGCTGATTTATTCGTAGCTCGTTAAATATGTATTCTGGCACGCGTACGCCGCAGTAAGAGAGAGAAAGAGAGAGAGAAGGCTACGTGCTTTAACGACGAGCGCGCGCTGGTGTGTGTGTGTGTGTGTGTGTGTATACACACACACACACACACACCAGTTAATTTGCAAGCTCTACTCCGAACGAAGAAAGCGCAGTCGCGCGCCGCTAACTACCACACAGCCATGCAGCCGCATAAAGCGCTCGCCATTAAGCCGCGCGCGCTTTAAATTGAATTCGATATATCCCAACGAGTACGACGACGACGACGGTGAAGGCTCTCTCTCTCTCTCTCTCTCTCTCTCTCTCTCTCTCTCTCTCTCTCTCTCTCTCTCTCTCTCCCTTTAGAGTACCTGCGAGCGTCATAAAGAGCCGATTCCCCCATCGCTCAGTGGCAGCTATTGCAGCTACTGCGGTGCTTGAGAGTCGAATCAAACGGCCGTAATCAGGGCCGGTATACACAGGGCAGCGCGCGCGCAGAAATTAAGACCGATCGTTGAAAAATGGTTCAATCTCTCGCTCTCTCTCTCGAGCGAAAGAAGGAGAGGAGGATTCCACTCCTCTTAACTCGCTTTAACTTGATAATGCAAGGTTGCGGCCGAGGCCGCGTGTTTCTGCGCTCGCTCGCTCGTTCTCTCTCGCTTGCCGACGAGAAAGTAAATTTTTTAGAGCGCGGCTAAAATTACCTCCGCGCGCGAGCACCGCGAGAGTGATTGATGATGCCGTAATAAGATCGGTATGTGGAGCATATTAACGATCCGAACGAGAGAGAGGGGAAGAGAGATTTGGAACACCCGCGGGAAAATCGGCCTGACGTTCCGGACTGATGAGGTTCGACGCGCGGTTTAGACGCGGTTATTCCCGAGGTGCTCTTCGTTTTTGAGGGAAAAAGAAGAAGTGGAGGTGTGCTGTGCTACTGGTGGTCGCGGCGAAGTTGAAGCAGCGTATGGTGTCATTAGGAGAAGCGCCCGAGGTGCTCAGGTGTGGAGATCGTCATCGCGTAAGCGCGAAAATCGCTTTGCAGGGAAAGTTTTTTTCCAGCGGTGGATGTATTTATAGAGTGAAGGTATGATTTACAGGTGGGTATCAAAAGTCGGGAAAGAAGTTGGCGGGAAATCAAGGGCTCGTGCCGATAAATCTTGAAGTTTTGTATATTTTTGTATGCATAATGGGATTACGGCAATTCCGTCGTGATCGAGAGCGGAAAAAGGAGCCGCGCATATGGTATAAAGTTTTTACGCGCAAAAGTGAAGTTTATTACTACGACGCATAAGAGACCTTTGTGTGCTATACGCTCGTGTATAGATGAAACCGTCGAGCGACTTAATCATCAAGCGATCCTGACACAACGTCTTGCTTTCGCTTTTGAACTCTTCGATCCGGCGGCGATGTAAATTCGAAAAATTATCGAAAGTATAATCGTACACCGGTGATTAAACTATTACTTATACTCCGCGTACAGAGAATAGCCGCGAGTATAATAGCACACATTACGCGATATACAAGACAGGTGCACGCGCGCACGGCTAGAACACGCGTAAATCATCGAAACAACGACCGGGCCGGCGCTCGTTATAGGTATAGACCCAGCGAGAGCATTAATAGTAAAATTTAACGATTACCACGACACGCATTAAAACCTCTGTAGCGCGGTTCGTCGAACCACTTCCCATACCTACGCTCGCTCGCGCATACATGCATACAGAACCGCCGCTCATTTTTTACAAGCTCGTAAATTAATCCCCTCTCTCTCTCTCTTTCTCTTTCTCTACCTTACAACAAAGCATCACGACTCTCGGGTAAAATTCGCGAAACCCCCCAGCTCACTTACGCTCAGCTGACCGGTATTATATATACACCCCGACGTAATATCTCCGGGTTACGTGTACCCTACCGGGGCTTTGATCCTCGTCGCTCTCTCTCTCTCTCTCTTGAGAATTTCGCGCTGTATGGCTTTTACGAGCGCCCGAGAGAACGAAGCCAAAGCGATTGTTCTCCACTCTCCCTTCCTCCCTATGCGCGCTATTACGATAGAAGCGTATTAAGCCCGGGACTTCCGCGCTCTCCTCGCTTATCTGCAATGTGCTACCGGGCGGCCGCGAGCTAGCTACCTTTTTCTCAGGATGCGCTCGCTCGCTCGCCGGGGCCTTATTCCCCATTCGTCGATATTAATCGAGACACGCGCACACGAGCGGAGGCTAGCGAGAGAGAGAGAGAGATCGCGACTTGAGATTCGGGGGCGGAGGAGGAGGAGGAGAGCCTTTAATAGATTCGAGACTGTGCGCGGTAGCAGGTAATAAGCGAGAGAGCAAGAGCGAGAGAGTCGAGATTTCGCGTTTAATTTCTGTTGTGTGTGTGTGTGTACTATCTCGGACGAGCACTCGACTGATTTGTATTCGAGTCGAGGAGCAGCAGCGGCGTGCTTTTATCGTATACGGTTATTCAAAGGATGGATCGCAATTTGCGCTCTCTCGATCGATATAAATGCTGCTGCTGCGCACGGTCAGACCGTCGATGTTAACGATGATTCGCCGGGACAATAATTGAAAAGCCCCGCGCGCCCGCGAAAGTCGTATAATTAACGACGAGTTTATGAAGCGTATGTACGCGAATAACGTCGATATAAACCTCGCGGCGTACCTGCAGTCGTCGTTGCGATTTATTTACTACATCGCAGATACCTGACGTGGCGACGATGATGGACGGCTGGCTATAAACGCCGTTGCGATGATCAGTCGTCCCCCTCCATTGTTTTTTCGAATCGTAGCAACGAGCGCGCGTGGCGTGGCTAACGAACCTACGAGCAAGCGAGTAGTCGTGGCGATTCGTCGCGGGGGTGATGATTTCTCGCGTGAAAAAGCGCGAATAAGAGAGAAAGAGAGAGATAACAAAAAGTGTCGAATGCGGCTTTCGAAAACGACGACGAGAAAAAAAGCGTGTTGCTACTGTTACGAACGCTCTCGATTTTCCCGCAGCGTCACGTCGTTGATGTCGCATTGTAAGCGTCGTCCGTTATACGCATTCGTTTGATATAGTCTCTCTCTCTCTCATTAGAAGACATTAACTAGAGCGGTGTTTCCGAATCGGGCAAGGCGCTTATTACGGGTAGATTACGCTGGAACGTCGTAGATAACATATACGCGCATACACGCATGACCGCGAGACGTGCTCGTTCGTCCTTTAAGGAGACTCTTTATAAGCGCCTCGCGATTGCACGTCTCTTTCTCTCTCCCTCTTACCTCAATTAGATTCCGCATAAACGAACGACGAGGCATAATTGTTTACGCGAGATCGGTGGAGAGAGGGAGAGGGAGAGAATACGCAACTATCGCGACGCACACGTATACGATAATGAACCTCGCAATGATTTCCTCTCGTCTCTCTTCCTGCTTCTATCTCGCTCGATACATAAATTTTTCCCTATCCATCCATCCGTCGCCTTCCTCTCTTTCCCTCTCTCTCTCTCTCTCTCTCTCTCTCTCTCGCGTAATCACTATATTTTAGTCGCGAGCACGCGCGCGCGTGGTGCAATCGACTCTCTCGCGCGCTGCAGCCGCGCGCGAGGGTATCGCCTTTCTTCGCGCGAGTCCTTGACCGACCCTGAACCTCCAGCGCTCGCTCCCTCCAAGAGTCTCTCTCTCCCTCTTTCTCACTCCACTGCAAGAGAGGAGATCGGCCGAGCGATCGAACTACTTGCTCGGGCTAATGGAAAGTGGGCGCGAGGTGTCGCTCGCTCGCTAGCGCGTGCGCATTCCTGCGTAGCGCCCGCGGGGGGAGAGCTCCACGTCGCGAAAAGTCTGTGTGGATGCCGGATGCGGAGGACGTTTCTTGCGATGGAAAGAGAAAGAGGAGAAGAAGGAGGAGGAGGATGTATCTAATCTCGAGGAGCGGGAGTTCGTTGCAAACGTAGGCGGGAGGAGGAGGCAGTGCTTCGGGTTTATCATTAAGTGATTGAGCTGTTGGTCGTTTTGGATAGAAAGAGAAAGAGAGAAGGGAGGGGGGGCTGTGCGATTACGCCGGGTAGTAGCGAGCGGTCGACAGGGATATTATATAAAAGTAATTACATCGCGGGGAGAGAGGATAGGTGGATTATTGCTGTCGGATCTGCGCTTGTTATTATTGGATTGGCATTTTATTGGACTTTTAATCCGGGGATCATTCCCATCGGGGCTATTTATACACGTATGACATTGAGCAGCGCACGGAGCTTATAATTCACTTTGCTCCCTCAGTTGTCACGATTATCTGACGTAAGACAATCATCTAGCGGCTCAAGTGCACGACTTTTTCATATAATTTCCTACAACTACAAGAAAGTACTGTTAAACAAAAACCTCAAGATCAAATTAGAATAAATTACTCCCTCCCTTACAAGCCTATATAAAATAACCTCAGCTCAACCTATCTCAATACCCCTTCATCAATTAATCACACCGCGCGCGGCCACCGAATAATAAATCTGCACGCAAAACAATCGCGACGTTATACAACACTCCTCTTTCGCCCAACAACTCTAAATCCAAATACTACCGTCCTCTCTCTCTCTCTCTCTCTCTCTCTCTCTCTCTCTCTCTCTCTCTCTCTCTCTCTCTCTCTCTCTCGTGGTTTTCGTATCTGGAACTCCCTCCCTCCCTCCCTGCATACGTTACCTATCCTCATTTTCATCGTTCAAGAGGGCAGTGCGTCAACATTTTATTGATCTCGATCCTTAGCTTCTCTTGGTGGAAGATGAGCCTTCCAAAAACTTCTAGTAAATAGACCGTGTAATTTTATTCTGACTTATGACTCTGCCAAGTGGCATTATACTGCGATATTAGCCTAGGATATATAATGAACTGTGATATTTTTATTTTTATTTTTATTTTTATTTTTATTTTATTTTATTTTTATTTTAATTTTAATTTTTAAATTTGCTTTTACTCTTACTTTTTTACTTTTTCTTTTGGCAAAACTATATTAATTGTATTACAAAATGATATTTATTTATTTATCTATTTATGTATTTGCGACCTTTGTTATATTTTATTTTTACATTTGTCTCTGTCTTGATTTTATTTCGTATTTTGAAATTGTTTTAATTTGACTTTGTATCGTATATTTTATTATTTCGCTTGTTGTTATATGTATCAAGTTTTTCCCTACAGGCGAATAAAGAGATTATCTCTCTCTCTCTCTCTCTCTCTCTCTCTCTCTCTCTCTCTCTCTCTCTCTCTCTCTCTCTCTCTCTCTCTCTCTCTCTCGTTTTCATAAACCGTCGAAGCTCGCGGTCGCGAGTACTCCCTCTTCAAACCATTCACTACTGTACCGCACAACCTCAGCACCCGCGAGGCAACAAACGGCGTTAATCCGCAGCCTAGACGCAGAGAGCGAGCGAGAGAGAGAGAGAGAGAGAGAGAACACTCGCGCGAGGTAAAGCAAAGCGGATAGATTCGTTTCGCAAAAGAAGAGGAATGCCGCGCGCGCGCTTACGCTCTCGCTCGCTCGGCAGCGGAAGGGTATGAGAAATGGTCTCGGATGTTTTCTCACTCGCTCTCTCTCTCTCTTTCTCTCTCTCTCTCTCTCGCTGAAAATCACAGTGCTTTGCACACAATGACGTTCAGCGGATCCTCTCTTTCTATCTCCCTCATACACACACGCGCACGCATGCGCACGCGCTGGTGCAAAACAACGCACGCGGAGGAGATTCTCCCGCGGGCCATTCACTCATTGTCATGCGATATATCGTCTGCGTACGTGTGTGTGTGTGTGTGTGTGTGGGGAGCTTAAGGGCCGACACACGATGATGCGTGATTTATGGGAGGTACGAAGGAGAAAAGGCACTTTTCTCTCTCTCGCTCCGGCATTGTGCGCGGCGGTGCACTTGACACTGCATATTGGCCGCTCTCTCTCTCCCTCGCGCGGGCGCGCATAATACGCCGTAACCGTGTTACACAAGCGCTGCCGCTATATATATGCATACAACGTAAGAGCGTTACCATCACTGCATACCGAACCGGGGTTACGCGGAAGAATATCAGAACGCGGGAGTATAGCAGCGCGCGTTGCTACCGCGTAATCGCAGGAAGGAAGAGAATGTGCTTCCCATTGTCTGCTTCGATTATCGTTATAAATAATTGACGCGTGTTTTCATTCTCTTTCTCTCCTTGTAATCTTTGATAACGGGTCTGAAGGCGCGTATAACGATCGCGACGCTGCGGCAGCGGCAGCGGCGATCGTTTAGCGCGCGACTGTAATTTTATCGAGCGCGCAGTAAGTAACCTGCTCGGTCTTACAGAAAAATATATATGAGTACAAACAAGGATAGCGTAGTATATTACACTGCCCACCCGGACGCTTTACTATCCCGCTCCCGCCGCCGCTGAAGATAAGATAAAGAGACCGCGGCGGCTCCGGCACCTGTTTTCTGATAACCCCATACCGGCAAGCACCCAATAAAACTCGCCTCCTCAACGGGCAGTCAAAAGTTACTGCTGCTGCTGCTGTGCGCTCGGTTAAAGCGTGACAAAAGGGCGCAGGTGTCATGCGCGGTCGTAAAGACGAGTATATGAAACAGTTGTTAACGGTTAGATCCAAGGGGCGCGGGGCGGGCCTCTCGTGCGGAAATAATGACATGCTAATGCCAAACGAACGCAAGGTATATAGTGTTTCGCTAAGTGCGAGGTTAGGACGAAAATATCATTCAGCGTCGGCGCGCGTGTAGTGTCTTCCTGTAATAAAGAAAATCCGCTAGGACAACTATGTTTGTCGTTACGGCTGCGCGCGCGATATATCCTTGCCATTCTTCTGGCGGGGACCGTTTGCCGCGAATGTTATTATTCGCCGATTAAAAAATGTGTCGTAACTGTTTTGCTGCTGGGTGCGGTGCAATATAGAAATGAGATTCTTCCTTTAACGTTGAGCGTACATTAGGTGATAAATTGTGCTAGAGGTAGGATGGTGCGTCAGAGTAGAATGCTTTTATTAAATGATGATTACAGGAGTTTTCAATTAGAAACCCGTCAAGCAATGATTATACGAATATTTTGCGGGAAGATAATTAGACTAGTTCACTTTCAATTTTGCAATTTAATTTAAGTCAAGCCCATTTTGTTATAACTGTTATTAAGTAGACCGCCGTCTCTCTTTTTGCTTATATATTATACACTTGATGAACTTTATCGAAAACGGATACGACAGCACCAAAAACACTTACACGAAATAAGTATCACAGTTGGCGAATGTGTGGCACTTGTAGGATACGACGACGACGACGACGCGCTAACTCGGTGCGGCTGCTCGCGATCGGGAACAGATCAATTTTAGCGGGTAAACTAACTGTACGGCGCGGCTCGTTAAAAACTAATCGCTTCATTAGGAACGATTAAAGATTGTCGTTTTTGCTGAATGAAATTCTCCTCAACGAGCTGCGTTAATTCGCCTTCGTTATGCCCGACATACAAGGAAACCCAATTTACATGTACTCTATCCCTCTTTCTCGACTCTTTGCTAAAACCGCTACGATTCTAAATTCAATCCTCCAAAGTGTTCCACTCGTATAAATACGCTCTTTTACAAAAACGAGTCTACCTGCGTGTGTATACATACATATTCCTATACATCTCGTGTAGAGCTCTCCAATATTCTAAAAGTCACCGGAGTAAAGTGGACCCGCGTCACTCTATCCGCGCCGCGCATCCGTAAACGATAACTCTCGGAGCGAACTCTCATACCGAGGAAGAATCCATGCGTAATTAGCACTCGCACGCGTATACGCGTCGCGCGAAATTCCGTTATGGCCTCTATATGCAAAAGCTACTGCTTCAGCTACCTGTGTCGTTCGTTCTCTCTCCCCCTCTCGCGGCGCCGGGAAAAAAGGAAGCCGCCGCCGACGTCGTAGAGTGAGGAAAACGAAACACGCCGCTCGACGCACGTACCGAGCTCGCGTTATAAACGTAATTATCCGGAGGGGGAGAGAGAGAGAGAGAGAGAGAGAGAGAGAGAGAGAGAGAGAGAGAGAGAGAGAGAGAGAGAGAGAGAGAGAGAGAGAGAGAGAGAGAAGCCAGAGCAGCAGCGGCGGCAGTAGCGCATTCCTACGGGCGAGCGATGGCCTTTCAGACGCCGTTTCTCGCGCCTGCTGTTGCTCTGCTGCTGCTGCCATGCGAGTTCCTCTCTCTCTGGCTGTTTCTATGCGTGCGTGAGTGCGAACAGTGACAAAAGGACGAGTGCGCGCGCACGCACGTATACGACCTAATCCTCGCGCGCGCGAGCCAACTGTAGAGCGACGACTAATGACGACTTGCGTGCGAGCGAGCGAGTTTGCATTTTTTTGCAAGGAGCAGTATACTACACAACTTCCTCTTGTCGTTTTCCTCTCGCCGCGCGTGTGACGAATCACGAGGGCGCGCAGAAATGTTAAACTGGGATTAGCTGAACAGGCGCAGGGGGAGGAGGAGGACGAAGAATCTACCGCTGCGGCCGTGTGCAGGGAATAAGTGTAATTTGCGCGAGCGAGCGCGGAGTAGTTGCGGAGCAGAGTGCTGTATTAGGGTAATTTGTGAATTAGAGCTGTGTATATGGGGTTTCGGAAAAGTCGAGATAGAGAGGGAGAGAGAGAGAGAGAGAGAGGAAATTGAAATGTTGCGCAGAGAGAGGGCTTTTTTCGTCGGAATTGGAACGAATTTTGAGATGAGTGGCAGGTAATTAATGCTTGGCGAATCGGAAATGATGGAAAAGTGAAGTTTACGTAGCCGCGGTGCGAAATGGAGAGCAAAAAATTTAATGAGCTTTTTTCTCCGAAGCGATCCGCGATATCGTAAATTAAAACGTAGTTTGTCGGGATATTATGTCGGAAATTAGAGCAACAAAGTGTATTTTCTTAGTCGAAAGAATAAATAGGGGTTCTACTTAATCAAACAAAATTATAGTAATAACAAAGCCCTTTTAGTTGTAAAAAAAAACTTAATTACGCATTGTAAGAGATCTGAAAAATAAAGCATTTCGAGAACTATCAATCAATGGAAATGCAATTTAGGCCTGACGTTTATCGATACGCGCAAGAAGCTCCTTAAAATTCGCGGTACGCATTATTACGGGCCCTTTGTGAAACTTTTACGACACTCATTTACTAACCAAATGACAAAAAACTGCCCCCCTCCTCCCTCTGCGTGTCGTCATTAGAAAAGAAACCCTCGGGCGCGTACTTCAGTGCCTCGCTTTAAATGATTTTTTCAGAATCGCGCTGTAAATTCAAATTTACGCCCCGTGTATTACGCCACTTTTTATTATCCAACCGCTAATTACACATTAGTTTTTACTAGTTTCGAAGAAAAGAGACAAAAAAATAGACATAAGAACAATATTTTCCAAGCGCACCATTTTAAACGAGCCTCTTACTTTTCACTTTCTGCCGACGAAGAAGTATAACATCAACACGGCCGTTCGAACAATAACGCCGCGTTCAGTGAAAAAAAACACTCAAGTCTAAAATCTACTTATTAATTTGCGATCGCCGAAGCTATATCGCTAGATACACCCAATCAACCGCAAAAATCCTAAGTGAATCCCTCTTCTAAACCCTATTTACGCTCGTCCCGAGCGCGAAATTACCTCTAGAACAAATTGCCCGTAGAGCTGCACTCGCTCCGCGCATTCCCCTCCGAGCCGTCATTACGCTTCTTAGCAAACTCAATCTTCTAAACACTCGGCGAGCCCGTTCTCTTTCTCTCTCCTCTCCGCAGAGACACAAAACTGCACCACTAAGCATTCCGCCTGCTCCTCCTCCTCCTCCCAACTGTTGCGCGCTTTTCCCGGTAATCCGGGAATTTCGGAAAAACTCTCTCTCTCTTTCTCGCGTATAACCCTTCCCTCCCTCTCACAACGGCGATAAATCCTCCTTCGGCCGGGCCGTAATCACGGGGACGCGAGCGTAAAAAGCTAGTACAGGCGATCGTAAAAGAATGGCTCAGTGCGCAGCGGCAGCAGCCCTCGAAGAAGCAGCTCTACTCTGCCGATAATAACGACGATAATAAGAGGAGAAAAGCTGCCGAGAGGAGGAGAGAGATGAGGAGGCTTCTAGCCGAGCGCAAGCAAGCGTTGAATAATCATCAGCGCCCGATGCTGATGATAATGACGCCAATGATTATGATGATGACCACGACGGCGACGAGCGCGCGCGCGCGCTCAGCTCTCAAGGTCAGCCGAAGAGAGAAAGAGAGAGAGAGAGCGTCGTCGAGCTACCGCGGCCGGTCGTTTTGCTCGCTCCGCAGGGCTGTGTAAGCTGTTGCTGCTGCAGCGATGCAATTATCGCGATTGCAATGGCCACGCGCTTTTCAATATCTATACACGGACCTGGGAAGGATCACGACTTTTTTTCTTCTCTCTCTCTCTTTCTTCCTCGCCGAGGATGGAAATCGCCGTCGTCGTCGGCGCCTTTTTTCCTGGAAGGGTTTAGCGATGTTCCTTTTTTTACAGTTTTGTAATTTCTGTTGCGAAAAATGTTGCTCTGTGATGCGTACGGTTACCATTCAGTTTCAGCGAATATTTCTGCGATTGGCGGTAATAATGGCTTTATTACGAGCGAATTTATAATATATTAAACTTTTATCGCTGAAAGCTATATGGGGGAATCTCTGGAACTTTTAACTTTTATTTATTTCTATATTTATTTAACCAGATTGATTACATAAAGTAAACCCTACAGAGGTAAACGCAGTTACCTGTACATAGGCTGGAATAACATTTTATCAAACGTTATAACATCCTCATGGACTCCCATTGTAGGATGTTTGCGTTTGATAAATCCTTAAAAACTAACTTAAAACTAGTATCCCAATTTACAACAACATATCTATAAAATTTACAAGATTAACTACAACAAATAGTTACCCAACATTTGTAATAAACATCTACATAGACTTTATAAATTTCTTAATGTTTTTCTTAATAGTTATTTTACTTATATTTAAACACTTTAATTTCTTCGGCAAAGTGTTAAAAGTTTTTACAGCCTCTATATAGCTACTTTTTTCACTTATAGCTTTTTCCATTTTTGGTAGTATTATACTCTTATTTCTAGTCTTAGACTCACTTAATAAGTACGTATTTTTAAGTTTATCATAATGATACATGACTAACTCTAGTGCGAATATTTGTTTAATATGCAGTGGTTTATCGGTACTTTTATTGTAACTTTTTTAAAATTAATTTCTTGCTGCCATTAGTTTAGCATGCGAAGCACATAAAGGAGACAGGGTGGAAAATCTTCATTTTCAACCTACAAAATCAGTCCTGTAATCCACATTGATGTGCCGCGCACGCTAAATTCTGAGCATGCAAAAAACTGTCTAAAAAAGTCGACTTTTCGGGAACAGGGGAAAAGTTAAAAGTTCCAGAGATTTCCCCATATAGCATACCTGAGAAACGTTACCATCACCGACGTATCTCGACCCCCTCCCCCCCGAGATAATAACGATAATCCTAATGCAATCATTGTACGATAATGATGAATAATTCAATAAACCTCGTTCCTTTATAGCTCTATACAACAATACGCGACGGCATTCAAAACGTTATTATATCGGAAATGTTATACTATACCCAAACCCGCGCAATGCATTCACACCGTTTCAGCCCACGCGCGCGCACTCTCTCTCTCTCTCTCTCTCTCTCTCTCTCTCTCTCTCTCTCTCTCTCTCTCTCTCTCTCTCTCTCTCTCTCTCTTCGATTCAATTAAAAGATACTTAATCCCGATCCGTCACGAGAGATCGCTCAGGCCGAATGGAAACCATGACTTAACAATTACACCCCGCAACAACACCAGCAGCCACACCGCGTATATCCGCTGCATCCGCCGATCAACCTCGCCACTATCATGCGTCATTAGCCCCGCAACAGCATTATAAACATCTCCCTTCGCCTCCCTCTCTGTGAAAATTCGATTAGCCGCGAGACTAGATTATTTCCGCGCACTTGCACGAGGGGAAGAACAAGGTTGTCTCCTCCCCCTCTGCGCTACGTTTCGCGCTAAGCGCTTTAGCGGCGAGCTGCTTCTGCGTAAAATGCTTAACCCCGAATTATACTATACACCTCTGCGCCGCGCGGCGTCTCTAATACTTCCCGCGAAGTCACGAGTAGTAGTATAGTAGTCGAGAAAGGAAACGAGCGCGATCCGATCGCGTGGGTGAAAGAGAGAGAAAGAGAGACGACGAGGACGTTTCCCCATTTCGCGTTTTCCCCCTTTGTCGATTTCGACGTGAACCATGGATAACGAAGTTCGCGTGAGACTAACGACCGCGAAGGCCCATTATTACGCGCGCAGGCACACAGAGAGAGAGAGAGAGAGAGTTCTTCGTCTTCTTCTCTATATACCATACCTCTCGCTCTCCTCCTCCTTTACTCTTCTTCTGTACAGTAGAGTTCGAGTGCTGCTGTTGCTGTTGCTTCTTCTTCTACTTTGGCTATTAAGGACGTATTGGCCGCGCGGTCTTTTTGCCCCGGAATTTCCGGGCTGAATGAAATTCCTCTCTCTCTCTCGTCTCCCCCGGCTCACGGGCCGTTTTTTGCGCTAATACGGTGTACAGCGTGTAGTGGTGCGGTATATGCGCTCGTGGCCTTTTTTGCCGAAAGATACGCATTTTTATGGCCGCCAAAGATCGTGATAAGAATAGGCCTCGTGCTAGCGCGCAGAGAGAGGGAGAGAGAGAGATGGTTTTTAGAAGACCCGCGAGAGAAGGATATATTTTTACGTTGGCGGACAAGGAAACGCGCGAGAGCGCTGTAGTAGTATAACCGTTTCTGGTGCAATAAAAATCACGAGTATACCCACGCTACTTAGGATACATATAGACGCGCGGCGCGTTTCCTACTTCCAGGTGGCTTTAAGTGTGTGTTTCTATGTGCTGACAAAACACATATCGCGCGGCCAAGAAAAATGTTTTTGTGTGTCGCGGTCGTACGGTGCCTCATCTTCTTCGTGGAACGTGATAACAAAAAAAGGAAAGAATCTCGAGTGGAGAGAATATGCTAATGGCCGATTTGGAATTTATAATTCGTACAGTTAGAGATAGAACCGTAATTGACGTTTGATAACCGCCTCTAAAAATTGAATCAACAATATATCTATACGAAAGGAAAAAAAAAACGATTCCCCATATACGCTAACTGTCATAATGACAGCCTTTCATCCTCGAGCCAATTCTTACGCACAACTACCTTGCCTCAAATCAATTTCGCGATCGCCCGTGTCTCACACGCGACCTCTCTTACCTAACACTTTATACTCCCGTCACAATAAAAAAACTGCGAAACAACATCTGCTTACCTCACGCCACCTCTGACCCAACAGAGAGACATATCCCATTAAGACCCATCAATCCACGTTCCTCCCCATTTGCATACATTAACCTTGCTCGAGAAACTCATCATCCCACTCGCGCGAAAAACACCACGCGCTGCTTCCGCCGCTTCTCTCGGGGCATTGGCACTCTCTCTACTCTCCGTGTGTACACGTAACGCCACGAGAGTGTCCTTGATCTGTGTCAAGTGCACGCGCGCGGGAACTCGCCTCATTACGCCTAGGCGGCACAACAGAGTACTTACATTTTCGCGCAAGTGTCTGTATGTGTGTGTGTGTATGTATGCTGCACCAACAGAGCTAGCGCGTCCGGTCACGACTGTGCCTTATTGCTGCTACTCCTGCAGTCTCATCGCGCGTTATTGTCGCGAGAACTCGCGCGACGATCATCGATTATGTGTGTGCGTGCGCATCTGTGTGTGAAAGGATGATGCAGCATCGGAGGCAGTAGGAGCGAATGCAAATGTCTTTATTGTTGTCGCGCGGAGAGGTTTCGCTGCGTGTATGTGTGTTATTGCGGCTGTCGCGATGGGTGACGGCGAAAGCTGCGCGGGTGTATAATAGTGTGTGCGTGCCTGCGTGTTATTCGCGCGGAGATATATGCAATCGCGGGATGAGTTGGGAAAAATGATTCATTACCAGCTTGTCGGGATGTAATATGGCGAGGTGCGACGCGAATATTCTTCCGATTCTATTGAGTGATTGTGTCAAATGCATATATGTATACGTTTAATTGTCGAATTTCGTACATGGCGAATTTACTTGCAGGTACATGTATATTGTAAAATAATTTAATCGGCTATTTGTCACGTACGGAATGAACGTGAAAAAAAGTTTCTAAAGACAGATATTATCGGGGATATTGATGGATGTATCGTTTAGGTAAGTACAGGGGCTTTAACGAGATAAATGATATCTCGAAAAATCGAAGGGAACATGGCTGTTCAGCGTACTGTGGCCGTCATTTTTTCCGTTGTCTTTCGAGATATCGTTTATTTCGTTAAAGCCCCAGATATGACCCGTCTGGGATACTAACTAGCCGCTTTATCGAACTTTCGAATCTATAATAGGTCGATGAGTATTTAATAAAGATATAAAAAAAAAATAATATTCGATAACATTCCTGACCTACAGTTAAGCCAATTCAATTTAATGCGCCAATACATTTTCGACAAAAAACAACGCGCACCACACTTATCTCCACCAACATTCGTTCTATCATGCAAATTAATGTAGACAAAAATGCGTAATGCAAATACCCCCCCGATGAAAAAGCCAGCCAGGCATATACTACTTACACTTCCCACCCGAGGCCTCCTTGCACAAAGTTTACAGAAATAACACACACACACACATACACTCAGCCCGACCAGCTCGTCAAAAAAAGGCACGCGCGCTGTACACAGAACAAATTCCAAATTACTACAACACTCGGCTCTCCTCCAGCTAGCGGTACCACACACTCCTCCACGCCCGCAAACACACGCATTCGCGGAGAGAGAGAGAGATGATATCGCCGAGCAATCTCATCGCCCCGCGACTCCTCTCCTGCAGCAGTGGAAGTGGCGCGGGTTGAGTCAGGCCGCCGGCGATATTTCGGCCGCGTATATATACATATATACGCGCGCAATTTCCCTCCCGCGTGTATTCGCCATAGGTGCTACTTCCTCAATTTCAATTTACACGCCTCGATAGCTCTCGATAGCCGGCGAGCGCGCCAAGCGGTGGGGTTCAAAAAACCCATGCGCACGTGCGGAGTGTATAGTAGTCTGTGTATTACATACATGTATACGTACGTATATGTACATCTACACGAGAAAGATTTAATTAAAAAGAGGGACGCGAGCGAGGAGCGTCTTAACGGTGTGACCGCGACGGCAGCAGCAGCGTCAGGGTTTGCGGAGCGTGATGATGATGATGGTTTAATATAGCAGAGAGAGAGAGAGAGCGCCTGCGCGGACAACAGAGTTGACGAAATTACATTTTTCATGAATAAAGATGTGCGCGCGGATTCTCCGGTGTGGATCTTTCGAGTGTAGACGGCGGCGATAAATCATAGCGGTATATACGCCCGCGACGAAAATAAAAAGAAGGAGAGCAGCCGGCGCCTCCGCGCTGACCCGAATATTTCGCGCGCTACTGCCGCGACAGATCGCTGATAATTCACTCGTCCGTGAGGAAATACGGTAATATACGCGTAGGAGAATAAAAAAAGAGAGGCTTTATCGGTGGATCTTGAGCCGCTAGGATATATAATCGATCGCTCGCGATAATTAGAACGACCGGTGATTTGTACGTATATACATACATGTGATATGTGTTCAAGTATTCAGTCCGCGTGCGTCTCGGTCATTCCTGAACGCGCGCTCGCCCGCATTCGGATTCCGAAATTATAACGAGAGCCGCATAGATATAATGTAGTCTAAATTCAAATGAGTTATGAGTAACGTGTGTGAGTATATATACGTTTGCGTGACGAATGGTGTTTACCGAGCCACTAATACGCGGCTATATGACGCTCTAATTGCTCTATATCTCTCTTTTTGGGAGCGGAGTGAAAAATGGTGCGCGTTTTCGAAAGGTTGTGAGAAAGACCGAGAGCGCGCGCTTCTATATAAACGTTGCGGATGATTTATCACGGAATTTAGAGAGAGAGATTGTTTGGTACTCGATAGGAGAAAAGCGTACAGTACATAGTGAATGATAGTCCAATAAAGGAGATTTTCCAGATTAATGTCCCATTAACCGCGCGGCACAAACGCTCCGCATGATTAATCCATCAGCAAAGAATCGGGTTCGACAAAACCTCACACGCAGTGAATGCAAAGGCATAAAGAGTTATACTACTCCGCTACTTATAAAAATAAAAAGTCGCTCGCTCGCAACTGAACCCCTTTGAGAGCGAAATAATAATCGCCGAGCGGCGCTCGCATCCGCGGCGCAATAACCCCGCGCTGTGTTACGCAAGCGCGCGCGCGCGCACTCGCGGAGGTAATTTGAATAAACGCAGAAGGAACTCTAAACTCGCGGAAAGGACAGGAGCGTGCGCGCGTCGCGTCGCATTAAAGAAGAGGCGAACGCGAAAAAGCCCGCGCGCGTGTGCACGAAGAGAGGGAAAACGGTAAAATGTCACTGTTATCCACGCGCGCGGCGCAAGTAGTAGCAGCGGCAGCAGCGAATTCGCGAGCGAGAGCTATCCTATCCTCGCGAGAGAAGAAGAAGAAGCAGAGGCATAGCCGCGTATAGTGGAGAAGGATATGAGAGAGTAGAGGGGACGAAGGAGTAGAAAGAGAGAGAGAGAGCGAGTACGAGTATACATATATATATATATATAATATAGCTCGGCTAGATCGAGAAAGAAGACGAAGAAGCGCGAGCTGTGGAGAGAGAGAAGGAGAAGAGCGCGAGCGCGCGGCGGGATGATACCGCTAGGCGAGCGTCCAATAAGCGCGCCGCTACGGGGGGAAGCGGCCAACCACGGCGGCGGCGCGGGGCCCCGCGCCCCGGGCCCGTTTATAAAGTCAGGTCGACGCGCGGCCCCGGACGACAGAGCCGTGCCGACAGCGCTACCGCCAGGACGTGTGTATATACGTGTGCGTGGTGCCGCTGCTTCCCTCCCCGTCCTCGTCGTCGTCCAACAGTATATATATATACACGCGGGTCGCCGGCCTTATCAGTATAAAAACCCCCCCGAAAGAGCAGAGGTTTCGGGGCCGTGCGCGCGGGCCGGCCGGTGTGTGATACAGACTGATACGGGTAGAGAAAGAGAGAGAGAACAGTGTTTGCCCAACGTGTGTTATATATTATACGTACACGGAGATACGCTGAGACTGCAGGTGTGATATAAAGGAAGCCGAGAAGGAGAAGAAGAAGAAGTGCCGAGAAGTAGAAGAAGCGTCGCGAAGAGGAAGTGAGCCATCAAGGTACGTGTTGTGTGTGCACCGTGTCTGCTCGCAAAGCTATATATACTGTGCGTGCGTAGTGTATTGTTGTCTCTTTCCTTCACTGACATATCCTGCGCCCGCCGCGCGCGCGCGCGGTTATGCGTAATGTACCGTACGAAAGTAAGCGAGCGGGCGAGTTCGCGCAGAGTACCTACTCCTTTTATTCATTATCATCGCGGGTTGACTAGGAGGGAGAGACAGAGAGGAAGTACGCGTCGAATGGTGTGACGGCGCGAGAGGATGTTAGGCGTAAGGGCCGTGGATGGAATTTTGAGCAAGTGCTAATTGTATAGGCGGCGGTGGTAATCGGTCGATGTCGCACCGCGTGAATGCGAAATTCGGCGGTTCCGGAGGTGGATGTCGGGGAGAGGAAGGAGAGGGATTATTAGGCGTGTGATTGGAAAATTTTCGGGTAAAGTAGAGCGAAGTACAGAGAAATTTGCGGAAAATTGGTGTAATAAGGTCGGCGAATTGATGAAAAATTGGATTAGTATGTATTATAGTATTAAAAATGTTCGAAGTTTATTGTTAGCTTTCGGAGGTAATGGATGGTCCCTTTTGGATTATGATAAACGATAGGAAAATTTCGGGTAAAAAACGTTTCCGAGCCAGGATATATAATTACCAAAATTAATGATCGTGGGCTCGAAAAAAATCCAAAGTACGAAACTTCCGCTGCTCATCATATTCGAATTTCCAAAAGAAACAATACTCTACTAAACGAAAGACCTATTCTACCACAAGGACATTGGGCCTGTCTTCTTCTCGGCTCCCTAAAAATCCCCGAACCTCACAATTTACACATAACTCGAAAAAATCCCCCCATCCCCCGCGTTCTCCTATACAAACACACTCCACACGGTCGCGTTTGCCGGCAGTCCTCTGAGCGCCCCAGGAATTCACACATAACTGCTATACCTCGCGCGACCTTCAAACCCCTTCTCCCGTCACTTACGTAACCATCCCGCCGGTAATTTTCTCTCTCTTACTCTCTAACCCACACCTCGAGGGCAGAGTCCCCCGAAATGAGCAATTAGTAAAGGGTCGAGGGCCTCCTCCTCCCCCTCCTCCTCCTCCTCCTCCCCCTCCTACTCCTACACATGCACACAGCAGACTAATAAACACGAGATGGAGCTGGCGCGAGCGGCGGCGAACTTCCCGTAAAAAAGTCCCATTCCCACGGTGAACGTTCTCTCTCGCTCGCTCGCGTATATATACACACACACAGTACTCACGAGGTCTAGGGTAAGCGAGCGAGCGCGCGCGCGGTCAAAGTCAGGGCCGAGGTTGGGCAACGCTCTTTCTCTCGAGCGAGCGAGCTCACGTTTTACTCGAGGGAGTTTAGAGCGCCGATTTAACAATTACGCAGGAATTGCGCGAAATGGTAAAAAGCGGAGAGAGAGAGAGAGAAGAGCGATCGCGAGAAATCGCGAGTAGTATAGTCACCGTAAGATCGGTTTTCTCGGTAGCGATCGAGAAGAAGGAGGAAACGGTTGCACGGAGAGAAGTCTCGCGAGTTTCGGCGAGATAGAGAGAGAGGAGGAATATATATAGGGTGAACGGTGCAGGATTGTTCGTCGATTATTGTACGCGGAAAGAATGCGATGCGATCCGCGGGGGATTTTATCGTGCGAATCTTTGTCATTCTTCTGCCTGCGCGAGGAGCAGTTCGGTGAATTCTGACGAAAAAGAAGGTCAGAAATTTCGTTTTACGGCTATCTTTTTCTTTTTTTTTTTTTCAACCGACCAGCTAGAATTTCTGTTTTTGCAGCGTCTATATAATCCCTGCAGCAGCTTTTGAGGAAGGCAACAATTCTTCAAACGCACCATCTCGTTTGTTTACGACTACACGCAAAACTGTAATAATATTCAGGCCGCAGAAAAAGGCCTTCGTATACTCCGCATTACCCGCTTTAATTAGTCGTGAAAGGAAAAAACTATTTCATCCTCGAAATTATAGCCGGCCGTAAACGTTATAACTGGATAAAGTGATGGATTAAAACCGTTAAAGCGATTATTAACTCTGTATTACTACTACCCGCGCGAGTATAGTGCGAGAGGCTGCTGCTGCACTTTAACCGTATATAGTCGTCCTGAAAATCAACCTTGCAACAAAAACGCCTATGCGATAACATCAATCTTCGCTACTTTATTTTTTTTTTTGCATCCTACCCTCTGATTACACCTTCGTATACTACATCGACAAAACGAAGCTTATACTAAAATACTATATACGTAATACGCGCGATTTATCGTAGGAAAATGAAGCTTCAAATCAAACACATAAGATTCCGGATCAAGATTGATAAACCATTATCGGAATTGATATCGCGCATCCCCGTAAAAACACAACTCCTCTCGAGAGCGCAGGAATATCAATTCCACCACGTCGAATCATAAACCATATCCGCCGCCTAGACACGACGCTAGTAATTTAATATCCGACGCCGCGCGTACACTTGAAACCGCAACCTCTCCCCGCAGCACATTTCTTCTCCTTCTCCTTCACCAAAGCCTTCGTGCGTCGCGATTCAGCGAATTTCCGCAGGCAATTTTGCAAAACTCTCCCCAGCTCTCGGTCACGGCAGTTCCGAGAGGCGCGTATAGACGTCTATTCCCCGTGTCGCGCCGCGAGCGCGAGCTTTTACCGGCGCATTGACATTCAGAACAAAAGTAGCGAGCGCGGAGTCGCCGTCGTCGTCGTCGCAGCGCTGCCGGTGAGTTCAACGCGCCTGCGAGCGACGCGCGGAATCTCAACGCGCGCGCAAGCGCAGTGCGTATAGCAGTAGGTAGTACCAGCAGCAGCTTTATGCCCTTTTGCGCTCTCGCTCGCTACCACTCGCGACCTTGAGAAGTGGTGCGGCGCTCGCGCGCTCTTCGTGGAAGAAGAGCGAAGAGGCAGAGAGAGAAGAGTTATTCCCACTCGCGCGCTCTCGTTCCTTCGCCGCCGCGCTCTTTTTAATGAAAGTGGAATCACGGCTGCATAGATCCGCTTTGTTCGCTGGCTATACTCGCTGGCGTTCACTATTCATAGGAGCTTCTTGCGTCGCTGTGTTTACACGCTCGAGGAAGCTCCAAGAGAGAGAGGGCTAATTGCGTGGATGCGTGTCGTAATATTTCGGGGGGACAGTTTTACGACGCGTTTCCCGTGTAGAGCAGAGGAAGCTGTAAAGTCGGGATGGGAGAGAAGGAAAGCTCCTCGCGGTTTTTCTGGGGAAATTCGAAATGACAGGTACCGCCGGCGGATATGCGCGGGGCGAGAAATTGCCGAGATTGTATAATGGGCATGAATATTTATCGGGCGATGGTTGTGGGCCGTGGCGGACGGGGTAAAGAAAGAGAAGGAGGGATACGAGGCAGGCAAAAAAGTGACGGAGCTCGTGTACGTACACGTGTATAATGCATATTTTTCATGCGAATGCCGACGCGAATTCTAAAAATAGCCTCCAATCCGACAACATATTTGTTTCGATAAATGTTACATCATTGGACTGTAAACCTCGGCGTTGCGGGAATACACACACACACACACATATATCCCCCGGTAACAGCCGGCTTAAACGTCAATAATCGCCGACGAATCGGGCGTGCATGCCACTTTTTGTACGCACACACACGCACGCGCGCTCTCTTTCGCTCCCATCGAATAAGACGTCCGGAGTGCCGTATTCGGACGATGATCGAACCTGCTGCTGGGCAATTTACAAAAACCGAGCGTGTATGATTATATACGAATACCTCGCTCGCTCGCTGGCAAAAAGGCAATCGAATTTCCGCAACGTTTTCGGGCCCGGGCGGTAAAAAAAAAAAGGCCCCGAAGAGAGCCATCGTCACGGGCTTTATTTTCGGTAATTAATGCCACGGCGTAACACGGGACTTATCTTTTTTTCCTTTCTCGCCGCAATCGCCGCCCGCATGACTCGGCACGGCCGATTGTTATACGCGCGCACGCGCGTGTCACGTAGGCTAATAGGGAGAGAGGCCCGCCGCGGCGCGAGCACTCGTTATATACATACTACGGAGACCTGCAAAGATTATAGTCAGAGTGTGCGTGTCGTTTCGTCGAGGGGAGAAAGAAAAAAAATTACCTCCTAATTGAAAACCGTCGACGTCTGCTGCGACAACGCGAGCCGACTAATTATCCCCCGCCGCTTCATTAAGTCATTATGGGCCTGCGGTCCGCAGGTATACACAATCACACACACATATACATACGCATGCCATAAACGGAGTGTGAGAGAGAATACCTGATTTCGCGCGGCTAATTAATTAATCGTCGCGACGCGGTCTTCGCGGACTTCGCGGAAAATATCGGGGAATTCGATTGATCATCGATAAAAAGTCGCACACACAAACACACGCACGCGCGGTATATAAGTGTAGCCTTTAACGGTGAATCGATAGTGGCAGGGGAAAAAAAACGAGGGAAGTTGTACGAGGAAAAAATTGGCGGACGCGAGCCGCATACGCGCGCACCGCCGCGAATAATAATCACCGCGCGAGCAGCTACGTACGTACACGTACATACATGCATAAACGTGGGTACGGGATGTGTATATGCAAGTGATATCTTTGGGAATCGGTGAGAGAGAGAGGTTGGTAGGGACATGCGGTAATCTTAATTGCCATTACGGCATGCGCTCTCGCACGAGCAAGCGAAGATCCTAGATCAGATCTTTCTCGCGATTCAATTAAATATACGTTAACTAGGTGCACACAGATACCTCTTCTCCGAACTTTCACATGGTGTACATACACGACGCATACCAGTATATGCATGTGTGCTACACATAGCATGAGCGGCAACAAGAATTTTTAATTGGCGTTTTACCGTGAAATCGGGAAAATCTGAGCGCGCGCACCTCACGATTTCACGCTACTCATCGCCGACTAATCCTCGGATTTCCCTCCATCACCATATCTCTCTCTATATATATAATACGGACCTCATGAGGGAGAAGATAGCCCCGAAACAGAAGCGCACTTGCGCGCGATCGGCCCCATTAAATTAAGGATTTCTTTCCACCGACATCAGCGTGATGCTCGCGCGAGTATATATATATATAGCGCTCACGACCTGCCCCACTATCCTTCCACTTCGCCGCAGCGGAGCGAGAGGAAACTCTCCTTCCCTGAGCGCGCGAGCGGAGGATCTTAGGCGCCGCATGGACGTTGACCCCGCAGCGCTGCTGTTGCTCTGCGGCCGACACTCTACTCGCGCCGCTGCGCTTCTTCAAGAGAGCGTATAGTGGTGGTGGTAGGTAGTGTGTATATGGATGCCCGAGTAAAGGTTTATAGGCGGCAAGGTTGACAGGTGCAGAGGTGCTGCGGAGGGCTTTAAAGTTGGGCGAAGGATTCAATTAGGGATAGAGGAAGAGGGGACAGGGTTGTCAGACGGGTAAGTGTGCGAAAAAGGAGATGGGATAAGGGGGAGGAGAGGGGAGTTCTTAATTATAGGCGTTGGAAAAGTGTTAATGTTGCACTCAGAAAACGATCTAATTCCTGTATCAAGGAGAATATCTGCCTGTCGGAAGAGGATTTCCGCTAAAAATAGGGCCAAGAGGATATCTTCCTACGGAAGGAGGAATCATCTTACAACAGGAATTCAATTTTCCTGTAGCGGGATGATGATTTTTCGCCCAGGACAAAATTTTTTCGCGCAGGAGGAATCCTTTTTTGTCGCACGAAGATTTTCTGGCGAGGAATTTTATTTCAAAACAGGAGGATCGTTTTTCTGAGTGTGATGTGGTTTTTCTTTTAGTGTGGAATGTGTGCGGTTTTTAACAGATGGCGTATTTCGAAAAATATAGCATTTTCTCACAAAACTTCTTTTTACTATTAGAAACTGTTTTAGGTTATCTAATAATATTCCCATTACTCTGGTAGAAATGTTAACCAGAAGCTAGCTATTTTTCAGTTAACTTTGTGGCTAAAAACGAACATTGCTTGTATTTCATAATTATGTACCAGTCCGAAATTAATTATGGCATTTTCACTTCATAAAATATGTATTTTAATTAATGGTAAAACTTTTAGATGAATTATATTATTTTTGAATTATGATTTTTGCTAAAAATGCTTTCATTTAATTAACACGTTTGCTATAAGATATGGCTAATTTTCTACCAGGGTAGCTTAGCAGAAAATCCGTTAATTTAGACGAACTAAAGTTCAAACTATCGAAAATCCTATATATATAGCATTGATGAAGGATCTATCAAAATAACCAAAACCCTCTCAATTAAACCAAAAATCAAACTGTAAAGTACCTTACCAGAACTGAAAAATCACGTATACATAACCAATCAGGATCCACGTCCTTCGCATCGACCCGCGCGATTTTTCCGCCACGCAGCCACCAATCAGCCCGTCGCAGAGATCTAGGAAAAAAAGGATCATAGCGGCTGTGTTCGCAACGGCGTGCAATGTAGATCGGGATCAATAGATCGATAACGGCAGTTCCGCGCGGCGTGCGCGCCTACGAGTGCAGTTTATACCGGGCGCGTTGCAAATTGATCGATTAACGGTTTTGAGGTAGTCCGCGATGAAACGCGATCGCGCGGGCGGGGTGTACACTCTACACCTCGTGTGTTATATAGCTAGAATGCGCGCGGAATCGAGGTCGCAAAGATCGGCCGCGACATTGACGGCATTTTTTTTCTATCGCGTGTACGAGGAAATCCGATAATAACATCGTTCCGCGGTGATTTAATCTTACGTCGAGCTGCGGGGGGGGAAATTTGTGGTTCTTTTTTTGTGGTTGTGTTGCTCGAGGGATGCGGGAGTGAGTTTTTGCGGTGGCAGGGAACCGACGTGTGTATGAAAGGACGATCGAGTTAATAATAGTTGGCGAGACGCGAGAGAACAGGCTAATTGTTATATTACATGAGGAGTGTTGCGCCGAAAAATCGCACGGTCACGCCTCCCTTTTGTGTGCTTGTTGTTACACTCGAGCCTATTTATATAGCTTCGCCGAATAACACAGCCGAAAATAAATTACACGGCGCTCGATGTTCCTAAACAATGATTATTCAATCTATTACAAGCACTATCCGACAGGGGAGAAAAAAACATACACACACATACCAAATAAAAGTCAAGTGTTTGTACACTACTGTATTAAAAATTGAACGAGAGAAGCAAAGTGGTCCCGGAATTACCATAACGCCGCGTCACGTCGACAAAAGGCATCGTCGTCTCTATCGGCGAACGCACGCTACATTACCTCTTCGCGATGGAATTTCGTTATATAACTTTTTTCCCGACGAGATGACGGGTGAGAATGCGCGTATACATGTATATAGAGGCTTGATGCTTTTATAATTCGCTGCGTAAAACTATTAATCAAGCATATACGCTTGTCACCTTGCAATATTGAAACGTACCAGAGAGATATATGCGTCGCGAGTGACGCCTCGCAATTTCGTATTATATTATTTGCCGGGAACGGATATATATTGCGGTAATGGAAATGTTTAGCGGTGAATTATGGTAAATTTGAATAGCAAAGTGGGCAGTGTGTTTTAAATAAATGAATTTTAAAATGTAAGGCAGAGGGGTTTACGCGTTTTTAACAACGGATCTTATGTACTAAACATTCACCTCAACCCGTAAGTAAAACCGTTTTAGGCACGTGCGAATTAAGCTAAAACGCGGCTTTACAAGTACAACCCAGATTCCAGAAACAGTGCGAAACACCGCGAGAGAGAAACAGAGAAAACCCTTTCCTTCTCCTCCTCCTTCTACACGAGAAAGCACTGCCGAGGTCTCTCTCCCCCCGGTACAAGAGCCGGCATCACGCAGCAGCTGCGGCTCTTTCTCTCTCGAATGCGAGAGCGAACCCGTTACAGTTAGCACACTCGTCGCGCTCGCCTTTTTTTCTAAGCGCTCGCGCGGAAACCCCCAAAAAAGTCCGCGGAATCCACATGCAAATGTCCTCGTGCAATGCCGATTCCGCGCCGATACAATCGATCTTATGTGTATATATATACACCTGTGCATTTTTCGTACGAACGCGTGTGTGTAGCGCGTGGAGGTAAAAGAGTGCGGAACGTAGGCTGGAATTCGGAATCGGCGCTGCTGCGCTCTCGGGGTACTTAGAGGGGAAAAAAAGAGTCGCAGCTCGCGGAGAGATAATGCGGAAGACGAGCCGGAATGAAAACAGTCGCCGTGTATTTGCGGCGAAGAGAGAGAGGAGAGACGTACACGCGGAGTGTGTCTAGAGACTTAGTGGACCGCGCAACGGAACGCTGCATTTTAACACCGTTACACTTATGGCTCTCTCTCAGCGCGCTCGCGCGTTATCTCTATCCCACACACACATACGCATATATCGCCGGGGAATCATTAAACTCTCGGCCGTTAGCGCCTCGAAAACGAAAACCTTCCGGGAATTTTTACTTTTCCTATAGACATTATTACGTGTATTCCAGCCCCGCGAGAACCGGCGAGCCAATTATCTTAATTAAGGCGTGACGCGAATTTCTGCGATTGCCTATATATATACACACGCATATATACACGGCACCGTTACTTTTTTCGCGATAATCGAGAGATGTGAGGGCAGAGATAGAACCTCGCCTAGGCAGTAGTTTAGTACAGGCCGGCGCCCAATTTTTCCTGATTTACGAATTAACAGCATCGTAGCGGTAAATTCGGCTGTACCGTTCCACCTCCTCCTACTTCTTTAATATATAGACGCCGCCTGCGCGTGGCACACGCGCTTCGATTCTTTTCCACCAGAAAGAAGATTGGCCAAGCGCTCGCTCGCGCAAAGTTTCTTGGTTGACCGATGATGACTGATAGAGCGGGGCGCCGTTGCTCGAGCTAAATTCCGCGAGCGTTCGCGTCGGGCATGAATTATGAGCGTAATCGCCTATAGAGAGAGAGAGAGAAAGAGAGAGTCTGCGAGAGGTCATTAGGAGAGAGGTTGTGGGTGTAATTAAGACGTAGGCGATGCCCATGAACGGGGGCGGCTTATTAAAGTTGAATTAGTGACATTTTAGCGGTAGTCGGCAGCGCCGCGATGATGCGAATGCTATTCATTCGGATTTACAGTTACATTTACCTATAGAGAAGTGCACGTGTGCTTATGTGTAGAAAAGAAGAGGAGTCATCAGTGCGAATTGGGGAAGGAATCGCACGCGCGTGACCCGAATTACGTCGTCGCGGCTTCGCTAATTTGATATCGCGGGATAGATAATGGGATGAATTAATCCTGGAGGAGATTACTGTTACTCGTAGGCACTTTAAATCTCTCACGGAATGAAAGAGAGAGAGAGAGAGAGAGAGAGAGAGAGAGAGAGAGAGAGAGAGAGAGAGAGAGAGAGAGAGAGAGAGAGAGAGAGAGAGAGAGAGAGAGAGAGAGAGAGAGAGAGAGAGAGAGAGAGAGAGAGAGAGAGAGAGAGAGAGAGAGAGAGAGAGAGAGAGAGAGAGAGAGAGAGAGAGAGAGAGAGACGAGTAATCGAGTGTTCGTGCAAATGCGCGTATAAATTAACCTTCTGCGAATTCAAGGCTGAACTTGTGCAGTTACGCGTATATAATATCTAGAAATGACCTAATCCTTTAAAAATGCCGAATCATAAAGAAAAGAACGCCACGCGAGGAGATCCAGTTATTACACAATACCCGTTAACAGTTGCCATTAAAATTTCAACGACGCCAGTCATCAGCATGAACTTCATATTCCAAAAAATGTATCTACAGCACACTCGCGCGTAATCAGCATTCGCTTCACGCATACCCAGCCACGTATATATGCTAATCTCCCTCTCTCTCTCTCTCCTGCTTTTTTCCTCTCTCCAAACTGACCTAACGGATGCGCTCGCGGAACTTCTTCTTCGCGCCTTGGCTCGGCTCCAGCCGTGTGCTTCACCTTCGCGCCTGGTCTCTTTTATCTAACACCCGGCGCCTGTACGCGACAACGACGTGAATATTCAAGCGCTCCACATTTTTCATCACCACCGCCGCCTGCGTCGTCGCGTATACGCATCCCATTAAAAGAGAAGAAAAGAGGTAATCGAACGGAAACATATATAATCGAATAGCCCACAGCGCACCGGCGCTCGGCCTACTTCCGAGCGTAGGCGGCAGCGCCGGCGTCCACTCGTGTGTGTCTAGTGTGTCTATATGTATACACAGAGATACGGAGATCGCGATAAAGCGCATATAAGCTCTGGGAATATAAAGCCGCGGCCGTCTCCTTATTACGGGGCAAGGTTATATACACCGCGCCGCTTTGTGTTACGTGTGTGTATATGTAGACTGGTTGCGCTGTGTCACGGACGGAGGGGCTCGTGATAAAAGTCCGCGTCTCAATTAAACGCGCACGCGAGCGCAAAGTGACTCGCGATTGAGCGGTAATAATCGGCCCGCGGACGGGAATAGAATGAAGAGAGCGAGAGGTGGGTCGAGAGTGTACAACAATGGATAATGCGGATGGCACGAGCGAGCGGGTTCTTTTGTGATGCGAGGGATAAAGGAGCGGATTAATTTTTTTTCTTTTTGTTTCATTTCGGGGTGGAGCGTCGAGCGCTTAGCAGCGATTGAATTTACCAAATCTTCCGATAACCCTTTTTAAATACGAGCGATACAGGGCACTCCTAACTGTTTCGTATAGACGTATAGACGACAAGTGGTTTCGAATCATCGGTATAAATATTTGAATGTATGAATTGTGTATGTATAGGTGTATGTATGCATATGCTTTTATCCATTTTAGCTCGGATAACACTCGGTTTCCGTAATTAGCATCATTGGCATCGATACACTTATTTAGCATTTGCAGTGTTCGGAATGAAAAAACAATCACTTACGCGGCCCATTATTATACAGTGCGCACACTCTTCCACTGCGCTCGGGCACACCTAATAAAACGAAAGTACACGTTCTGGGAGCCAATAACCGTTCTCGCTCCTTCTCTCTCCCTCACGAAGAATCCACACCTCGCTCTAATTGGATGAAAGCACCTGCACAGCCTCATATAGCAGCTGAATACCGATCTCCCGCGCGCACTAAAGCTGACATAACGAGCTCTCGTCTCTCTCTCTTTCCACCGGCCGTACAAATTTCCACGCATCATTGTTCAAAAATAGACTCGGCTAACCGTGAAAAATGCGCGCGGCTATATATATATACATACACATAGAAGGCGGCTCGAATCATGTTTTATTCCGCTCGCTTTCAGAAACAAATGCCCGGGGCTTAAGCAGCCACAGAGCGCTCTTAACAGTACTTTACCGACTCGCGCCGCTGCTGCGGCAGCAGCGAAATTTCACAGTCCGCTCCTCTCGTCGTTGTTCTCTTTCTCTTCTCTCTCTCTCTCTCTCTCTCTCAATGCACATACATTAGGCCCGGCCGTTTGTGTCTGTACCTATATATACACACGCATACACATACAATTCCGAGCAGTCCGTAAAACGAGCAACCGCGACTACTACTACTGGCAGCGATTTTCACAGTCGCTTTTTCCGCGCGCGCGCACGCAAATTGCCATTAGTCCGTACGGTGGGACCACCCAGCGCATAGACGCTTCGGTGTACGTGTATTTATACCAGTAGCGCCGGTGTGCAACCTTGAGCCAATACCGCGCAAGAAGAGCAGGAGAACAATCCCCCGGCGCTGCTGCCAGTCGATCGTGAATAATAAAGCTGCCGCGCTACGGACACGGGGGCATAAATATGAGAGAGAGCGAAAGAGCGCATACCCCGGCTTATATTCTTTTTCCATACGCAAATCACCCGACCTGTACACGTATATAATGTATATGTACGGAGAGACAGAGACCGCTTTAATTGACATTCTACGCGCGCTCACGTTTTCGTGACCCATTTGCCGTCTCGTCGTCCGCCCGCATGACTCTCGATCCCCGTGTAATACGGTATGGTTCTTGTATGTATAGCTCTCGATATACGTGCACTCGGGCCCCGGGTACATATAACGAGCCGAGGACACGTATGTTGTGTTGCATAGGGATATATCTCGCTACGAGCGCGGGATTTGGATTCCTCGCGATATTTCGCTCAAGGGGATTGATCATTCTTCTTCTTCTGTCGTCGTTGTTCGCCATTACTTTTAATTAGGTAGAAGGGAGACAGCGCGCGGAATGACGTATGTGGCGCAGAGTGTGATGGCACGTCAAAACGCGCGCAGGAAGGGGAGGGAGTAGGATAAGTAAAGGTTATGCGCGATGGGTTGTAATGAGAGGTGGAGGAGGAGGAGGACGACGGGTGTAGGTCGTTGTTGTGGGCGGACTGGATTTTTGACCTTATTATTTTTGCACGATAGCGAATGGCCTGTACGAGAGAGAAAGAGAGAAAGAGAGTCGGAGCCGTGAGATAGGCGTTCGGCGTGAATGACCGTTTAGTTCCGATGGTCCCGTGCGATAGGATTATATAGGATAGCGTACAGTAAACGTGAATTAATACGGATTTAACAATTTACAAAACGCTCATTGTGTACCGGGGGATACAACATCCTTTATGGTAAAAATGACGACTACGAGAACGCCAATTCGCGCGCTAGGGTCACTTTTCTATTATATACCAGGATACATTAAACGTGTACTCCTATTTATTACCCCGTTCCTAAACGATACACTTACAAGCCGACCAGTCACGACTTCCTCAAGTTTCGTTCACCTCGAATTCTCCTAAGCACATAATACCCCTCCCCCTCAGACAATAGTATAACTTTACACTCCTATAATACTTCTACCGGTAAGATATACCATACACATCTCCCTTCTTAGCCCATAAACATTCAGCCGCTTCGGAATTACATGCACGGCTGAGTAGCATCATAATCTGCATGCACATTTCATCCGCTCTTTCTCCGATCTATACGATCGCTAGAATGAGGAACGTTCCGCGCGCAGCAGCGCAACAACTCTGCGGGCCGCGCGGAGCGCGATAAATATCGCGTCGCTTTTAAAGGCTCGACTGCGCGCGCACAACCGAGAGTCTCGAAAAACCGCATCGCGAAGGGCAAAAAACAAGGAGGAGAAGAGAGAGGAGAGAGAAACGGAGAAAAGTGAAAAAGCGAGGCGAAGAAAAGTCGTACTGGCACAGCGGATGTTTCGTAACCCGCGTCTTTTTCCACCTCTCGCGCAAGAGTGAGGAATAATGATCGAATCTTCTTCGGGTATTCCTTGTAATCTTCTTAAAAAAATAATATATGTATTGACATAAAATTATACCCATATATTTTATTTTATTGGAATAAACAGGCCAAAGTCCTTTAGAAAATACAAAAAGGTACAAACGTAGAGTACAGTTTAGATTAAATAGAGGCGCAAAATGTAATCTTTACAAGAGTAACGAAATATGGTGAGAGCACATGATTAGTAGAATTTTAACAACTCAGGTTTTAACAATGTCTTAACCAGAGTGACTGAATTAACGGAATTTAAATCAGCAACTTGAGAGTTCCATTCTCTCCTTAATCTGTACACACAGTTATAGTAAACATGTAATCATGCTTGCACCCATCAACATCAAGCCTTTCAACATTTCTAATTGCATACGTACAAGACCCAGCTCTAAATAGATCATTTACTTTTAGATTTGGGACTACGTGTTAACATTTTATGTACAAAAGTTAGATCATTTAGACAATGCATTGATTTTATTGTGAATAAATTAAATATTCTGGAAACTTGACCAAAATCGTGGTCAAATCTGGTCATTGGTATATAGAATCTGTATGAAAAATGTCTTAAGAACGCATGCTACACTGATTCTAACTTTCTTATAGCTTATAGCTTATGGTGTACGGTGTCCAAATTGCAGATGCATACAACAAATTTGGAACTACAGTGCAACCCCGTAATTAGCGTACCTAGGCCCGTAAGGGGAAGAATTTTTTACATAAACGTATACCCCCTCCACGCACTTTTCCCTCGAGTATCTAGCGCTTTCTGTCTCTCTCTCTCTTTCTTCAGCGCGTGACATCTCAATAAGCGTTCTGACGATCGTCAGTTTGTTTACAACATTGAAGTGCACGTAATACAACGTTTTGAGAGTGAATATCGTTTACAGTATAGGAAATTGTGCTGTGCATAAAAACTTATACTTTTAAGAATATTTAAGTGTACGTGTGTTGATTAAAATGAAATTTTTCTATTAAAAAGTCTCTTCTAAACTCTGTTTTGCTTGGCGCACTTATTGAGAGGACAGGTGTGAACTCTAACTCGAGCTGGTAATTTAAGTCGGAGTGGGGATACCCTGTTCTTAGAATTGAGCGAGAAACTAGGGAAACGAGCTTACTGCGAGGGCGCTTATTCCGGGATTGCACTGTACTCAAATTTTAAATAGATGAATGAGAGATGTTGCGCTATTAAAAAACTTGGTATTTCTTTTCATAAATCCAAGGACTAAATGATTTATTAACAGCTGATTCAATATGCTCCTCAAATGAGAGTTTTGTATCATACTCCAAGATCTTTAATAGATTCAACTCTGTCAAGTATCTGAGAATCAATAAAATAATTATAAAATTGACAACTGACCCCTTTGCGAAAAGAAATAACCTTACATCTTGAATGGTTCAAAACTAAAGCATTATTTTTGTACCACGTCCCTAAATTATTCAGTAAAGCTTGGATTAGTTAATTTAACCGTCGTAAAGCATTTTACATCGTCGGCATAAAGTAACAAATTAAAATTTGAGGTTACATAGTGTATGTCATTAACAAACGCAATAAATAATAACGCCCCTAAGTGCGATCCTTGAGGGACATTCGATGTAGTTATAAAACTGAACGGAAACGTAACTATTAAATCTAACATAATTTATTCTCTTCGTTAGGTGCGACGCTAACCAATTCAACGCGCTGCCTCTGATGCCAACGTTGTACATTTTACTCAAAAGTCTAGAATGATTAACCGAGTCAAAAGCCTTGCTAAAATTTAAATAAACTGCATAAACTTGCTCTCTATTTTCCAAAGCATTTCCGATAAAATCATTATAAACAAACAAATTAGTTATGGTTGATATTTATTAATTATTGTACATTACGTACCTGCGTTTGATCTACATTTGTAAAAAAAATCATTCAGAGAAATGAGACAATTCTGATCTATAAGCAAACCATTGAATATAGAAAATTTTATTATTATAGCAACCTCCGCATAAGTTGTCTGAATGAATTGAACTGATGGCCCGAGGCAAGTAAGGTCACCATCTCTTCTTGATGCATTGAAATTAAATTCTCATACTGGTTACGAAAATGATCAAAACACAAAAATTGAATTGCAAAAATGAAATTTTAATGATTATTATATTTGTCATTGTTTAAATTGACGAATTATAATTAACCTCTAGGCTGCCGGAAAGCCTAAATATAGGCTCTACCTGTGATCGGAACATTGTATACGTTATATCTAAGACATAGTGACATGGTTTGGACATTTCTTAAGGGGATTAAAGCCCTTCAAATCTCGGCAGTCTAAAGGTTAAAAGATTCGATTATTACTTAAACACACCACATCAACTGGTGAATAGTTATTAGCATTTTCGAATCAATAACGGAGCAATTTAATTGGTTCAATTGATCCAATATTGACATTTTTTTAAATATTCTCCATCTATTCATTCTCCTCTATCCATGCTTCAATGACATCCGGCACGGCTTATCACAATTTTTGTGTTTTGATCCTTGTAAGAAAAGTAGAATAGTCACAGATGAAGTGCCTACTCCCACCTATCATGAACGGGTTGGCATTATAGTTGCTCCGATAATGAGGTTACCGCCTCTCAGTAGATACATTACCCATAGCATTGTAATTTATGAGTTTCAGAACATGCCCGTCGTTACAAAAATTTGGTCTTAGAAATTGACTTAGCAATAGGCAAACATCGACCATGTTTGACTTTGAAATCTAAATAAATAACCGATACAAACGCACTGTGACGCTATCTCGTTTATGCAGGCGTTCACGTGATCTAAACATTGAATATTTCAAATGTTTGTTAAGAAATTCTTACACAGGTATATCCCGGCGAGAGTGCATGGTATTTCCGATCGTTCCGTAAGTGGCAGTGTCCCTGTAATAACGCTCTGACGATACACTCAGAAAACAATCTTCCTGCTTCAAAGAGAATCTGCCTGTAGCAGGAGGGTTTTCCGTTAAAAATACCGCCTGGAGGATTTCCTCCTGCTTTGGGAGGAATATCTGCTCGGGAATGCTGTACTACATCAGGAGGCATTTCTCCTGCAGTAAACAGTATTATTATTTGGTACCAGGAGGAAAGCTCGTTAATGTAAAAAATATATTAATTATACAATTAGGCTTGTATACACTTACGTATTGCACGAAATATTTCAAATTATAAGCTAATATGAAGAAATAAATTCCGGAAATACTACACAGTTCCTGAAAAAACTTTTAAAAAACCTGATAGAAAACTTGAAAAATCCGCGACTGAGAATCGAATCGATAACCTTTAGATTAGGAAGCCAAGGTCTTAACCATTCGACCACGGAAGCCTTTGACTAGCAATACCAAAAAAAAGGAATATATTTAACGAATAATCCTCCATTATCAAGGATTATATTATATTATAATCACCCTGCATCAAAACATATAATCCTCCCAGTTATCTAATCATCTTATCTACTTATATTTTCATGTTATCTTTTTATCCTCATGTTGATTTGTTATCTTTTTCGTTATCTTTTTATCTTAATCATCTTGATACAGGAGGATCATTTTTCTAAGTGTACGCATGAATATAAGGGCGGAATGGTTAGCTTGAGTCAGATGTGTCGTGTACTCGCTGTAGTTAGTAGCAGACGAGGGATATCTCTCTACCTCGGATAATCTAATATAAGTGATTATATTAAATAAATTTAATTTATTATTTATCAATATTTTAAATTCATTAGATAATAATTTAATTAATAAAAAGTTTATTATTTGTATAACGAGAAGAAATTAACCAAAAAACTTTAGGTAAAATAATAATTACACAAATTGAACTAATTCAATTGAATGAAAAATTTACATTTCGTAATCTTAGAGAATAGTACGACAAATTAATAACCAATGGATCATTTCCTATTAATTTTTAGCACTCACTCAGAAAACGATCTTCCTGTACCAACGAGCATCTGCTTGTCGGGGAAGGATTTTCAATTAAAAATAGGGCCAAGAGAATGTCTTCCTATGGAAGGAGGAATCCGCTTGGTACAATGTTGCATCGCGATACGAGGAATTTCTCCCGTATATATAATAATTATTAACAAATAAATAAATAATTAATGTAAAAATTGAATTGTTATACTTGAATGTAATAAAAAGACTTTAGTTATTTTAAATATTTATATTAGTCCTAGTATCATCTGTTATCAATAATATTTGTCTTACACTGCAATTTTATGATATTTATAAAATATAGTTTTGCGGACCTAAGGTCCAAAATATCATTCCTCTATTATTGACACATAATATTCTTGTATCAAAACGTAAAATTCTCCTCCTGCAGGAGGATTAGCATCCTATGACAGGAGACCACGATTCCTGTAATCAATGATTCTACCACATGGGAGGAATTCCTTTTTATTGCAGGAAGATTTTTTCGGGAGGAATTCTATTCTGGTACCGGAGAATCGTTTTTCTGAGTGCTGTATTTCTCCACATCGTTCCATGTCGCGAAGCAATTTATCGAGTGTCAGTTCCATCCAAGCGGAGAGAACAGTGCGCGAAAAAATTTCCTCCTGAGCGAAAAATCATCGTCCCGCTACAGCTTGACTTCCTGTTATAATATAATTCCTTCTTCCATAGGAAGATATCCTCTTGGCCCTATTTTTAGCGGAAATCCTCTTCCGACATTCACAGGATTTCTCGTTGATACAGGAAGATCGTTTTCTGAGTGTAAAGTTAAAAATGCGAGTACGTTCGCCGGATAAACGGGTATAATGTATGATATCCTCAACGTGAGGATGGTAACAACAAGTACGGCAGTGTGGTGAAATTTTTTATTTAACAATTGTGGACGACTGCTTTCTGACAACAATTATTATCCTCAATCACGCGTAGTATATCGAACGAGGCATTCTACTACTAGTCGTCACAATCCGCGTCGTTCAAATCGAAATCATTCTCTTTCTTCAAACGGAATGCCTTTATACTGAAACGTGTAAATCAATTGCTTCTTCATAGAGGAATCTTTGTAACGGTGAACAAAATTTTCGAGACAAAAATATTTAAAATGATATTTTAAGACGATGTATGTTGAAATTTGTCGATTTTGATAAAAATTTTGTTCGTGTCTGTATGTGCGTATGTGCGTGCGTGCGTGCGTGCGTGCGTGACCGATTTTTGTCGGATAAAGCTTATTCTCTTCGTCTCGCGAAAAAAACTGGGCTCACTGACTGATTTAAGTTTCTATCTTTTTTCTTTATAACCAAAAAACGAATTTTGCGTTTTTTTTATTTTTTCATATGTTACAGTTAATATTATTTAACAATATAAACTTTTATACCACTCTAACCTCAAAATCACAACTTTGGTATGATTTTTCGGCGCTCGTGGTATAAAATACCGTTCGAAACGAGTGCGGAAGTTGATTATTTACTTCATGTGACTTTTCGCACTCGCTTCGCTCGTG
This sequence comes from Torymus aiolomorphi, assembly GCA_036365515.1. Taxonomy (NCBI): domain Eukaryota; kingdom Metazoa; phylum Arthropoda; class Insecta; order Hymenoptera; family Torymidae; genus Torymus; species Torymus aiolomorphi. The sequence goes on from CM070873.1 coordinate 259,257,536, forward strand.
CGAAAAATGTCACCTGAAGTAAATCATCACCTTCCGCACCAATGTCGAAATGTACTATTCTTGAAAAGTCTTTAAATTACCTACATTTTCTTTTTTTTAATTTTTAAATTGTCTTTATATTTCATTTGTTATTAAGGAAAATGTTTTTATAATTCATAAATTAATTTCTCATAAATATTTGATTGATCGACTTAAAATTTTAACCACTCATTGAAGACTATATTTGGTTAAAATTTCAAGATATTATCATCATTTATTTTTTAGAAAAAAAGTTGTTTTATAAAAAAAAAAAGAATTTTCGTTGTCGCACGATAACAAAAGTAAAAATCAACTAATCGTCCTGAAATTTGGCGGAGATATAGCCTTTTTATATCTTCGAACTGAGTTTGTTGCCCAAAAAATCGGACTATTTCTTTTCGGCCTTTTGGCTAATATCGAAGAGTATGAAAAGTGCTATTAGAACGCTTGAATGCAGGGAATCCGTCGGCACTCATACTACCACAAATCATTAACCTTTAGAGGACCGGAAAGCCAGTATACTGGCTCAACCAATGTTCGACACTTTACCCATGATGAATCCATGATATGAGATACCTTTTTTATGGGTTTTCTATGGGGGATAGAGCAGCTCAAATCCCGGTTCTCTAAAGGTTAAAAAAGAGTTTTAAATTATTACTGACCGAAAAAATTTAAGGAAGCTCTGTGCCAATGTATTGGCAGCGGTTTTTTCATTGACAATACTTTTCGTAATAGCGATGTTAGTTAAAAATCTCTTTTATACCACTCTAACCTCAAAATCACAACTTTGATATGATTTTTCGGCGCTCGTGGTATAAAATACCGTTCGAAACTAGTGCGTAAGTCGATTATTTAGGTGGTGTGGCTTTTTCGCACTCGCTTCGCTCGTGCAAAAAGTCACACCAGCTAAATAATCGACTTCCCCACCCGTGTCGAAATGTACTATTATAACATTACAGTAATGAATCTGTAATAATAATAATAGATGATGGAAATAGGAAACCGATGTTGTACATGAAATAAACAAAGTAAACAAAAAATTAAGATTGGATAACCTACACGCGCAATCTCTTGAGCGCGACCTATGCTAGAGGACCCTAATAAACCCGGCGATCGCGCGCGCGTGATTATCGTCATTAACTCTCTCGAAAATGTGTAACGGTGCGAGAGAGAGAGAGAGAGACCCAAGCAACACGCGCGTCGTCGTCGTCCGCTACAAGCGTTAGTTTACGAACCAATTAATCACACCTGTGTGATATTAAGTGCGCGTGCGCATGCCACGACGAAGCAGCACCGCGGCAAACTCTTCGAGTACCTAGACAGACTCTCTCGGCGAGGAGTATTATCCTGCGAGGAGCGGACGTAACGGGACCCTATAGCGAACGCGAAAGAATAGCCAGTAGAGAGAGAGGTTACGAGAGCTGGGCCATGACTCCGCCGCTCCTTCCGTCCGTTCGCCTCGCTTCGCCAGACTGCCGTGCTTTTTTCAGTAGTAGTAGTGGGTGTCTCTTTTTGTGGGTCGAGAGTTAATCTCTTGCGTTACGCACGCGCACTAAGCGGTACGTGAAAAATAGTGGCTTTATGTACGCGCATCCAAAGTTTTCACTGCTACAGGGGCAAATTAAAATCGTATTAATGTAGGTGGAAGGCTGCACTACGTTATAAATGCGTTTTTAATTAGGTCGCGGTGCACAAAGACAATTTTCTTGCATGTCTCGTCTTTCTTTCGTGCTTCGGAAAAGGAGTCAATGGTCTCTGCGGCGACGAAAGAGGATAAGAGGGAGGGAGATGGAAAGCAAGCAATTACGTGGCTAATTCGATGAGCATTACATTCGCAACCTTTCAAGAATGACAGTGGACGCGATCTCAATGCCAAAGTCGCGCGCCGCTGGATAATTGATTCCTCGAAATCGATCGGTCGAAAAAAAATAGTCTCTTCCCCTTGGTCTTCATTACCAGCTCCGCTGCAACTACAACGACAACAACTACCGTGCAGTGTATAAACCGCGTCTCTCTTGCGTGGCGTCCAATTACGGACGAAACAAGGGCGGCAATTTACCCCTTTGTAGTAACTTGAGCGCGCGCGTGCGCATTCGAATTTCGGCATTCATCACGCGCCGCCGGTGTGTATAACGACGCGGCGCGAACGAGAGAGGCGAAAGTGAATAACGATCTCTCTCTAGCTACGCTTCGCGCTTCTGCAGCAACGACGACGACGACGATGATGATGACTTGGCTCGCGGGGGTATATCAGCTCGCCGTTTTTTACCCCTCTCCAAATACCTCTCTCGCTCTCTCTTCGTATACCCGCGAGCCAATAAATACGCTTGTCAGCTTATTTCAGAGGGCCTCTTCTTCTTCTTCTTCTTCTTCTTCTTCTTCTTCGCCTTCTTCTCGGCCGCGTGCATTTTTGCGCGCAAGAGTTGAGTTTCTTACGGCGGGAGTAACCGTAAATTCAATAGACTATGAAAGCACAGAAAAAGACGCCTGCGTACGAAGAGAGCTAGCGAGCTAGGGAGCGGAAGGGCGCGGAGGTGGAAGATTATTAGCGCGAGCGTTTATTTTCGTCTCGCGAGAGAGGGACGACAGGGGTAGTATATATACGTGTTTGTCTCGCTACGTTAGCCTCTCTCGCGGTTTTATGCGATTACACAGAGGATGCTGTAGATTATGTTTTTGCCCCGCAAGAAGACAGTGTTTTCAGTACGTTTCTTGTTTTTGTCGAATGACCAATGCGCGAGAGCTATAGCTTCTGTCTTCGCAGTGGAGTTACATTGTAGGAAAAAATGAATGCGATTTGCAGAATAAAATAGCTATTAGAAAAGGCGTCAGTTATCAGTATGAAAGTATTAGGGATCTTTGAGTAAAAGGAGACGAAAAAATCAATTTTTTTCTTGCCATCTTGGGAAAAAAGTCTAAAAAGCCATCGAATCGAATTTAAGGCCGAACAAAGCGTCCTAAAAAGATAAGGAATCTCTCGACTGCTGCGGTCACGCTGTGTTTCAATCGGCCGAGAAGCATCGGCGAAGATTAGATCACCGCAGAAAGAGAGAAGACTTATTGGGCCGCAGCTCGGCTCATGGCTCTGGATAAGTACAGTTCCTGGTTTCCAGCGAACGAGATTTCACACTCTCCGTGTCCCCTTTTTTCCGCTCCCCTTTTTCCCCTCCACCGATAAAACGGTTTTCAACGCCTTTTTATCGCCGCACTTTTAATCCGACCGTCCTTCTATAGCTCTCGAAGGCGCGCATACATACGTTAATTTAATAAAACTAACTTTAACGGCACGCTGTCGTAAACTACGCGTCGGATAAGATCATCGGGGAATGCACTCGACGGCGTCGTCGTCTCTAAGTTATTCAAAGCGAATGCATAAACCCGCTGGCGATTTACGACGTTTCCGCGTCGGCGCGGACGCACGCGTCACTAAATAAATCCAAAAGCACACGGTTACACCTATAAACGTCAAAAAGAAGTCCACGGAGAGGGCATGCGGTATTCCTAAACGCATCATTTCGCCCGCGCCCTGTAATCCACGAAGATCCGCGTGCGTGCAACCAGTTTCGCGAACGGTACACACTCGCTTAGAAGAGAGAGAGAGAGAGAGATGAGGAAAGAAAAATCGTTGCGAGCGAGCGAGCGATTAGCCTATACGACGCGCATCCGTCGTCGGAAAAACGAAAAGCGCGGCGGCTGCGGCGCTTCCTCGGAAAAATCCATAACTGTATCTCGAGCTCGGCCATTAACCGGTAGTAACCGCCGCATATACACGCGTGCGCGTACATAATAACTCGCCGGGTAGCAGCACCGGCGTCGTCGCGTCGTTTCGATTTTTCGCAATTAGATTATCCGCTCTCTCCCTCTCTCGCGAGCGATCCTGCGAGGGGCAAAAAACCTGGACTGCTGCAGGAATCCCGACGCGCGGGTTTAATTATAGAAGCGACGCAGAGATATCCTGTCCCGCAGGAGGGAGAGCGAGAAATATGCGCTGCAGTAGGCGAGAACGAGAGAGAGGGACTCCGGATCTTCATTAATCGCGTCGTAGAGGTAAAGTCCTATACTCCCGCGCCAGCAGGAGAAGGTGAGAGTATTAATGTACGGCTGAGTTGGCGAAGTTACGCGAGCGCGCTTGCGCGTTTATCGCGGATATTAATTTGGCAGAGGCTGAAATAGATCCGAGGGAAAGAGCGAACTGAAGTGTCGGGTGAGGAATGCGGAGGAGATGAATAGCTGCGAGGGGTGAGAATGATGATGGTTGATTAGTTTTTGCGGGACGCAGGCGCGATTGGTTTCAACGAGGATCATCACGCGATTGGAATATCGATTCCCCAGGGATTAATCAGCCGCGACGATTTATTTAGAGGGATATCGTAGGCCACGTTTTTAATTTTAATCCATTACGTAGTTATGCGCTTTATATCTGCACTTTAGCGGGAGATTACATATAAATTACTCTTAATCGTGAAGCTCAATTCATTATACTTCGCTATAAACTTAATAAGCTTATGGGGAACTCTCAACCTTAATAATACAGCATCAAAACGTCAGCTCGAAATTGACGCCAATAACACTTGACACTGAAATTTCATTATTAATCATCGACCCACGCGCACCGCGACAATAAAGTCGTCCGAGACAGATAGCCCATTACGCCTTAAAATATTCACCCATCAAGCCAACCAACCAACCGCCTAATCAAAAAGAATATCCGAATTAATAAAAAATATCTTCATCGCACCCGAAGATTGCCTCATAAATAACCAGCCACCGCTCTGCAATTGATATCCCTCCCAACCTCCCAATCAGCCTTCCTTGTTTCCAATTAATATGGAAATCCCTGCGCAACATTGTCATCTTCGTCTCGTCACGATCGCGGAAAAGCATCCCCCGTCCTCTCCTGCTATATAATACAACCACCGCCGTCGGAGCTTAACAATAATGGTTCCCGCCGGGCTGTCGCGCGCGCCTGTACGATGATTACAGAGCGCGCGAGGCGCGCCAGGCGCTAGTCTGATCACAGGGGACAGAAAGAAAAGCGCGCGAGAGCAGCCGCGCGACTAATCGCACTCGAGGTGGTGTACGTGAGAGAAGAAGAAGAAGAAAAAGAAGAAGCTGTAGAGATAAATCGGAGGTAGAGAAAGAGAGAGGGAGGAAAAATGCAAAGAGCGGAGAGTAACGCGAGAGGTGGCATTGTACGGGGTAATCGTGGTTATTCGTCAGAGTGCTGCTGGTGCTTCGAGCGCGTAACGCGAGAGTCAAGGTTTGAAGCTAATTAATGAGCGCGAACGTGCCGTGTTTTATTAGTCGGCGGATAGGTAGCTTTTTTCTTTCTCGTTTGTTTGAGGAAGATTGTTTAGATATATGTATTATATAGAAAAAAAGAGCGTCTTAATTGAGCGATTACGTAGGCTAATTCGAAATAATTGGCACGGAGAGGCGCTAATTATGGAATTTCAAATGAATACATATACAGTGAACCAGAATAAACTTTACGCTAGCCTGATCGTGTATACGCCGCGCGCGAGCCTCGCCCCTCGTAATTTATGTAACTCCAGGAGCATAATATAATACCCTTCGGGGGGGTTCGCAGATATATATTTTTTTTCTAATTTAACGATTCAATTCGCGCAGGCGCTCGCTACGGTAGCGCTACCATTATACATGCATGAGCCACCACCGCGTTTAGTTAGACACGAGCGTACTACAACTAAATTGAATCTCCACTGTGGTTCTCGTCCACTTTTTCTATACACTCGTGAAAATTATGCTGGAAAACCTGTTTCCTTCAATAATTAACTCCGCGTACCTCAACCTCTGCAGGATTAATCCAACGCGTACCCTCTCGTATAAACCTATGCGTGAAAGCCCGTCACCAGCCGTCATGAAAACGACACTGCGCGACCTCTCATTTCACCTGTTCCTCACCGGAAATTACACGAACGTCACACCACGTGTCCCATCCGAATATAACATTTTCCCTCATAGCTCCTTCTCCCTCCCCCTCCCATTAACAAGCAACAAGCCCCGTCTGCAACGCTGCTCGCGCAATCAACACGCGCGCCTCCGCTGATTTATAGATGCATAAATCGCCAACAAGTGGAATGATTAAGGACGGTCACGCACGCGCTTGCTCGCTCGCCCTTTTTCCCTCCTGCTCTCAGTTCGCGCGCGCAACGTCTATTAAAAGACGGCCTTGAGAAGGTACACTACACCGAAGAGACTAGCTAGCTCTCTCGCAACAGTTTCGCGATCCCAAGAGCGAAAGCGAGGCGGCGGCGGCGGCAGCAGGAGCGAGCTTTCGCGCGTCGCTGCGCGATCGCGCCAAGAGATCCGTCTTCTTTTCGCGCGCGAGTGTGCAAGTGCGAGGGAGAATTATGAATTTATGCGATAATACCAACGCATCCTCTATCTATATCTCAGAGCGTACGTGCACAAGGGAGAGGAGAGGTAAGGAGGTGGAATAGCCCGCAGGGCCTGGCTCTCTCTCTCTCTCTGGACGGGTAAGTGTCAACATCTTTGAATTTTGCTCCCGACTTTTTCGTGCATTTCTGAAATATTCTTTCACTCCTTGGAGTGCTTTGTTCACAGAAAAGTGGCTCCACCGGCTCTCAAGCTCCTCGCCTAAGGGCCCATGTTTTACACGGTGTCCTATGAGCCAGGAGTTACTTTTCTATTGAAGACACTTGCCCTAACCTCCAAGGCTGGCAATCATAGCTACCATCAACGAGCAAATCCCGGCCTTCACCATCGGTGAGTGTTAACTCCATCACCAGCACCAACACCACGTATCAGCATTTGCTGGCCACCACTCCTCCACTGCACTGCACCACACTGCAAGTCGGCGCACGGTTCCTACTGCGGCAGCTTTCTAATTATCCCAACGGCGAATTTTGAATTCAGCGGGCCAACCGACAGCAGACGGAAAGCTGTCAACAATCACAGAGGCGATTGTGTGTTATTGTAGTGGAACATGGAGAAGAGGTGTGCTGTATGCGGTGAGTCATCGATGAGAGTGCTGGGATTATGCCCGATATGTGGCCAGCCGTGTCATGCCAAATGCTCCGGCAAGAAAAAGAGTGCCCCGTGTGACCTATGCCGCATTGCGGAGCAGAGACCAACGTCAGCAGAGGCGTCATCCTTCATCAAGCCGAAGAGTGCGCAGGTGAGCAAGCGTGCATCGTTGTCGCAACGACGCACGCCCAATACATCTAATATTGCCGCCTCCCACCATCATACGCCTCTCGGCTCATCGACGCCGGCTGCCAAGCTCTCCGCGCGTAATAGTAGCGCGCATGGGTCGTGCGCGCTACTCGCTACCAGTGTGGCTAAGTCTGCCGGGCAGGTAGCTGGAGCGCAGGGGCCAGGAGCGCCAGAGAGAGGTGCCGAGCGGGCCAACTGCCCACAGGCGCAGTCTGCTCTGAGTGAGAGTACCGGACGGGTCACCGACACTCAGGCGCCAAAAGACGCATCACAAATCTGCGAAGTTACGGGAGATATTTCATCGGCAGTGGCGAGCTCAAGTATTGCGCAATCTTCCGCCACCAACCAGATACTACCCCCGCCGCTGGGGGATGTAAACCTGGTTGGTGTGACAAATGTTTTAATTCCTGTAAGCACGCTGGAGCTCTTTTTTCAGCGTTTCGACATGCTCGAGAGGCAGTTGGACGAACTCAAGCTCCTTGGCAGCCGGAGCCCCGCGTCGTGCAGCGCCGACACCACTCACTGCGATGAGGGTCAAATCAATAATGCGGAGCTGCCCACGCGGGTCTCTGTTGTCGAGGAGCAGGTGAGCAACCAAAATTGCTTACTTGAGTCCCTTGATTCCAAGTGCCAGCTGCTTCTCGAGGCCAACTCTTCACTAAAAGATAAATTAGACAAAGCGTTTAGCAGCTTCGAAAAGCTCCAGCGTGCTCACATGGAGCCAGCGAATTTAAATAGCTTAATTTTTAATAGACGTGAAGTAGGTGACATTGGCAGCTCTACTTCCGCTGCCAGCACAAATTCAGTGCTATTATGCCCGTCCTCTCAGCCGGGCCCTGGGGCCTCTTCCGCGTGTTCTGGGATTGATGGATCTGAGTCCTGCGAGGTGGTACTTAATGGTATTTTAAAGAAGGATTTTGTATACACGGAGGTATTAACCAACCAAATCGCCTTCGCGGTACTCGGAACCATTTATCCCCCATTAAACAGCGATAATATTCTTGGGACGCGTGTCTTGGTGGTCCGGAACCCGTCTGAGAGAAATGGAGGTGAGGCGGCGGGAGGCTTGGGGTCGCGAGCAGGCGCATTGCCCTCCTGCATAGTAAGGCTCAGCAGCCCGAGCCTGGTCAGGGATGTGATGCGAGCTAAGCGCTCGCTCGCCAATTCTTACTTTACCACAAGTAACATCGATCCCGAAATGCTTGGCCCGGTTTTAGCTGCTTGTGTGCCACACCATAAAATATTCATAAATGAGATGTTGCCCCATGATAAGTTCCAGGAATTTAAGAGCCTGAGGTCCATCGCCCAGGGGCTGGGCTTTAAATATGTGTGGCACTCGGGTGGTAGATTCCTGGCTAGGCATAAGGGGGCGAGCGTGCGCATATCTTCGCCACAGCATCCGACCTACAAGTCATTCAAACGACGTGCCAGTCTGCTAAAAAAAACATCTGCCCAAAAGCAATCCGTCAAATGCTGCAGCCACTAACAACGACATAGTTGTTGCGAGGCAGGGAGCAGAAGAGGATGTTGGGTCGGCGCCTACATCATGACTGGGATCGACTGCTTGCAGGGGACGGGGGGTGGATGTCCTCTCAAGGCTGGGTTTCTTAATATTAACTCAATCAGACCTCGTATAAATAAGCTCCGTCTGTACCTGGTTGAAGATCCCTCCTACCACCTCTTTGGCATAGCTGAATCTTGGCTTGGACCTGACGTTGATGACAGTCTCATTCAGATTGATGGCTACTCAGTGCTTAGGCAGGATCGTAATATAAATGGGGGCGGAGTTGCTCTGTATGCACGAAACGACTTCACCATCACGAAACTGGCGTCATCTATGACTCAGGGACTGGGAAAACCCTCAATCCCTGAGTACTTATTCTGTCGTGTGCAGCAGGGTTCCTTTCCTCCCATTTTGGTCGGTGTCATTTATAGACCTCCACACATTGCCATGCAAAGGACACCGGCCTTTTCGATGTTTGGCGCGACCTGAGTAGTGAGTATAGTCACAAGTTTATCATGGGGGATCTGAATGGTGACTTGTCATCGGCGTCCGATGCTGATGCATATTCCATCAGAAACCTTGCCACAGAGTTGTCATTACATATTGTGCAGCATGGCCCAACACATCACACGCCCACGTCTCACAAATGGATTGACTTAATCCTCACGGACGAAAACGACGAGGTACTTGACTATGCGAATGAACACCTGCCCAGTTTCGGTAAGCATGCTATCATTGATGTTACCATCAACTATTTTGTGCCAGCGCGAGTAGGGAAGTCCTTCTCCTACAGAGATTATAAAAACGTATGCCCTTCATCTCTCAATGAATTGCTTGCGCGCTGCGATTGGGTAGGCATGAATTCGATTGAATCCGATTTGGAGGGAGCACTAGATTCCTTAAACGCAAACCTTAACTCTGTCATAAATGATTTAGCGCCTTTAAAAACTGTGAAACCCAGTCGAAATAATGCTCCTTGGATTGGTCCTGAGCTGAGGGAACTAATCAACAAACGTAATGCGGCCCATAGGCGTTACAAACGCACTGGGCGAGCGGCAGTGTTCGATGAGTTTCTTCGGCTCAGCAATGAGGTCGACTCACGCTTTGCTCAAGAGCGTAACTCCTTCCTTCACAAGCATCTCTCAGACGCTCTTGATGCTAACAAGGATATATGGAAGGAAATGCGTAAACTCGGCCTTATTCCAAAGCGAAAAGAGGAGGACCTTTGCGGCTTCACGCCGGGAGAGTTAAACGCTCACTTCGCTGGAATCTCCGTGTCCCCCTTGAAAACATAGAAGAAGCTATGGACACTATTTTACTAACAAGTGAGGAGGGCTTTTCCTTTAAACAGGTTACACTGAGTGATGTAATTCTTGCAATTTCTCACTTCTCCTCACAGGCAAAAGGGGTGGACGGAATTCCTCGGGAGGTGGTCGTGAAGGCTCTCCCTGTCATTGGTGACTACTTGGTCAGAATTTTCAACTCCTCCTTCGCTCAGGGAATTTTTCCGGGCTCCTGGAAGCAGGCACAGGTAATTGCACTCAAGAAAATTGCATCGCCGTCTACAGTCTCGGACTTTCGTCCTATAGCACTACTCTGCTTTCTTTCTAAGGTGCTTGAAAAAATTGCCCACAACCAAATCACGGAGTATCTTAATAGCAATAACTTACTTGACCCCCTCCAGGCCGGATTTCGCAAGCACCACAGCACGCAGACGGCACTTCTCAAGCTAACCGACGATATACGTATAGGCATCGACAATAGACAACTGACGTTACTGCTACTGTTCGACTTCAGCAAAGCCTTCGACACCATCTCACCAACAGCGCTTCTGCGTAAGCTCTGTCGGCTGGGGTTCTCCAGGGCAGCTCTCCTGTGGATTCAATCATATCTGAAAGGACGTACCCAGATAGTCACCTCAAATAGCAAAGGTAACTCTGACTGGTTAGAAACCAATCTGGGAGTTCCACAGGGATCTGTCCTGGGTCCACTGCTTTTTGTCTCTACGTTAACGACTTACGTGACGTACTTGACGGTAATACTATCAGACATATATTTTACGCAGATGACCTTCAAATCTACTTACACACGACAAAAGACGAAATTCTGGAGGGTATTGATCGGCTGTCCCATGCGGCGCAAATGGTGGCTGAATGGGCGGCGAACTCGGGCCTGCACCTCAATGCTGGTAAGACCAAAGCCATTGTATTCGGCTCCAGGGTAGGAGTTAATCATATAAGCTCATTAGATCTGCCAGGTATTGGTGTGCGGCCTGGAGAACGCATCCCCTTCAGTAGCGAAGTTGCGAGTCTCGGTGTTACACTGGATAGTAAATTAACATGGAAACCGCACATTGACCAACTCACAAAGAAAGTCAATAAAGCCCTATACAGTTTGCGGTTTATTAGGGCGTGTACCACCGAGATTCTCCGCAAAAGATTAGTCGAGTCCCTAGTTCAACCCCACCTTGACTACTGTACGGTGGTCTACTTGGACGCGTCTGACGAACAGCGAGCGAGAGTGCAAAGATTGAGCAATTCATGTGTGAGGTACGTTACTGGGGCTAGGAGGGATGAGCAGGTCACCCCTACTTGAGACGTCTGGGCTGGCTCCGTATGGACTCACGCAGATTCTACTTCGCAGCACTGCTACTATATAAAATAATTCGGATGCGTGAGCCCAGTTACTTGGCTGCCTTTTTACGGTGCACAAGCCTAGGCCAACAAGCAGGGGAGTGCAGCCGGAGCTTGCTTTCCCTGCCTTGAACTATAAGACGGGTGATAGAGCGTTTCTGGCTCAGGGTGCCCGCTTTTGGAACTCCCTCCCCCTCCCTGCGCCACCTTCCAGCACTTTCATCATTCAAGAGGGCTGTGCGCCAACACCTGCTTGATCTCGACGCCTAGCCTCTCTATAAGGATGCTTAGAGCTGCCAGTGCGGGGACCTTTATATAGTTTAGTATTAGACTGCGGATTAACTTTGATCTGTGATTTTTTGACTAAGCGGCTGTGATACCTTACTGTGATATTTTATGAAATGGTTAATGTATAACTGTAATTATTTTCCTTTTAGCGTATAGTACCAGCTGTGATATTTTCTCTAGTTTTATTTATTTATTTTGTCTTAATGAAGGGTCCTCGTGATTTTTAATGATTTTTATGTATTTTATTTTTATTTTATCATATGGTTCTTTTTTATTATTTTTTTATTATTTTTTTATCGTAATTGAAGGTCCTCGTAGACAAACATATTTTTATGTATAATTTATATATTTGTATCAGGTTGTATTACTTTTATTTTTATATATTTTTATTATATCTTATTTTACTGTATTTTATTTTAAGTTATACACTGTATAAATTCTGTATTAATTATTTTGCCGCGAAGGCAAATAAATCGTATCTATCTATCTATCTATCTATCTCTCTCTCTCTCTCTCTTTCTCTCTCATGTAAATGCAGGCGTGCGCGCGCACGCGAGTCAGAGGATCTCTCTCCTGTGGAGAGAGACGGCGGCGGGGCTTATGTATATTCATATACTTACGTGTGCAGGCGCGTCGAGAGTGAACGCGCGACGACGCACCGACAAACGCGCGCGCGCTCGTAATTATTTTATTGCTCGCATTTTTCCGACACCCCGCGAGTGCGCGCGCGCACACGCGAATGCACTCTCTTTCTCATTTTCATTGTCTCACCTTTAGAGTGAAGAGTAAGAAGAATAAGAAGTAGAGAAGAGGAGTAGAAACGAACTCGCTCGCGCTATTATTCACGCCTTCACTTTCGTGTTCGCTCTGTGCCCCTCGGGGGCGATTCACCTTCTCGGCCGCGCGATCCGATCTTCGCTCCCCGGCTCTCATATCCCCTCCGTGTGTGTGTATATACACGTAGGGATAGCTCACCCTTAGAGCTTTGTCACGAGCGCGTGTATATCGGCCGTCGTCCTTGAACCTATACACATACATGCGCGCGAGCTGAGAGGATAGATAGCGCACATACAGGCTTACCACCCGCGACAACACATCCTCGCTCGCGCATTTGCATCGAGCAACAGGAGACGACGATGGCGACGTCAAGAAAAAGCATAGCTGAGGGACGAAGGGGGATCCGCTTAGCTATAGGAGAGAGAGAGAGAGAAAAAATCCACGAACATCCGAGGGAGAGGGAGAGAGAAAGACGCGGAGCATACACGGCAGCCCCGGGGTTTTATACGACCGAGGAAGAGAGTCTGCTGCTGCGCTTCGCCTCGAGCTAATCTCTACCTCGTGTGTGCCGCGAACGACCGATCCATTACGGGGTAGAGACTCTCTCTCTCTCTCTCTGCGCGCATGTATGCGCTGGTCTCTCTTTCGCTGCAGCACACGAGGGGGAGAAAAAACGAGAGAAGATCCTGTGGAGTAGTCCGCTGTACGCGATTCCGGGTAAAATAGCGAAAACGTGAGCGTTTCTTTATGCAGTACTCTCTCTCTCTCCCTCTCACTAAGCGGCCATTGTCCTGTGGTAGAGTAGCAGAAGGGAGAGGGGTAAAAAAGTTTTAGGACTTGAAAGAGCGGCGGACGCGCTCTGCTGCTGCTGCTGCTGCTGTTTTCTCCTCCTCTCGTGCGGTGCACGGGGTACAGTCGTGCATGTGCTATTGCCGCGAGGGGGGAAGACGATGATTTTTTTTCTCGCTACTTTGCTACTTTGCCAGGAGGGAGAGAGCGCGGAATGCATAAGAAGTGGAACGCCGAGTGGAACTATACACAGGGCGAACGGTGGTTCCACGGGATCACGCTGACGTAATGATCGACGCGCGGAGGTTGACGACCGTGTACATATAATGTGTGTGATGGAGGAAAGGTTTTATGGTATCCACGGCGTGGTAGGATAATGAGGTATTAATTATGCTGATTACGAGACGCTATAGACCCCCTGCCAGGAGAATGGGAGGGAGGTTAATGGACCGCGAGAGGTGATGCCGACGGAATCCAGGTCGTGGTCGTCGGGGGGAGGGAAGATCTAATATAGATCGAATAAGCGGCTCATGAATAACACGCGAGGCGCGTGTTGTGTACCTAATCAACGAAATTGTCAATCATTTCTCAAACGAGGTACAGCATATATTCTATCCCTCCGCGCGGAGTATCACAGAAGAAAATTGAATCTTACAGCCGGGAGGGGCACGCTTAATTAGACCTCTCTTTTATTCGAGAGCAATCGTGCGAAGCCTAATGGATTTAGAAGTATATATACAACCAATCGCTACGCGATTATCTACTTTGCGGTTATCGACTGTAACTGGACATACACGGCAGCATTATATCGACAGCGGCATTCGCCGTGTTATGCATTATGCATTATCCATGGACTACGACGTATATATATACTTTGGCGGTGGTGATAACGAAAATGAGTATATAAACTTGCCGTTGTAAACACATTCAATCGTACCGGCAGCTTTCTACAAGGCGAATAACAAAAGTTTAAGACAGTACACTATACACACCCTTGATTCTCGAGGCGTCGGAGGTCGTTAAACGTGCGCATTAGGACTGCTATCAGCGCCGGACACTCAACCCCAGTCCACCGGTCTAATTACCCCCCGGCCGATCTCTATACATTATGTAAACGATGCTTAACCGTCGATGCGTATCAATACCGCACCACCTCCTCCCACAGATACGTTCCCGCGCGGTCTCCCATGGACACCTCCTCCTCCTCCCTCTCCTCAGTATTTACATAACGATAGAACCCGCGTAACGGTACACACGAATCTTCAATCCCTCTCTCTCTCTCTGAATTGTTAATTACGAGCGGCGTGCGTATACCGAGGCATATATTCACCGATCGTTTGTCTTCACCGATGGGTCGATCGGCTATGAGGGTTTTATTATGACGGAACTGAGCGAGCACCTGACGCCGACGCTGCCGCCGGTTATTAATGTGCATTAGGATGGAAACGCTCGGCGCTCGATGTGATGTACGATCGGTTGTGGAGAGGATAGACGCGAGGGATATCAATCGATGTGGATCGTTCCATTAGCGCGGGGAATGTTTGTAATTAAATGGTGTATATACGTGCGGCAAAGAGGATATATATGCACGGGCCGATAAATCTCGCTATGCGCCGTGTGGGATTATGTATTCGTTGACCTAGAGCGTATATGAAGATCTTTAGTGGAAGAGAGAGAGAGAGAGAGAGAGAGAGATTAGTATTAATAAAATATGTCGTTTACGAGTCGGTAGGAGAAAGAAAGATGCTTATTTTATGGCTTTAATTTCGCCCGAACGGCCTGAATTTATATCGGGTAGTTAAACCGGACAGATGATCGTAAAATTTTGCTATACCATATTGCAGGACTAATTTTCCAAACTCGGCGCCGAACCAATCACTACTGCATTCCTCGTGCGCACATATTTATTAGCCCCGAGTAAATTGAATCTTCGGGAAAAACCTTATTAACCGTGCCAACCGCATACAACCGCATACCTCAGCCGCTCGCACTCTTTCACCTCATCATCATCATCATCGACAAGTTCGCACATGACCTTTACCTTTGCTCACATTACCAGGGTCACGTCTCTCACTCGCACTCTGCCCTTGTTCTCACGAGCGCTCGTCCCTGCTCCCTCCAGCGTCCCACTTGCACGATTGATCCCCAATTTTCCACGATTCATCTCTCCTTACGGTATATACACACAGAGCAGCAGCGCGTCGCTAAGCTGGCTCGCGCGCGCCCTCGTCGTTATTCGCGATCACGATCGGATACCGTTGCGCGCGAGTGCTTGCTTACCCGCGGGGGGTAGCTCTCTCTCAGCCCGCTCGCGCTCATTCCGTTATTAGATTGTCCCGCTGCCATTGTTTCCGCAAAATCCACCGACTCACGCGGCTCTCATTTGTGTTGATCCGAGTCCCCCGTCGGCGAGAGCTTATTGCTTATGGATGACGAGCCTGGAGCTGGAGGTGTGTGTGTGTAAAGTGCAGTAAGGATGACGAAAATGCAGGTACACTAGAGTATTGTGTCTGTGTCTGTCTGCGTGTGACGTTATCGGGGATATTAATCGGACGCGCGCGCGCGCTCTCTCTCCCTCTCTCTCTCTCTCTCTCTCTCTGTGTGAAGGATGGACTGGACTGGGATGTTGAAATGGTGAGAGAACGAGAGGAGAGATAGACAGGCGAGCAGATGTATAACGGGGAATCTTTATTGTGGACGAATTGGTACCTTTCCGCGTGATGAGTCTGTTTCGTGGAGTCGAGCGGGTTTCTCGATTTCCCGCGGAATCATATAATTTCGGGCAGCAGAATCTTTTATAGCGCGCATTCCAAGTTTAACGTAAAGTGTATATACCGTGTTTTTCGCTGACTGTAGGATGCGAATCGATGTGTATATTTATATATATATATAGTTTCTGGCGAATCACAGTTGTTGCTCTTCCCCGACATTTTTACCACGAGGGACTATAAGAGACGAAACTGTAACTAATTCTAGGTAGCCATCGCGTCGAAGCGTAATCAGCTTCCGAGAACAGCTGTGCAATATCTAATTGCAGAACTAAGCATTACCCCGATGCATTATATACAAATAACAACCCGTGCACTGACTGACGCGCATCGTTAACAGAAAAGTCGCGTAGCTACCGTCTTACGAGGTGGTTGCCCCCCACCATTCACCTAAAAACCTCAAAACAACCCTTTGTTTCTTTCGCCAAAGAACAACAACAGCCACTATATCCTCGCCACTTCTTTCTTTTCTTTTTTCAACATTGTGTTCGTCAGAGGAGCGCGCGTGGGACAAAACCGCTGCGGCTTTCGCACAACTTTTCAAAAGACACATCGCACAGAGCCTCGTCGACTTCTCGAATCCTTAAAAGTCAAGTCCTACATTCTCTCGTCCGCGCGCACTCGCGCACTTGGCTTTCTAGATTATTCCACGGACCAACGCATCCGCAATCCACTTTTATCGCGGAGCCTTACCTACCTTTGTCAATTTCTCTCTACTCTACGTGTATATATACATACACAGACACATACGCGTGCGTTTCCCTCTTCTAGTTCCTCTCGCTTTGTGTCCCCTTCGTTCCGTCTTCCGAGAAAGATCGTAATCGCACTCTCTCTCTCTCTCGCAAGCGAGAGAGAAGGAAAGAAGGAGCTATCTATGGTCATCCCCTGCACGCTGTTACTGTCCACGCGTAGAAAGAGAGAAAGAGAGAAAGAGAGATGCATCGCCCCATAAATATTCAAATATTCACTCGATAATGGGAAAGCCGCATTCCAGGCGAGACGCGGCGAGAGAGGATATCCCCGGCCGACGTCGAGCATTAGGAAAAAAAGGTCAAGTGGATGATAATCGCCGGCATCCACCGAGAGAGAGAGAGAGAGAGAGAGAGAGAGAGAGAGAGAGAGAGAGAGAGAGAGAGAGAGAGAGAGAACTCCTCGATTATTTAGCCCTGTCTGTGCCGGCTAATCCGCCGATTAAGATACCAGGTGCGATAACTCCGGCTCTCCACATCCCATTCGCTCCGATAATTATCTCGTTTACAATGGTTTATTAATAATTATACCACGCGTAGTTTTCGTTTTTCAACGCCTGCGCGCGTACAGCGCCTTTTGAAAATCCTCACAGAGATATTAATTCCGAGATTCTATATACTAGCCCGAGCGTAATTACCGATTCGCGCTGAGAGATAAGAGCTCGAGATAGAGGTACACACGCGAAAAGCGAAGACGCTGCGTACACGCTCCGGGGGCAATAACGACCTAGAGAGAGAGAGAGAGAGAGAGAGAGAGAGAGATAAAAGAATTGGCGGTACCGTTAAATAAGAATATAATAAGCCGAAATGGGGTGCCGTTACGCGCGCACACGCTTACAATTAAGGTCATCGGCGCGCGTATGCAAATTTATGATTTAGCAGCTGCGCTGCGGCGGCTGCGGCGCCATCTGAATTTTTATTATTTTAATAAGCCATTCGCGTCCGCTTCACGCAACAAACATCGCACATCGAAGATAGACGCGAATCGTAACTCTTAACGCGCGTATGCCGTCATTAACACGCGTATAGGAAATAGCAAATAGTCCAGCGCTGCCACGCATCATCATCATTGCGAAAAATCTATCATACGGTAAACCCCTAATAGCACGCCTCTTTCTCTATCCCGATGCGTGTGTATGGAATCAACGCCTCAGCCCGGCTGATTTAACGCGCTCCGCACTCTGGCATCCCCATCCCGTGTCTGACAGGGTAAGGCGCGAGTAATCGCAGCACACACACACACACATACGTGCGCGCGACGCGGCCATAAATCTGCATAGTTACGGTAGCGCCTCTTCTTCTTCTCCTCTCGCGATCTCGTTCTCCCCGACGCAAAAGAGAAGGAAAGAGAGAGAGAATTTTATCTCGCCATCTCGTTCTCTTGCTGGTAGCGTTGACCCTGTAGCCGGCCGGACGCCTCTTCTCTCTGGGAACTCTTGTTTATGCCGAGCGCCAGCCTGCCATTATCGAGTCCCTCCGCCAGAGAGCAGCGAGAGAGAGAGAGAAAGAAGAGGAATTATTACCGAGTCACTGGGGGCATCGTCACGATTCATTCCGAGAGAGTACAAAGGGAGTGAGAGAGAGCGCCCCCCAAAGGATTGATCTTTAGGCCGCCCCCTCGTGGCTCTAATTAGAGACCGATCGCTAGCTAGCGAGCTCGCGCGCGACCTCTCGCGAGGACTTGATGAGCCAGATATATATACACTTACACACAGACGGTGAACGTAGGAAAAGTAATTCCTCTCGGGAATCCCTCGAATTATTTTTAAGTGCTCTCTATCTCTGTCTCTCGCGGGCCTTTTTGTCCCTACGCGAAGGCTTGTAATTTTGAGAGGAAGAGATCGGTATAATGCTAGAGCAGCGGTACAGTGACGATTCCGAGTTTATTAGGGATGATGTAAGCTGTGGTTACAAGGGCCACTGTCGTCGACAAGGGACAGAAAGAGAAGTCTCGCAAGAAAGTCGCGCGGATTGCTTTACAACCACGTGTGACGTAGGTACCTTTGTACATGTATATACGTATAGATAAGTATGAAAGGAAATATGGGCCGAGTTTCTCTTTGTGGCAGGCAGGTGTAGATATACGCCGAGTGGGATTGACACGTCGCGAAGAGCCTGCAGAGAGAGATGCGGGTAGACACTCACGCGTTCGCGAAAAGTGAAAAACAAGCCGATATATACAGTAACACAGCACGAACTATTAAAAGTTTATGGCTGGTATACGTGTACGCGAGGGACAGATTGAAACGTCACTTTTTATCTTCTAATTAGCGCAGAAATGCTGTTTTATGCGAGAGTCGTGTTCTCTTTTTTTTTTCGTTTTTGTCTGCAGCAGATAATCGGCCATTAGCGTTACGATAAAAAGGCACCTGCAGCGCGCGCCCGTTTACGACGGTGTTATGAGTAATTGGAATGGTTTTCAGCGATGAATAAATTGCGCGGTGGTTAATTTATTTGCCGCGCGCTTTGAGCCAAGCGATCGATGAAATTGCGCTTTATACCGTATAGCAGGTTTATATAAATACATTTATAACGTATAAAATCCATAGAGGAAATCCGTTAGCAATCCGCTTGTACATACAGTATATAAAAACCTGTACTGCTACAGCAAACTCGCGTATATATAGAGGAAACCATAAATCCGGGTTTTATAGCAGATAAAGAATGAAGAAGAATCCATCCAATCTGCGATATCGCTCTTATAAATATCCACTTACACGGGCTGTATAACCAAAATTACACGTCGACGATGCGCGGCGCGCGTTTTACAATCGACGAGTTATTCCATTTCCGCCTCCCCCTAAACCTTACGGTACTCCCTCCTATACCGATTCTGCGAAAACGCGCAAATAATAATAACCAGCGTCTTTCGTCAACCAGCCGCTTCGCGCAAATTAAAATTCATACTTCATGTCCGCTAGGAAATTGAATCCGTGAAAAACGCCCGGCGCGCGCGCTATATACACTACGTGGAAAAAGAGAGGCGTCGTCGTCGTGCGCGCGCTCGCAGAGCGGAAAGACAAATAATTGGACAGAACCAATTTATGTAATGTCTACTGGGAATTTTGCAAAATCCGAGCGCTCTCGCTCACAGCAATGTGTTTGCTTATGCTGTGTATGTACGCGTGTATGTATATAAAGTCGGTGGTTTATTTGCGTTGAGGAGAGCGCGGGAAAGAGGGGGAGAGAGTGCGAGGAAAATACGAGGGCTCGGATGATCTATCGAATTATCGATAATTTTGCAAACGAGGCGAGTTGTTTGGGTTTGAAATATTATGTTGGTCGGTCGGTCGGTCGGATAGTAACTGTTTTGCATTTTTTCAGGAGAGTCTCAGGTGCTTGAGAATCTATGGGGTAATGTAGGTGTAGCGCGGCTTATTTATTACACTCCGAAGCAGGTTGCTGAAATACGGCGTGTTCATGGGGCATTTGTTATACACGATCTTAAAATAACTAAAAATCTTAAACAAAAACATATCAAAAGCCCCACAATTTTATCTATTCTCTTAGAATTTTAAATTCCATTTTTCCTATTCAAATTACCCCATAAAACACTTCCCTCTACCATCTTAAAAAAATTTAATTTCGCTCTCAAATCACTCCAGCCGCACTCAACTGCCTCCTGCATCTCCATACAATAAATAATAAACTCTTCCATTTCATCTATCCACCCCACCTCCAAGAAAGAAAAACTTTTACCGTCCAGCTGAAACGATACATCTCGCACATCCCGCGCAGAGGGTACGCAGCTAATTGGCGCGACACACTAACCATTAGAGTATAACTACCGGTAATTTGGCTACCGTAACAAACGACTGCACCACCGACAACCGCAGCAGCAGTCGCGCAACTGCCATTTCCCTCCCCTACCAACCCACGCGTCTTCCCCACATTAGAATACGAAAATCATAAACCGCCTTGATATACATAACGCGCTCGTGCACAGCCATCCGTATCGTCCTCTCTACACATATATACACGAACAACAACCCGCAACTGCGCTCGCACAGTAGCTGCAACCCTTCGCGCTCGCGATAACTGCGCGTCGTCGTAGTCGTACTCTCGCGGGATGAGATAACTGTTACGCCGGCAGCAGCCTGCATAACACACAACTATACCACCTTCTTGGCGATAATAGCCCCGCGTTCCTGCCGCTTCGTGACCGTGCCCGCGACGTACTCGTGACACTGGAAGGGAGAGAGAGTAGCAGCATCGCGACAAGCCGCACAGGGACTCGTGTCCTCTCTCTCGCGCGCTCGCGGGATGCTATCGCTGCTACCGCGCTAGCAAAAGCGAGCAAAGGAACGTGTATACGAAGGGGAGGAGGAGGAGGAAAGCGAAGAAGAAGCGACTTCTATACTTGGCGAGAGCTAAAAGCGCGCGCTATGCACGTGCATATGTAAAGAGAAGAGCGCGAGGGAGTGCGCGCATACGTAGGTATATACTCTCTCGCCTACGATAAACCGCGCGAGATAAACAGACCAAACTGGTTTGCGCCGTTCGCGCGCGCGCGCGCGCGCTCTCAGGGGCCTGTGTCGGGAAAAAATGCCTAACGAGAAGTTGATGCTAACGCGCTCGCGCGAGTACTACTACTATACCATATACTCTCTCACAGGGTTTATATATGTACCCACGCGAGGAGAGAACCTTACTCTCGCTTACACAGAGAGAGAGCTATCTATACGTAACGCCCTGCGCTCGCAGTGTGCATTATGAGAGAGTCCGCGTGTGCAGGGGTGTTTTAAATATTTGCGAGATAGCTCTGCGCAGCAGTCTCAGAGAGTAAATTGTTCGCCAAGGCGCTGAGATTGTTCGAGCGAACCTGTTGGCGCTGGGGCTCGGCCGCTAACGACCGAGTGATACCGATAATGGCGCGCTGAAAGGGATATTATATATATATTCGCCGACGTGCGAATTTAAAAAGCAAACATTATTACGGGAGAGGCTCGAGCGAGGCAAGGCTTGCGCGTGTATATGTATTTTTAGCAAATTTAAAGAGCCACGTATGGGTATGTATGCGGATGGCGTGCTGATATATAAGCTCTTTCTGTTGCGCATTTCATAAAAGTTATTAAGATAATTTACCGCGTGCGCAAGAGCGAGCTGTGTAAATTTTCACATATTGAAATTCGAGCTGATGATAATAAGCGTGTAATCTGCCATTAAAGCCGCGCCTGATTATATTGCACACGCGAGCTGGCCGGAGGTGGGGTTTTACTATCAATTAATTAGAATTTTTACAGACGAAAGAGAGATTTTTATAACAGCTAGTGAATTGACTTTCATGACTGTATATATATGTATACACTCGCGCGTCCCTCTCCTCTCACATAGAGTGCTATTTTTATCGAATTACACGCCGCAGGGCATATTTCCTTCCTTCGCAGCGCACAGTGCGCTCATTCACCCTCGCTCGTATCTCTCCGCGCATTACCATACGCTCTCGCGCGTGCGCCGAAAGAATCATCCATTCGTTACACACATCGCCGAATAATCACCTCGGCGAAATCACTCCAGGAAACGCGTATATATACGCACACACACGTACCCTGCTGCACACCTGTGGAGAGTATACCGCCCATCAAACCATTCTCCGGCTCTCTAGTTCCTCTTCTCTATTACATAACCCTCTCGTCGTGTCCCTCCTGCATGAATGATACATACTCGCGTATATACGCTTTTCCGAGAATCATCCGCCGAGCGCGGGCATTCATTCGGTCTCGGGGAATGAGATAAGCCTCGTTATAGGGGCGCGTTATTAATTTTTCCGTCGCTTGATTTGCCGCTCGCTCGCTCGCGCGAAGATAATCGCGCGTGCGCAAGCCATATCCTCGGAAAAACACCTACCGCGCGCGGGAAAAAAACACGACGCGGCGGCAGCGGAAAGCAAAAGAAGAAGAAGAAAAGGATGCTGCTGCTGCTGCGCTGTACGTATAACTTCCGAGAAGAGGAGTATAGTAGCAGCGGGTTGCGCGCGTATGCAAGCGCAAATAGAGGAACGCGAGAGCGCGGGGAAAATGAGGAAGAGGAGCGCGCGCGCGCGCTATCCCTCGTGTAATTTCGCGCTAATTGCCAGGCACAAAGCGCAAAGAAATTCACGAGAGAGGGAGAGCGAAAGAGAGAAAGACGTGTACCAGGAAGAGAAGCGAAAGAAAATCGCTCGGCGCTTCCAAAAGCGATCGGGACGAATCGCGCCGGTAATCGGCTTGCGCGCGCAATCAAATCCTATATCAGTGGTACGTGTGTATATGTATATGTATACAAGGTTGTGTACGCGAGAGAGGTAGAGACTTGCGCTTTTCTTACTGGAAGCCCGTGGAATGCAAGTAGTTCGCGAGGCGCGAGAAAGAGAGAAAACGCTCGCACGGATAATAATCTTATCATTCTGCTCCTGCGCGTAGGTACCTACGTAGGTACGTACGTACAGTGCGCTTCTTCCTCCTTTTTCTCGCGTTCTCCCTCAATCTCACGGATTTAACGAGCCCGCTGTGGCGCGCGCGTTTCGTTAGAAGAAATCGATAGGCGGAGTGAAGCGAACGAGCGCGAGCGAGAGAGAAAGGAAATAACCAAGAGAGAGAGAAGAATAGCAGGAAGCGCGTCTCTCTCGGGTTTTGCACTCGCTCATAGAGATTAGCCTGCCTGGTCGGTTGGCTTCCCCCGCCGGCAGCTAACGAGACAATTGTTTTTGAATTCCTCCTCCTACTCGGGAGAGAGAGAGAGAGATAGGGTGAGCAGAGGTCATGAAAAAAGGGAAAGAGGGGAGGGGGAGGGAGAGAGCCCACGGGCGACAACCGCAGCGCGCGACTGCAATTAACCCGGCCGCCGACACGAGAGACTTATTCGATCCTTTTTCTTCCTGTTGCAGATGGACTCGCGAACGATCAGATCCGTCGCCTCGGGATGCCTACTCCTGGCCCTCCTCACCGGCGCCCTCGCCGGACCAGGTGAGTTGTCGTTTTCTTGTGTTTTCCTAGTTTTATTTGCCAGATATGAGCTTTCTCGGCAGAGGAAGAGAGGATGATAAGTAATTTTATATTTAATTATGATCCTGGCGGTTTGTTGATTTTATCGGTAGAGCGGAAAATTTGCTTTTTCATCCTAGGTAGATGAAGTTTATGGAGTGTTGATCTTTTTTTTTAACGATAAAAGTTTCTTTGTGAAGAGGTTTCAAAGAAGGTCCAGTGATAGTTTTCGATTTAAATGGTTGAAATTACTTCAGTGAAAAGGTATCTTTCTTAGAAAATGACAAAAAAGGACGTAATGGTTAATGAAGCAGAACGAACTACTATTTTTTGTACACAAAGAATGAATTGTTTATTTTGTAAAATTAATGTTGAAGGTAGTGTTAAATTATTACATTATAATAATTATAAAGCACTGAAAATCATTAACATTTTTTTAGTAATTAACATTGTAAATTTTGTTCTCTCTGTAACCGACGAAAAAAATGCTAGCTTTTCTTACATGGAAAAAAATTTCGTAGTAAAAATTACTTTATTTGATTGTAAATGAGGAACAGACTCATATTTACATGAAAATTACTA
Source organism: Torymus aiolomorphi (assembly GCA_036365515.1). Taxonomy (NCBI): domain Eukaryota; kingdom Metazoa; phylum Arthropoda; class Insecta; order Hymenoptera; family Torymidae; genus Torymus; species Torymus aiolomorphi. The sequence goes on from CM070873.1 coordinate 259,281,806, forward strand.
TAATTAAAAGCAAAACTGCTATTATTTTCATCATTTTTACTATTTAATTTAATTTAGTACGTTTTCTTTGTAAACGTAATCGATATAGAAACAAGATTGGTAAGCATTTCATATTTTTTAAAACATACAAATAAAAATCAAGTAGGATAGAAACACCAGTGTCGGTTATCTAATTTAGTTGTCGACCAGTTTTTCTTTCACGATTGTCAATTGAAATAAATAAACGATTTTGAACTGTAAGGCGGCGATCGCGAAGTAAATAACCTCTACATTACTTTACAATTTATTAGTTTAGCAAATTTTATTTTTGTGTAACCGTTACAACGAAAATTTCCAATAACTAGGGTATGATCACCACCACCCTACATGGAGAAATATTTTGTAGTAAAAATTATTATATCCGCACACAGAGAAATGATCTGTTAGTGGCAAGAGGAAAATCCTTTTCTCAAAATCCTCTTGTAGTAAAACGATTATCGTTTTAAATCTAGCGTATTATTCTTGAGGAAAAAATTCATTTTTTGTTTCAAGATTATATTTTTCTTGTACCAAAATCTTATTTTTAATACCACAAATAGGATACTTTTTAGGTAAAATGATGTCATCTTGCTAAATGAGGATTTTTCTATTGAGAATAGATCATGTTCATAAAGTTTTTACTACAAAATGATTTTCCTTTTATCACAAGAGGAAATGAGAGTAATCACTACAAATAATTAATCATAATGTTAATTACAATACAATTAAATATTAGTTATACTTATGGAAAGTATGAATACAACATTTGATGAATAAAAGAAGAATTATCTTTTCAAGTTAAGTAACTGTCAAGATATGAATTTTTTTAAATCAGTTGATTCTTCTGAAATATATAAAGTTTTTTTTATACTCCCCGTCAGAAGCTTAGTCGTGTGGTTAAGGTACCAGCTTCCCAATCCAAAGATCGAGGGTTCAATTCCCAGTCACTGCACAGGACTATCCTTGAAAACATTTTTTCTTCGGTTTTTTCGCAAAGTTAACCAATATTAATTAATTATTAAAATAAAATAAATACATAAATATAAATAATAAATTAAAATATATAAAAAATATAAATAATAAAATAAAATATATAACAAATACAAATAATAAAATAAAAGTTAAAATAAATAAAATTAATAGAAGTAAAATTTTCTTTTATACCACTCTAACCTCAAAATCGCAACTTTGTTATGATTTTTCAGCGCTCGTGGTATAAAATATCGTTCGATACGAGTACGGAAGTTGATTATTTACTTCATGTGACGTTTTTCGCACGAGAGAAGCGAGTGCGAAAAACGTCACATCAAGTAAATCATAACCTTCCGCACCAGTATCGAAATATACTATTATTTAAATGGAAAATACCTTTAAACGTTTTTCTCAGGAGACAAAAGGCCTTTTCTTCACACAAAACGATGTTGGTTAGAGTGGATTTTCCTAACGGTCAAACTAGACCTTATATTTCCTTGAAGAGGAATCCTCTTCGTACTAGAATATTTTACCAGAAGATATTTCTCTTGTGGCAAGAGGTATTAATTTTGGCAACCAAAACCAGATTATTTTCCTATTGAATCAAAAGGATTCCATTTGGTACCAATGAACTTTTCTCTGCGTGCGATTGAAATGAGAGACTCACATTCACGTGAAAATTGAAAAAATTGAAAATTACTAAACAATTTTCAGTAAAATTAGGTATTATTTTCATAATCATTAGTAGTCAGTCCCTTATTTGTAATTAAATATAGTAATTGTTATCACAAAATTTTTCTCCGTATACGCAATTGTTCTTGGTATAGCATGAAAAAACATTAAATGCTTTGAAATTTTATTTCTGCACGAATTACGTTTGAAAAGAAAATCTACTAAACAAAACCTTAAAATAAAAGTTGCTTATAAATATTTTTAGAAGAAATGCAACTATCTTCGTAAACAATTTAAACACTTGCGCTTTTAACATACCATTAGTCATGAATTCATACAGTCGATAACAGATACATGCACGGCTTCTCTAGATGAATATTTTAAAAATTATAGGACACGAAGTCAAAGCTAAATTCAAATCATAGAAAATGACAAAACAACCAGGTTCCACGTGGCAAAGACGAACAAAGAGATCTTCTATTCATCGTGGAAATCAATGTCTGAAACTTAATTCTCCTTGCATGCGGCTAATTTTGATGCGACTAGCTTTAAGTTCATAAATTTTATATAAAAACGAGTGGGCTGCGCAATCGTTACTTAGCTAAACTTGCGAGTCGCGTACTACATTGGTCAACAATATTTTACGCAACAATAGAACTGATAGGACAATTGACTGTATAACGTATTGGAAAGACATTTGACTTTTTTTAGAATCCACAATAATTTATGAAACTAAATTCATTTTTAAGTAGGTTGCCAATGTCATGACTTCTTATTCTTATTTTAAACACAATGAATTTTACAGAAGAAACTTGAAAAAGTTTATCGATTGTGTTTCACGGAATAGTTAACTTGTATAAACAATTCTTTTTATTCTTTCGCGTGATAAAGTTTCATAATTTGTAATTATTTCGCTTATAACAAACTGATTCTTTGAAAATATGATACAATCTGCGATTGATTAGTTAAAATGAGCTCAAGATTAATGGCACTTTGTTCTAAAGCTATAGTGTTAAATATAGATATGGCATATAAATAAAGGTTGAAACACTGGAATAGTCTTTTAGAATTAGAAGAAAATTTTAAAAAAATGATCATGTTGCACAGAAAAAGTTATTATTTTTACAAACTATAATTTTAACGGAAATTTTCAAAAATTTCAGTGCATCGCAGAGTTATAAAGAAACCTTGACATTTTTTTCGCGTACAGAACATGCAGAGCACGTTTGAATTCAACTATAGTATAGTATAACTAGTTTAGTTTAATCATGGTGGCTTTGATAGTATAAAGTATCAACAGAACCATTCTTCATACTTTAAAAACCAAGAAAATTCAGGCCTTTTCCCTAACCCATTCCTAAAAATTGTTGCTCAAATAAAAATCAATCTAAAAAATTCCAACGCCCATAAAAGTCTCGTAACCCGCAGAAAACAATCAACAAATCCCGCAGGCTCTTTCTTCCGGCTCCATACCGGAAGTACCTGCGCGCCAGCACTTGACCAAACACCTCGCCGTCCAACAACCCAATAAATAACCACCTCCCTCCTCCCCCATAAAAAGCCTCCCTCGGCAAATCACCTCCACATCTCCACTGTACGCTCTCTCTCACGATTTATTTACGACTCGACTTACAGCGCGCACGGCGTTCGAGAAGCTGACGGACCACGACTACCGGGGCACGACGTACTACAGCGTGCGCAACCTCTCGCTGTACGAGTGCCAGGGCTGGTGTCGGGAGGAGCCCGAGTGCCAGGCGGCGGCGTTCAGCTTCGTCGTTAATCCACTGGCGCCCATGCAGGACACCCTCTGCCAGCTACAGAACGAGACGGCCGCCACCAACCCGTCCTCCCAGCCCCAGAGAGCCGTCAACATGTACTACATGACCAAGCTGCAGATCCGATCAGGTGCGTATCTATATAATATATATAGACACAGGGTGTGCATTGCGTGTTGCGTATGGTTTATTGCGTTCAAGAAAGAGAGAAAGGTATCGCGGGATGGATCTCTGGAATGACCGGCTGATTAAATATCGCGAGAGGAGAGAAAGGGTGGAATGACTGTGGCCGCGGCGGCAGCAGCTGCTGCTGCTCCTGTGTACTGCAGAGTCGTAAACGCAAGTGGAGCTGATTTTTAGATTTTTAGAGGTACGGGAAAAATGCTGGGGTTGTTTTGAGATGGTCCGATAGGTGGATTGTGGGTATTGTGCGTGAGCTGGGTTGTTGTTGGCAGAATGAATTGTTAGGTCGGCGATGACAGGTCGTTGTTAGAGAGAGAGTATCGATAGGGCACGCTTGGTAAGACAATAGTAGCATTGAGCGAGCGTCGGGCGGTGGTTGGTGGAGTTGTAAAATTAAATATCGTGATTAGATTAAAATTTTTTCGATATGATCGCTATTTAAAATAATAAAGCATTGGCAAGTTTTGTTGAGAGGTGAAACTCTTTAGAAGTAACATTAGCAGAGGAATTTCATCAACAATTCTGTTGTACAGTTTAAACTAAAAATTCAATTGTTAAAACAAATTAAGTCAGATAACACCCTGGTAGAAATTGTCTCTATCGGAAATAGCCAGGAAAATAATAAATAACTAATAAAAATAGCGAATTTCTGGCTAGTGATGAAACGATTTTTCCGGTCACATTTTCTATTTAATGGAGATAACACAACCTTAAAATCTTAATTTTTACTAAATTTTCTCTGTAATTTGATCATGTATTTAAAAACAAATATTAAAAAAAGATAGCTAACAAAAATGTAAACACGAACTATTGATATTTAATTCGTTTATAGTACTGTTTCAAGGGATACAAACGAAAACAATGATTTTTCAGTTTGATTCTGTCTCTCTCACTCCTTGCCATTATAGCAAGCCTCTTATGAGTCATTTTCTGTCTAAAAAAACTGGCCAACTTTAATATCTTTTAAATACTCATAAATAAGCTAATGTAAATTTGTAAAAAAACTTATTCTATTATTCTGTTTATTAAATGGCGCATATGATTGGAAAAATCGTTTCATTGATGGATAAAAATGGCCAAGAAAAGTGTCTAGTTTGTAACAACGATTATTGGTGAAACTAACTATTTATTAGGTAAATAATGGAATCGATTTCCACCAGGGCAGTAACTGTAATTTATGTCTATGATTTTGTTTAAATTTTAAAAATAACAATATATAAATGTAGTGGAAATTTTCGAAATTCTTTACGTATAACGACGTAAAAGAGAAATGTTTTTGCCACCATTTTAGGTCTGCCATTTAGAAATTCTTGAGGGCTCTTTCGAGGGGATGTGTGGAGCTTCGGGGAATGACTTTTCATACCTGTACCGCCATTCCTGTAAAATCAGTTCCTTTGAAGTATTTCTTAGACAGTAGCGTCATTTACCTCTATTACAATAACAAGATTTGATGAAAATTGTATTTCGCGATAATGATACTAACAATTTTTCTCCAATTTACAGTAACTCACATTTTGTTATATGATGTCAATAAAATGTAACATACGGTGACTTTATACATCGAAGAAATACGACGGACGTATTATACGACTTTATAAGTAAATCATCCCAAATTAGTCTTAAGCCGCCGGTGCTAATTTACTGACATCAACGAATCCCTAAACCTTTCCATAGATCAACAGAGAGTCCAGAAATCACATCCCAAAATCAATCACAACCTTCGATCTCCATTAGTCATCGGACCAAAACCCCGCATTGTCCCACTCATCTCTCCAACGCGGCATCCTCCCCCACGGTCACCGATCAATCATCGATCTCTCTCCTTTCAACCTTCACACCGGCATCATCTACATTTCGCACGACTGCGTGCGCGCCCCTCAAACGCCTCTCTCGCCTCAATACACTCCGTCATCTCGCAAACTCACGACGCGCATAATTTCCAATCAAAGCGAATCCCCGAACGACCAGTCGTCGTCAGAGTGGTCGTTGTCGCCGTCCTTGTGTCTCATCTCGCTTCTGCCAAAGGATGAAGCAGTACACAAGTCCCCGCGCGCTCACGGAAATCCGAATTTCACGAGGGACTACGGGGTGCAGCACGTAGGTGCCAAAAAAATTTATGACCCGTTCTCCGTCCACCCTCGAGGGAGAGACCGGCGCAACAAAGCGCGGTACAAATGGCATCCCAGCCAGCGGGGCGTCCGCGCGGCGTTTACCGGCGCATTTGCCTCCACCAGCAGTGTACAAACTAGCCCCACACCTCTAGTCCCCTCTCTCTCTCTTTTACGGGGGGTGCAACACACACACACATACACACACACGGGCACAAAGCGAGGCTGGTACCGCTGGCCCGAGAAGAACCTCACGCATAGCCTTGAGACCCGGCGGGCGGTTGCAAACAGACCTGGAAAGGAAAATCCTCTGGGGCGCGTAGAGCGAGAGCGAGGTGTCGAAAAGATGGAGTGGCTGAAAGCCAGGCCCTAATATTGCTTTAACAAGCCTGCTGGTGCTGCTTCGAAGCGCCACACCTTTCGATTCGTCGCGCGGGCCGGGGCGTAGGTATATGTATATAGTACCTGCATGCGCGCACGCGGTGAAAAGAGAGAGAGCCCCGGCTTTTCGCAGGTACCCGTCGCTCAGCTAGGCGGGCTCGCGTGAGCGGGAGCTTCCTCTTGCGGCAAAAGGCACGGGGGGTCTCGCTATATAGCGTATGCGTAGACGCCACCGGCGTTATTCTCGGAGAGTTTTCGAAGGCGGCGTTCCGGGAAGAATGTACGGGTAGAGGAGAGAGAGAGAGAGAGAGAGAGCGCCGGCTTAGAGCGAGCTTCCTGTGGGGTTCTGAGCGAGAGGGAACGATAATAGCGTCGAGAGATATTCGCAGCGGTGGAGGAGGAGGAGGCTTGATTCGCCGTGTAATGAACGAGTCGCGTGAGATTAGGAGTGAGAAAGAGAGTATTCTTAGGCGGAAGGCCTGATTGGTTTCTTCGGCGGATGTCTGCGAAAGGTCTCGGATTGACAGGTCCTTGGGACGTATGAAATTAAAATTCCTTCGGGAGGGGAGAATATTGGATTTTTGCCTTTTTGATGGATTTAGCCTGAATTCGGCGGTGTTAATTTTTTGCTTCGAAGAATGAAACAATAGGTTTTTCGGTTTAAAAAAATTAGAAAGCGCATAAACGATAGTACGAGAATCAAAATTTGTTATTATTGATTTTGCACATTTTTCCTTTACATTGTAGTTACGAAACTTTGCCCATTTAAGCACATATTATTTGAATGCACTTTAAAGCTTATATTTTTCGGAAAAAATAAATTCTTAACATCATAATTATAAATTCAATAAATCAGCCATAATTACAAAAATAATTTGACAGTATCAAAATTAACACACCCATCCACTCAAACCAAACTTTAGCGGACACGCCTGTAAAAACAATCGATTTCGTGTAAATTCACCCCTAACCGAGAAGAGTCAATATATCACCATCGCGGGGCATCCTCGCCGCGACCGTTGGCACACAGAGTGAAAAACAAACCGAGATTTAGAGAGCTACAAGAACCTCCCCATTCTCTCTTTTCCCTCTCCGAACTACGGAAAAATCATTGGCCTATTTAAATCGAGCGTGAGAGAGAAAAACACAGAATGCCCTATCTCTTAAGAACTAACGAAAGACACACACACAGTTACAGCGCACACCCACACACTCGAACATCTACCCGTATTCCAAGAAAAGCAGATCCGGGTCGATAATTTCGGAAAAATATTTTCCGCCTAGTCTCTCTCTCACTCACTCTGTGTATATATACAGGTGTGAGCATTATATCCGATGCGCCAGCTCTCGGCGTAAAAGGATTATTGCGCGCGCCCGGTTTTCGTACCTGCTGCTGCTCTTTGCAGCCATGCTCGGTATAATCCGGGGGACCTAACTGTTTCCCTCCCCTTGTTCCGGCGCTACGTAGACTTAGCTCGCGTCTAAGCGGCTCTAGGAATCCTCCTCTCGCCGTTCGAGGATCCTTCTTATATATTTGTCTGCCAAAGCCTCTGCCGCTGCTGTCTCCGAGTGCCAATTGTCCGCCGTAAAAATAACTCGAGCTCTTTTTCGCTCTAATTAGAATAGTATAATACCAGCGCGCGTGCGCGCGAGCTATGTATATTGTATATTGTTCGGGGGGAGAATGTGCGCGGAATGTTCGCGGAACCGGCGCTAGATACGCTATATATATTTATACGCCTGCCTGGCGTGACAGTTTCGAAAAAAAAAATACAACACACTTCTATATAAACGCAGCACTGCCTTTACACGATGATTAAGAAGTAGGCTAAAGAAAGAATAGCGCGCGAGCGGTGAATTCCGCGAATCTCGCGCTGGGAATGTATGTGGGTGACACAGCGGCGACGGCGGCGTCGGCAATGCCACACACTTGATTGCGGGTAATTTTGGATTGTGTCTTATTGCGCCGCGCCTGTATACTATACCCTACTTTCGCTCCGGGAAATTTACCTTCCGCATTGATTTACGCTCCTTTTGTGCGAGCGAAAGAGTAGCGAGGGCTAATGGATTCCCGGTAGCGGGCCGCGTGCCCCCTTCTGCCACTGTCATCTTTACGCCGGACTCGCTCGCGACGATAAAAGATTTACGGGTTGGTGAGTACGCCGAAAATAGAATGCTGGAGGTGCCTTTTTTCTTCTTTTTTCTCAAGGGTAGGAATGATTTTGGATTAGAGTTTCCAAAGGACTGTAAATTCCATCAACAAATAGAGACGAATTTTAGGAAACTTCAGGCAAATCGTGTTCTCCGCCAATAAACTCCACAACCCTCATCCCATTAAAAAAAAAAATACCTCTTCTCCAAATCTAAACCACTCTCCCCTATATATCCCCACACACAGACACGCACCCACTTATGTACACGCGTATGTGTTCCTGAATCATGCAGGCGTTCGATCGCGGTCGCGCGCGAGGTTGCGGGGTTACAGGCGTTCTTCTCGGAATCCCGCTCGATCGAGAGCGCCAGAACGCGCGGCGGCGGCGACGGCGGCGATCGTTAGCCGCCTCGGCGTCGGCGCTGCTCTGCTCTGGCTGTATATGTCGACGACGGCGAGTCTCTTGCGCCGAGCGGGCGACTGATACGTTCCGAGAAATCGAGTTATAATTAACGTACTTTCATTGGCGCCAAGCCCTATTTATCGCGTAAGCGCTGATGAGCAGAAGCTTTTCTTTCTCTAGAGGGGGGACGTTATACAGTAGTAGGGGGGAGAGAGGAGAGGGATGAGGCAATGTTTTTTTTGAGAATTTCGGGAGAGGACTGGTTGCGAAATGAGGCGCACATGCGTGGGTGAGGTGTGCGGAGGTGCCAGGTTGATTTTATTGCGGGAATTAGAAGAGGGGGAGAGGATACACAATGGCTTTAAATCAAAAGTAAATAATTCTGGGAAGTGTGCGGTCGAAGTAAAAATGCGAATCTATTTTCCTCTCTCGCGTTTTCTTGCGCTTTCTTCTTTCGTGCTTTTTCTGTTGTCTATAGTTGTCAATGAAAAAATAATATTATAATATTGTTGTTGTTGAAATTAATAGTGCTGTAAAAAATTTTCAGTTTGTCATTCTGTTATATTATGTAATTTTGTATGTTATGTCATAAATATCTTGGGTATATTTTTGAATTTATAAAAAAAATATTTTTTTCTAACGGCTATTAAAATCACACTGTACCTATTTACATATTATCCCTGGTAGAAAATTAACCATAAGTTGGCCAGATTGTGCTTAACCAGCATATGGCTTAGCCATATTCTGGCCAACTTATAGTTAATTTTCTACCAGGGATGGAGGTTTCCTCAAAAATATAAAAATATATCTATTTTTCAATAAGCTCAATTCTCAAATAAATTAAGACTCACTTTCTAACAATTTAAACTGAGATAAATCAAAAAACGTTCCCAATTAATTTTTGTCTCTCAACCCTAATGTTGATTAATCGCGTCATATTTCATAATTTTCAATTCCGAACGTCTTGTATAAATTGAAATTTACGTCATTTTCAGCGCGATTCGCGTTATTTTCGATAAGTTATTGTTGAAAATAGCCCGCCCGCTTGCCAAAAGTAACAAATATGTCACCGGAAAACCACTTATTTATTTTACAAAATATGCGCGACAATGCTCATTCAAAGGACATTATATTTAACATTTTTCAAAGAATTAACCGACAATTCGTCAACAACAAATCACCCCATTATTTATCTTTGATAAAAATATACCAGCAAACAGGTATACATGAATTGCCCTTGTCTACGATAAACCAAAATGAGCAGCATCAACAGCCACAAATATGCGTACATACGTCCCGACTAATTATTCCCTCCTCCCCTGTAATAAAACGCTCCACGCTGTGAACTTGTAAATGTGTAAACCACACCGTAGACAGAAAACCTGGGGTTCTTCAATAAACCTCCGAGCGCCGCGCGCGAATCGAATACCAGCTCCGACTCATTTAACTTTACAGCCGCCTGTAAATAGGTTCCTAGCCGTTGTGTGCGTGTATGCATGTCTGTGAGTCTGCGCTACCTACAAGATTACTTTCTCTCTCAGTGCGTCAAATTGCTCAATGACTTGCGTTAATTAAGCTATCGCGCATGCTGTTTCACGAATGATTGTAGAAGTGTGTGGGAATTTGAATGATTTAATCGTCTATTTCGCATGTCAAACCCGTTTGCTTGAATTTAACAGTTATATTACATTAGTCAAATAAATATTAAGAAATATTTAAACTACTCCTTGAATATTATTAAAATGAAGTGAACATTCGTCAAGTATTTTCTAAATAATTAAAAAAAAAAAAAAAATTTACGAAAAATCCATAATGCTTGACATTTTTACTTTAAACCTAAAAACGATTAAAATATAAAATTGGCAAAGCCTATAATTTTCCTGTTTTTCCTCAGTCTACGCATATACTCACTACTCGCACGCCTACTCTACACCCAGCGAACAAAAAATTTTCTTGTGACCACAGAAATTTTTGAAAAAAAATTAACAAAAATCCTTTCACCCAACAGAGAACGTGTGCCTGCGCCCGTGGGCGTTCGAGCGCGTGCCGAACAAGATGATCCGGGGCCTCGACGCCGCCCTTATCTACACGTCGACGAAGGAAGCCTGCTTGGCCGCGTGCCTCAACGAGCATCGCTTCACCTGCCGCTCCGTGGAGTACAATTACGTGACGCTGCAGTGCCATCTGAGCGACTCCGATAGGCGCACCACCGGCCAGTTCGTGCAATTCGTCGACGCGCAGGGCGTCGACTACTTCGAGAATCTCTGTCTCAAAGGTAAAGAAAGAAAAACGCAAACCCAATGCATACCTACACTGATACCTATGCAACGCGAATATATGAATAACCGCGGATTCGCGGAACGGAAAAATTGACTTTCTGATAACGGTAGCATAGTATATCACAGACGCTATGAGAAGAATTTCTATTCTTTTTTTTATTTTTTTTTAATGCGTATAAGATGGCTTTATTCTGGGAACGCCGTGGGAAATAGCGCCGCGGAGCTTTTCATGCGCGTCGATTTGGTTGGCAGATTGGTCGCGCGAGTTCTGAGAATAAATCCGCGCGATGATGACGATGATCTAGACGGGAGTGTTTTATTTTGCCGTAAGTGATACAGCACAATAAAGAACTTATTTGCTCTATTTATGCGCCGATTTTTTCCGCGCAAAAGTTGGAATTGCCCTCTATAAAAGTTTATGAACTGCTGTAGTATAAAGCGAGGTTGATTTTACTTGGAAAACTATGTTATAGGGCTAGATAAATATCTAAATAGAGAAGGAGGACATTTCACGGTATTGACTAATAATTCGTAAGCTCTTAAGTTTAATTGTACTTCAACGAATTTCAGTAACTTGTTTGAAAAAATACGAAAAAATAAAGTAAACTTTTAACTCGCGCATTTCATCGCTTAATTAAAAAACTTATCGCTTCGTTAAACTACTTTCCAAATAAAAACTTATCGACGCTTTCAAAACTACATCCAAATCGAATCCAATCTAAACTATCTACCAATTCGACAAAATCTTCCCGCCACTCTTCACTAACCTCCCAACCCTTTAACCATTCCAGGCAAGGAAGCCTGCAAGGCACAGCGTTTCTTCCAAGTGCCCCGCATCGGCGTGGCCGAGGACAAAGTCGCCCAGTACGCCGGTCTGCACTACTACGCGGACAAGGAGCTGCAGGTGCAGAACGACGGTGCCTGCCGCATAGCCTGCGAGATCGAGAACGAGTTCCTCTGCAGGTCGTACCTGTACCGTGGCCCGCCCATCGGCCAGGCCTACAACTGCCACCTGTTCCATCTGGACCACTGGACGCTGCCCGACGGACCGTCGACCTACCTGAATGCCGAGAGGCCGCTCATCGACAACGGCGAGCGAGTGGGAACCTACTACGAGAACTTCTGCGAGAGTTAGTGTCGTCACTTTTTATTAGAATGGGGTTTATTGCGGCAGGTATAGGGAGACGGGAATAGTGGTGTTAGAAGAGGGTGTAATATACCGTTTTTGCCACTTGTTGGAGGCTAGCTGCCGTGCGGATATAAATATTGGGTCGGTCGGGGATCTGATCAGTGTCGGTTTTATGATGGCGAGGTTCGGGAAGAAGGTCATGGTTCTGGTACGACCTACACGTATACCCAAATTATATGGCGGGCGTGCTGTAGTTTAGGGAATTTCGTACTAAACTTCTCTATGTATTTATGTTAAAAATAAGGAATGATTCAGACGAAATAGCACAAACATACACTGAGAAAAAAGTTTTGGAAAAATTACCATACTTCTAGTAAAGCCACCACAGACTGTAAAAATCCAAAAAATTACCATACTTTACAGTAAATTTTATAACACAGTATAGTAAATTTTCCTATATGCATAGTAAATTTTCCTATATTTCTAGTAAAATTTCTTATAAAGTATGGTAATTTTTTGGGTTTTTACAGTCTGTGGTGGCTTTATAAGACAGTATGATAATTTTTACGAAAACAATAATAATTTTTACAAAAATTTTTTCTCAGTGTACGAAATGCATTATTGAAGGATACGAAAATTTTACAATTCCATCTAAAGAATAAAAAATCATATTAATTCAAATTTAACACGCAACGCCACGTATATTCTAGACACAATATCTACTAACCTAAATCAATTCTGCCGCAGCCAGTGCACAAAACCACAAACGCGCGCGCTCGCCTCATCGATCAAGTCACTCGATCGGCCTATGAGAATGCCTCTGAAAATGGGACGTTAACAGTATTAACAGCAACTTCTTTTTTCCTCTTCTCTTTCATCGTAGAGCGCGCAGCGATGGCAGCAAGAACGCAAAGATCGCGCTCACGCTTGCGCAACGACATGGAAACTCTTCGGGCTATGCGCTTATCGTCCGCGCACGTGCTTCCTCGGCTTTTTTTCTCTTTCCGATGCCAGTGTTTTATCGAAGCGCACGCTCTGTTTACCTTTTTTCTGTTTCTCTCTCTCTCTCCCTCTCATTTCTCTATAACATTATTTATCGGATGTGCCGGGAGAGAAAGATACGGATTGTAAAAAATGTTATTGATTCTGGTCGGTACGCGACGACGACGATGGCTGTTCTGTGTATGCGTGTTTTTATCGCGGGAGAGAACGATTAGGTCATTTTAATTTATAACTGTATAACGGTTTTATCGAATTCACGGATTCGAAGGAGCTGGGTTTTTCTAGTCGAGATATAGGTGTTGCTTCTTTCGTATGATATTTTTTCGGGGAGAATAAGTTTTTTTAAAGAAGTACAAATAATGAACATTTTTTGTTCAACACGGAGAAAAATAACATAGGAAAAATTGCCATATTTGATTGTAAGTCGAGGACAGACTGAAATCCTCCACAAAATTGCCATAATTTATGGTAAAAATTGCCATAAATTTATAGTAATTTTTACAATGTAGGAAAAATTGCCATAAATTTATGGCAATTTTTACCATAAATTATGGCAATTTTGTGGAGGATTTCAGTCTGTCCTCGACTTACAATCAAATATGGTAATTTTTCCTATGTTATTTTTCTCCGTAAAGAATGAAAACGAGTATTTTTGTTGGAAATATTGAAACATAGTTTTAGAAACTCCACGTTCCGAGAAAAAACAAAGTAGGATAAGAATACTGATCAGAGCTTTGATATAGGTATTCTTCCATCGAACTTGTAACTCTTATCTGATCCAAGCCTAATTGGGTAGCTCTAAGACATTTCTTGGAAAAAAAAAAAAAAAAAAAAAAAAAAAAAAAAAAAAAAAAAAAAAATAATACATTTTTGAATGACTAATGCCGTTGTCTTACTTAAAAATAGAAGATGTATTTAATTTTTACCTCAAATATAAAAAAAAAACGCTAAACATTTAAATAAACTTTTTTTTCCTAAAATAAACATACTTATATATTAACCTGCCATTTCTTTTTTCCAGAGGGCAAGATCACCGACAGTCCGCCAGAGCTGAACCTCACAATCAACAATCAGACCGACTCGCGGTTTGACATTAATTGCGACAAAACTGGAACCTGCTACGACGGTAAGAGAACTCGTTCCTCCTCAACTAACCGCGCGCGGCTTGTATAAATAATTCACGAGCAAACTCCTAACGGTCAATCACGAACGTTCGATTTTTCCAGTGATCGTCGACTGCAAGGACACGAGGATCGCCGTGCAGGTGCAAACGAACAAACCCTTCAACGGCAGGATCTACGCTCTCGGTCGCTCCGAGACCTGCAACATCGACGTCAGCAACAGCAAGTTCTTCAGGCTGGACCTGACGATGACCGGCCAGGACTGCAACACTCAGAGTGTGGTTAGTAAACAAAAAAAAATACTACGGGCTGATTGCTGCATATATAACGCATTTATATATTCATCGCGCGATTCGTAACCCGATCCGCCGGAATTCCATAAGCTTACTCTCGCCCCGTTACAAGCTTTTCTAACAGCAGTAATAAAATTAACGCCAAGCGGCAATTATTACGGCCGTGTAACATTGATGCATGTCAATATTATATCCGGCGCGCGCGATCGAGAGCAAAAAAAAAAGGAGTAACACGCTCGGTATAAACACTGGAAAGCCATTTCGCAACTCGCTCGATCTAAATTTATGATGATAGATCGCGTTCGCGTCGCGAGCGCGCGCGCTGCATGTTTCTTCGTGAAAAAAAAAAAGGAGCTACTCGCGTTCGCTCGGCGCGCGTGCGTGATTAACATGCATTATTACATCATCGCGCGTGTGAGCTTACTTACTTACTATCTCCTTCGCCTCGAACAATATAACACAAGCTTCTGGCCTGCGCTTCAAAAAATTTTTGCTGAGATTACCACACACTTTAAGGACAGATAGTAAAGGAACGTGTTTATCATGCCGTCGGCAATATTCTCTCATCTTCAGCGTGAGGGTGGTTTTCAGACTGGCACGTACTCGAACACCGTGGTGCTGCAGCATCACTCGGTCGTCATGACCAAGGCCGACAAGATCTACAAGGTCAAGTGTACCTACGACATGTCCTCGAAGAACATCACCTTCGGCATGATGCCCATACGCGATCCGGACATGATCAGCATTACCAGTGCACCCGAGGCACCGCCACCGAAGATTCGCATCTTGGACAACCGTGCCCAGGAGGTGGAGACCGTCAGGATCGGTGACAAGCTCACTTTCAGAATTGAGATTCCAGAAGATAGTAAGGATAAGCGCTGCTCAATGGGTTTTGGAGCGCCGAATTTTGCTTCTATTTTCATGTTTATTTTTATAATGATGAATTGAGCTTCCTTAGCTCTTAATTGTTAAAATGTATAACAGATTCGTAGATTTGTGGATGTTGTTTGATATTCTAAAGTAAACAGCTCAGTATCTGAACTTGTAAAGTAGGCAAAATGTCATGAAAAACGATAAAAAGATTTTAATAACGTAAGAATTCAATAGCTAATGATACACGGAGCAAAATTTATTTGTAAATTTCAACTTTTTACAAGAAAATTTATTGCTTTTATAGTAGCGCTGGGACATACTCAACATGTGGCATATATCCTGTTTTAAATATTAATTTTTATTATTTTTGTAGCAAATTTTACTGACTGCTGCAAAAATAATAAAAATGACTATTTCAGATAATAAAATTTGCTACAAATATAATAAAAATTATTATTTAAAAACTAAAATTTTCTATAAAAATTAGAAAAATTACTATTTAAAACAGTAAAAATCCTACATGTCGAGTGTGTCCCAGCACTACTATAAAAATAATAATTTTCTTATAAAAAGAGTAAAGTTTACAAATAAATTTTTCTCCGTGTAGAAATAGTCCATTGAATATTGTATTTGTACGAGGTATTAAGAGTTTTGTCCAGGTATACAGGCAAGTTAGACAACTGATACGTTTACATTAATATAATTTTGAATTAGAAAAAAAAAACAATGGCAACTAAAATATTTAATCATGAGTTAAAATTGAAATCAAACATTAAATGAGAATATCCAAAAGTATGAAAATATTTGTAAATACACAATTTTTAGGTTTCTCACATTGTGGCCAAAATCTTTTTTAAGTGAACATTAAATTTTGGCATTGAAATAGTTCATATTAGAAATTTCTTTAAAATTTCAAAATAGTTAAAACATTATTACCCAAGTAAAAATCTTTTGTATGGATTAAACATTAATTTTATATAATCTATTACACATAGGAATTGAGTGGCTTAAATTATGCATAATCTTAACAAAAACTTTGCATAATACGATGAAATAGTTTTAATCTATGCATAATTTAAGCAACGATTTTGAAATTATTCAGAATAACAACATAAACTCCATATATAAAGGGATAAAGGGATATCAAAAATAAAGTCATTCGATCGGTTGAATTTCACGGCCGACACACACACACACACACACGCGCGTGCGCGCGCGGCGCCCCTGTGAAAACTCCTGTAGATAAATTGGAACGGCCGAGAGGATATAAGGCCGTGAGATTCAACCGATCGAATAACTTTACGAATTAAAAAATATTAATATTATTATAATATTAATATTTTATTTTATTTTATTAAATAGAACAGAAGAACTGTACAACGAAATTACACTATTTACCTTGCGAACGCTTCCTCTTACTAGCTGTGACTTTTTTCGAGTGATTTGAATCGTCAGATTCTTTATCCGTTTCACAGTTATGGAAATCAAAGTTACGTTTACTATATTATTTACAGAACTTGTAAATTACACAGTTCGAGACCTGGCACGTCGAGTTTTTTTAGTTCTCAAAGTTCTCTGCACCACTCACTGTATAGCCGTGATGGCTATTTTTATTTCTCTTGCCGTGTGCAACTTTATCATATTGGGTGTGCCATTTGTTTGATTATTGTCTTGTTTTTTTGCCTTAGATGTGCTAGGTTTTAGATTATCCATAATTTTGGCAATGTGATCTGTCGTTAATGTTGGTTCGCATTCATCTTCAGAAGCTAAGGCTGGAACATGTCCAAATTTTCTTGCCGAGGCTGTAATAATAATTAATTAATAATATTAATAAATAATTAATTAACTATTATTAAATTATTAATAATAATAATAATTTATAGTAATAAATATCAATTTTGTCAAATGTAAATGCCAAAATTAACTTTACATTGATACATAATTATCAAGTAAAATATTGTTTTTATCCATAATGAACAATATAAAAAGAAAATATTGTTCTTATCCATAATGAACAATATAAAAAGAAAATATTGTTCTTATCCATAAAGTTACATGAAAAGTAGCTAATTTATGGTTAATATTTCTACCAGGGAACTTAAACTTTTAGAAAATGACCTTAAGGGGGTGCCATAGCCGTATCATTAGCGACTGAGCAATTGGCACAGTTTCAAGCTTATTAAAAATAAAATACGTAAAATCACAAAAAATCAAGAGACTCTTCTGTGTTTTTTAACGTTCTACCACCTAGTCAATGTTTGGAGTCGAAATATCAAGTCGTTTTTTCAAAAAATTGGAACGAAATTAAATTTTGTTTTGTTCAAAGTTATTGAAAAAACGACTTGATATTTCGATTCCAAACATTGACTAGATGGCAGAACATTAAAAAACACAGAAGAGTGTTCTCTTGATTTTTTGTGATTTTACGTATTTTATTTTTAATAAGCTTGAAACTCTGCCAATTGCTCGGTCAGTAATGATAGGACTATGCCACCCCGTTAATTTACAGTAAAATTATTATTTTTGTAATAATTTAACTATCTTTATAGTGATTATTGCTATAGTACAGAGTCTTTTTTAAGAATTCGAGTCTGTGATAAAAATACTACTAATTACAGTAATTTTTTCTAGAAAATTTTCCTCTGCATATGTCAGAAACTCAACTACAAAAAATTTTCATACAAAAGTTCACCATAAATTGCACCACTGATTTCAATATCAAACTCATCCACAACGTCGCAGCGCAATTTATAACCGCGGCGACAAGAAAAAAAAAAAAAGAAAAAAACAAAAGCCGGCGTTACAATCTAATAAATTCATCTGGATGACGCAGTTAATAATCGTGGCGACTCGCTCCTTTTCAGCTCCTTACGGCATCTTTGCTCGCAGCTGCGTTGCCATGGCGAAGGACGCGAAGAGCACCTTCCAGATAATTGACGATGAAGGGTGAG
Source organism: Torymus aiolomorphi (assembly GCA_036365515.1). Classification (NCBI taxonomy): domain Eukaryota; kingdom Metazoa; phylum Arthropoda; class Insecta; order Hymenoptera; family Torymidae; genus Torymus; species Torymus aiolomorphi. Next base: position 259,300,118 of record CM070873.1, read on the forward strand.
TGATTTCACAAAACGACAATGACGGCCGTGCGTGCGCGGCATTGCACTCGATGTTTATTGTTTCGCGAACGCGGTTTGTCGTTTGATTCGTTGCTACAGTAAAGCCAACGTTGCATGGTTATAGTCTCTGAGCATTAATAATTATGTTATAAATAGAAATAGTTATTTTTTGTTTAAATGTATAGCGTTACATTACGTTGATATTCGAAAATGCATTTATTTAATGTTTAATATTTTCTTGAATGTTTACGCAGACGAAGAATATTTCTTTCCATACAGAACTAGTCGTAATGGCAGCTAATTAAATTCTAAAGAGACGCGCAATTATGAACACGAGCCAAATAACAAAGGAACAAAAAAGACTGAAATTGTTTTGTCGTTTATAGATGTCCGGTGGATTCTTCGATCTTCCCAGGCTTTACACCCGACGGTAATGCCTTGCAGTCATCATACGAGGCCTTTAGGTTTACTGAGTCATACGGTGTCATCTTCCAATGCAACGTTAAATACTGTCTTGGACCTTGCGAGCCGGTAATTATAATTTAATGGAATCAGACCCACAAGTACCTTTATTTACGGGTAATTGAAAAATTGCGCGGATTTTTAATTCACTTATGTCTCTGAGTTATGATTGAATTTGACATTGACGAATTATTTACCCCTGCTAATGCTACGAGGGTATTGTTTCCCAATTATATCACGACATCATTCAAACCTAAAATAAAATTTGATTTTATCCTTCAAACCAAGATAAGATAAATCTCAAGTTTTACAATTTATACTTTTGCAAACAAACCCAAGTTGATTGCAGCGCAACAGTAATACATATTTCTTTATTCGTACCACCATTAAAACATACAAATAAACATTCGGCAATAAAAAGAGGTCCAGCGAAAAGTATACACGCAAACATGGATCATTAACCGAAAATTTATGAATCGCAGGCTGTGTGCGAGTACGGCCGCGACTCCTCCGAGTCATGGGGCAAGAGGCGCAGGAGAAGTCTCGAGAGCAACTCGACGGAGGAGAAAGCCGAAGATATGACCTTATCTCAAGAAATCCTCGTCCTCGACTTCGGCGACGAGAAGCAGTCGCAGTTCTTGAAGAGCGACGCGAGTATAGACTTTAACGAGGCCGGTACGTATAGTCGATTTAATTTACAATTTCATCGGTATATAGCAATGGGACGCTGACTTTATAATACAGTTTCAACTGAAAAGTATATAAATAGGCTTGCTCTGATTATAATCTTTGATTTTGCAATGTATACGCGTATCGGCGAAAATAGCCGCTATCGTCGTTGATGTATCTTTAATGAAAAAGAGCTTCTATTCTGAAATTGATTTGGTAAACAGAGCAGAGACAGCCGTTTCCTGGAAGATGCGTTATCTTTTTGTAATGTGCTCTTGAGCCGGGGTAAAGTTCAAATTTCTGTTGGGAGTCTCGAATGTAGCTAAAACGTAGTTTCTAAAATTGGCTCAAAAAACTATTTAACTCGTTTACGCCAATTTTCCTATTAAATTCAAACTATATTCACTTGGAAATCTATTTTACTCTTCCACCAAAGAACCTTTTTAATTTTCTTTATGCCTATCGACTAAAAATAAATTTCACCATTCCAGACAAAACCGTGACCATAATCGAGCCATGTCCGACGAAGACGTCGGTGCTGGCGCTGGGAGTGACGTGCGCCCTTCTGATCCTCATCTACGTCTCGACCATCTTCTGCTACTACATGAAAAAATGGCTGACGCCGCGGAAAATGATGCCTTGAACGTTCCCTGCGTCAACCTCGTAAACCCCCCATCGAAGAAAGAGAAAACGGCGAGCGACGAAAGAAAAAACGGGGCGACGCGACGCACAAAACCCACCGACTGCCGGCTTCTCTTTCTTCCGACCCCCCAAGGGCTGGGAACATAAATAAAAAAAGGAAGAATAAATCGAAATGAAAAAAAAAAATCATATATCACGAGGGGAGGGAAGAGAAGACGAGGAAAGGGGCAAAAAATCACACGCATATCCAATGTAAAACGGAAAAGCGCGCGATAACCTGTTGCTCACACATGCGCTTGACATTGTGCCGCGTGGAAAATGGCGAAAAAGCCAGACGCGCGCGTGTTTATGTATTTTACGGTCGGCTGACGACGGCGCTGCAGCTGCGCGCGTCGTCGTTGCATTCCTCGCGCTCGGCCGAGTAGTGTATCTGCGACGACAAACAAAAAAGAAACGATGGCAAAAAAAAGCGGGGGAGGGGGGGGGGGAGATGGAATAAATTAATCGGCAGGGGATCGCGGCGAGGGGAAAAAAGCGCGCGCCGTTCCCGGTATTTAAGATTATATAGTCGCGCGCGGCCATTAACGTGAGAGCAAGAGATATTTTTTTTAGCTGGTAATTTATCCTTTTGCTCGCGTAATATATATATCTATATCTACCTGCTGCATCCGCTAAAAGGACACATTACCGGTCTAAGAAGCGTCTGGACGCATTTTCACGCACGCGGCCATACCTCGTGAGCCGACCGTCGCTTTCTTTTCGGAGGTGTGTAGCAGTCTATAACAACGACAAACGACGATGATATTCGCATTATCTCTCATCATGCATTATATTATATACTCAGACAGCATTTCTTCTTCCTCTTCTTCCAAGGCATTTTCCTCATTCTCTCTTTATCATCTTCGCGGGCTACTTTTGATCGGGTTGCAAGTAGAAACACGCGCACGCGCCCGCAAACGGCGAGCGACGGACGACGACGCTACAACGGAGAGACGCACGTATCGACGCGCACACGAGGGGTGAGAAAGCACGACCGTCGCGCTTTTCACATCCCTCATCATCGTCTTGCGATTTATATTATACATTATTTTCTTCTTCATTGTCACACGGTTCGTGCACTCTCTCTCTTTCTCCCGTATGTAAACGCGCGCATCGTCCGAGCCCGCCTTGCGTCTTCTATACTGTTTTTGCGCACGGCGCCGCGCGTCATTGATAGTATAAACGTGTAACCTGCGTCAAGACTAGCGGTACATATATATGTATACACACATATGAATGATTATATATATAAATATATACATATTATATTATAATATTTAAAGATTATCACGCTTGACTAACGTCTCTCGGACAACAAATCGAATAAAAATCATATGTGTTTTCTTTTGTAAGGCCTAGCCGTTAAGGTTTATTATATACGTAGGACATTAGGCTGAGAGCGACAATTATTGAGCTAGATACTTTATCGCGACACTTTATATATATACATATACATATACGTATTAAGGCAATTTTGTTCTCCTCTCTCTTCGCATACATGTCTCTAGCGGAATGGAATAACGCGCGCGCGCGAACGAGCGAGCGAGCGAGTCTCGTGTGTGCAAGTATAACACGCAGTTCACACACGCACTCACTTACACACCACATACACGTATATTACACGCACGTATAAAGCCTGTCTTGCGAAATCGGCGCGCACGACGGCTCTCTAATGAATTTCGAATTGGACGGATATATATTTGCATGTGCGCACGCGTGAACGAGTATTCACACACACACACACACACACACACACACACACACACACACACACACACACACACACACACACACACACACACACACACACACACACACACACACACACACACACACACACACACACACACACACACACACACACACACACACACACACACACACACACACACACACACACACACACACACACGTATACAAACACACACAGAAGCACAGATCTCTTATACTTCGCGCGTAAATATATAATGATGTCAGATTTCGTTTGAGAAATTCGAGGTTCTGTGTGCTTTTTTTTTAATTCTCATCGGGGAGAGTGAAATTATATACGTGCGCGGCGACACGATGACTCGGTACACACACACACACACACATACGCGTAGAAAGAGTCGATATCGAAAAATATATATGTATGCCTTCCTCCTTCGCGCGCCCGCGTGTCTGTCCTGTTTCTTTTGACTTACTTGTCTCTTCTTCTTCTACATCTTTTTTATAACGCAACTTTTATATTACAAGCATTATATAGGCGCGCTATACGCACGGAAAGGCTTCTTCTTCGTGATGACGCGCAGACTGGATTTTACACGTACTATATTATTATTATACATATTATACATACATCTCTTTTTTAAAACAAAAAAAAAAATAAATAAAAAACGTAGTTTCGTTTTTGTCAGTTTATATTTTATATATATTATACACATTATCTCGCTCAGAATCAGCTAACATGTCTCATTTACTTTAGCGCGTAGGGAATTTTCTCATCGAAATTTGATACGAAGAAAAGGCTTTATTACGGATGAAAACAGTGAAAGTTGTAATGTATATATTGCTGGAAGGATTCGAAAAAATTCATTATTGTATTTTATATACGACATATACATGCATCATGATTATCGTACATATAAGTGTGTGTATTTTAGCCTATTTATGTATACGTACAACTGTTTTAATAATTAAACAAAAGAGAAATTAATGGTTGTGATTTTTTGTCCAAATACACGTTCTTTATCCTAAACCTGTTTCTTTACATAAACTATAAGATGATGGATCACATTTTTTTGAGAAAGAAAGATTTAAACTCATCTGGCAATGTTCCTGCAAGAATTATCTTAATTTATCTGTGTGAAATCTGAGATTGTTCAACAACTTATTTTCAGTTGAGCTAAAATTTATACAAATATTAAAATAATTCAAATCTTAATGTTTTAATCTATTCTAAAATAAAATTATATAAAGAGATTATCTAATAATTCGCAGACAATTTTCCAAGTATGATTATTTTAAAATAAACCATGTTATTTATTTTTAAAAATTGACTAACACGGTCAATGAAAGACAAATTTTTATTGCACAATTGTAAATAACTAATAATACAATGTTGCCTTGATGACATTAAAGTTAAAAGTATTCTAGGTCTTGACCTTGAAGAATATATTGATATATAAAAATATCTGTCATGTAATAAAAAATCTTAATACCGCAAATGATTCTAATTCGTCAGCTGACAAATACATATGTGCGAATTCGAAACCAGAACTTGGTATCCATCATTTGCCTCCAATGAATCAAGATATTTTTCTCCAACTATTGATTTATGGAAACGATTACGTGAATATTCGCAAAGTTAGATAAAGTTCAAATTGAATAATGAGCGTGTGATGAAAATATTTACATAGATCATCGTCTTCCGAATTGTACGAAACTTTTGTAAGTGATATGATATTGAATTGATGTCACTTCTATAAAAAGTACGTTATATACGCACCGGAAAGTTTTGCTCCTTAAAGAGCATCAGGTTGGCAGAACTTCGCGATGATCATTTATTTTACGTGCGTCATTTTCATAGATGGTGACTTAGTATATTTTTTTTTATCAATCGTAAAAAGACCTGATTATTAGCATGAAAAAATAAAAAGTCCACTTTTTGTACCGCACGTACAAGAGCATTCACTGAATTATTTGAAGTAAACTGTAAATCGTTGATAACCTATTTCATATTAGATAAGCTAAGAGAACAGATAGTGTTATGAATCACTTGCCGAAGCCATAGCAAAACATCTTAATTTCTATTTGAACTCTGGGGCTACATAATTAATGGAACTCGAACCGCTAATGTGATAATTTATCTCATATTTCTTGCTTAACTTTAAACGATCAGTTTTATCGATATGATTTTTAAAATAATACCTCTTACGTGATTCCCTTAAATGATTTGTATATTATGAAAGTAGTTTATTCGTATTTCATGTCTCGTAAAGCAAATTTCTTCATTCGAATATGTTATAACTTGACATTACTATAGGTATACTATAAAATACAATATTGTAAAACATTTAAAATATTTGTTATCGGGACTATTAATGGAGCAATACAGAAATATAAAGTTGGTTAGTTATCGTGTATTTACTAAATTATGAAATGTTGTTTATTAATAATAAAATAATAAAAGTAGGAAATAAATAAAAAGAACATTTTAAAACCCTATAACTTTCAGGTTTTATTCGTCATAACATACTCATTATCAATTATTTAGAATTGAGCACATGATTTTTTAACAACAAACTATGAAATCGCTTACTTTATTACCACGATTCTCGCTTAAAAATACATTTGATCAATGTTTTCAGCCATCCCACCACCTATTTCACACCCCATTCAAAAGTTCGCTCCTCCGTTAAACTCTCCCCGAAAGCTCACATCCCCCGTTCCCCCAACCACTCCCAACCATCGGCATTTCCAGAAATTACGTAAACCCCGCCACGACGATACCCTCCCCCCACATCAATCCTATTTGCCAACATATTCTCTCTCTATATCGAAGTCCCGCGCGCAACCAGACAACCACAGACGCACAGAGATTCGCGAGCACTCGCAAATGAAGCTCGGTCGGTAAAAGTATCTCCCGGCTACGCTTACTTACACACTCCTCTCCTATCGCGTGCACGCGCGCGGGCGCGACTTCTCTCGATCGTTCGCCGTATACCGAGAAATGACGTCAACAGCAGCAGCAGCGCGGGACAATCGATCGACTGCTCGTCGTCGTCGGCCGCCTCCGCTCGCTCTCTATGTTACTTACGTATATTATACACACAACACGCAGAGGGACGTCGTCCGGCCCTCGCGGAGGCAAAATCGCGCGCGGAGGAAGAGAACCACATCGCCGCCGCCGTCTAGTGGAAGAGGGGAAGAAGACGAAGAAGAAGAAGAAGCGGCGGCGCGGGAACGTCGTGAGAAAGAGGAAAAAGAGCGCATCCTGAATCTCTCCCCGAAGGCTCGCTCCGTCTCTCTCTCTCTCTCTCTCTTGAGAAGAGAGAGAGAAAAAGGAGAACTCAAGAGTGAGCCTCGCGGCTCGTTCTCCGAGAATCGGGGAGAACCGCGGCGGCGCGAATATATACATGTATAGTTATATATACATGTATAGGCGCGTAGGAGCGCGAGAGAGACGGAACGACGAGGCGGCGGCGCTGCGTCTCGTCCGTCCGAGGGCCGATTACCACGGGGGAGACCCGAGCAGAGCACGCGAGAGAGAAAGAGAGAGAGAGAGCAACGAGCCACCTCTGCAGCACGACGACGACGACGACGAGCGCGCTGCTGCCGCCGTTGCCGATAAGATAAAAAGGTATATAACTCGCACAGCCCACGTATGTATACGTGTCTATGTCCTATGTGTCTGTGTGTATGTATATGTGCATCCGTGTATCTCGCTGTGCATGCGTCGGATTGCTGCCGCCTCTCTCGTCACTCTTATTATTATGCTGTCCGAGGCTCGTTCACCGCCTCGTTCTCTCTCTCTTTCCACACACACGCACACATACACATACGCGAGAGCTGCACGCCTGCACAAAAACAAGCGTATCGCTGGCCAGGCCAGCCAGCCTGGCTAGCTCGCGCCGGCGCGTTGAGGCACTGCCTGCTATACTACCATGTGTATATACCCTGCACACACCGTATATTATTGCTCACCACCGACGACGACGACGACGAGCGTTTATGTTACAATTAAAGCGCGTGTATAGGCGCGGGGGGGCTATATAACAATTTTCAAAGTGGAGGGAAAAACGTCCCCGGCTGATTATGAAGCGAAGGGGCCAGAGGATGCGCAGGGAAAGAGCGGGGAAAAAAGGAGGATTGATGCCGTGCACACTCTGGCATCACGAGAGCGATAGGAGCTGGAAAACCCGTCGTCGCCGCTGCTGCGAGCGCTGTGGCTATGAATTCGTTTTTTTTTTTTCTTTCGTCCCTTCGTTTTCTATGCTGCTATATACGCTGCTGCACCTTGCGCACATGAGCGCTGGTTTTCATATATATACACTTTTTTTCCTTTTCGTCGTCTTTTTGGTTTGGTTACAATCGTTTATTTTTCGCCGTCGCGAGGAACGCGGCGTTTTAATGCCGCGAAATTGCCGGTTCGCAGCGGCAAGCCTCTCTCTCTCTCTCGCGCGCTCTCACGCAATGATTACTTTTAAATCATTCGCGTGAGTTGAATTAATCAGCCGCTGCCGCCGCTACAGAGGAAAATTCCTAAAAATGTTTTTGTCGCTCCTCACGCACACGCGCGGCACGGAACGCGCGCTCGCGTTGAAAATTTCACGGTGGATTATATGTGCTCCGAGCGCGGGAAAGGATTCGATATAGCTGGGCATTGTGGTGAATTTCGGAGCAATTGGCAGGTAGGTATTTAATTAGGAAAGGATAAAAATTGTGCGTGGTGTGTGTGTAGGTACTATATGTAAAGAACGAGGGGGAAAAAGCGCGACCGGGCGAACGCGCGCGTATATCAATTGTTTTTCTAACACGGCACCTATATTAACATTTGCATAACGCATAATTGCATAATGCGTGGTTGCAAAATGAGCAGGGGAAACGTTAGAAAGTCCCCGTCGCCCGCGCGTTAAGCGTTTGTGTTATTAGAGTTTTAATCGCCGGTTCGATTTTGTTAAAACGGGGTACAGCCGAGTGTGATATTGTCGAATTTATTGTTAATAAAGAATTTTGATTTAAATAGACCTTTTTTATTGTTGTATTATCATGTACGTAAAAGATTCTAAAACATTTGAGATTCGTATATATCGATCACGTGAGAAGTATATAATACGCGAACCGATGCATTACAAAAACTTCGCAACACAGACACACTATTAACATTATCTTCCGTTTGCTGCTCCTTCTCTCCACTTTTCACCATGCGCGCAGTCGCTCATGTCGATAAGACATTTTTCCGAGATAATGATGTAATAAAAAGTTGACATTATGAACAACCGTTTATTCATTCGCATCGTTTAGCTTTCTTGGAAACGCGACCATTTTGGCGGCTGACGGCACAGGTGCAGCATAAAGATTTTCGTCGCTACCGATTCTCTCCCCGGCTCTCCTTGAGCAACAAAGACTCGAGGCGCAAATAATAATATCGCTCTCCTCTATCGCACTGATTGATCGAATTCGATAGTTGTTATTGCCTTGTCAATACACGCACGCACGGACGCCGCCGCTGCTGCACCTTGATCCCCGGCTCGGATTAACTTTTAATAGCCGATGATTTAATTCCGCTGAATGGAGAAGTGGGGAATTGTGATGTTGTTGTATATATGTAGAGCCGCAGGCGCACTTGTATGAGTGTGTGCGTAAAGTTTAAAAATCGCATTCTTCAGATTATGACGCGTCTAAAAATATTTTCAAATTGAACTGATTGATTGTTATTGATGTGCATGAACGTTGATGCGAGCCGAAGATCATCATCCTGCAGCACAGTTACGGTCTGTGCGCGTATGTATATATATACGACAACGTCGACGACGACGACGATGGCGGCGTTCGCGAATGAGACGCAAGTGATTCGTAACGCTATCGTTCGTAATAAATCTAGACTTTGTATGGTTGAATGGAGCTCGCGTTATTCGCAATGCTAAGATCGGAGTTGTAAAATGGATATTCCGAGAATTATTGAGCGGAGATTTATTTTATAACTATTTCGATAATTGTTTATTATATAGGCTTCTATGATTGAGATGTTGAAATAAGTTGGAAATTTTCTTGTAACTGCGCTTTATAATTTATTTAAAGAAAAAGATTTTCTAAGAATTTAGTTTGAGTGTACTGGTGAAAAAAGATAGGCATGAAAGGTAGAATAGTATTTTTTCTGATAAAATATAATGCCAAAGAAAGAAAAAAATATCAGGTTACGAAGATCCGAAGATCGGTGATGGGAATTCTTAAGTGCTTCGGATAACGATGGATGCTACAGTCTGGGAAGAAAATTTCCTCCGCCATCTCGCTCGGGTTCCGAAGAAAGCTCGTTAAATCTGCGCGTGGGTTTCAAAACTGTCTCAGGCTTTATTACTTCTAATTCATATCATAAGTTGAATTTTTTTTTCAACAAAATAAGTAATGTACATGATAATGATAACTGCGACGTGTTTAATTACACAGTTACCAAGATAATTCAACTAAATTTTAATTTACTTTTTATTTATTTACTTAATATCCAGAGTAAGCAAATACATTACATTTCAAAGAGAGTACCCCTGCAGAGGAAAATAAGTTCCCGGTATGCAGGTCTGGAGTATAATATCACTTAAATCTAAACTTAAAACTAAATAAAACATCTTTATTTAATAACATTACAATAAAATTCGATAACAGTAATATGTATGTATATATATTTAACGCATTTATACTTATATTTAGACTTGAGTTTCTATAATAGATTACAGAAACAGATCAGGTATCATATATCTGTTCATGCAAGGAAAATTTTCTACAATTCATTTTTTTTATCTTAAAGCTAGTAGTTCTTTTTGATTTCATACAATTTAGCTGAAAGAAAAAATTGTACATAAGTAGATTAATTCGACTTGCGGAAAAAATGCAACACAAACAATACAATGTACAAAGGCAAATTGTAATTATGCCCCAATAAAACAATCCACTCCGCACCTGCTTTTTCTTTATGTTTCACTATCTTCTTCACGCCTATAGGTGGTACGATCGTAATTCCTGCAAAACACTGCTCGAGCAAATATTTAATTGAACTTCCGTCAGTTTTCACCAAAAATCTATCTGCCACACACGCACGTAGCAGCTCCAAGCGTATATAGGTACGTCCTGCTAATGACCGCGCGCGAACCACCGAAGTGTCATCGTCACTTCCGAGAATATTATTTCGAACCTTGCCTCGGCGTCATTCTTTAAATCTGAGATTACACGCTGCGATAAAAGCGCGTGTGCGTACGCGCGTTCGAGGCTTTAATATTTGCTGGGTGACAAACGATAAAGGTATTGTCGATACGGCACGTCCTTGATTTGAAAAAATGGCGCGCGCGGAGCTTTTGTCACTGCGTATCAATTAATACATCGATAAGAGACACACTCTATCGAGAAGAGGTCTATTTATTATTAAGAAGGAAAAACATCCTCTCTGACTAATACCCGCAACTACGCTCACGTCAATTGACTTCGCGTTATAGCAACGAAGGAGAACTCCCACACGTACACGCACGCGGAGGAAACCACGGCGCTCGACAAAATTTCCACTACCCACTATATATATGCGTGTGCTGCGCTGCATGTCACGCGGGCGCTCGTTGCTCTCTTTCCCTCTAACAATCTATCTATATACACACACTCGCATTCTCCCGCCTATCGCTCAATTTCCGTCCACATTTTGCGCGCGGGTTACACTTGCAAGTGTGTATACGCGCGCATGCGTCGAGATCGATTAAAATTTTCCCCAAACAAGCGCCGCCGCTCGCACATGTACATTATATACTCTCGCCTTCGGAAATCGAAAGTGCGCAACAGCTCGCAGACAGCGGCTACTGGTTGCGTGCCGCATGCAGCACGCGGCGGCGAGCGCGCATTTTGCGGGCGCAATGATAATCATTGTAGAACGCGCAGCTCGTTCGCCGAGCGACGCGCGCTCGCGACGAGGATAAAAGTATACTCCCGCCTCTCTCTGTCTATTTTACTCTCTGTGCACAGCTGCGACAACGACGCGCGGCAACGCAAAGCGTAAAGCAAAGCCAGCAGCAAGCTCTCTTTCTGCCCGGCTCTCTTAATATAATATACGCGACTCACGCGCTTGCGCACGCCTGAATTTTAAAACAAAAAAAAAATGAAAAGAGTTAGAGAGCGAAGAGAGGCAATGCTGGCAGTACAGCAGCGGCAGAGGAAAGACGGGGAAAGAAAAAGCGAGAAAAGAGAGAGAGAGACACAGACGCACTTGTACATGTACACACACATATACTCTCTTGCTCTTATATGTGCGCTCTTTCTCTCGCTTATATACTCTCGTCGAGTCGACGTACAACACGATTTGGGCGCCGAGAAGTCTGGCGCGTTCGCCGAGCTCGCTCGCTTATATACTCGCGCAGCCATAGGGGCCATCCAGGCCACGCAGAGAGGAGAGAGAGACAGCGCGAGCCTGCCCGCGTCTCTGGTTACGAAGTTACGAGAGCATGTGGGGCGCCAAGCTGGTGTTGTGTGCGCGAGAGTACAGGAGGGGGGAGGCAGTGGCGCGTCCCTACTCACACATCACACACAAGTACACCTACAAAACGACACACGTGCATGTGTGTGTGCCCGCGCGCGCTATACGAGAAGGCCCCCGCAGCCAGGCCGCATTCCACCGGGACGCGAGTTTTCAAACATGGCTACTCGCCTGCCTCTCCCCTCTTTTGCACATACACACACACACACACACACGCTCGCACGCGTGCGTGAGCGAATGTAGGTCCTCGACACCGAGAACGAGCGAGCCGATCCGGCGCACCAGTATTCAATGTGTGTGTGTGTATGCGTGTAAGCGCGCGCTCGGCTTTTTCGCCCCCCTCGTCGTCGAGTAAGCGAGCTGAGCTGAGCGAGCTGAGCAAGCGGGAGAGAGAGAGAGGACGGCGCGGCGCACAGCCGAGCCGAGCTGGCGACACCCTGTCTGGCAAGACCGGCTCGCAGGCGCGCGAGCCGAGCGAGCGGACAAAGGAGAGGGGTACACCCAAGAGTAGCAACGCAGCAGCAGCATGAGCTAGCAGCATGAAGCGGCGTTAGCTGCTGCTGCTGCTGTGCTTGCCTCGCAGCACTGTACTATAGCGCGACGTTGCCAAGCGTATAGTCGCCGGCGCGCACCACACGTATTTATATATATATATATATACATTATATGCCGGCGCGCGCACCACACGCGTGTATGTGGGCATTACATGAATCGGCCGGACTATATATGTGTGTGTCTGTGTGCGTGAGCGCGCGCCTACTCTGCCTCGGCTCTCCGCCGACCCACACGCGCGCGAGCGCGAGTTCCCAAGGACAAATTCGACGCTGCCAGCCATCGTGGCGCGCCGCACGGCGACGAAACGGCTGCGCCGTACAGTAAGAGTAAGAGAGAGAGAGAGAGAGAGAAAGAGAGAATAACGAGGCGCAGAGGCGGCGGCGGCACACTTGTGCCCCCAGATATCTGCCGGTGCCGTGGCACCTGGTCCTCTATAATGCGCCTCTTCTTCCTCTCTCATCCCTCGCTGCGCGTTATAAAAGAGAGAGAGAGAGAGAGAGGGGACGAAGAAGAAGAATATAATCCTCCCGGAGCAATATATCTTTCGAGCGCCGTCGCCGCTGCGGGGTAATTGTAGAGCCGAGGAGAGCAAGCGCCCCTGCGCCCGCCGCGTGATTTCCAAGGAAAAAGAGTTGTAGCTCTCCGTCTCGCTCTCTCTCGCTTTATAGAAGCGGACGTACGTGGCGCTTAAAGCAACAACCGCCTCGGCCAAGAGATACTTATGCGTGTATATATGTGTGTGTGAATAAAAGAGACGCGGAATGAGAATGAAAGAGAGAAAGAAAGATCCAGCCCCGGATAATGCCGGAATTCCTAAGCTCTGAGTCAAGGAGTGCGAGCCGTACCGCCGCAGCCACGGGCAGCGTGTCGACACGCGGCGGAGATTTGATTTTCGATCCCGGCTGAGAGATCTATGTGCGCGTTATTATATATGCGTGTGTGTATATAAATGAGCGCGAGATCGAACGAACGAACGCTGCCTACAATATGTGATCGAGCGAAATTGCGGACGCGAGAGACAGACCCCCCTTGGCGAGCGCGCGCGTGCGTTATAAAAACCGGCGTCGAGCAATTTGGAGCTGCTCGCTCGGCCGCCTGCGTAAGCGATCGGCGCTTATAATACGTACACACATAAATGTACGCGCGAGCGAGTGGCGCTATAAAAGCGCGCTTGACGACACACGCGCGCGCGGCCAGAGTAACGTAAGTAAGTATATTACAAGTATAAGCAGCTAGCCGACGACTCTCCCGTGGAAATTTACGAGCTTCCTATCGCTCGGGCTGCGGCTTTGCGTCACGCGCGCTTTGAGAGCCGCGAGCGAGCATGACCGACGACGACTTTCCGACGGACGGACACGCACGCGCACACACACACAGATAAAAGCGTGAGCAAGCGCACAGCCTCGGATCGGAGCGCCAGCCGCGGAAAAGAGAGACAGAGCGGCGTCGGCCGAGCGCACGTGTGTGCGTGATATACCTATCCGTGTGCGGGAGAGAGAGAGAGAGACTCAAGCGCGCACGGAGAACCTCGGATGTGTATCGCATGAGGCGCGGGCCGATGTGTAGTATATAAAAGCGAGACTTGGCAACGTAGCTGAGAGAGCAACAGAGGCTGCGGGCAGCGGGAGCAGCAGCAGCTCGATGCCGCAGCGGCTAAACATATTAAACTGTCGGCTACTCACGCCACACAAAAACAACATGATCTCATTCCGCATATGTATGTCTGTATATATATATATACACGCGCGAGAGCGCGCAAAGCGTTATTACGCCGGTGAGCGCGGGGGAGGCGCGCGAAAATTAATGTAGGAGGGAACGAGGTGTAAGGACCGTAGAGAGCGAACGCGAGAGAGAGAGCGAGCGCGCAGGAAATCACTTTCGTTGGAATTCCGAGAAGGGGGGGATGGGGGATGGACGGGCGGGCGGATGGACGCGTGTGTGCGCTATACGGTTTTTCGAAGGAGGATGTGGGGGAGAGAGAGAGGAAGATTTTTACGGAGGGAATTTGAAGAAGAGTCATTTTTTACGGTCACGAGAGAGCGAGTGGTTTATGAAGAATGCCGCGTTGCCCGGTCAGCTCTTTTTCGCTCTCGTTGTCGTTTTTTACGAGAGGGGCTCTCCTTTGAGAGAGTGAGAGAGATGAGGTTTTAGAGCTGCGCGGAGGACGAGGAAGAGGAGAAATTTTCGGACTGTTAACATTCCTGAGGGATTCGCCAGTGGGTTGCTGCTGCGCTGCGGTTGTATAAGAGATCGGCACGGCGGTTGGTTGGTTGGTCGCTGGCGTTATAGGAAGTGGAGAATTCTGGAGAACCTGGAGAACGAACTAGTTTAGGCTGGAATATATTTTTAGTGGGTTAGAAAATGGGTTGACATTGTCGTAGGATGTCGATTTTTGTAAAGTTAAATTAGGATAATGGGACCAATAGATGTTCTCTTTACAGACGAGTCAAAGGAATCTTAGGCATGATGTCAGACTTCAATTCACAGAGCATATTGAGTACAAATAGAATAGTCCCTGGTAGAAAATAGACCAACTTCGTTCGTTAATATGTTAATCAAATGGAAGCATTTCTACTTAATATTAACATCGAAATTTAATTAAAACTATTTAAAACTATCACTATATTGTAAAGCATCTACAATATAATATTTCCACATTTATAAATAGTTATTCTTCGTCGACAATAGCAACATAATCATGTTGTGACGTTTTTAATTTCAAAATTGACGAACGGTTTGCCAACCGTTGGTTAGCATTTCTACCAGGGGTCATTTATTGTAAATAAATTGTATTTACAAACATAAAACACATATAAAAAAACATTCGTGAATAAATCGTGTATAAATATAAATACAAATAAATCGTGCATATAATACAATAAAATAAAATCTATAAAATACAATACGAATTTGGTATAGTCAACTAGAGGTTCTTAATCTATTGCTTCCTCATAGAGGAAGCTATGTGATAGTAAAAAAAAAAGTTTATGAGATAATGTGTTAGAAATGTTATTTAGCAAATTTGGAATCGAAATACACTATTTTTAGAAAATGTCCGTATGGATGTGTGTGTGTGTGTGTGTGTGTGTGTGTGTGTGTGTGTGTGTGGGTGTGTGTGTGTGTGTGTGTGTGTGTGTGTGTGTGTGTGTGTGTGTGTGTGTGTGTGTGTGTGTGTGTGTGTGTGTGTACACTGATATCTCATGATCTACTCGACCGATTTTAACGGGAGAGTGATCATTTTTTTAGATTTTGCTTCCACAATTGAGGTCAATATTCTATTTTTGTAAAATTTAATTTTTTTTTTTTTTTATAGCCATTTTTTTATTTTCAAAATTTTTTTTTTCGATTTTTTTAATATTTAGAACAAATATTGTTTATATATCATGAATTCTCTGTATGTAGGATAAAATTATCTACAATTTAAAAAAAAAAAGTCGGTAGCTATATTTCGTCATAAGTTATTGATGCACGGAGAGAAATTTTAGAGTAAAAATTACCAAGGTGCCTTGGTAGCGCATGGATAGACTGTCAAAAGCCGTGATATTCCCAGGTTTCTAATACAATTTGTAAGTTTCCCAGGAAAAACTACCATAACCACTTAAAAAAAATACCAAATTATCGGAATAAAAATTACCAGACACACTGGTAAAAATTGAGATCTAGTCATTTTTACAAGGTAACCTAAGAATTTTTACTAAGAAAACTGATAAATTTTACCAAATAACCTGGTATTTGTGTATTCGCGCATGCGCACTGCGCATTATTGTGTTTCAGAAGATTGATACTAGAGGCGTGCGCGACGTTAAAATGAAAACAATACACATATTTTCAGTAAGTAATAACGGCGATTCAAATGACTGTTGGTAACAGCTTTCGTGGCGCAGTCGGTAGAACGTCGGACTCTCAACCCAAAGATCGTCGGATCGAATCCCGCTTCCGTAAAAATTTTTTTTCAGTTTAATGTTTTTTCATCCTTGTTTCTGTTTCTATTTCTATATTAAAATACTATATATATCCATCAATATGGATAAAAAAAGTTAATTTTTTTAATTTAAATTAACTAAAAAAAAATGTTACCAAGGCACTTTGGTAAAAAGTTTGAAATTGTCAGTCTGTCCATCCATTACCATAGAAACTGGTAATTTTGTCTCGAATATTTGTAATTTTCACTACAAAATTTCTCTCCGTGTGAAAACGTAATTTTTTGTAAATAGGTTATATTTCGAAATTAAAAAAAGATATTAACATGAATATTAAGTACTATAACTTACTAAATTTTTAGGTTTTTTTATTCATTATTTTTTGAGAAAAAAAATAATTTATAAAAAAAAGTGATTTTTGTTGTCGTTCAATAACTATAGTAAAATTGGCTTAATCACTTTGAAATTCTTTGTAGGGGTAGATTTTGTATACCAATCGAGTAAGTTCTTTGGGCAAAAAGATTGATCCATAAATTTCGAAGATATTTGAGGTTAAAATTTTTTTCAATTTTTTTTTTAATCGTAATTTCTCGAGAACGGCTCTATCTATCTGAATGGGGTGGGTGGTATTCGAAAGAGCAATAAATTACCTATATTTTCTAAAAAAAATAACTCTCTAGCTATCACGGTTCTTTTGTTATTAACAAAAACGTAAAAATTGAAAAATGAAAAAAAAAATGAGTTTTATATGTTCAACTATTACAAGAGTAATAGTATATTACATACCTAGGCCGGTAAAATAAGAAATGTCTCAGATCACATGTAATTGTCGGCCGAGGCGAAGCCGAGGTTGACAAACATGTAATCTGAGGCTTTCTTTTTTACCGGCCAAGGTGTGTATACTATTTTTCTGCCCGACGGCGCCGGAAAGCGGCAACTTCGTTTCGCACAGCGGCCGTAAAGTTGGCGCTTTCCGGCCGGAGGACAGAAAAATTGTCTTATTCGCTTCAAAATTCATTGTAGAGGTATATTATTGATAGTTCTCAGATGAGTTCTTTTGGTAAAGTGATTGGTTCATAAATTTCAGAGATATTTGAGGTTAAAATTTTTCTAGACATTTTTAAAATATATTTCTTGAGGATTAATTTATAATTTTTTTTTAATTTAGTTTATAATTAAATTTAATTTAATTTATAAAAAGATAATTTTAGTTTATAATATCTCTGAAAATTATGAACCAATCATTTTGCCAAAAAAACTCTACCGAGAACTATCAATAATATACCTGTACAATGAATTTTGAAGCGAATAAGACAATTTTACTATCGTAATAGTTGAACATCCAAAACTCATTTTTTTTTAATTTTTAAATTTTTACATTTCTGTTAATAACAAAAGAACCGTGATAGCTAGAAAATTAATTTTTTTTAGAAAATATAGGTAATTTAATTATGTTTCGAATGCTATAAATTACATTCAAATACATAGAGCTCTAAATATCAGTTGCAAATTTATAGGCAATTGTGATATATATTTTATGTATGTGAAATTTTGTGGAAATGTATAATCTATAAAAATTTGAATAAATTATGTCGGAGTTTTGTTATTTCTGTCTTTCTGAAGTATTAAATTTTAAATATTGGAATTAAAAATTAATTAAAGGAATCAGTAAATTAAGTTTGAGGAAGCTACGTGCCAATGAATTGGCAGCGGTTTTTTTAAATGTATGATATCAGTCTAATTCTTAAAAGTTAATAATACTGAATAGTAAGTCAAAGACTAGAATTAGTGATCTCACAGATGACTATAGAAAATTTAGATGGGTCTGAAATTTCTATCATTGGAGTGCAACGAAATAAATTTTTACTATTAATTAAAATTATTAAGAAATGGAAATTTTATCTAAATTTTTGTTATAGTTATTTGATACTATAAAAAAATAAATCTATAAGCAAAATTGATATATAAGTTATAAACTTGAAGTAAAATCAAACATTTTTTTATTTCGTTGCACTACAATGTTGCAAACTTCAGACCTATAAATTTAGTTGACTAGAAAACAAAATTACACAAGAGTGACTATTTCTATAAAAAACTTAAAAAATCAAGTACAAGAGTTCCTGACTATTACTAATTCTGCGAACAGTACGCTCTTTAAAATTCTCGCCAAAAAGTATCTATTCCATAATAACTTTGATGTTTTAGTGAATAATGGTTGAAATGTTTGTTATAATGTTGTTGATTAAATAGCATTGTTATAATACCGTATACAATAAATAAATAAATATCTTCTAGTATGTCCATTACAATAAATATCAAAACTAAAGCTTTTAAATAATAGAAAGCAAGTAATTTACATTCAAACTAAGTGGAAAATTTTATAGCGATGAGAAAAGAAGAAAATGTCGAGCTGCAAAAACACAGACTCAAAAACTTTTAAGTTAAAATAAAACACGCTTCTACGTAGATATAGTGTATAGTAACCCAAGAGCCGAGCTAAATCGTTGAGAAAAGTTATCGCAATTAGACTGTCTTTGCCAGAGATTCGTATGCTACATTATAGCTTACATTATTTATGCTTATCAATCATTAACCTTTTGCTATAGGAAAATAAACGCGTCACTCATTCCTCAAATGAAAAGTATTGCTTATGTATATTATCAACTTTACATGGAATTTACACATCGATACTTCTTTCAACATATATAAATTTCCGCCTTTTTAGCGAAATTATTTCTTTGAAACTAACTAAGAATTTATGTGTAAGATAGTATGTATAAAAGCGGGATTGTTCGAGAAGAACGTACATAGCTACTGTTTAATTATAATTATTTCTTGTAATTAACGTTCCACGCTATTATCATTCATGCACTATCAGTTTTGAGCGCTGGAGCGTAGAAAATTTATAGCACTATCGACAACTGTGTATGTTTGAAATTCGTGACTTAACAGTCAAATGATTAGGAAAATAGGAAGCGTACCCATTTGAATTTCAAACAAAGCTTTCTTTCTAGGATAATTTGAATTTTCCGAAAGATGATGCAATTGAAATATTTGAGCTATTATTTAATCGACAAATTAAATATAGTTTTAGTAGAACTTTCTACAATGAAATTGTGATTCACGATATTTCTACAACTGGTGCAATCTTGATAAAACCAGAATAATAACTTGCCGATCATTACACTGGGATTATCGTAAATTCTGTTATAATAGTTAATAAAATTTCAAGCTGTATTCAAGCACAAAGCATAAAAAATGATTTTCACATTAGTGGGTGGGATAAAAAATTTAATTGCAATACATGAACAGCATATGATATGAACGAAAAGAAAATAACTTGTGACTAACTTTTCAACACGGCAATACAGGAAAACGTACACGTTTTCCGCTCAGTAATAGGAAGGAAAAGTCTGTCGATAAAGGCTACACTCACAACTCTAACGCGAATCGAAAGGCGCGCACACGATTTTCGCTGCCAAAAGTAAAGGCGAGTTTAAATTTTCGAGCTGTTTAAATGCCAACTTTTAAATCGCACGAGCCTGTGGTTTATGTTTTAAAATGACTACGGGTAACACGATACGCGAGCTCGCACGCGCTCGCAAACTCGGCTCTTCTCCTCTCTCCACCTCGCTGAAAGAAAAATTTTGATTTTTCATCGAGACCTCGAGACGAAATCTAGTATTTTTATTGCTATTCCCCCAACAGCGCGTTGTATTTTTGTTCGCTAGCGCCATGCTGTCATATTATGTAAACAATCTCAATGAAACGCAAATAAATGATAATTTCGATAAGTGGACATACTTTATTTTTGACGATTTCCTCGTGGCGTTCCGTCGGCTGGCGAACGACGACTGTACGCGATAAACGTGATTTTTTTTCTCTACTCTTAGGTATCGTGTTATGTAAACATCGTAAATCAAACTCGGATTTCCACAAATTTCTAGTCGACGATTTTGTTTCTCATTTTTTTACTGAATGGCGGATCGGCGTATGCGTGCGTCTGTGTGTATTACTCACTCTTTTATGAGATTCTCGTCAATTATTCAAACTGACGAATAATATGGAGAAAAAAGTTGAATCAACTTTGGAGGACTTTTTACTGCAAGAGAGTTAAGTGGCTTATCTCACAAACGATGGCGTATCCAAACAAACATGGCAAGGGTTTATCCCAAACCACTAAGTGCGAAGCGAAGTATGTTATTTTTAAAAATTCTTAAACGCGATCTTTCAGATGACTTTCTAAATCGCACGCAGAGTATCGGTAAATATAAAATGCTCGTTTTATATATACATTATATTGTGCGCTCATTTAAATCAAGTCAATCGTGTACTTGCATTTTAATGATTATTAATAGCCCTTTCAATCGAAATCATGAATATTACGCGCGCTGGCGATGAAAAATGGCGCATGATTCACGCTTGATGAATCGAGAATATTTTTTACACGTACAGATTTTTTTTTCCACCGATTACCATAATATTTGGGTCATTAAAAAAAATCCGAGTTCTCAAATATACATACTCCTTACGGGCTTTTTATAAAAAGCACGCCTATAATTTCCATTTCAAACAACATTAACCAGGTTAATTAAAATACTAGACATATTCGAGGACGACTAAGCCGCGCGCACGTAAATTAATGTATTCAATAACTAGAACCGAATTTATTCAGTTTTTATCGGTTCGGTATTTCGCAATCAATCGTTTATCTCTTAAAAATATCCGTAATCTCTATAATTAGCCGAGTTATTTTTACAAACCTCTTTTTTTTTGTTAATTATCGACCGTCTAATACACGCGCACTATCGTCTAGATCAGTCGCAGCTCATGCGGACCCGCGCCGGCTTTATTACCCCCATTAAACGTGAAGATTTCTATATCATCGCCACGTCTGCGTGCATTATAAATATATATCGGCGGCAGAAAAAAAGAGCTGAGAAAATCCGATCAGCCAGCTGTATACCCGTGTCTTGCAAAATTTATTTTTCGATTACATCAGTCGCGCACGCGTACGCTCTCTCTCTCTCTCTATCACTCTCCGAGATCGTCGATCCCACCGAAAAAACGCGCGCCACACTTCTCTCGTGCGATGATGGAGCCTTCGGAAAGAAACCGCAAGTCGCGCGCGCGCCTATAATATACTTATATATACGCGCGAGGAAAACAAATATGTGTATCAGCATAAAATAGTGGTCGCGTTTTAATTGATATACGCACTCGACGAAGCTCCTCATGCGCGACACATAGCAGCGCGCCTATATGCTCGTGCTCATGTACGCACACACAGATACTTGCGCGTATACCGCGGTAATAATCTCGCGCGCGCATGTTTTGACTAAATTGATAGATAACAGTTGACCTCTTTATGGAACTAGGCGCGAATCGCGGGCTTCTGTACGTACGGGCGTCTCTCTCACTCTTACATACTCACACACGCACACATATATCGCCGCATACCAAACCTTCACGTTTCTTTAAACACATTATTATTACGCACGCGTGTACACCCTGCACCTAGTTCACATAAGTGCGGGTTTACTCATTCGCGCTCTTTCTCTCTCTCTTTCTCGACTTGTTTACCAAGTTTTCAAGAATAAAAATCTTTTTCCCTCTGCGCGCGCCGCACTCGTCAAGAGCGAGCTCGAGCGCGCTTCGCCTCTCGCACGATCTCTCTCGCGAGCATCGCGCGATGATGACGATGATCGCGATACGGCCAACAGCGGGAGGGGGAGGGACGAGAGAGAAAGAAAGAGACCGAGGCAGCCGAACAAGAATAAAAGGAAGAACGTCGACGACTACGACGACGACGACGAGGCAGGAACGCGCGCGAGAGCTGCGCTAGAAAGGAGAGAGAGAGAGAAAGAGAGAGAGAGAGAGAGAGAAGTCGAGGCGCGTAAAAATCCGCTTGGCTCCGAGCTGGCTGGCTTTGCCGCTGAGCCACAACGAGGCGGCGGCGACGGCGGCGGCAACCGATCGAGCAGACAACATGGCGCCGGGACTCGTTCTCCCACTCGCTCTCGCTTCGTCTCTCTCTCTTTCACTCGCGCTCACTCACTCGCCCGCATGCCGATCGCCGCCGCCGCCGCCGCCGCCGCCGCGGTGGCTCGTACATACGCGCATACGTATTATGCCTGTCTCTCTGTGTGTGCGTGTGTATAAACGCATATATACATACGTAAGTACAGACGACATAGTCGGTGAAAATCAGAGGTGCGTCGTCACGCCGGGATGACGTTTCCCGTCGCGTCTCGCCTCTCTTCGTGTATTTTTTTCCTACGCATTTGTCTCTCTCGCTCGCTCGCACTCACTCACTCTTATTAACGGAAGTGAGGTCGCAAAATGGCGTTGTCTCATGCGCCTTTAAAAAACAGCAGTAGCAGCATCGTTCGTTGTAGGCGACGATCGCATGTGCATCGTGTGTCGTATAGTAGATACATACATATAAGTACGCATGTATACATGCATGCGCATCGGCCGGGTATGTATCGGGAGAGCGCGCGGGCGAGGGAGCCGCACCGAACGAACGAGACAGCGAGGAGCCTGGCTGCTCTCCTCCGGTCTCTCTTGGGGCTCGAGGTGTGAAAGGCGAAGGAAGGAGGGCGCCTACGCCCGCCTGTATATAAGGCGCATATATACGACGAACGCACGCACACAGTGCCACCTAACATTCAAAGCCATGCCCCAAGCGAGGCGAGAGAGAGAGAGAGAGCGCAGGAATGAGCAAGTGAAAGAGGGAGATGAAGGGAGGCCGAAAGGCATCACAAGGCAGTGGCGTTAAAGAAAGAAAAACGACTGGTGGCAGTGGCACGTCGCTGCTACGCTCTCTCTCTCTCTCTTTCTACCTTGCGCGCCTCCGCTCGCTCACGAGTGTGTATATGTATATGCGTGCGCGCTAGCGCCTCGTCACACGTACACACCTATTCACTCTCGCTCGTTCCTGGAAGGGTAAACGGTCCGAGGGGCGGCCAAGCTCAGGCAGGCAGGCTGTGCGAACACTATAAGCGATGGAGGAGGAGGTGGAGGGCAGAGGGGGGCCCCGCGCACACTCACACGCCTGCAGTCGGAAAAGGAGAGACCAAGAGCGAGCCGAGAGAGACAGAGCGGCGGCACCAGAGAGCGGAGGAGGCGCGCTCTACTCGTATAAGTGGTGGCGGTGCTGCTGCTGGTGGGGGGGATATACAGAGACCGACACCGAATCGCCCGCTGGTGAGCCTGTGTGTATGTGTGGGTATACCAGGCAGTGCCCAGGCTAGCCAGGCGGGCGGCAGTGCGAGTGAAACGGAGCGAGAGCGCCGGGTAGCGAGCAAGAGAGAGAGAAGGAGAGGCGAGTAAGGGGGGGAGAGCGCCTCCGACTGCTAGTCTGGCGAGACAGGCTGGCAGGCGGCTTCGAGCCTGGCTGAACGGCAGTCACTCGACTGGTGGTGTGCGCGTGCGGTCTGTGTGCGCGCAAGACAGAGACAGAGAGAAAGAGAAGAGGAGAGCGCCAGCAGCAGCAACGACGACAGCTCTCTGGCCACGAAACCGGATGACCACGACGAGGCCAGCAGCAGCAGCAGTCAGAAGAAGAAGCTGCAGCAGTATAGCAGTGCGAGGTCGGAAATTCGTTACGGCATTCTCTCTCGGTCTCCGAGCCTTCGCCGCCGCGCTACCTATAAGGAACTGCCTGCAGCTCCCCGGCGCCTAGTCTCCGTAGTGGGTGCCCTCTCGGCTTATCCTAGCCTGTGTGCGAGCGTGTGTCGTCGCCGTGCCACCAGCCGTATATATAACCTTCGTAATCGTCGCCGCGATAGATAGCGCGAGCCGACCAGAGGTGTTTAGCAGCAGTGTGTGCGATATATATACAAGACACGCGTGACACGCGATGTTATGCGCCAGAGCGGCCGCGTATCATCACCGTCGTCGTCGTGTACAGCAGTGCTCTAGCAGCAGCAGCAGCAGCAGCAGTTTTATCTCGCGAATTAATAACAGTAGTGCCTTCGCCAGAAGAAGCCAGCGGGAGGAGAATCATCACAAGTGCCTTTTCGTCTCCTCTTGATTTCGGAGCGAGCGAGCCAGCGAGCGAACGAGAAAGATAGCCGCGCAGCAGCAGTAGCGGCGGCAGCAGCAGAGATAGAGGCGCCACTACGTGTGGCTGGCTCCGTCTCTCTCCTTCACTCGCAGTGTGTGTGTATATATTCTCTCGCGCGCGCGCGCCTCCTCCTCCCGTGTCTCTCTCGTTTTCCGCCGGGACTTTTGCCGTGTGTGTGTGCGAGAGAGCAGAGCCGCAAGCGCGTATTCAGAGGCAGCAGCAACGGCAGCATTGTGTAACTCTTTGACTGTGTGTATATGTGACCGCCAGTAGTATACATACTTAATACTCGTCGTCAACGCCGCAGCCGCCGCCACTGTCGCCAGTGTGTCTGTGCTGTTCGGTGCGTGATATATATATATACATACATATCGGAGCCTTGCGTGCACGCGTGCGTACATTTCCATTGAACGTACAATCGCGGGCGCGCGTTATCTCGGTACCCAACGGGTGTATTATGGCCCATGGAGTGAGCGAGATACTGGGCGAGAGGAACAAGGTACTCTCTAGCAAGAAGCAGAAGAGGATGCAGCAGCAGGGCGTGAAGAAGAGCGTCGGCGTGATGGGCAGCAGGCGCATATTCTCGCCGGCGTTCAAGCTGAAGGTTCTGGAGTCTTACAGGAACGACATGGACTGCCGGGGCAATCAACGCGCTACCGCCCGTAAGTATGGCATTCACAGACGCCAGATACAAAAGTGGCTGCAGTGCGAGGAAAACCTGCGCAACTGCCTGGCCGATGGTAGCAACGCCGTCGGCATTGGTAAATCCGTGACACGCACGTCTCCCAAACCCCCCAAGGACTACGTGGTAGTGGAGAAACGTCATCAACAGCAACAGCAGCAGCAGGTACAAGTCCAGCAACAACCACAGCAACAACAGCAGCAGCATCAAATGCATAATGGCGCTGGAGCGCCGCCGCCGGCCTTGAACCTGTGCGTCGCCAGACAGCACGGCGACGAGCTGCTGCTGCAGCAGCAGGACCAGCAGCGCCCGCCCCCTCCATCGCCGCAGCAGTCGCCTCCTCTTCCCCCTCCTCCCTCCACCTCCTCGTCGAGCAACAGCAGCAGCATCGTAGCGGCACAGGCGCTCGCCGCCGCAGCCGCAGCCAGCCAGCACCAAACGGATTACAGATTTCATAGCACTGCCGTCACGGTTCTGCCGCCGCAGCCGCAGGCTACCGCAGCGCAGACGGGATATCCGGAACTCCAGAACAAAATCGTTCGTATGCCCCCCTACACCAACGCCCAGATGATAGATTTGTATCAAGCGAGGGCCATCGCCGCGTTCCCCGATCCTGCCCTGGTACCCTCCTGCTATCGGCGTCACTCCGCGGCTATCGTACCGCAGGAGATCAATCGTTACGCAGAACTTCAGTATTACCGTCGTAGTTCGTCGCCCCGGTACCACGAGATTCGGAGTCCCATGCAACAGCAAGAGATGAGTCCGGCAACGCTTTTGTCGCCGGCGCAGATAAAGATCGAACGCGCTAGCCCGGATTCGCGAACGACTCCCGGATCCGTCGACGCCATACCAAGCGCGTACAGCTCGGCTACCACGGCCACTGGTACCACGACGACGACCACCGATTCGATTCGTGCTCAATCCTTACCCTCGCCCCACACCGACTTCATCCCCAAGAAGGAACAGCTCACCGAGAGCGAATATCGACATGAGAAAATCTCTGCCATTAGTCCGGAAAGGCTGTCGAACAGCAATACGCCACCGGTCACGCCTTACTACAATATGTCGTGCTTACCGTTGAGTCCCGGTGACTCGGACGAGCCTTGCAGTACCGAGGCGTCGGACATCGAAGCGGATCAGCAGACCAACGATACCCACGTCGTGCAGCGCAAATCCTACCCCGTGCGTTTCAAGCTCGAGGTGCTCAACGCGTTCCGCTACGACGACGAGGTCAAGGGCAACCAGCGAGCCACCGCCCGCAAGTACAACATCTGCCGTCGGCAGGTGCAGAAGTGGCTGCTCCAGGAGACGGACCTGCGCAACGTCTTCAAGACCACTGGTAACGGCGATCGTCAACGACTGGGACCCTTTACGGAATCCGTCAGCGAGGAGACACCCGTCGACCTGAGGACCAGCCATCCCAGCATCCCAATGATGTTGGCCGCGACGACGACAGCTGAGTTGGGGCCAATCTCGCCACGGTCGACGAACAGCGCGGGTCCCTGCAGTTGCTGCGATTACAGAACCACAGCGGCTTCCTCGCCCCTCAACTACGCCATCGAGTCCTCCCTAACTCCGCCCTACAGCGCTCCAGGCTGCTCGATGTCCTGCTGTCCGGACGTGCCAGCACCCGGAAGCGTCGGCAGCAACTACTACTGCTACTCGCCTCCAGAGATCGACAGCCACAGCGTAGCCCCAGTCCACGAGTCGTCCCTCAAACGTCCCATCTGCACGCAATCGTGCTGCTACACCGAGGAGCTAGCATCCAAGCGACCTCACCTGGACGACAAGAGCGACGCCGAGGACGGACAGGAACAACCCATACAGGAGTCCCCACTCTGTCTGGTCAAGCCCAAACAGGAAGAACCAGCAAGTCCCAACTCAAAGGTCGTCAAGGACGCGATCCTGTTCAAACCCTACCTTGATAACCCAGTGAGCAAGCCCAACCATAGATCCAGCCCCGCCATCAACAACGGTAGCAGCAATAACAACAACAACAGCAGCACCTGCAACTACAACGTTGGCTCGGGTAACGCTGGCCATCTGGAACTTCAGTTGAGCTTCAAACTACCAGCTACCCAGCAACCACAAGACCAGCAGCAACACCTGCAGCAGCAGCAGCAGCAGCAACCGCAGCCACAGCCGAACACCGAGCAGTACTTGGGTTACGCGGAGGCCAGAAGCGCCTTCGTCAGGTATCCGTCAAACGGCCATTACTCGTAGTCTTCTTACGCCGATAGCGCGTATCACTTGCCTTCTTTTGCGTTACAAATCTTATTGTTAATGTTAATCTGCGCATTCATCATTATTTACGATCTGCTTGTTTAACAGGTACGAGAACGCCAGACTAAAATGAGGTCTAGTAAACAAATGCTGTTCGATTCTTTCCTGAACTTTACTAAAAAAAATAAAAAAAATTGTTAAATACACAAAAGAATGTTTTTAAACTTTCGATTGCATGAAAACGAAGAAACTGGTGAATTCGGAAAGGATCGGACAGCAGCAACCAGACGATGATTTGTAATAGTAACGGGAGAGTAATCGACTAGTCGTAAAACGAAATGGTGACTAACGACTTTATTAACTTTATATAGTCTCTTGCTTCTTTGTACATACACTAAAAACAAAATCGCAGCGCGGAACATATGTATATCAAAAGAAAATTCGTTTCCCTTTCCAGCGATAAATTGGCAGAAATTCGGTAATACGCGTGTCTGTATCCTCTGAGGTCACGCGAAGGTCGCGCATCCGCGCGTCGTCCTGCGCGCGACGCAGATAATTACGCGTTTTATTACGCGAGATCCGCTGGGGGAGGAGGAGAGAGAAGCATGGATGGCTGCGTGCCTGTCTCTCACACTCTCACGTATAATATACACTGTCGCAGGAACGGCCAATCGGCAATGCGCGCGCGGCAAACACATACGTAGATATATGTATATATATAAAAGCATCGCGCGATATGCCTCTCCCCCGCGTCTACGCGCGAAAGAGAGAGAAAAAGGAAACTCGCCGTGATACATCACTTTGAAGGGGTTCGCTTCCATTGAGCAGTAGATCAACTTATTCTATATATATATACACACGTTATGTATAACGCATCTTTTGTTTGTTGTATGTGTGCTCTGTAAGAGCGCACATCCAACGCTTTACATATTCTTTTCATTTTTCTCTCTTATTTTATTCTCTTTTTGCATAATTCGTTTATACCTTGTACATATGTAAATAAGAATATTCGACCGCCTAGGAGCAAAGATATTTTTTTACCTCATTAATTGATTATAGGAATTATCTGATTAACGTATTTCTCATCGTACATGTAGCTATACACTCGTACATATATATATTTTTCAAAGAAGCCTCGGCCTTAATTCACGTAAAAAAAATTGTAAGATCGATCGAGACGGACAGAGTCCACTTGTGTGTTTGTGCCTTTTTCTTCGGTGGCCTAAGAGGCTCTTTTCGAGTCGTTCTTCCGCTGATGGAAAAACCGTCGGTGCTTCGTGTAAATATATTTATATACAATATTAAATCGACCGCGCAGATAAGTGGTCTTTCCGACGAAATTGCGTATGGACGTCGTCGTCCCTTTTTATTTCGAAAAGCGCTGAGATCTCGTAATCGATGGTAAATAAGGTGAAAAAGAAATCATATGTTGATAAATGGAACCCATGTGCCTTAAAAACGCATCCACGCGAACACACGCACACACACACACTCACACACATACACGCACGCACGCGTGATATACGAAAATATTTTTAAAGAGAAGCAATCTTTTTCTCATTCTAAACAGTATTTTTTTTTTCTGTCGGGCTGTGAATGAAAATCTTCCCGGCGGCGCGGATACCGTCGGCGCACTTTTGCTAAACCTATCGTTTTAGCGCAAGCATAATATTAAGACTGATAATAAGTAATGAAACGAAAAAATGCGTTTATATAATAAGTTCGGTTTTGAAATATTCGTAATTAGCGAAAGTCTTGATAAATACTCATCCTGGAACGATAGTTTTGCAAGTCGACGTGTTTAGCGACGGAGGTAATCAAAAAACGAATGACGACCACTCGGCAGGTTTTCATTAGCAGCCCCGATTAAGTTCTTTTCATCGATGCGCTAATAAGGAACAAGACAATTTCGAAATCACGAAGGGATTTGCATAACGCGTGTGACTCTTATCTTAGAAAACAAAAAGGGTCGAATGTGCCTTAGTCCCGCGCGACTCTAACGCGACTAACTCCAGTGGTGTTAGAGCGACGGGTCGGGATGTACAATAATAATAAAAAAACAAGCAGATTAAGAGTTTAAAAATAACCGTCGTTATTAAGATAGATAAACTATAATAAGCCATAATACAATGACAAAATGCCATGTTTAACATAATGATTTATACATATAGTTAAAAGTATATAATATTTGTATAAGTAAACCGAGCGTATCGCCGAATGACTGAAACAAGGAGCTCGAATCCTCGCGCGCGCGCACTTGCGGGCTATTCGACTCTGAGCATCCAGGCGTTATTTCGATTGCCGACAAGAGTCTATCATTATTGTATTAATTGAAAGTTATAAATTAATATCGAAGCGAAAAAAAAGGAATGTAAATGAAGGACAGACGAGAAGAGATCCACAATCAATGAATGCAATGGTGCGAAAGATAGGGACAGGTGGATTCTTCTTTGTGCAAGTTGCGACTGGTTAGAGAAAAAAAAAAACGTTTTTTCGTGCAATCATCCATTACATAGTTTATTATTATAGACTTTAAGAATTCTACAACGAGATAAAAGGACAAAAAAACGGGTTTCGATACGCAAGAAATAACAGAAGCAATTGTGACTTCAGATATACGAATTAAAAAATGTTGTTATTATATTTATAAGTGATCGTGTCGAGCGCGTAGGAAAAGACGAAGCAAAACGCTAAACAAAAATTGTATTCGAAAATTAATGATGAATATTTTTTATTACATCGGGCTTTTGCTTAAATATACGAAATATTTATGTGACGTCGATAAATAAAAAAAATCGCAATCGTGCCTTTTATATACATTATATGCGGGGAAATCTGCGATTTCAAAATGTGATACAAATGAATGAAATTTTTTTGTATGAGTCTTTGTCGTGCCTGAAATCGGAGAATATATTATATATTTATATTTAATAATTAGTGGATATTATATACGAGTATGTGTACGTGGAAACACCAAATTTTTGTAAGGAAATTTTCTTGTTATACGAGAGCATTATCGGAAAATTGTGATTTATTCTGTAAAAATTTTGACGCCTAATAATGTATCGACGCTGATATATGAAAATGTGAAAGATTTCAAAGACTAGCGAAAGATTGGAATTGGAATGTCTTTGTGCGTGAATGTGTATGTTTTAAAAATGCAAAATTTTTTAAGTGAAATAGATGCGTTTATCGACTTGTAAAAAGATATCTCGAAATACTTTTAAATCGTCCTTTTTTCTACGCTTTAAAATAAAAATATATTGTATTGATAATTATTGTATTTTTAATAATTATTGAATGTTTATGCATTCAAATATGCGCACGTATATACGAATATACGACAAAATAGAAAATATGGAATTTGAGAGAAATATAAGAGATTATTTTAAAACTAAAAACTCATGTTGTCATTGAACAAACCCTTTAATTGTCCAAGTACCTTAAGATACCTTTATCCCATTTGAAACATCCTCAAACTAAGTAAAATTATTATTATAAAAATGTTGAAAAAAATTTAAATTACAATTTAAAGTTGTTCTCGTAAATATTAATGTAAACCTTAAAAATTTCACTAATTTTTTGTTACAATTCTTGTCTTCACTGCATGCCTTTGACTTTTTTATCCTTTGAGTTTTAATATAGTTAAATATTTTGATCTTAGAATAAATTTTATGCAATCCTACGACACCAGCAAAAACAGCACTCATGAAAAATTTCTTCACCGATGGTACTGACATGTATCTTTGAACTAGTAAGTGGAAGTTTACCATTTTCTTCAAATGCATCATAAAAAAATGTTTAAATTATAAGTAACCCATATCAAAGTATATAGGGCACGGGCTCACTCCTTGACTCTTACTTGCCTTCGGAGCGCTCCCGCGCTCCTTGATAAAATATGAGAAGGAAATTTTTTACAACAAAATAATGTATACAATTAACTGTTGAAATTTCAATATTCCGAAAATTTTTCTGTAAATTAATTTTTTTCATGTAATTTGATTTAAGTCACTTGAGATCATCGAATAATGCAAAGATATTTTAATAGTCTGTGAACTTTAATTATCAATTATTAAGGTTACATCTTAAACCCAAGTAATTACTAAATCTTTTTTTCGCAAAGAAACATGCGTTTCATTCTACCCTCGTCCCTGACTTAAAGTGAATGTCCGTTGTTAATCGCGCGCGGACAATCGAAAGGTAACTTTCTGCAGGAAAAAGAAAGAGTCGTCGTACGCGAAATAAATGCATTTTAAATAATTGCCATAAATTGAATAAAGCCTCATAAATTGAACTTTAAGGAGACCCTTGTCTCTCCCTGAAAAATAAAAATCTCACGCGGTTCTCACGAACAGTCATCATTTTTGTTTTAAACCAGCTCTCAGCACGTTACTTGTACAAAACGTTAACCCCCCTAGCGCATATATTTTATTCCGCGCCTTACGTAACGCGTGTCCACGCGATCGCCGATTAATACAGACAAACACAAAGTACAACGATAAATGTAATCATTAATTTTCGTCGCTTGCAGCCGATTACCAACCATCATTCCGCTCTTACCACGCGATCTCCCGACGAGCTTTCCAATCGCGCATCAAACACCCGGGAAACATACACACACACAATTCCACCACCGCGTCTCGTGAAAAAGCGAGCACACAGCACAATGCAGCGCAAAACCCATACATACATATATACGCACAACCGATACACGACGCATTGTTTCCGTTATCGGCTCTCCTCCACACACACACACACACACACACATGCGCAACTCTCTCCCTCAAGTTTTCCGAGCACGCACGACTCATTGTCAGCCGCACACTCGTGCGCGCTCGCTCGCGCTACCGCAGTGAGTAATGCTAATGCGGCCTAATGCAACGCCTTGACTATGTAATGTGTCGCCGCTGCCGTATAGAGCGCAGCGGGTGTATGTGTAATCGCGGTGTCATGTGCACTCGCGCGCACGAGTGCATATATGTATGTGTATAAATATATAGCTATCGCGACGGCCCGGACGACGACGCGAGAGCTCGCCTCGAAATCACACGATATTGCGCGCGAGCGCAAACACGCTGCGCGCGCGCCAAGTAAATAACAGCGATGTCTGTGTGTGTGTATGTGCGCGATGCATATATGCGCCGCGTGAGTCGCGATTCTTTTAGAAGCGAGGGAGGAGCGGCAGTAGCAACGGCTATTATTCGCGCTCGCGTGAGATGTTGTCACGAGGAGACAGACAGACTCGCGCGCTGGGTTTTTTCGATTCACGTGCGGTTTGCCGTGTATATCAATAAGCGATCGCGCGGTATAGCGAGCGAGTTAGTCTGCGCGTATCTATAGTGTGTAATGCCAGAGAGATATTGGGTTCGCGGGTTGAGGGCGGAGGGGCGGAGGCGCGTGAGGACGAGGCAGGCTTGCAGTGGTACACGCCTTGCGCTACGATTGACGATGGATTTGTTTGTTTTTTATTATATATGGATTCGGTTTAAGGTGGCTCCGGCGATTTTTTCTGAGTTGCATATACAAATTTTTTACTTCACATATTATAATTTGAGAAACAATAGAATATGGAAAAATGGTTCTTGAAGTAACAAGAAAACTTTTTTTTCGAAGAAATTCCAATGTTATTAAAGAAGATGTCGCTAAATGAAAAAAAAAATCAACAAAACACATATTTTTTTTTCATTTTGCATCCGATTTTAATTTTCAAGGACTGATTTTATTCCTTGTACAATTTCATATTGTGTTACCGATACGAAAATTGAAAAATGTTCAAAACCTGTAAAGTTATATTCAATTGTTTGTAGATTTGCCCATGAATTTTATAAACAATTGGATATACCTCTGCAAGTTTTTATGATTTTTCAATTTTCGTATCGGTAACACCACACAAAATTGTACAAGGAAGAAAATGAATCCTTGAAAATTAAAATCGGATGAAAAATGAAGAAAATTTATGGGTTTTGTTGATTTTTTTTTCAATTAGCGATATCTTCTTTAACAATACTAGCCAGTTCAAGCGCGCTGCGCGCACTTCTCGATTCACGTTGTATTATACAATTAACATTGAAATATTATGAATTTAAAATTCATTTTATTTTTTAACATACACAAATTTATCCAATATTTTCTATTAAAACTTGGATTGTATTTATATTTATTTTAGTTTATTCCTAAAGTACAAAAATTTCGAGGTCAGAAATTTAATCGTATTCAGAAGTTTTCATAGTCTTTCATTATTAACTACAGACAAAATAATAATACTTTTTTGTTATACAATGTTAAACTTTAAGTGATTAATACAATTTATAACTTATATCTTTAGTTTAAATATTTCATAATTTCCAATTATATGGGTTTTATTTGGACGAATCATTCAAGACCTTAACGTAGTTCACCCGGTCGAAACAGCAGCTTTAGTTGTATTTTTTAATAGTACATTTCGACACGGGTGGGGAACTCGCTTCGCTCGTGCAAAAAGTCACACCAGCTAAATAATCGACTTACGCACTAATTTCGAACGGTATTTTATACCACGAGCGCCGAAAAATCATATCAAAGTTGTGATTTTGAGGTTAGAGTGGTATAAATAATGTTTTATTACTATGCTATTGTTACAATTAAAGACAAAAACTTCTTCACTATGCTATTGTTACAATTAAAGACAAAAACTTCAATAAGTTTCTCTAATTTTTTTATTTTTTATCCTATCTTAACGAAATAAAGCTTATTTTGTTCGTTAAGAAATTTCAGGGGAGTCTCGGTGGGAAAATTTATGATACGAGTTACCAGTACGGCGCAACATCAATTTGTTCATCTTAAACACTCTAAAACTTGACTTGCTTTTTTTAAACAAATTGATATTGCGTCGTACTGGTAACTCGTACCATAAATTTTCCCACCGATACTCCCCCTGAAATTTCTTAACGAACAAAATAAGCTTTATTTCGTTAAGATCGGATAAAAAATAAAAAAATTAGAGAAACTTATTGAAGTTTTTATCTTTAATTGTAACAATAGCATAGTGATTATTGCCTGAATTTGTCTAAAAACAATTGTCATATTCCTTCTAGTATATATTTGTTACATGTACTTTCTCTTGGATTATCAACTTAATAAAACATTATTTAAAAAATACAAAAACTAAAACTGCTGTTTCGACCGGGTGAACTACCTTAAGCTAATAGCTAACGTCACTGCAGACCAATCACGAGTTCCATTTAAACAGACTTGACCAATCGCAAAGGTTTTATTTCGGCTTCACATTTCCGTCATCATTCTTTTAAGAGATAAAAATTTCTTTGAAAAAAATTTTTTTTGTTACTTCAAGAACCATTTTTCCATATTATATATTGTTTCTCAAATTATAATATATCGTCGTCTCCGAATAGAATGGTGTTATCTCGAAGTCCGCTTGTAAAAGGCGTTAACTCGGAGTCCGCTCGTGGAAGGCGTTATCTCGGAGTCCGCTCGTAAAAGGTGTTAACTCGGAGTCCGCTTGTAAAAGGCGTTAACTCGGAGTCCGCTCGTAAAAGGCGTTATCTCGGAGTCCGCTCGTAGAAGGCGTTATCTCGCACGCAAATTTCTCCTGCTCAAATTTAAGTTGGCAGCACTGCCTATATAGATGCACGCGTATCATAAATATACCTATAAAATCGATTTTTATTCGTAATGCATAAAATGAATTTATGATAATAATCTAACACTAAGGATTGCTTGAACTACTTCAACTCCATCTTTTTTATGCAGATAATTTCCGCTATAAAAAACATTTTTTATTAATATTTATCTTCGGCTATTTCCATCAGGACTTTCATATAAGTATAATACAAAACTTTATTCTAAAACTTTTTTTTTTGTTGAATTAATTCTTATTTACTATTATTATAAAAGCGACTGCAAACGAATAATTTAGCCAGAAATGAAGGATTTTTTGAAGTACAACTTTTGGCTTACATCATTATTCTATAGAATTATTAAATCCTCAGAAAAACGATTAAAAATTTGAAAATATGACACCTATTACTGATTTATATTAATACAATAAGATTTGAATAATGATTGCGACAAAATTTGTCATGATGACATATTTAGAAATTTTTAATAGTTTTTTTGAGGATTGAATAATTCTATAGAATAATGATGGATGTAAGCCAAAAGTTGTACTTCAAAAAATCCTTCATTTCTGGCTAAATTATTCGTTTACAGTCGCTTTTATAATAATAGTAAATAGGAATTCAATCAGCAAAAAAAAAAATGTTTTAGAATAAAGTTTTGTATTATACTTAGATGAAAGTCCTGACGGAAATAGCCGAAGATAAATATTAATAAAAACTGTTTTTTATAGCGAAAATTATCTGCATAAAAAAGATGGAGTTGAAGTAGTTCAATCAATCCTTAGTGTTAGATTATTATCATAAATTAATTTTATGCATTGCGCTTAAAAATCGATTTTATAGGTATATTTATGATACGCGCGACTCTATAAAGGCAGTGCTGCCAACTTAAATTTGTGCCGGAAAAATTTGCGTGCAAGATAACGCCTTCTACGAGCGGACTTCGAGATAACGCCTTCTACGAGCGGACTCCGAGTTAACGCCTTTTACGAGCGGACTCCGAGATAACGCTTTCTACGAGCGGACTCCGAGTTAACGCCTTTTACGAGCGGACTTTGAGATAACGCCTTTCTATTCGGAGGTGACGATGTGAAGTAAATATTGTAAAAAATGTGTACATATAAGTCAGAAAAAATCGCCGGAACCACCTTAATGTGGCTCCAGTGGTCTAGTAGACCTAAAGTTATGAACATTTTTTATAAAAATTCATTTACACATTCCAATCTGAAAACTGATATGACAGGAAGCAGAGTTCTTAACATAACGGAAAATATTTTTGTTAGAAAATTTCCAATTTTGCAAAAGTATATTTTGTCCATTAAAAAACAAAATTCAATAAGAAATACAATTTTTTTTTGTTTTTCATTCAATTTTAATTTGCAAGGTCTCATTTTTTTCCTTATTAAATTTCAGGGGGAGTCAACGATATCAAAATTGAAAAATTTTCAAAACCTGCAAAGTTATATGCAATTGTTTATAAAATTCAGTGACAAATCTACAATTTTGATATCGTTGACTCCCCCCTGAAATTTAACAAGGAAGAAAATGGAGACCTTGCAAATTAAAATTGAATGAAAAACAAAAAAGATTTGTATTTCTTATTGAACTTTTTTTTAATGGACAAAATATACTTTTGCAAAATTGGAAATTTTCTAACAAAAATATTTTCCGTTATGTTAAGAACTCTGCTTCCTGTCATATGAGTTTTCAGATTGGAATGTGTAAATGAATTTTTGTAAAAAAGGTTCATAACTTTAGGTCTACTAGACCGCTGGAGCCACCTTAATGATATTCATTGGTTTACCCGAGAAATAATTGTTTTAAACTGGCGACATTCATTTTACGACGTACATTAAGATATCGTTACTAAGAAAATA
Organism: Torymus aiolomorphi; assembly: GCA_036365515.1. Taxonomy (NCBI): domain Eukaryota; kingdom Metazoa; phylum Arthropoda; class Insecta; order Hymenoptera; family Torymidae; genus Torymus; species Torymus aiolomorphi. The sequence continues at coordinate 259,337,081 of CM070873.1, forward strand.
CGATTTTAATTTCCGTTTTCCAGCGACTCTAGGGAAATTGACCGCGAAGACGTGCAAACAAAATAAGTCGTTCCCTTCTCACCTTCACCCTTATCTGAAAATCTGAGAGACCCTAATTACTGCAATCTTTCCGCCCTCCGGTTAGTTCGGAGCTACCTACCGAAGTATTGATACCTGCCTTTGTTATCTTTACAAACGACTCGTCCTTCCTAATGCACGTACAGGTCTGACCTGCGACAGAGAAGGTTTGAGGGGAATCCGTCATAATCTGTGATTATTGCGAGCGGGTCGATACACTGTTTAAAACTGCAAGACACCTTCAAAGTTGCTTTTCAGCAATGTTGCTCCGACATATAGTATTTATTACGGTTATTAATTAATTTTGTAAATGTTTTTTGGACTATTAAGGGTAATAAAATAAAATAAATAAAAATAATTGTTAAAAAAATTTTGCAAAGTAGTTTATTGACTTGTCCTTCTACGTTGTAATTTAATCGATTAATTTCGTGCTTCAGACCAAATTATTCTATTTTACAACGCTCAAAAATCAAACACCTACCGGTAACCAAACAATCCCATTAAAGTGTGAAATATCACATTGACCCCGGTCCCGCATTAAAATCTGATGCAATTACTTATTTTTTTCATAAACAATCCAGGTTCAATATCATCACCACCACTGTCTTACGATATATTTTTATCCAAGCCGTTTCGATTCTCACGCGTGCGAATCACTCATGACCTTTCTTTCATTACCTCGCGCGTCGCCGTGACAACAACAACGCGCTCATCGAAATATTCCTTAATTCCGCATCTCTTTCCCGTCGTTACCCCGGTCTCTCGCGTAATAAACATGTCACTTATTGTTGACAAATGCCTCTCGCTGTTCAACATAATACCCCTCTCCCCTTTCTTTGCCGCCGTCGCTCTCGTTGCATCATGCGTGATTTATCGGTCACTCCGATCCGCGCTCCATTCTACGAATATACATACACCGTACGCGCGCGCGTGCGCTCCGGCAATTAAGAAAGGTTTCGAAATTGAAGGTAACGCACGCGTTCGCGCGCTCTCCTCACCCTTGAAATAAAGAGAAAAGCCATTCCCTCGTAAAAGAGCCGAGCGTAAGCGTCATTCATCAGCCGCGTCTTTGGCAAAAAAAGAAACACCACAGATATATATGTATATACGTGAAAATCTTTGTACAATGAAAAAGCGAGGGACAAATTCTCCGTCCTAAAACATACGTCGGCGGCGGCGGCATGAGCCTCTTATCTATCGCGCTCTCTTTGCGCAAACGCGCGGCGATGATGCGCGGCCGATAAGGCCCCCCTATGTTGCTGTCCGACGAAGACACACACGCGTTCACTCACTCTCGCAACATAACGCGAACAATCGCGCGTAATTGTTTCGCCTCGGGCGCTTTACAGCGAGCGAGCGAGCGATGCAAAAGGCCACTCGTGCGCGCGTTTTCGCTCTCACTCTCTGGCCGCGCGTATTTTTATCCTCTCTCGCATTCTCGCCGCAAGGAGAGAGAGAGAGATGCGCGTTGTTAATCTTCCACCGATAGTCTCGACGACGACAAAGCACGAGCTTTCGCTTTCGCACGCGCACACGTGGTTTATATATATGAGAGGAGAAGCAACAGAACGGAGCGCGTGAGATTGAGTATATTTGTGTGTTATTGCAGATTTCGGGAGGTGTTAGATGCCAGCAGCGAGGTATGAGTCGCCCGAGGTGAAGAGTACGCTGACGCTCGAGGAGGTTCGGCAGAGGTACAGGGACGCGGCGCTGGTCATTTTTAAAGTAAGGGCTTGTGTGCGCCCTTTGTATGTTGTGGAATCCTGCACTGGTTTGCACGTTTTCGGAGTTTATGATTCATTGTTGTGGGGCAAAATAATGTTACATGCACCAAGTAGAAAAAGCTTGTCGGTCTAAATTAATGTAATTTGTTACATATATCGTCGCGGTACGAAGAAAAGCCAATTTCTTAACTCGGACGAAGAAAAGCCAGTTTCGTGCGAAAAAAGCCATAGTATGGGATCATTTTTTACTTTTTTCGGGCGATACTGGCTTTTCTTCGTCCGAGTTAAGAAATTGGCTTTTCTTTGAACCGCGCGACAATATATGATCTACTCCAATTTACAAAAATTTTATTTTAGATGGCAAAAGATATGTATGGTATTTTGTATACCAAAGAAATTTTCGTTTATATCCAGTAAAAATAAATCCTGTAATTAAAATTAAAAAATAATGCAACCCTTTTTATTCGTCTCTTTGAACCCAAAAATGTAAAAAGGAGGATAAAGTACGCAGTGTAAAATTCCCACAGTGTATCCAGCAATGAAATATGATTTATTGAAATTCATTGATAAAAATAAGGGTGTCAATGAGACCTGTTTTCGGTCACGATAAATGATATTTAACTCAGGCTCGCTGCACTCGCACGTTATGTAAGTCAAGTTATTGTGCTTGCCCTGTAACTGTCAATCAAACGAATGCCTCCCGCGAAATAATGCTGCACTTCGATCATTTTCGCGAAATGAAAAATGCGTGATCCAAATGTTAAACAGAGAGAATGCATGACACTTTTAATTTCGTAAACAAGTTATCTACATGTGCCGACAAGGCGCGCGCGGCGCATCCAACGGAATATACCTCTCTCTCTCTCTCTCTCTCTCTCTCTCTCTCTCTCTCTCTCTCTCTCTCTCTCTCTCTCTCTCTCTCTCTCTCTCTCTCTCTCTCTCTCTCTCTCTCTCTCTCTCTCTCTCTCTCTCTCTCCTCTCTCTCTCTCTCTCGTAATTTCCAATTCAAGATAAGTATCTCGGAGAAAATTTCGTCACGTTTCGATAATTTTCCGGCGAGATTAAAAATGTTTTCCCGAAAACCCTTTTATCGCGCGGAAAAATCATCGGAACGTGACAAAATTTCAGATCGGTCGTATAATAATGAAATAAGAGATTCTCTAATAGTACTCGTAATGTTAAAACGAGCTTTATCTTTTTTGAAAAAAAAAATTAATTTATTCAAGTGTGATTAGAATAATAAAACTATTATAAAAAATTTATCTTAAAATATAAAATAATAAATATACAATTCAGATATATTTTCGGTAACTACTTTAAAAAAAAAAAAAAAGAGTTTAATGGACAACAAAATTTTCTCTTTTAAAAATAGCTGAGAAACATTTTTCTCATGACATAGTAATAATATGAATATTATCGATATCGTGGTGCACATTGAAAACATTTTACATTATTTTATGACTGGGTTTTTTTTTGCGAAATCATCAAAGGAAATTCAATATATAAATAATTGATTATTAAACGAAGTGAAAGTTAATGTTACGTTTTGTACTTTAATTTATTGTTACATTGTTTTTTCTTTTCGTATGCAATTAAAGGTCAGCGTTAAAAATATTCGGTAAAAATAAAACGCATGTCATTTTCACAGGAGCAGCAATTGTACAGTGTGCGAAGATCAAGGGAAAGTGAGCTGGAGTTAACGACGTATTTGAGTTTCGGCGTAAATCGAAGGGTAATGGCGTACAGTAACAACGGCAACGATCCTGTGATAGTGCACAGAAATGTGACGGACGCTGTGACACAAGCGAACGAAAGTTCCAACAGATTTTCCTCGCAAATTTTCAGGATATACAATAAACCTCGTGAGAGTTGTTCAATAAGCTAACAGACAATTTGAAACAACATTTATATGTAATATTTTTTGCGTACAAATAGTTTTGTATATAGTGAATAGTTTTTTTTATTATGAATAAAACTTATAACAAAAACAAAACAGATAATAATCACAAAGTCATTTGCTGAACACAGAAAACAAAAACAAATACTTTTCAATATGTTCATTGTTAGCTTGTACTTTTGCAAGTCTTAAAAATTTTTTTAACTATTTATATTTTGTAAACTTATATACATGCACATGTTGTTTTTTTATACTAAAAATTATAGATGATTACCAGACGTTTTGTACAATTCACGGTTTTTATCAGGCTGTTTACTTGATTCGAATTTGGTATAAGCAGTCTGACTTATTAATTCTTAAGCATATAGCCATAAAATTCTAAAACTTTTTTGGCATTATACAATTATATTTTTCAGAAAAAAATTTGAAATTGTAAAAAAATAATATAATCTTCTCTTTTGTCTTCCGAGATTCCTTCTCAGTTCAGTTTTGAGAGCAACCAGAAGCAGCATAAAGATTCTTCATATGTTACGATGTTACCAGAACCAGATGCAGGAAGTTATCTGGATAGCTGAGGTGCTCCGAAAGCCACTGAAGAGGTGTTTCAAGTGGAGGAATGATTCCATGTGTGCGCACGATAACTGTATAAATCAAAAGTTCATGAATCAATTTCAACCAGTGAAAGGAATATATTTTTATATTCAAAAGTTTAATATTTATGAAATTAACAAAATAACTTTGAACATAATAAATGCAAAACTAAAATTATTCTTAGATTTACAATTAGTATTTATTGAAATTTTATTTTAAATATATTAGTGAATTTAATAAAAATTTGGTTGTAAATACTCTAAATAACGAAAAAGCTTTTAACCCTTTGAGTAACAGAAATAATCATCTTATAGAATTTTCAATGTTTTCTGGCAAAATTTTTTGTCCTTTGTTGGGTTAATGAATTATTAAAGCATATGTGGTCTAGAACAAATAAATTTCTTTTAAATGTGTATAGGTATGTATAGGTAACTTCACCTCATCTTGACTTAATACTAAATACTAACAACCATTTATTGTTACTTATTTAAATTTATTTTAAATGAGAAAAATAAACTAGGAGGATTTGTTTTACTTGATTTTTGCACTATCCTGTAATAAAATTAATAACACAAATTGTTTTTAGCATTGATGGGTCACTGGATCAATGAATAAGTTTTGCATGATCTTCTCTGTGAGTAATTGGACAATTGAGTCAAAATTTTTGGAGGTAACTCATAATTTATGTACATAGAGCGTCCAAGTCTCAAATTTTACAAAAACTTAAAATTTTTAATTTGTAAACTAAAATACGTTTGGTGTTCCATTAAGATAATAAAAAATGTTGTTAGTATTAAGACAACTTTGGTAAAGCCTCTTTCATTTGCTTCCATTCAAATAAAAATCATTAATTTTTCAAACCTTCTTCTTTGTCTGGAAAAACTTCACTTAATAAGTGCTTCAATATCTTTTTATGGCCATCTTCTGCAATTGGTTTAATTAATCTCTGAATATATTTCTCTTCACTAGTATATAACCTAAATGGTATGTGTTTAAATCCTTCATCACTAGACGTTTCCATTAGCTTACGATTCACAGCCCAAAATTGATCAAACTTATCATTTAAAAGTCCGAGCCACAATTGATTGTGATCTTTTTTCTGCATGTTTGAAACTACTTGGCTTCTATGCTTTAACATGTCAGCCTCCTTGATACACGAGAGAAAATGTGATTCCACGACTTCCCTGGAATCAATAATCAATTTAGTTTTTAGATACTTCTAATAAATTTTTAATAATTATATCAACTTACTTGTTAGGACACTGCATGATGATCTGTGAAGGAAAATTGTGAAAGTGCACAACAATATTCCATGGTAACGGAAAATCATTGTTATCATTGTAGAGGTCCATAATTACTCCAATGGGTAAATGCCATTTGAGAGGAATACCATTGTAGGACAGCCATATTTCGGTTTCTGGCTTGTCCTGTATCTCCTGCTTTACATGGCGCATAAAGTGTTTTCTAACCTGTACATAATCATGAAAGTAAACATCATCACAAAAATAACAACATACCTTAAAAATAAACTTAAATATACTTACTTTGTCAGTACAAAGTGGAAAATAACTCAACCTTGGCACCATCAAGTAAAAAGGATCGGGCGCCTGAAGGTTGTAGACATCCTCTGGATCAAGCGAGAAGCAAACGGGAACTTTGCCCTGCCATATTTCCCTAAGCACTTCCCGATCGTTCGCCATTGTTTATTGTTAATGTCTGCTAAATGAAAAAAAAAACCTCAAATGACAAGACGCGACGAACTCAATTTGACAAGCATCTCGATTCTCGATGGATGCGACTGAGAGTATAATACAGTGTCATCGGTCAGGTTATGTTGTGGCGACGTTCGACCGCCCCCCCCCCCCCCCCCGCTCCCGTGAAACGCAAGACACTGACGCTATACCTACCTGGTGAACGCAACAGGTAAATGATATCGACAATGGGTAAGATGTCGTGTTACATATAGGTTATGTTCTGATGGTAAGTAAAAACGTTAGACGGTAAATGATTTGAACGCTCGCAATGCCATCTTTACTTTTTACGAATGTCGAGCAGTTATCGAATGTAAAAAATGTCGTTTGCTTTGCCGGATTTGGGCAAAGTAATGTGTTTATGATACAAATACCTATCAACTGATTTTAGTAAAGCAGCACCAACATTTAAAAAGTTCGCACATCGTGGTTTAGAAGGCAATGAAATAAATATTGCAATTACTTAGATATATGGTCCGTAAATAAAAAATATGTTCATAATGTTACGCAACAGTTTTAACGAAATTAAAAAACAAAACTTACCATTGTGGTCGAAGTTGAAAGTGTAATAGTTTTTTGATAATCATTGGCTAAGCATTACGAAGGTTTTGACGAAATAAAGAAGATTACGAAGATCCTCTCTTGATTACATCGTGAGATTTATTTGTGTATAAAATCTTGTAAGTTATAACCAAACTCTTTGTTCTTACACAATTGTAAAATCACAAATTAAATAAAAAGTTTAATAATTCATTCACACACGGCAATTCCAATTTATGGTGATGCAATACTGACACTATTACCCAAAATTTGGTTCCCGTTTTTCTCATTCAATTTTTAATTTTAAGAAAAAAACTCTTTGATACGTTGTAGTTCTTTATTAAACTTAAAACGTGTCAAAGAGTTTTTTTCAAAAAGTTTAAAATTGAAGGAGAAAAACGGGAACCGAGAATTGAGTAATAGCGTGGGTATCACATCACCTTATGAAACATAGACATCATGCTTCTTCAAAATAAAAAATACACGAGCAGCAGCATACTATGGGCCGAAAAACACTTTTATAACCTACAAACTAGGAAAAGTATAACTTTTTATACTACGTTCACTACTCACATTCACATTCAACACAAACAATGCGAATTACCGAAATATCAAGTTTTTATCGAATTTTTCAGTACTTACTAACGAACGGGAAATTCAACGAGCACTTCAGAAGCAATGAGTATTATAGATGTGAAGGGTCGGCCGAACACGCGACAACTGCGCGCATACGCAACCTATATACGTGACGTCCTGACGACCTTTCATGTTGCAGCGCGTCCGCAAAGGATCGCGCGAATTTCCTGGAAAATTGCTCGGCTCAGTATCAAAACAACGTCCCGTTTTGTTTGGAAATTTAATCATGAAAGTCTAAAAAGTGTGAAATTGAATTGGAAGTATAGTGGTTGATTATATCAAACGTAATTTTTATTCCAAAAATTTTCCTTATTTTGAATTAAGCTCTTGTAATTATTGTTCAGACTTTTACTATACATTAACAGGCAATCAATGATAAAGCGTAGACAGTTGGTCGAACATAATATGCAAACGGCTGGGACAAAGATGGACATCAAGATATAAGTAAGTTTTACATATAGATCTTGTATTACTTAGCTACATTTTTTGTATTTGCATGTTCTTTGCAATTTATGTTTTACAGCACTAGAAACTTTTTATTGTATGTCAAAGCGCACCGAATGCAGATAATATATGCAGGTAATTTATAATTCACTCAAATATTACGCATGTTAACAATTTTTAGTTTAGAATACAATGAGAGTGCTTAGTTCATTTCGAATCTAATCAACTTGTAAAAAAAATTATAAAAATTCTTATAAGCCAGTTTAATTGATTAAAGTATGAGCATCTCAAATACATAAAAATAAGTATATGATATTGCGTAAAATTATTAGATATCGATTATTTCTGCAGCAAAAATACTAATACAACACTTGCCTTGTACACTCATATCAGACTAACTTTAAAAAATATTGTTGACAATATTATATAATTAATCATCCGAACAGTATAAGTTTTTATCTCGTTAAAGTACATGAAGATATATAAAAAATGGAATTCGCATGTTCGAAGTAATTAGGAGTCATTTTTCAGATATATTCTTTAATCCCCTATTGACTACAAACTATACACAGAACTACCTTAACTTGTAGTATCTCTTGTAAAGCTACTCCATTCCTGTGCTTATTATTGTATAATCAATTTATTCAGCTATATATTTTATTTTGAGTCCCGAAATTAATAATCGCACAATTGATTAATAACATATAAGCATAATTATTACTCGCGCACGTAATATAACAATAAATACAATTCAATTATTTCTAGAAAAATGCAGACAATTCTGCACACAATGCAGATGCACTCGCATATACTATCGACTCTCGCGGACGTCAATTAATTGCGCCTCATACACGATAGTCACGTCAATCACTTTCTCTCTCTCTCTCTCTCTTTCTCAATCTCTTTCTCCACATATGCACTCACTCTCACAGGCTAAAAAAGAAAATCGCTTTTTTACGCCAACCTCCTGGTACTTGCGAAAGCGATAACACATAATAGCACAGCTCCACTTCTAACGAGCCCCTCTATGCCATTAGATAGTGGCACAACTATACTTACACTTATAAGTGAATCACAGAATCACGAGAGAGAGTATATGAGCTGACCCTCGCGCATGCAACACGAATGCCGCACAAATGTATAAGTTCGAGAACTTCGGGAAAAGCGAGAAAAAGCAGGCGCGCTTTTTCTTCCGACGATAAGATAAAGTTTAAAAATAAAAGCGCGGCCTAGCGTGAAGGAGCCCTGACGAACGAGAAAAAGAAGCACTCGCGAAGACGATGATGCCGATGTTATATTATCGAGAGTGTTGTATTATGTTAGGAAGCGTGTGTGTGAAATGTGCATCGGCATCGGGCGGAGCGAAAAAAGTGCATATTATCGCGTGAGACCTTTGCACTAAGAAAGTCCTCGCGGTTGAAAAGTGCGCATGCGCGTGCGCATTTATAACAGACACCCTTTCTCTTGGCGATAACATAAAACATTTGAATTGTAGTTTCATGTGGTTTTGGTGTCTACGAAAAATTGCTTTCATTTTATAAGTTTCTATATTAGGAAAATGTTGTAAATTGTTTTATAGTTTATTGTATTGGCAAGAAGTGAACGTGAAACTTGAGATTCCGGGGGATAGGCTTTTGGTACTTTTCTGATATCTGCAAATGGAACGTGTAGCTTGAATATTTGTAAGATACAGATGTTTATTTAGTGATATCTTAGGAAAAAATACTATCTTTTTTTATTCTAACTTTGCTAATATTTGTACTAGAAAACTGCCAAAAAAGCAAATAAAAGTCGGCTTGAAGATCTCTAATTTGTTTTTCTCCTCATATCATAACGATGATTCGATCAAATACTCGGATCATCAAAGTTAGCAAGAAGAAAAGCAGAAAAATTAAGTATTTTAAGGTCATAAATATAAGACATTTTTTTATACTGATTTTGATAATTGATCATTTTTTAATGAATCAACATTTTGATATCCAGAAAAAAATTAATTAAAAGTATTCTTATTTACTTTTGTATGGTTCTTTGTTCGTTTTTTACCGTATAAATTTTTGTTAAGTTAATATACATTAAAATAATAATATTTATTAAAATACTACTAATTTTCAATATAAAATTTCATTATTTGGTGATATCGATCGAGGAGATTAATCTAAGGATACCAGGCTTCATTTTTTAGTACCAGCAAAAGTCTTGCCATGACTCGACAAAATCTTTTACCAGGAGTCTAAAATCCTTTATTTGAATGTAAAATGTATACAAGCTTACGGTTTAAACTGTCTGTATAAATTGTTGCAACCATTAAATTTCATTATCAAATACCCGTCTTTTTCTCTTTTACAAGTTTAACCCTTTAGCTCCAGGATATTTTTCACTAAATTAAAGAAAAAATCGGCGGAAATAAAAAAGATTATTATTATTATTATTATTATTTTAATTGTATTAGCCACTCTTTTTCAGGTCGAATAATACGATTGGATAGGTTTAAAATTTGTTTTATACCACTCTAACCTCAAAATCACAACTTTGATATGATTTTTCGGCGCTTGTGGTATAAAATACCGTTCGAAACTAGTGCGTAAGTCGATTATTTAGGTGGTGTGACTTTTTCGCACTCGCTTCGCTCGTGCAAAAAGTCACACCAGCTAAATAATCGACTTCCACACCCGTGTCGAAATGTACTATTATTTCATTATAATCAAATTTGGGAGTCTGCGAGAGTGCTTGGAAGTATACGTCCTATTCAGTGCTAAAGGGTTTATTCATTCTTAATATAAAATGACAATTTAATAGATTACCTGTCATTTATTACTCCTTGTTCGATGTAACAATGTCATATTTGTAAAGTAGTTTACACCACTCTAACCTCAAAATCATAACTTTAATATGATTATTCGGCTCTCGTGGTGTAAAATACGGTACGACACTGGTGCGTAAGGTGATTTTTACCGCATTCGACTTTTCGCACTCGCTTCGCTCGTGCGAAAAATGTCTCTTGCGGTAAATAATCACCTTCCACACCCGTATCGTAATGTACTATTTCCGCCTTTTAACCTCAAAATGCCATCTTAAATGTCATTTTGCGGCCTCGGACGGAAAAATACGTTACTGAAACGTGGACGTAAGAGAATTTTTACCTCATGCGACTTTTCGACCTCGCTTCGCTCGGCCGAAAAACGTCGCATGAGGTAAATAATCCTCTTCCGCCCGTGTTAGTAATATACTATTGAGTACATGAACTTTATTACAATTTACCAACTTTTCTAGGATCCCCTTTGTTACGTGTGAAGGGTAACTTTTAGTTCCCGGCCTCCCTGAGTTACGCACTCGGAGAGGTTGATTTTACGTGAAATAAGAAGTCGGAAGACAAGAATTATAAGTAAACTGTTGGTATTTATTCAATACTGAATTGCGCGAGAGAGAAGTGTGCTAATCGTGTGTTAGTGTACGTGCGCGGTACGGATGAGTGTCGTGATCGTGGCTGGGTAGCTTCCTCGTGGGTTGATGGGTGAGAACTCCGTCGTCGTTTTATCTCGTTCTGAAGTCATCGTATCGACTATTCCTCTCTCATAGGTTCCCCGTCTTGACTTTATCTCGTATTCTCCGAATCCCCCACGGTAAAAAAAAGATCGCTGTGGTAGCGAAAAAGCTGATTGTGATAGTGATTTTTTTTTTGCTACAGAAAAACAGCAAATTTTCATCGCTATCTCAATCAAGCTTTGAGTTCTGTGTAATTAGTGAAACTCAGTTGCAATGGTGACAATCTTCAACGCTATAGTAAATGAGTAAATTGTTGAAGTAACAAACAAGAACTGCTACCATAACTAAATTCGTTACTACAGCATCGAAATTAATATTTGTGGTTATGATTACAATGTAACATGTATGTTTTATAGAAATATAAATAAAAACTATTCTTTTAATTGTAATTTAAGGAATAAAATGAAAAAAAAGATCATTTGAAGGAAGGCGATCGAATTATCAAATCTGTATAGTATAATTTCAAACATTATGCAATTTCTCGTAAATAAATGTTGAAATGCAATTTAAAAATTTTGTATAAAGTAATTTATTTGAAGAATTTTATTTTTATAATACATGCTTAGTAACTATACAGTGCGTCTCATAACTATAGAAACACCCACGTTTTACGTTATAAGTAGTTTATGTTTTTAAAAATGACAGAAAATCTCTACAAAACTTATTTGACATGTTAGAAATGAAGAATCCTGATGAATTATGTTGGTTAAAGGTATAATACACACACACGCACACACGCACACACACACACACACACACACACAAACACACACACGAACATTTTTTTTATCAAAAAAAACGGATTTTAGCGCCAAAAGTCTTAAAACATGTTTTTGAACATTTTTTGTTTCAAAATTTTTTTCACCGTTACAAAGCTTCCTCTTTAAGGAAGCAAAAATTTCAGTTATTTCAACACTGACAGAAAAACCCGGGGAAAAATTCCTATGTTGCTCTTGGAAGTTGCCCACAACTGCTTAAAATCGAAATATTTACTATCTTTTATATGAAAAAGTCCAATGTCATAAGTAAAACTTCCTATGCCAGCATAGTAAAAATTAACACGTGACTAATGGAACTTTATCTTTTGTACATTTTCCCAGGCTAGCATGGTAAAAATTGAGAGAGTTTTAGAGTAAGAATTCACACGTTCAATCGTAAACACCCCGCGAGTGCACGAAAAGTTGACCTCTTCAATGTCAAAATAGGAAAGATTCAGACAGATACATGTCAACAAACTCAATCCACCTTGGCAACATCGAGACAAAACACAAACGCTAAACGCAACAACTGAATGTGCCTTCTAATCCAACATACTTGTTTTTATTTTTTTTTTTATTTTTTATGATAAGACAATTTTTAAAATCATTGTTTATTTGTAATATTTTTAAGGAAGGTTGTGAAAAACCATTATATCGAAAATACAAATTCATTAATAAATAAATGAGCTTGTTTAATTTAAGGTATTGGTAATAGTTATAAAATGTTAAACAATATTCTTAATATATAACATTTGTAATAAATTACGTTAAAATAGAGAATAATATTATTCGAGTTAAAGCATAATTTGTTATAAAATTAGCGCGCATAACTTACGTTTGGGGATATACAAGTTCCAAAATTTTGTAGGACATATGTCTTTTAGGTAAGTGGTTAGCGCTCCCGACTACCGTGCCAAGGGTTCCAGGTTCGAGTCTCGATGCCGTCAAAAATTTTTAATTTATTTAATAAATTTTCTTTAATCATGTTTAATTCAAAAATAACTTCTGTATTGTCTAAATATAATAATTATGTGTCTGATACTCGCTCCCCACTCCTTAAAAAAAAAAAAAGATGTAATAATTTTTTTCGTTCTTTAAAATCAGTTATAAAAAAATTCCCATGTTAGACTTGGAATTTTTCCTACGTGTATTGCAATTTCTGCTAAAAATCCGACATATGGTCGAGTTACGATTCCAACATGGTAATTTTTACATGACAACATAAGAATTTTTACCAGATTTTTTCTGTCAGTGAAGTGATAATTTTTTGGTATCGGCACTTTACATTAATTTTTTATGAAACAACACAATTCAACTAGTTTAAAGTATAAAATTTTATTTACTTTCACGAATTTATGAATATTTTGTTAATTATGGATCTAACGTGCTTCCTTTAAACATCTATGTATACGTTCTCGTTTAGCTTAAAATAATTGTAACACTGTCGGTAATGCAGACATTTTCTTGATCTGCAGAGTCGTACGATGTAACGGAAGTTCTTTCGAACGAACGATTATTATTAAAGTTCTTCTTGAGATATTATTTTATTAGAATTAACACACACATAATGCCGAGAGGCAAGTATTTAACTGATCACGAAAAGGAACGAATTCAAGCATTTCGTGAATCTGGATTAAGTCTTCGAAAGATATCGCAAAAACTAAAAGGATCTGTCAAAATTATTCATAGTTTCTTAAAAAATCCTGAAGTTTAGGTACGAAAAAAACAGGTGGACCGAAAAAAAGATTACGCTTCGATTAAAACGACAAATTATTAATTTAGCTAGTAACTCTACCAACAATTTAAATCGCATCAAAAATTATTTTCCTGTCAAAATTTCTAAATCATCTGTACACCTAATGTAACTAACAAAATTATGGATTAGGCTTATGGATTAGGATGGGGTTGGTGTTACAAAAAAATTACTTGCTCTTTTTTTTTACGGGCTAATATAGCCGTGAGATTTGCAATCAGTATATCTGTGGCTTCCAGGAATAACGACCTAACCCACTTGGGGGTCAAAATTGAGTTAACCCCGGAATTTATACCTTCTAACTACCCTTTTTCATATAGACTTGGTCCGGAAATCTGAAACGCGTTCAAAGAGCAAATATCAGCTAAGTGCATAACCACTTAACTGCACCTGTGCCCGGAAAAACCACTTAACTGAATATTTATATTTAATTAAAAGCACCGTTTTGAAGTTAATACTACGCAATAAACAGATTATGACATACCTATTTTTATAGCAACAAAGATCAAAGGTAATAGATAATAGAAGGTAACACAACAGCTTTGATTGCCGGGCGATGGGGCGAGTGTGCATAAACAGTAAACGAGTAACGTTCGGTATTCGGTTTACCGAATTCCGTTGACTTCACGCATATTCCGTTGGGAGGCACATGTGTGCAAATGAATATTTAAAAAAGAATTCGTATTCTATGTTTTAAGTGTAGAAATAACTATGTTATTTATCTTATTTGAACAATTTCCCTAAACCACTTAACTGCACAGTTACCGGAATAACGACTTAGCTGCATTATTTTGTTTGTTTATACAAAGAATAAAAATGTATTCTAGCAGCTGATAGTGGGGTTCGAAAGATATTCGATACCTTTGTAAATGTTTACATTGTTATGACTCATCTCGCGCATTTCGATCTTACATATGAAGTGTCATGACAAAAATTTTAAAACGTCGATTTCTCGAAAATACGTACAAGTGGGTTAGGTCGTTATTCCGGGAAGCCACAGATATATCGCTCAAAAATTTTGACTCGTTAGCTCGTGCTAACGTACAAGCCTGAAGAGGGTGGCAGACCAAGCCGACGAAACGTCGCTTTACAAAAAAAGAGCAAGTCATTTTTTTGTAACACCAGCCCCATACTGATCCATAAGCAACATTTAAATATTAAAAATATTCATAAATTCATGGAAGTAAATAAATTGTATATTTTAAACTAGTTGAATTAAAAAATTAATGTAAAGTATCGATAGAAAAAATTATCACTTGAAATAATTGAAATTTTTGAAAATGTTTCTATAGTTATGAGACAGCAAAATTTATAATTATTTTTTTTTTAAGAAAGCAAATAAAACATTATTTCCGCGGCTTATTATACCTTTAACCCGTGTAATTCATCAGGATTCTTCATTTCTAACATGTCAAACAAGTTTTGTACAGATTTTCTGTGATTTTTAAAAACATAAACTACTTATAATATATAAGATGTGGGTGTTTCTATAGTTACGAGACGCACTGTATAAGAATTGCCATTGCTTATAGTATAAATATTTAACATCATTGAATCGTACAAAAAGTTAACATTAGTCGAAAAATATTCATCAGATTCGCATACCTCGCATGCATATAAATGATTATAAAAACCTAATGTGGATAATAAAGTCCCTACAAATAATGGTGCATTATCGATAATGAGTATTTTTCTAATGATACCGAAGGTAGGTAGAAAATTACTGTACCAGCCAATACAATTACTGATTCCAGTTTGTATTCTGTACCTTTAAAGTCAATACTTTTTACAAATTCGTACGTGTTATTCATATCTGTACCGACTGTGCAGACAATTTCTAAATTTATTATAGCTTTCACAATCTTTAAGTTTACTATGTATTGATTCTCTTTTAGAAAATTGGGGCATTATATACTCTATTTTAAACGTGTTACTAACACAGAGTTGATGTCGTTTAGCTGCTGTTTTTGGTAAGTTTATTCTGTTAGTTGTATTACATGATCTTTTTACCTCTTGATGTTTCGACTCCAATCTTGTACATGAAAATAAGATAAATCGTCCACACATTTTGAATACTCGTGGATAATGTAATAGATGGTGCATTTTCGGTTTTAAATTACCTTTTGATAGTTTGATGTATAAAGCATTGTGCTCTTCAACAAATACTGTCAAAGATTCAGAAATATTTTTGGATAATAGTCTGGCTATTGTAATATTTATAATTTCTCTCAATAATATGTACAAATTCCAAAGTTTATCCTCTTCTGGGATAAAATCTCCGATTAATAAACCAAAAAGTTTAATAAAAGTTAACATTTCTTGAGCTGTCATTTTTAATTTTGTACTATTTAGGTGCTCTTCTTTTGTACATTGAGGTAAATTTTTTTGTGTTGTTTTATAATTAAGGACGCTCTTGCACGACAATACAGTTTGTGCGCTCAGCGAGAGCACAAACTATACCAAACACGTCGTTCTGTCTCTCTCGCTCTCGTGCACGTCGTCTGCTATTTGTGTTCATAATCATGAATTAAAGGAAATTTCCCACGGCTACGTACAATTTACAAGGTGTGGTTTGAAAGGGGAAGCTGCAATCTTTATGCCATATGTTTTTTACTGGTCAAACATTTGATCCCTTTTCAGAAATACTCGACTTAACCTATTTTTTCCCGTCGTCCCATAAGAGTACATGTAAAAGATGACAACTTCAAACGTTAATTTCTCAAAATTTTCCACGGTTATAGGGGAAAATAAAAGTACCACAAGATTCCGCACATCTTGAACTATTGAAAATGTTATATCCCAGTTCGTAAATTTTCATGCAAGAGCGTCCTTAAAGGATACAAGTCTTTCATTTAAAATTTCCAAACTAAAGTACTTCACTTCATAAATATAGTACCTTAGTAAAAGAATAATGTCAAAGTGACACACTCCTTCTAAAATATCATGCATAACATCGACAGCATAATTATCAGAAACATGGGTAAGTTTTGATACTATTGAATACGCATTCACTTTTGATTCCAGTCAACTTGACGTTGTCTAAATTCAAATCTTTTTCATAACTTTCAAGAGAACGTAGTAAAGATGCATCTTCAAGGTATTGCGTTTTTTTAATTAATGCTGGAGTTTTGCAAAATCTACAAACAAGCGCATTGTGGAAACCTTCAGTAAATCCGAGAATTCCGTGAAGGCCCAGGTTATCTCCTAAAATCAAAGCCAGTACAAAATGTACTCTTATATCTCCTTTCGATCTTGTTCGAATTACTTTACCATCTTTTTCTAGTAAATTTAATTTATCAATTAAGGGTCTAAAAGTAGCTCTGTTTCCATATTTTACTCTATCTTTCGTATTGAAAAGCTGCACTAATATAATTTTTTTAAAGATGATTGGCATTCCGGTGGTAAGCATGCTAATATTGCATACACTGCTCCTAATTTACCAGAATGAGCTTCGAGCGGATTATTCGGCTCAAAATCATCGTAATAAATATACAGTGGAAAAACTGTTTCATTATTTTTAAAATTTTCCATCTTTTTTTCCACAGTGTACATTGCATTATATTTTTAACATTATTTTCATTATTTTTAAAACTATCAATATATGGCAATTTACACAATTTCAAAGGAATTTAGCAATTCTATTAACATTATTAGACTGTTTTTTAATGGAACGTATTGTCCGCAAACTTGAACAATCTTTCTGTGATATTTTTTATTAACCTTTTTTCTTGCGAGCTTAGTAACAACGACGTATGGTTTTGGAGCATTGTAAAAATGTGACTATTCAAAGTTTTGTTTAGCCTTGTATTGCGTTGATAAATTTAAGAGAGAGTTTTCTAGTTTATTAAAAATATCATGTAAAACTACATTAAAACACCCATTTGATTCAAAGACATTGAGATTTTGAAATTTGTATCCTGCGTAACCTACAGGCTGAACCATTTGATATTTTTTAATAGGATATGGGTCAAAATCTTTGATTTTTATATCTTCTTTGACTGAAGCTATTCGCATCTCTTAATTTTTCCAATTAATATTTTTGACTTTAAAATCGTTCTACAGTACAAATATTAGTCACCATAACAACTTTTTTTGTTCTAGATGCAAACTTTTTTGCTAACCCTATTTAGCAAACTATGATTCGTTGTCAGGATCAAATTATTTTTTACCGTGGCCGAATGAACCCGCGACACCGGTTGCGTCGCTTTTTATATCCTCGATTCAGTGTCTCCCACTTTCCTAATTAATCATAGGTGGGGATCGGCTGCACGTAGAACTTCGTTTTTCCGCTGGCGCCGATTTCACATTTTTTGACCGCTCGACCGATTTGACCGATTCTGGTTTCCTCGTGCCACAGTGGTGGCGCAGTGCCGAATGTTCTCGACACTTCGAATGCTGAATCGCGTATTTATTTGTATAACCGAACTCGCGCGTGAAATGCTTCCACACGTAACACCTTTTTTCAATTAACTTTGAGCGTGGTGTAAATGTTTGGGGGTGGTGTTGATGTGGTGTCAGATATTTTTTTTAAATTGAGAATTCTTCTCTCTCTTAAAAAAACGATGGCCGGATGTTGAGAAGCACTTAAAGAGTGATTTTGATTGGTCTGTAAGGAATAGACGCGAAAATTCGCTACTTCCGCTACATTTTAATTTTTGAAATTGAATTTTTATTCTTAACTATTTAAAACTAACTAATTAAATCAAATTAGAATAAAAAGATTAATTTTGTCATGCTTTGAAAAATGATCTGATTATCCTATCATTGAAATCAATTAAAATGAAATCATAATGAAAAATTATATATTCATAACCTAAAAAACAAATTAGTACACGCGTCGCGCATTTGGATTTTGCTAGTTAAAATAAACAAATTAGCGTGAGTGGTGAGTGCGAGTGTAAGTGTGAGATTAGTATCTTAGCTAATTTTAAGTTTTAGTTATAAGTCTTATTTTGTACGACCTGGCTATGCCAGCGATCTTTTACGTTTTTCACGGCAATAGTCACTCTCGTGTATTTTATTTTCTAGTCAACTAAAATTTTCTAGTCATCTATGATATCACTAATTCTAGTCTTTGACTTACTTTTCAGTATTATTAGATATTAAGAATTTGACTGTAATATTATGCATTTCAAAATAGATTCAGAGCATCTAGTTGACTATGCCAAACTCATATTGTATTTTATAGATTTTATTTTATTGTATTATATGCACAATTTATTTGTATTTATACTTATACACGATTTATTCAAGAATATTTGTATATACCGTTTGTAAATGACATTTATTTACAATAAAAAAGACTATTCTATTCTAAATGAGTATACGTAAATAAAGGTGTGGTCGGCGGACCGAAGGGGGGGGGGGGTGGTAGTATCCTTTCAATTACGAAACACCATAATTTTTGTAATATACTTTTGGTGAAATCAATTTTATCAGTTTCACCAACCGATTAACTGAAATAGTTTCAAATCCACCTCTATACCTATATAAAAAAATCAATTAATTATTGTCTTGAATTGACATATCGCTCTTAAATAATTCATGTTCGATAAAATATTATTACAGTCAACACGCTTAACACGCTCCATCCAACAACCTTCTTCACATGGCAGCAAAAAATCTGACTCCCGCCTATATTTCACAATTAATTTACACCACGCCAATAATTATTTAACACTGATATACACGCATTCATCTTAATTAAACTCTCCTCTCCCATCCACATACCAATGTACACAATATACACATTCCCTCACCGTATAACAAGCAAACACGCGTCCTCAAGGCCCGGCAAAAATTCACGCGCCGCGGAAGAAGACTGCAACAATGCAACGCAGCACGTGAAATCCGGAATCGAATCCGCCCGCCACCGGCGCGTTCCACTTCTCCGTACTGCTGTATCTCGCAAAAAAGACGCATGCGAGCGCGCGCTGAGTCGCTCGTTCATAAAGGCGCGCGACCCCCGACCCAGAATGGTATCGCTCACCCCTATATGTATATATGTGCATGTGGTGTATATATATAATAGAAAATTGATCGTAGATGCGTAATAGAGAACGCGAGTCTAGCAAAATCTT
This sequence comes from Torymus aiolomorphi, assembly GCA_036365515.1. Classification (NCBI taxonomy): domain Eukaryota; kingdom Metazoa; phylum Arthropoda; class Insecta; order Hymenoptera; family Torymidae; genus Torymus; species Torymus aiolomorphi. The sequence goes on from CM070873.1 coordinate 259,356,876, forward strand.
CACGGGCTTCCGCGTTTATAAAGCACGTGGCGCAGAAAAGAGTGAGATTGGATTGCAGATGCGGTGGAAGTATACGGTACTTTTTTTTTTTTATTTCTGGGTGTGACGATGTATGTAGAGAGAGTATTGAGTAGAGATAAGGTTTTGAGAGTAGATTCTTTAATCGCCGTTTTAAAATGGCAATTTTGAGAACGATATCGTATCGAGCTTTTTTGCGCTAGGATGATGATATATGTTTACTTTTCAATAATTGGGTTAAGAAATTCGCGGGTATCGGAGCGGAAAAAAAACTCTTACCTCCACGAAACCTCGGCATAACGTAATATCGCATTTTTATTTAGACTATGCGTTTGGGCGTTTTTTTTAATACATTGCACAAAATATATTTTTAAAACCTTGCATTCTCACACAGGGCTCGCGACATTATCAGGAAGTCGATTTTCCACTCATCGACGGTGAGAAAATCATATAGAGTTATTAGCGCGTTTATATAATGTACAGCCGCCTTATCTGCCCGACAACAAAGTAACAAAGTTTCAGATTAAATACAAATATGTACTCAGAGCTTGATAATAACCGCACGAGGCTTCGCTCGTTATAACTATGTACAGAAGCGCATAAAATGCAAGGATTTGTTCATCGCTCACTCGCGCGCGGCGACGGCGAGTGCACGAGATATTGTGCTTTATCGGCGCTTTTATAAATCTTCGCCGCCGTTGGGATTTTTCTCAACTGGAAAAAGAATTTTCAAAACTCTTTAATCGCCGCTTGACAATTGGATGATTTACGACGGACGTCATAACTATGCACAACAAGGAAACTCGATTCTTCGTAATTGCGGCGAACGAACGGCAGTTATTTCGAGAGATGAAGAGCCCCCGTTGATATGGGGATATTGAATTGGCATTGAAAAAATGTGTCACTCGACGGTTCTTCAAATTTATGCGTCCCGGAGAATTTTCATTTTGTTTTTGAACCGCGTGAATTTATGAAAATTCATTTGAAAAACAACGTCGCTTTAGATTCCTTAATCGGTCCGATTACAAAGTCATTTCAACTTTGAAGACATCGTCTGAAGATTGCAACACTTCAAAGGCAGATAAGATATTACTTGACTTATCAATTTTGATCTTTGAAGTTTTCCATTTTTTCTTTCTACTCAATACATCATAAAACATAAGTAATTCATCGAACAATTCTGAATATTTTATTTAACATCCCCCAAAAATTGGCTCCTTCCTGTTTTAAACCCCCCCAACGACAATCAATTACCCTAACACGCGCAAAATCACGACCCCGCTCGCCATTCAAAAGCCCCTTTTCCCCCAACTAATCACCCCACGCACTTGCCTCTCTTACTCTCCAAATTGGCCCGACGAGGGCGTGCTTCATTAAAAGTCGAGCGTGAAAAAAGAGTCGCCCGCGCGCACTCGCATCGCGAGGGGTTAAAGTGGCGTTACCTCCACACTCCACATACAGACAAGGGGGAGAGAGGGACAGAGAGCGTCCAGCATATAGAGTTACACAGGCGCGCTCAAGGAATGCCCCGGCGCTTCCGGCCCGGAACCCTGAGGTTTGCCGGTCTAACGATCAGAGCGGCGCACATACACACCATTACATGCGTGAGCGTGTAACAGCGATATCTATATGTATGTAAATGTATATAAGACACTATATGTGTGTGTGTATGCGCTCGGGTGATTTCACGCGCGGCGAAGCGCGGAAACGAGCTCCGGGATTTTCGTTTCATAAATCAGCGCTCGCGAATACGTTTATCGCGCAGAGGTGGCGCCCCGTGTGCGATATGCGCGCGCGCGAGAATTGAAGAAAGAGAAGAGAGGTTCGAGGTGTTGTTGCATGTGCTGGGGACCGAAGTCGACGGCGACGGCCTGTGATAAGGATTTTATTGAGGAAAGAACGTGGGATGGAACGCATTATCGGCGCTTTGGGAGACTGAAAGTTTTATTTTTATACGGGATGTGTGTCCTTTCTCGACAGAGAGATAAAAGGTTATTAGCACGACGAAAAGGGTTATCGATGGAATGGTAGCGCTGCCGTTGTTGCGCAAAATAGGATAACATTTCTTGTTTGCGTGTAACATGGTGATGGTTTGTAACGATGATCTTTCTTCTTTTTTTTCGGTATCATTGGTCGGTAGAGGTCGTAGGGATGACGTTTTGTAGGAAAAATAAATGTCTCGGTATCGCGAACTTTGAACGAAATGTTGTGGCGGTGATTGCGCGGTGACCGACTATGATGAAAATAAGTCGGGATATTGCTTTGGAGTTTTGGTAGCTTGTTGAAAGACCGCGAAGTATCGTATAATTGGCAGATTTTATTTTGTTAATCTTTTTATAATGACCTAGATATGAAATACGTAAAAATTTGTTGGTAAAGTGTAATTAAAAATAAGTAAGTCAAGTGAAAATGTAACAATAAGCTTCTCTTTGGTCCCGTGACAAAATTTTTATTTGCTGTGATTTATTAAATATAGATCGACAAACATACGTTTGCAAACAATTTTTTTCACGCGATTCACGTTTCTTAAACAGCCGAAGCTACGAGACTAAAGCAGGCAGTTACAGTCGCTCCTCTTTTATACACAAATTTCCTAAGTCCGTGACGTAGCGCGTTGAACTTGTTTCGCCACCGTGGCTTGTAATCAGCAAATTTTTACGAACTGTGACATAACGCACGATTAGGTCATAGCACTATTTTAGTATAATCTATAGCGATAAGGGAGAGTTGGATCGATCCAGTTAGCGAGTCTGGATTTGGTAAGATTTTCGGCTAGAGCATATATGCAAGTCGTGTAACTGAGTTGAGAAGAATGATCGTTAAATTTATTTTTTTGAATCTATATTAGTGATTAATCGTTCTAAAAATACACGTCGACATACATTTTAAGTGCAACATTGCAAGAGTTCTCGTATTTTGATTATTGCGGGACATTATGATAACATTTTTTCAATAATAAATTAGTATTAATGATTTCAACAAAATTACATGAAAGTTTACGTAACAGATAACACTTTTATTTTTTTAAATACATAATACGTATAAATATTGCAAACATTTTTAGTATTTATCTATTCTAAACTATACCATTAACTAATTGAGAAATTTTTTAAAAAACAACCCAAACTTGCGTTTTAAAGATAGATCAGGACCATAAATAAATTTTCCCAATCCATTCTAAAACCAAAAGCACATCCACATCCAACTCCCTAAAAAACCCTCTCCGCCACACCGTCGACTTCACCCCCACCCCGTTACCCCTGCATCCTCCCCGAAGAGAAAGCGTATCAAAGCCCTTCGACCGATAAAATCTCCCAACCCGAGAAAACCGTATCCATCACCCACCGACTTCCTCCGAAGTCCACTTACCTCGCTCACCTTATACCCCGGGTGTCCACCTCTCTCTCTCTCCCTCCCCTACATCTCCTCGAGATTCCTCTGCAAACGGCACGGCACGCGCCAGCTTACTCACACAGATACACGCGCACACGCACGCAACCTATCGCAAAAGCCGTCTGTCCGCGCGCGAGCGGCGCGTGTCCATCTGTTCGTCCGGGTGGCGGCAGTAGTGGTGGCATGCTGCTGCTGCTCTTCTCTCTCTCGCTGCTCGCATATGCCGCAACAAACTCGAAAGCTGCGAGAGCTCGCGAGCCTCGTTCCCCGTCTGCCGCCGCGGGCTCCTTATAATACTCACCTGCTGATCTCTCTCTCTCTCTCTGTCTTTCTCGTGTATATAGATACTCGTGCGGTGCTGGCGATCGAATCAAATTGCCGGTGGGGGGAGGAAACGTGGAGAGAGCGACAACATTGACATCTCTCGAGAGGCCTGCCGCGCGATCGTTGCTACAGCTCACGACTATGGGTGTTGGGATCGGCTGTCTCGGGGGGTGTATTATAATGCGATCGGAGTAGGTTTTTTAGAGAGAAGGAGAGAGACGATGACGGTTTTATCGGGGAGGGTTCTATAGGTGTGTTGTTGTGAGGATGACCGAGAGAGGATGTGTATTTTATGTTGTACACGGTACGTTAGGCTTATTTATTCGGGAGAGAGAGAGAAAGCGTTGGGGGATATATATGTGTGTAGTGCTAGCGCGCGCCCTAACGAGGATACGCCCTAGAGCGTGAAATCGTCGAGGGAATCTGACATAACACGTTTATGAAATGGAAAATCAAGATGTGAGGCGGAGGAGGTGTCATATCGCCTTTGAGAATTGTTCTCGCAATCACACACCTGTGGTGTGCTGTTGACTAGGGAAATCGTCAATCGAACAATGGCATAAAATAACGTCGTAAGTTATCATATTAAAAATTTTTTTTATATTATAGTTATTAAATATAAAATTTGCAATTTTACTCAATCATTCAATGAAATTTCGTATAGCTTATTTAAATAAATTTATTCGAATTTTAAATTACATACATGTCGCTCGACTGTTAATTTTTAAAACCACGCGACGGTTAAAAAATGACCACGAGACATATACCCACTTATATAAGTAAAACGCACTTGACATCAGCTGAAACTTATAACGACATCTCAATATTAAAAAGTCACGCTGATAACATCGCGACAACAACTCAAAAACTTCAATTACATTCGCTTATTAATCGACTCTCACCTCCGCGATATTACCATATCCCGCTAAAACACAAAGACCTCTGCACCCCGCTCCAACTTCAAGCTACCTCCGCATCCACCAAAAACTACCACAGCGCAGCAGCAGCAGCAGCATCTTGCTTGCTCCTTCCTAACCGGAAGCTACCCATCGTTCGCTCATCTCAGTCCCGATACATAAATACATATTACGGTATGTCACCGCGCCGCGGCACCGGGTAAATTACACGGAAAATCCCGCCTCGAGGACCACCATCCGCCCGTTTTTCTACCCATACACAAAGAATAAAGGGGGCCCTATACTCGCGCGCGCGTCATTAAATCGAAGGCGAGCGCGCGCGTGCACTTGCCGTCCAGGAAGGCGCACCTGACGCGCGAGTGGCGGCGGTTGGCGTAGTGCCCCGCCGCAGCGTCATCAGGCACAAACGGTCGAAACCGCCCTCTCTCCCTCCACATAAGATTCGTGCACACGTGTCCGCGTGTATATACAGAGGCTACCTGCCCGAGCGAGTGGAGGATCGATCGTAATGAGCCGAGAGAGAGCGCAGGTGATCTCTTCTCTCTAACGTCTCTCCGACTTCCTTCCTCGCTACTTATAACGCATTTCGGATGCTACGCGCGCGGCCCATAAGGGCGCACCTATATATACCCTAGACCAGACGCACTCTGCCACCACATATACATATATACGATCGCGCGGTTGTTTTTATCCCGCTCGCGCCCACCTCTCGTCCACACACGCATAAGTATACTCGCGCAGCCTCAGGTGCTTGCTGCGCGTGTCTCGTGTGTGTGTGTGCGCGCGCGCGCCCGCGGGATGCACCTGCTGCCGGGGCACACACCTGTTGACCGTTGCGAGAAGAAGGAGCAGTCGGAGGACGAACGACGAGCGCGCGCGGCGATTTTCGCTCGTAAGAAGCCACCGCCGCCACAGCCGCCCCCCGTTTTTTTCTGTTTCTCTGTCTTGAGGAGAGAGAGAGGCACCCCGCGCGAGCGAGCAAGCGACAGGTAGCGCGGTGGTGGCAGGTTAAGAGGAGAGGTCTTTTCCGTTGCGAGGGGTTGCGCCGCGCGGTTGAGAAGTGCGGGGGTAAACGTTGAGGGGTCATGCGATATGTATAGAGGGAGTGCAAGTGTCTGTGTGTGTAGGTATGTGGGGTCAGATTTTTTAGGGGAGGTTTAAATGCGTCTAGGAGGGTGGTGTTAGAGCGAGGCATTTAAACTGGGGGTGGAGGGGTGCGGAGGTTTTTTTTAAAGGAAAGGTTTGAATTGGAGGAATGTATGTAAGAGGGTTATGGGACGCTTTTATAATCATTAATTTCTCGGTTTATCTGATTTTTACAATAAAAAATATATAACGTTAAAGTGACAATTTCTGTTTCTCCTATTACATTAACCCTTTGAAACCTGAATTTTTTCTGACGGAGGTAAAAATTCTTTTCCGGTCGTTTTTCATTCTGTATAATATTACCAATATGAATTCTGATTTTTTTCAAATTTTTTGATAGCGTATATAAAAAGATACAGGTATGTCAATGTCCACTGGGATGGACACGTATTGTTGTTTCGATATATGATGTGTATAAATATATTCCAAAATAGTAATAAATTCTTTTAATATTTCAAGTCCTTCTGAATCTCAACATATCATTAAAAGTACAAAAATTCAAATCTTGAAAATTTCAAAATTTGCTAAATTTAATCCTTAAAAAAACTACAAAAATTTAAAAATTACTCAAAATAATTTTTTATATTAGTTTTAACGTCTACAATGACGATAGTATAAGTTTTCAGCAGGTACATGGATTCGTTTCCATGAATTTTTAAATTGTATGTCCATTGGAATAGACATTGAGTTACAAAGGGTTAATATATTTGGAAAATTACGTAAGAAACCAGATAACCAATTAAAAGTGCAAATTACACTATCGTCATACGCTGGTCCCTATCGACTCCGATATGAACGTGTATTATACATGTTTTTCAGCTTGAGATTTCGCCGCAGACGCGGCAACAATTTTCAGAACCGACGCCACGCCACATCTATAGCTATTCTATATCACTAACGCGCGTTTACGACTCTTTCGAACGTATAATAACCCGTACAGTAGTCTACCGACGTGGATATGGGCACCTGTAGCTCTTCGCGCTACTTATACCTATACGCGCGCGGTATATAATTATTTACAGCGCCTCTGCACCGGTTCTCTATATCGACAAGTGCGTGTCACACCGCGCGTTTCAGATAAAAACTCTCGCCTCTTCGCGGCGTTTTGAACAATTTGAAATTTAAAGAAAAAAGGGGAAACAAAAGTTTACCGTTCGCCAAAATTACTCATCATCATTATCATCATCGTCCCGATATTCGACCATATTGCCCACTCACCCACCTCCTCCTCCTCCTCCTCCCAAATTAACCATATTGCTCTCTCTGGAAATCGGTAAGTAAAAAAAAGCACAAAGCCCAGCGCACGTGCCAGGCTGAAACTTGCGCAAACGTCGTTCACTCGAATCCCCCACAACATCCACGCGAAATATATCCCCCGCCCGTATGTACAACAACCGGCGAAAGAGAGACACACACGTCGAACTCCACATCTCCGCACATATGATCGTGCGCCATGACGGCGAAGGAAGAAAAAGGAAGCGCAGCCCGCCTGATGCTCGTTAATTACTCTCGCTCGCGAATTCCTCGAGGCTGCGGTGGTGTGCGTCTGGTCGCGTGCATGAAATTCGGCTGGCTCTCCTCCTCCTCCTCTTCTCGAGAGACAACGGCAGCTGAGCAGCCGCGCACGCGCCAACAGCCGCAATTTCGCGAGCGGAGAGGAGGCGCAGGCGGCGGCAGCAGCAACGGCCGTTTTCTGCGCGCGCGCGCGGCAGCCGATACACTTTTCATGTGCGAGAGAGGAGCCCCCTGCGCAGCAGGTGTATACCGCAGGTGATTCCTCGCTAGTGTGCGTGTATGCATGTGTGTTCTGCCTGTTGCGCGCGCGTCTTTCTCTTTCGTGATGTGCCCGCGCGCGCTTCCTCTCGACAGAGAGAGAGAGGGAGTAGAAGTGGAAAATTTTTTCGGGAGAATGGGTTGCGTGCGACGAAGGTTCGAGAAAAATGGGGTGAAAATGTCCCGGGCGATCGTCGGGACTCTCTCTCGGGTGACAGATGACGCCCGATCGATTTTTCGGCTTACCGATTATCTGTATCCCCCGGCGGCAGCAGTCCTCTCGATCCTTTAAAGCAAGCCGCTGCTGATGCTCGCGCGTCAATGGAGATCTGACATCTCTCGCGTATGGTTGAGCGATGGAGTATCACCGTAGGTGATTCAATTCGACGCTTCGATTGGTAAGGCTAATGGTGAACGATTATACGGAGAAGAGAGCGAGCCATTAGGGATTTTCATCGCGCGGACAATGCGAGCGCGGGCCTGTGGGAGGGTAATGAGATATTTATGGGAGAGCGGCGAGCTCTGATGTATGGAGGTCAGCGGTGGACGACGGCCGACCGGTTACCGCACGCGGTATGCGCGCGTTTATTGTTTCCGGAATGTAAGGGGTTCGGTCGTTGAGGTGAAATCGTGTATAATGGGATTAGGATGTGTATAAGTGACGTAAATGGTTTAACGTTGAGCTTTCGAGATGAAAGTAGGCCCTTGTGTATTATATACTTCGTGTATATAGGGTGCAGAGCTGTTGGATACTTTTGGGAAGTATTTTATGGTTGAACAAGTTTTTTTTTTTTTGAGATAATTTAATTTCATAGAATAATAATGAATAATAAACGTTCATGATTCTATTCTATGTATAAGTATTTATAAAAAAAAGAGAAATAACTGCGAGATAATTCTACGATTACCTATATTTAAAAAATAAAAGTGATATTTGCTGTGCCAAAATTATAAGACACGTACGTATTTATAGTCTGAAATATAATTGTGTTTATTTACATGGTTGTAAATAATTCCTTGTACATATAGAGGATCCTTGACACGATAAGAGATTTTCGATCTGTGGGCTCGGTCACGACCAACTGTGTGTCGTGCGCGTGCGTATATATTTATTTATGAAAATGAGAAAACTGAGGCAGCAGACGAAAACAAGATACGCAGATAAGCAAAGATTTATGTAAGTGCGACGTTTTAATGGCATTAGAAGTGCGCCTGCGAACAATAACATTCAGTTGTTAATCACTTTTCAAGTATTTCAAACAATTTAAGTATTTCGAACAATTTCAATTATATTGTTCAGATGTGCATGGTAATTATTGATCAAAAATAATTTTCTTTTTTCGATCTTACAAATACTTGATGTTTTATCTGCCTTCAATTTTTGTACCCAATCGAAGTTCCCATAGAATGTCGAATCCTCGTCCCACCTCGTGTTTACATAAAAAACACAAGTCAATTCAAACGACAATTTTCACACATATGCGCAAGTGCCTCCCCCAAAACCATCCTATTTTGATTAAGCCCTACGATCGTTTTAAATCCACACCGTAAGTCACCTCACCTGGTTTACTTTATCCTCTGAAAAAAAACCTATACTCCCAAAAATATTTATCTAAATCCCCCCAGAGTCACCTGGGATCTATGACAGTCTATATCTACGCGGCGATGCCGCGCGCGATCTCCAAGAATCCCCCCGAAAAAATTGTGTCTCTCTCTCTCCTCTCGCCACCAACGTTCGCTCTAACCTCCTGCACACCTGCTCCTCTACGCGGCCCTCCGAGAGCGAAATAACCCCGCGCGCAGATCGTCGCCCGTCGATTCGTCTCGGGGGTTCAAGAGCGTCCGTTTTTCCCGCTAACTCGAGCTCTGGAATCTTCAGCATTATCGCGACAAAGACATGAGAGCGGCGATGATTGACAGCTCCTTGAAAAATGCCGCGTATATATGTGCACGCCTGAATTCCAGTGCAGAAGCGAACGAGCGACGACTTCGATTAACCTCCCGAGAGTCAGTGATAAGTCTCTATTATCTGTCTCGGTCGGCGGGGGTACATATATGTATACACACGAAGTCTTGTGCGATGAGCGATGTTTTTTTTCATTCTTTTCCTGTCATTTCGCTTCGCGCGGCCGATAAACAATGTAAATAATGCGCGTGTGGTGGAGGTCCGCGCCGATCAAAGTTCAAAAAAACTGGCCAGTAAGCCGACGACGCCGGCGATTGTTATCGCGTGTGTATACTGCCGAGTGTGTGATTGTGAATTGAGCGCGGATGAATATTTGTGTGTGTGTGTGTGTGTGCGCAGCGAGATTTCTTTTATTGGGAGTTCGGCGTGGGTCGGGTCTGGGAGGGATTTATTTTATTGGAGTTGTATTTTTAGGACTCGCGAGGTTATGAATACAATTTGTCGAGCATTATGTGCTGTATTTTTACACGATGACTGTATTTATAAATAAAAAATACCCGAGAATCTGTAAGGATTCACTAAACAAAGAATATATTTGTTTCAAGTATATTTTACTCTGTTTCTTAAAATTCTAAATAGTTATAACTCCACCATTGCAGTCTAATGAAAATTAATGCAATAAAACCTTGTACTACCCTGGTAGAAATTGACTCTGTCGAAAATGGACAAGAAATAAATAGCCATAAAAATGGCTAGTTTCTATATAGATCGTGGTGAAACGCTTTTTGCGATCATTCTCTACTCCTATATTTAATGTACTCTTGTACTTGAAAATATTTACTTGCATCAGATAGTTTATCACGACGATAACAATAAATAGTGGTTAAAAATTTTTTCTCCATACTGTTTCAGAAGATATTCATAAAAATATCAATTTCACTATTTATTACTGGTTTTGTTCTTAATATAAAAATGGCGTAATGGTGTTATGTCTTTGCCAGTTTCATTAGCTTAAAACTAGCTCAAAACTAGTTCAAGACTAGCTTATTTCGATTGCACATCATTTTTCACGCCAATAAACATTCGAAAAAGATCAGGCATAGCGTTTCATCGATGGTAAAACACTGTCCACATTTGTTCGTCATATCAAGCCTGGCTAGCCATTTTCTAATTAAGAAATGTAATCAATTTTCACCACCGGGTATTATCAACATAAATATTATTTTGTAATTTACGACCAACATTTTCATACTTCATGGTCCATTATATACGAATAAAATTTACATAAAAATTAAAAACACCTTTCCTCTTCACAAAGGAGCCGCAGTTTTATCGAAAAAGTGAGCAATTGACTCTTAATTTGTGGTATCACATATGTCACACTCTCCAAAACCAGAAAGCCATTACGTATATATACGTATAGTATATAGCAGCACCTCGCAGCCGAAAAAAGAGCAATTAATTGTGCCAGAAAGTCGTCACACACCTCTCTCGCACATCCTTATTAAGCTGCCGGCTTCTCGCTTCTCTTCAAAAATCGACTTTTGCTCGCACACTCGTGCACCACGATTCCACCGAAACCCATATACCCTCACCTCAGCGCGGCACGCGCGCGCCGGAGAAAACAAGAACGAATGAAAAAAAAAGTAAAGAGAGAAAAAAAACACAACACACCACTCGCGCGCAGGCGGGGAATAAGAAGGCGAAGACGAGCAAGGTGCTTATACGATATGTGGCGGTTGGTCTCTCTCGGGGCAGCTGATCTGCGCGGCAGCAGCAGCAGCAGCAGGTGGATATGGAAGGTGCACGAGAGGAGGCTCTTTCTCTCTTATGGGTATAGGCGCGTGCGCGCGAGCACGGAAAGGTGCTTCTTTATTGTTACCAAGCGGCGCGACGATGGTGGAGAGGAGTGAGGAGAGGAGAGAGAACGTGTGTGCCACGAGCCACCAGCCAACCAGAGAAGCGCGGGCCCGCTGCAGAAGAGAGAGAGAGGAGAGAGAGATTTATCGCGGCCTTTCCGCGGAATCGCGTACTAAGAGAAGGTGGGGGATAGGGGTTTTGCAGAGAAGATTGAGATGTCGGAGGTGGAGGTTATCGAGGGTGGCTGGGGGTGGTGATTGAGGAATGATTAATGGTTGGTGGGGGAGGGAAATGGAGTGTATAAGTGGGAAAATGGTTCGGTAAGAATTGCAGAATGTTTTGCAAACATTATTATACTGTCAGGCTGTAAAAACACATATTATTGCTATACGATGGATGAAAGTTTATTAGATATAAATATGAGAGAATTCACTGTACTGTATTTAAAAAGAGATATGATTATAAGAGATAATACGGTAATTTATGGAAAACTTTTTGTAATTATGTCTAAATTGTTTCCGCAGTGTGTTAAAATATCTGAAAAGCGATGATTCTTGATATTCCACGGTTTATAAGAAAATGTGACACGCATGAGCAAAAACATGCCAATTTCAATTCTGAAGGTGTCCAATCCGAAATTTTGCCGAGTTATCGGTACGGTCGTTTCGGAAGGGGTATCATTTTACGAAAAAATGCACTTAAATTTTCAATCTTGCGTGTCTTGTGGTTTGCGGCGCATTATGTCCGGCTTCGACGGTTATATACCCGTATACGAGTGAGTTTGTTGATTCTTCGAATTTCGACATCTGGCCGCAGCTTTTAAACCATTGCCTATATAAGAATGCAAATGTTAAGAAATAACAAAATTATCTCGATGATATATATCGCGTCTGTTGAAGTCTACACGCATCGTTTAATCAAGTAAGCCATCGATTTCTCAATAATCGATTAATGTTTATTTAAAAAAAAAGCCTTATTTGTAATTCAAAATGATCCTTATCGGAGATTAAAAAATTGCTTCATTATCAGCGTCGCATCGTGAACTCAAAGAAAAAATGTAATTCCATTTCACTTTTAATTGCTCGCGGTATACGCTACTAAACATTCGTTATCAATTAATTAATTGCGATCAACTAATAATTACGAAAAATAAAAAGTGAGAACATATCGATCCACGTCTCTCGTTACTGTCAACAAAAAAATCCAAATCATATATTGCATTATCGCATTACGAATCACGAATTTACAAAGATAAATCTCAAGCCCCCTGGCGTGCTGGTAGTCTAGTACCAGGGGCGCCCAGATTCTTATCGCTATAGCGACTGCATACTCAACGTCTGCGACAATCGGTAACTTCTGTAAACACCAGACTGATGTGAAACACAATCTCGATAATCTCCTTATCTTCCCTCGTTTTCAAAAAGCCAAATATTAATATTTAACGTCGCGCTAATTGCCTCAATCTCCGATGACTCTCTTCAACACCATTACCCCTACAAAACAAAAAATTCCTTTCCATATGTACAATCACGATGCAAAAGCAATCACGAAAAGACGACGAAAAAACAACAGAGGCGAGAGACAGATGCAGAAAAAGAACAAAGCGCAGAGAGCCGAAAACCACACCGAGATAAGGATCGGGGAGGGCAAAGTGTGTGTATGCGCCTAGATGAAAGGCGCTCGCAGCCGTTCGCAAACCCATGATTTGAGAGAGCAGAGTGTGAGCGTCTCGTCTGCGCCCGGAGATACGGGCCTACGTCTACTACACGTTGCATCTACGTATGGAGATGTATATGTATGGCGTCTGGTTTATCTCGTGAACTTTGACCGACATTTACTTTCTTTCGAGGGTATCGCGCGGGCTTTTGAGCTATTAAATATATCTAATATCGAAATAAAAATTGATTTTAGCTTGCGCGTTGAATTTAGTGTAGAAGGAGGAGTAGAAAATGATGAGGGAGTTTAATGCCTTTATGACAAGTATGAATTTGTAATGTTACAATTTTGCTCTTGAAAGAAATAGATAAATAGATTTAGTTGCTATAATAATTTCTCGAAAACTGTTAGTGACAACGAGATTTTTGAAAAAATTGTTACTATTCAGAAAATTATAATTCCATTCTTAATTTAATGCTGCGTTTAAGATGTAGAAGATTCTCGAAAAACTGGCATTACGGTAGATGTGGGAGTTACTTTGTCCTCGCTAATAAAATTACCGTATCTTATATTTTAACACCAGGGCACGGTAACTAAGCCATATTAATATACAGCTATGTTCCCATGTTAAGTCAGGAGCTGATACAAAATTATCATCCAAAATTTATACTATGTTTGAATTGATCAAGACAAATGTTTTAATTAATGAAATGTGTTAAATGATTAATAGAAAAAATTACAGAGAACGGCTGTATTATATAGAACTCTGAGAGCCTATATGTTAACCACGCAGTAACTCCCACAGTTACCCTATTTCTTACACAAACACGTAAACCTCGCACTTATATTACATAAACAACGCAAACCAATAAACTCTCACGATAGCCGCGCATAAAAACCCTCAAAAACGCGATACGCCACCTATCACCCCCTCCCTCAGCATCCTCGTTTCCCCTCTTACACGCAGACAAAAAGACCTACAACGGCGATAATCGGCACAACAAAGCCCCCTCTCTCTCTCTCTCTGTGAAAAGGGAGCGAAAAACGAACGGACAGTCGATCCGCTCTCCACGCTTTCCTTTTTCCCGGACACGGGCGCGAACCGACCGCACACGCGCGCGCGCGACGATGCCGACGACGTAGCCTACTTCAACGCGATAAGGGCGTGTCGCCGAGACGCTGTCGTCTTTGAGGAAGAAAGAGCGAGCGAGAGAGAGAGAGAGAGAGGGAGAGAGAGAGAGAAAAAGAGAGGGAGAAAGAGATAAAAATTATCGGTGCAGAGTTGGGCAGATGCTGCACGGTAGCGGATGGTTTTGGGGCTTGTCGGGTGATCAGGGACGGGCTCGCCGTTTGTTTGTTGTCGTGGTTGGTACTTAGTTTTAATTTATTAGCCAGAGTGTTTTTTGGTACTCAGATGGGGCATTTATTGGAAGTAAAATGTTTATTGTATTGTTAATTCTTCGATATCAATTTTTTTTTTGCTATGTTTGTAAATTCTTTTTATTTTCTGAAAATCGACGTTGTTTCAGTCGATAATTCAAAGAGCGTCATCACAATGACGCATTTATGATTGACGACAAATTCTTTTGCTCTGAATGTTAAGGACTAATAAGTAGTTTTGCGAAATTCTGCGGATGTCAGAGCCTTGCGATAAAACCATTTTTGTGCAGACGATAAAAATAATGTACTTTGAGTGAATCATCAGAAATTTGTTTACTACAACATTTTTACATAACTTGACATTTTTTTTGCAAATAATCATTCAAAATACTAAAGACACTTTTTATTTAAATTTTTTACTTTTGTAATAAAAAAAAATACTTATCTGTTTTCATAAAAGCACTTGCGTAATATAGATATCGAAGTATAATTTGTCTTTGAAGTTAAATTGAAGTCGTTCAACGCTTTCATCCGATGTTTGTCCTTGACTTAATTTCCTTAATTATATACACGTGGACTTAAAGATAACTGATAAATGATAAATTTTTGGTTATTCCCAATTGATATTTTATTCAACGACGTTAAATTTTTTTTTTCAGCAAAATTCAGCAAAATGCTTATAGAAAAGTCATATAAATATCTCTACAGCGAATTATTTTCAGCTATCGTTTCATTAAAAGGACATAAAGCCGAGAGCAAAACGCGCGTGGGGACAAAGATACGCGCGAGCGGAAACCTGGCCATTGAATTAATGTTGTCAGCATACATAGCGTTGGTGGAGGAAGTGCAGGATGAGGCGAGCAAAATACACAAAACCGGTTGACGCACTTCATTATTTATGTGAGAACATTAACGCGCGCGTCTTAAAGCACCCCTTTATCTCGACAAACTCGAATGCAACATTTAAAAGTTTTCGTTATTTCTTAGCGCACGCTTTCTAAAAATAAATAAACAGAATATATATAATACAAATCAATAAAAATCTTTACTAGTGGGGGAGAGCGGGGCATCTGTGACACCCTAACTTTATTTATTGATTATATCGATAATATATGGCTTAGAATATAAAAAAAAATTGGAGAACGTAGTTTACAGTAATAAAAATAAAAATCGATAGATAGAAAATTAAATATACAATTGCAAATATTTTAAAAAAATGAAAAAAAAACTTTTGAAAATGCTCAATACGCCCCACCACCGTCGAGGGCGATGGTCATGCAGGAGAAGCACGAATGTGACGGGAAATAATCGCAACTCAGAGAGCAAAAGCATATAGCGGGCTCGGTAGCGGGCCAGTATTTAGCAGGTCCCATCAGTAGTAATTCTTACCATCACTAAGTACTTATTTAATTTATTGCACTTTCTACCTACGGCTCATGATGTAAGGAAAGAAGGTGTGCTCTCGCGCATCTTTCCAAATCAGCCAATAACGTAAGCTTCCTAAACACCGGCCATATTGAATACGTAACCAATCATTGTTAAGCGCGCAATATTGATACATTTGAAAATTCAATAAATGTTTTGGTTACACCAAATCAAAATTAATGCCAGTTTAAAGCTTACTATTTCAAGGCGAATATACACACACACACACACACACGCGCGCGCGCACACACAGACATCATGTAATTAAAATAAAATACTTTATAAAGACAAACAGATTAACAATTTTATTTTAATAAAATAAATAAAACATAAGGAAATAAAGTTTACAGAATTATATTTTAAGTATAAAACTTGTGAGTCTTGCAGATCTAGCTCCTATTCGTATTTTATCGTAAGATTCCATTCTTTTTTTGTTCATTTCTCTTAATCTAATATAAGTTCATGTTCTGACTAGACACAATAGTACTTCATCATGAATAGTAAACTCACTGGTAACTTGTTGTTTAACCAAAGCAGCAACTTTTTGAAAAATTAAATTAGTTTCCGATAATGAATCTTTATGAAAAATCATAAAAAACTTGTTCTAAAATTTGTGCATTTTCTATTAATTCGTTAGAAGGATATATTAAGGAACCTCTTGATAAATGGCAAAACCAATTAGGGGGATCAGTTGAAGGCATTTCCTTTGTTGGTATTCCTAAATTTGGATACTTCGTTCTGAAGCAATAAGCAACGTATCCAGTTACGTATAAAAGAGCTTCTTGATGAACGATTTCACGGATTATTTTTATTTCAGGTAACCCATCAGAGTCTAATAAATACAAAGAATAACGCATAAACAAAATTGTATAAATTAAGCAATTAAAAAGTAAAAAAACAGTTTCTTATTCTGATTTAATTCCTTTGAAATTGAAATATTCAAAAATATTTGCAGTGAAAGTAAGGAAAAAGTAATTAAAAATTCAAGAAAATTATTCATTATTATATGTAGCATATCAAAAATATTTTTCATTTAAGTAGCAAATAAAATTTATTCCACTAATGACTTTACAATAGTATGAAAGAATTTTTATATAGGAATCGTGGCATTTAGGAAAATAATTTTCATATTTGAAACAAATAAAATAATAAAGAATCATGTGATAAAAATACAATTCTATAAGAATTATAATGGGAAAAATTAAGAGTAAAAAGGTAGAAAAATAATTATTCTAAATAAATTTTTGAAAGAATTATATTTTTTTTATTAAAGTTTTAAAATTTTACAAAATGACAAATGTATAATAAATATATATACCTATGACGATTATAGTAGCAGTATAAGATCTCGCGAAACATAATCATGATAATATTACTCACTCATATTACCCTCATTAGTCATAAAATCTACTATTTGTTCTCATCGTCATACAATGCTCCTAGAATTTCGATCATTCGTTCATTGTCCAATAAAGAGTTGGTTTGTTTGTTTTCTTGACTATTATTTACAGTATCTGCACCATCGATTAATGTACGATCGGTATCTTCTTCGATATTACAGTGTTCAATGAACATATTAGAACTATGCCGGCCAAGAATGTACCATCGTAATCTGTATCGAAATTGCAAAGCAGATGGCTTATCATAAGCTGCTCCCATACCTCTTATGTATGAAAAAAAGTTTTCGATGACGTCCTGATTTATCCTATTTGTTAATATATACTCAATCCGGAAATCATTGTTGCTATAGTGATTTTTTAATTAAAGAAGTAATTCTTGGACTGCAGTATTATTTAAAATTATACCTTTTTGGAAAGGAAGGAGTTTATTATGAGATCCAACTCTAATATTTTGTATGTAAAATGTCATAGTACTTAGAATTTCATTTTGTTTATCCACATCTATACCATAAGCACTTGATGCAACAGTTTTTCCATACTTGACTTTGCTGTTAAAAAAATCAAACCAGTCGTTTACAGCTTTTATGAAGTCAGCGCATTCTTTCCAATTTTGACATTTAAAAAACCCATTTAATCCACACCATGTTAGAGCTGCTGCAGCGGTGTTGGAAAATACTTGAGCAGCTAACGAAAATTTCGGCATTCACTACCTTTGGCATCTAAGTGTTTTTGTTTCAACTTATACGCAATTCTTAGATCACTTTTATTTAACAGTAATAATTCTTCAAGACATACTTTATTTAGAAATTTCCCTTCGTAATTAAACCCTGAATCAAACAAATTATTTCGTATTAGTGTTAGTAAATGCGGTGAGTCGGCGAAGAAAAATACTTTCAAATCAGGATTGTTTAGATGAGAAAAAAACAATTCTGGTTGTCTGTAATTCTAATATTGAACAATTTCCAGACAGCATTATTCGATGATCCGAGATCTGTCACTATAGCTACTACGGTATATTCAGCGTCGTATAAACATTGTATTGTATCGTTAATAATATGATCTGTAAGTGCTTGATCATACGAGTAAAATATTGGTTGTTTCCAACGATTGAAGAGACCTCGAACCATTCCAAACTGAACCGTTTTGTGCGGACCGATTTTCTGCTTCTCTTTTCGATCAATCTCAATATTTTGAGAAATGTATATTTTGTTAAACGATAGAATGCAAAGCCTTTCAATCGGCGAAACCTCATCACACTTGTTTTTTATAATTGATAAAACAGCGTTCAAAATGCCTGGTTTCATGCAAACTGCGGCAGCTTGTTTTCTTAGTGTAGACAATCCAGGCAATGGCATTTTTTTTCCTTAAGTACCTATATGCCTTAGGTGATACACTTCTTAGAGCTATTGCAGAGACAATATCTTCTGGGCTCCACCTTATGTATTTTTTTCCAGGGTGTAAAAGTTTGTTTATCTGGCCGGATGTAAAAATAAGTCTTAATATATATCATATATTTTATTTTTTATTTGCTTTAGCGATAACTTTTCTTGTTTTTGAATTTTCCTATTGAGTTTTTGTACTTCTTGCTTTAATCTTTTATTTTCCAAATTCAAATTTTTATTTTCAATTTTCCGCCCTTAATTTGTCGTTATCAAAATCACCTTATAATCTAAAAACAAAAGTTTAAATATAGCTGTGTACATTAGTCGAATCTTGTAATGAAAAAAAAATTTATGTGATTGATAAAAATTATGTATACTACAAAATTTGAATACGATATGTAGTTATTACAATTATTTTTATATATAGCAAGTAGTTTAATTTAAAGCTATAATTTATAGGAAATTTACTGTTTACTTTATAAGAATCATGTAACTAATCAAATTAAGTATATTTTACTCGACATTATATTTTAAATCTATAGGTATTTATTTTTCTGAAATTAGTAATACTGTTTCCTTTATTTTACCAACATTCAAATTATTCTTACTAATATTTATTTTATAATCAACTTACAGATCCCTTGTGGTATTCGTAGTATTTAAAAGCGTTGCATCTGAGTTATACTTTTGTGAAATATCTTCAACTGTACTAGTTGGTTGTGACCTAATAAGAAATGGTTCCGGAACTGCAGTACTATAATTTATATTGCCTCTGAAAGCACATGTTTATATTCATTCGAGTCTTATTATATCTAACAACTTGATATACTTATTTAAGATATTAAATTTTTTAATTTACCTAGTGTTTTGATCAAGAATTAACTCCTTGAGTTCTGATTCATTTTCTTTGGTTATTCAGATTGAGTTTGACGTTGATGGAATACAAGTAGGTTTTATTAAATCATTTTTAGTTTTCTACTGCGCCTTCGCACTTTCCGCCATATTGAAATTTGACTGGGTGTTTGTTTATGTTTGGAACAGTGTGAAAAATGCATTATAACTATTGTTAAAATGCCCGGTTGTTCGGTAAAATTTTGTACAAATTGGAACGGTAACATTAAGAGTACAGCTATACGGTTTTTTCGTTTTCCAAAAGATGAGCAGATAATCAGCCAGTGGATTGAAGCTTGCAATAATCCTAACCTTAAAATCACGAATGGTAAAGTATTATTATATTATAAAACAAAATTACTAGATTAATAAGAGATTTTGGTTTTTACTTATAATTTCATTTATGTAGCTCGTATCTGTTCCATTCATTTCACCCATAACTGCTTTGAGAAAAAATCGGATCATTTGATAGTTCCTGGAGATAGACACATATTTAAGCTCACTAAAAATGCAATTCCTAGAGAAAATTTAAGTTCAGATAGAAACACATTAAGGTATGTGAAATTACTCATTAGAAACAAACTGATTATTTGCTAACGTTTAATAAATTTATTTATTTTCAAATCTAGAAGAAAACGTTAAGGAGGAAACGTTAATGTTTTGGATGATTATAATGAAAATAATGAGCCTGCAAGTAACTCGCCGACTTCTTGTATGTGCTCTGCATGCTCCGCCTGATGTGTCCACCATGCCCTCCATACACGACATTTTTAAACTTTTATTTTGTTTATTTTTATGCATAAAACGGAAAAACAAAAAATTCCGCTTAAAACTTCGATCATTAAAGTACATAATGGACTTAGTATTATTCCAATGAATGAAATTATTTTTGTTGTGCTGAATACCTGAAAAATCAAATTGGTGCGATTTTTTTGAGCCAATTTTCAATCACAGCATAGTTATTTAGAACCTTTTGTTTTTCATTTATACTTAAGGAGGGAACAACTAGTAACTTTAATTAAGTATTTTTTAATTTATTTGTAATTTTTTATTCATCTTATTATTAAAAAATTTAAATATCCGTTGGACCCGCCAAGCTCGGTGTGTCCCGCTCTCTCCTATATCAAAGAAAGGATATTACAAAAAGTTTATCGAATCACTACAGCCCTTGTAAAAAAAAACGCGCGTCAGTCTCTTCGCACCTGCACTATAGCCAAAACCTCTCGCAAATCTATTTTAACCACTGTCCATCCGCAGTTTCCCGCTTATAAGCGCACGCGTGACCCGTCGCTTTTTCCTCTCCCCCCCTCCCAGCTCCAAAAATCTTCCTCCGCTACTCCACCCTCGACCCCATAAATCTCCGGCGCTCCACTACTCCACCCAGCATCTCTCTCTCTCTCTCTCTCTCTCTCTCTCTCTCTCTCTCTCTCTCTCTCTCTCTCTCTCTCTCTCTCTCTCTCTCTCTCTCTCTCTCTCTCTCTCTCTCTCTCTCTCTCTCTCTCTCTCTCTCTCTCTCTCTCTCTCTCTCTCTCTCTCTCTCTCTCTCTCTCTCTCTCTCTCTCCTAAGAATCAATTATCACTCCCCGGGTGAAAATTCTCTCGCCGAACAGGTGCCTCTGCTGGTTCGAAAATCCTCCTTGCTCCCCATTCCTCTAATTTCTCACCAATTCCATCTCCCTCAAGACTATACACACACGCGGGGTTCCAGAAGACTGCGCATTCACCTGCGCGTTGTAATACCGCGGGCAAACCGTCGCAACGTCGAAAATCCGCGATCGCTCGGCCCCCTTTCTTCCCACACCCTATACCCATACTACACGTCGCCTTCATTTACATCCACCTTGCGCGCGCTCGCTCGCTCACTCGCACGTGCGCTGCGGTTTCGTAACGTCTTCGCGCGGGGGGCTTCTTCTTCTTCTTCTTCTCCTCCTCCTTCACCACCACCACTCGGGGGTGAGTGCACGCGTTCGCGTATATATATAAGCCGTTCCCATCGTGTCTCGCGCTCCTCCTGGGTCTTTCCGTTATCCCCGCTTCCCATGGACTTCCTAAACAGTGACTTCCTTAAAGGAGGCGCAGATGGCCTATTAACGTCCATCGGCCGCCGCCATGGGAAGCGCGCGGCGACACACACCGTCTTTCCGTTATGGCCTGCACTCGCTGCTTACTTCCTCCCCCTTTTCACGCTCGAGCGGCCGAGTCGAAGGCGTTACTGCCGCTGCACTTGCTACCTTCTTCTTCAGCCGCTCAAGGGGGGTGGGTGCGCGTCCAGGCAGCAGACTCTCACGTTCCCGCAGCGCTGCTCGGTTAATCCCTCGATTACGCAGATTTCACGCGTGTAGTGTGCACTTTCCAGGGCTTCTCTGCGCTCTCTTTGTAAATCTCCGTCATTCGATTCACGTCTGCTCGCCTCTCTCTGTCTTCTTCCTCCTCGCGGCGGGAGGGAGCAGGTACATGGGGAGCAGAGGCGGAGGTAGCAATTTTCTTGGCGCCAGTGGGAGATCGAGCGCCGAGACAACGCGCGAATGAGCGTCTGGCCGGCTGTCTGCAGCAGCCGAGGAGAATCCGCGTGCACTCGGTGGTGGGCAAGATGCTGGCTCTGTGTGTGCATATATATAGCTTATCTAGGCGGAGGCTGCGCGTATAACGGAAAGAGAGAGATGGATGGGAAAGGGTGAGTAGCGATGCTGGAGGTCTCGGTGAAGGTTCATTGAGAAAGGCTGCCGTGCCGAGCCGTTTTGCATGCTGCCCCGCAATGAACGGACTTGTAATTATATAGCCTCGTTGCGTGTGAGTGTGTGGTGTGTGTGTGTGTGGCTGGCGCTTAGCGAGACCGAGGCCTCGTTTTGTTGGAAGGAGCGCACGCGCCTATATACGCTTGTCAGCACGTCAATCAGGAGTGGTTAATGCCGAGCACTTTGGAAACATAGTATGTGTGTGTGTGTGTGTGTGTGTGTGTGTGTGTGTGTGTGTGTGTGTGTGTGTGTGTGTGTGTGTGTAATATATATATAAGCGTACGTGGTGAGCGATACAAATTATGTTTAGAATGGTCGTGTTTGGATTGGTTGTGTGTATGAGATATGAAGATTTACTTGGTTCGATGATGGGTTGGTGATGATGTGGGAGAAAAAAAAATTATGATGAAATTATTTATGAGAATTATTAAAAATACAATGTTTTTAAGTATTATAGGTTCTATATTTTTGTAATGATGCATTTTTTCATTATGTACCTTCATACTATGTTACAAAAGAAATAATATATTTTAAAATTATACTTTACACTAGTAATATATTACACTATTATTAAGAAATAATACAAGAGGGGTCATTTAGCTCGTATCTTGGAAAAGTAAATAATAATTTATCAGTTACTAAAACCGTATAAGGCCAAGTTTTACGAAACAGCCGTACGGTAAAATTTTTATTGACCTACCAAAGGGATAACTCATGACACGTGGCATAAAAATATACTCGCTGAAAACTGGGCTCCATGTGTTGCAGAACCATCCCTCTGCGTATAAGAAAAGGGTTTCCGAATCGCCTCGTTTTTTGAAAAATTTCTATTTTGAAAACTACTATCTTCGGGCCGTTCTCTCCGATGATTTCCAGCAATGGCAATTCACGAGTGAATTGTTTTTTAATTTTAGAGACTGGTCAATAATATGAAACTTCGCTTATGTTGGACCGATGGAAAATATGAGCGATATGAAAAAGCAGAATTTTTGCAAATTTTTAGTGCATTTTCTTTGCTTAACTTCATAGCTTTCGCAAAAATTAATATTTTTTAATTCTGAAAAAAGTGGATGAAAGTTCTCTTTTTCTAGTTTTATTTGTTGTTTTTAAAGTTGTGTATACGATTTTTTTAGATTGTTTGATTATTGTTTGAAGAAGAGTCGGTTTTTCAACATTTTTTTTAAACAAGACGCAAAATATTCACAACTTTAATTTTTTTAGAACGCTGCGGTCTGGTACACTCTTCTAGTGAATTTTTGTATTAAAATTATCGGTCGGAAAAAAGGACAAAATTTAGGGCATTTTGGGCAGAATCGGGTTAAGTCATTAAAGAAACATTGGGCCTTATAATCTAGTTATCGGCTTTACGTATACTGAGAAAAAAAACTAATCGACGCAATTGAACCCGTATTTTAATACGGATAATGAAATAATTTTATTGAAACAAAAGTATTAGATTGAATCGAATCGATAGTTCACTGAATTAGAGGGGTCATAGACCTAAAAGCCTTTGAGGCCAAAATTACCTGAAAAAATATAATAAAATATAATTAGTTATATGTACTATAATAATATATTATAAGTAGGCACAATTTCTGATAAAATGGCCCCAGATATAATCTGTAGACCAATTTTACTCATTGTCAGATATATTGTTTTGCCAAGATTTTTGCTTTGGTACAGCTTTTTGGAAAAAATTATCGATAGATTTTCATGAGACCGGTCTTAAAATACTTAAAATTGATGCAGTTATGGATCAAGAGTTGGAAATATAAGATTTCCTGAAGCAAATATTTTTTTTATGGAAAAAACTACTTATAATTCATAAATTTTATGAATTTTTATGTTTTTTAGTGGTTTTTAGCACTTACATCTTATTTGCTTCAGGAAGCCTATACTTATAATATATTATTAGTATGTATAACCAATTATATTTTATTGTATTTTTTCAGGTGATTTTGGCTTCAAAGGCCTATAATATCAATGAAATATTCATTCGATTAAACTTAATATTTCTGTTTGAGTAAAATTATTTAATGGCTTGTATTCAAATACGTGGTTGATTGAATCAATTAATAGTACATTTCGATACTAGTACGTGAAAGTGATTTTATCCTCGTGTAACTATTCATATATCCAGAGAAAAGTTCTAAATTTTGTTTAAAGTTTATTTATTGTATGAAGGTAAAATAGACACATATAATTAATAGTCTGTATTATAGAGAACAAACAAGACTCTTCAACGTATATTATTGTTTTGCATAATTTAATAATTTTGAACAAAAATGAAATTATACCTTTTTGTTTCATCGGGGCATGTTGACACAACAATGATTCTTCCAGATCCTCCTATAAGAAACTCTTTAGAAGCTTTAGATAAAAAAGTAAAAAATTCAGAAACACGTAACTAATACACAATGTACATTACCTTTACAAAGTATTGCTATATGATTTATAGAGTTTTTTCGGTATTTTCAATTAAAAAATATCTTGTGTCTACTTATCCCGCGGTCGGGGCAAATTGACACAAACTGACGAAGTAAAATAAACATTTATAATAATGAAACAAAGCGTTGTAGACGTTCCGTATATAGTAAAAAATAATTACAGTATCAATTCGAGTAAGAAATCTAAAAATATTATCGACTCATCCCGCTCTCCCATAATTATAGGAATTCTTGTATTTTACAGTATTCTTTAAAATTTTGTTTGTAATTATAATCACAGTCAAGTAATATATATCAATGATTGTCCTTACATTTATTATAAGAACCGCGAATGACAATAACTTTTGTATAAAAGTATAAAAATAAATTCAAATAAGTCGAAAACCATCCCGATGCCCTTTAATTCAAAACAAACACTTCACCTTGCAACCTCCAACCCACCCACGTACAATTTCTCCACATCTTCCTTCCCAGTTCTCCCCCATTCCCCCTCAAAACCCCCATCTGAAACTCCAAAAGCTACTTCAAACCCCAGCACTTCCTCTCTCTCACAACTCACTCTCCTCAACCCTCCCCCGAAAGCAATCCAATCTTAGCGACCAAATCTCCCTCTCTTCAGAGTTCCCGAAAATTCGTGCAATCTCACTCCCCATGCGTGCGATCCCACACCAGCGAAAAAGACCGAACGAACGAACCAAGGCTCTCAGCTCAGCGGCAACGGCGGGCATATAGAAGAGTGGCGGAGGAGGAGGAAGAAGGTCAAGCCGACTGTGGCGGCGGCGAGATATGATCTCCCGCGGGCGGCTCCCGTCTTGAGCGTGACTCGAGCAAAGCGCCGCGCGATCCTGCGGGGAGGTGGTGGTGTGCGTGCGTGTGTACATGAGCGCGCGGTCCTTTGACGCGACGCGGGCATGTGTGTATTATATGCGGCAGCGGTGAAAAACAAAGGTGGATGTATAGGGGGGAAGTGGGAGAGCTGAGAAGTGAGCAGTTCGTATGGGATGATTTCTTTTTTTGTATACGTGAGTGTGAGTGGTATAGTGGTGGAGTTTTAAATTTACATTGCAGAGGGGGTATTGGGAATATGTTGAAGAGGCGCTGTGGGAATGTTGTTTTGTTGATGGCGATGAGGAGTGAGGGTATACAAATGAGGAAAGATTGAAATATTGATGATAAACCAACAAGAATCCTTATTTGCGGAATCGAAAAACAAGTATTCTCTTCAAATACGTGTATTTCTCTATTGTATATCTTTTTACACACTCACCGACTAATTTTAAATTTCTTTATCTATTATTCTCTCGATTGTAGTTCGAGCGATAACTACAATCGTAAGCGAAAGATACCCAAGTTCTTCCGTAACATAATAGTTCCCATTTCGTCGAGTGGTTCTGCCGGCGTGTGTGCAGTGTCTGCGTAGCCCAAGTGGGTAAACATAATAAACCAATTGCTAATACTAATTTTTCTCAGACGCTGACAATGTATCGAAGAATAAACATACAATCTGACTGATAACTGTAAACCCACTGTGTGCCGTGATAGTCCTATAAACTGTATTTACAGTGATATTTTTAACTCCTCGTGTAAGATTTTCACTGCAGTGACACGATGCTCGATGTGTACAATAGAATCACGAGATATTTAACCGGCGAAAACATTGCAAAATCTTTATCGCGACAAGAATTTATCTCAGGATTGCTCTACTTTTTCCCAAACGATTATCCACAGGAAAAATCCTCTCCATCACCACGACTGGATCGGCATCGCACCCGGCTTCTAAACTCTCCCGCGGAACGACCGACCGACCGTATATATATACGAGGGGGGCACTACTGCTACACACACTCCGAAGAAGAAGAAGAAGAAGCAGCAGTAGTCGTCGTCGTCCGCTCGCGCTTCCTTTCTTCTGCAGCCGCCGCGGCGAGTAGGGGGGCCCCGCGAAGGGGGTTGCGCGCGATTGTGCGCTCTCGCGGGGCCCCGAAAGGATGAATGGATCCGGCGTGCCCGCGCGCGCGCGCAGGAGAGAGAGAAAGTCTCTCCGGTAATACATAATCCGGCCCTTTGTGAACCGCGCGCCCGTGTGAGAGAGAGAGAGAGATTCTTTGTCGCGCGTGACCTCGATAGCTTCCGAAATGTGTGGTGTACGAGCGGAGAGAAGATGAACGCGTGGTGGTGCGAGTTACTTTTTTGGGAGCGGATGGTGTGGAGGTAGCGATAAGGAGGGCATTGCGATAAGGTGGCGGAGATGGAGCATGATGTCGCTACGTGATCGCGGAGTGATATAATTGGGACAAGTTTGAGGAGGTTGAGAGACACAGAGAGATAATGCAGAGTCCGATGTGGCGCTTGCTGTGATCTTGACATTTAAAGTGCGCTGGTGATGGAGTATTTTAGTCTGTTAATAGACGGGAATGGGTTGTTTATGATGTCTCTTTTATTGACGATTCAGCTATTCAATAATATTTGTGTTTTCTTTTATTTTATCTACACTGAGAGAAGAATATTGTTACTGTTAACATATTTATCTATTTGAAATACAACTATTTGACATGTTTAAGGATAAAATGTGATATTGTAATAGTTGTAATATCTATATTAACTAATAACATATTCAGATTTGAAAGTAGCTGATGGCAGAAGTTTTTTTAAATTGTAGTTTTTGAATCTAATAGCCAATTTTCTACCAGGATGATGTTGTTATGTAACAAAAAGGTTTGAAATAAAAACTCCATTTAGTTTTTTACTCAAACGTTTTGGACATTTTTATTGTTTACGTCCCTCATCAGGATAAACAATAAAAATGTCCGAAACGTTGGAGTAAGAAAATAAATAATGTTTTTATTTCAAACGTTTTTGTTATAAAACAACATCATCCTAGTAAAAACATTGACCATTAGATTCAAAAACTACTATAATAAGCACATTGTAACTATTACAATATCAATGTTCTCAGATAACATATTGAAATTGTTTATGAGAACATGGTAACTTAACTGTTAACATGGCATTATAACTATTACAATGCCTATATTTGGTCATATTTAAACATACGTATGTTAACAGTTACAATGCCTTGTTAACAGTAAACAAATCCTTTTCTCAGTGTATGATTAAATAAAGCACAATCGGTTTAAAAATAGTATAAGTTTATATTAAATTCATAAGTTGTCATTAGAAACTTAATTATACTATATAACTTTTTTCAAAGTTTGTTAAAAATAAATAACATAAAATTTTACAAAAATTAAACAAACTAATTAACAAAATGATTACCTCCTCATTAATACCCATATTACACAAGAAGTATATTCATTTTCGCCTCTCACTACTCGACTGTTTATATACCTGCCCCGGCACCGGTCGTTATATACGCCATAAATACTTGCCTCATAATCCCTATTTACTCTACATCGTTCACTAGCGGCGACCACCACAGTACACCTCACCACCATCGACACCGTAGAAACAAAACGCCACCAACCTAATCGTAATTAATCCTATTTTACACCCCTTCTCGCTCATTACCCGCAAGCGCGCGTGCGCGTATAATCCTTTCCTCCTGCAGTACACTCCTCCTAGATCCGATTTCACCGCTCGTAAATTCACCCGCTGATGCCGTGTCGGTTCTCGCCATCATTACCGAAACCGCAACTGCAGAAGACCGGACTCTCTCCCTCCCTCTCGTCCATCATATATATACCTGCGACGCTCGAGAATAAGGAGAGCGCACGATCGCCTCGTAAATATCGAGAAAAATGTGTTATACCTAGATACTACCCTACTAGGCCGCTTATACATAACACACAAAGAGAGCCCAGGCGCAAAGGGCATTTAGCGAGCGAATAGAGCGAGAGAGAGAGAGAAACCTTCGCTTCTTATACACATACCTTTTTCCATCTCTTACTCTCCCGCAGGCCCCCGAAGCCAGCAGCAGCCGCCGCCGCGTGCCTGGGATCCAGCTGGCCCCGGGGAGCTGACGCGCGCGCGCGCGCGGGGGAGGGGAGAGCGGCGGCGGCGCGCAGGAAGAGGGAGAGAGAGAGGAGGAAAAAAGAGGAGATAAGTGAGCCGCCCCCAGCAGAGCACGCAGCAGCAGCAGCCTCCGTCTCTCTCGAGCGTCTCTGTGTGTTGTTTCGCCGTATCCCACGCTCACCTCGAGCGACTGCTGCTGCTGCTGCTGTCTGTGATGTTGGGAAGAGAGAGAGCAGCAGAAGCGGTCTTTCATTGAGGAGGAGAAGAAGAAGGAGAGTGAGAGAGAGATTTTTGCGAGAGGGACGGAAGTACGTCGCGTGGTTCGGTGCTGCTGCTGCTGCTGCTGCTATATGGTGTGGTCATTTTATTGTTGATGCAGGAGAGGAGGAAATGCGTTCTTCTTTTTTTAGTGAATGGGTTATGGAGAGTTCGGTGAATTATTGGTCTAGTTAAAGTGAACATTTGTGTGAAATGTTTTTTAAAGTAGAAACTTTATATTGAAGATGAAGGTTTTAAATGAGGGGGTTGTTTAATAGCGAAGAGTTTTACGAAATTGTTTGTAAATTATTACTGAATTGGCCATTATTAATATAAGCTGAGTAGAATAAAAAAAATATTACCATTATAAATATAATAACCCGAGTGTTACGGAAAATTCTAAAGAATTTTTTTTACCTTCCACGAAAAAAAAACTCCAGATGAACCAGATAAAGTTTTTTTTTCTCCGATGGAAAAATGACACTTACTTAAATCAAAACCTGACGATCGAGCTCGCATTAGCCCCGCAGGGGATTCCTGAAACCCGATACGTTTCCTATTGTACATATCGGATACCCACGAGATGCGCGCGAAGCTCACTTCTTTTCCTTTTTTTTATCTCTTCTTTTTCAGAAGGCCCGGAGAAACCGAAGAAATCTGAATTATCAATTCGAGAAAAGTACTTTGGGCATTATAATCTGCCACGACAGCGATTGAATAATTTCGATAATCGTATGTAATTTGTAATTGTAGAGAGACGGGGAGTGTATGACGAGCGCACGCCGCGGCTGTACACAATGGAGGGTAAATAAATTAAGATCGTATCAATTAATTGCACAGTGCTTCTGGTGAGGAAATTATTTCGCAATTACTTTAATTTTACGGCCTTCGTCGCTGTAATAAAAACAAACCAGCAAATTTTGCTTGCAAAATATTTCGGGAACCAAACTATGCATATATATCTATCCGTTATCTCCACCCTACTCTTTAAATATGAATAAGTAAAAAATCGCTCACTAGTGTGAATGAGTGAAAAAATCTACTAATACTTTAGTGAATATTCATTTGTTGAAACAGTGGAATAAAAATTTCACTGTTCAATAAGTGAATAATCACTAGAAAAATTAATCGATTTTTTCACTTATTTGCACCAGTAAGAGACTTTACACTTATTCATGTTTAAAGGATAGAACCCCACCTATCTAAAAATCCAAAATGCCATCATCAAATAAGCCGGAAACTAGACTACACGGTTTCACTTGTTGACAATAACGCCGCTATCTCTCCCAAAAATCGAAATTTCCGCACCCCTCCCCAAAAATCACATTACTTCCTGCCGCTCAGTCGCGTCCACTTGTTCGCGCGCATCCCCTCGTTTCTCACCCCCCGTTTCTCTCCCCCTTCTTCCCACCATTTCGAAAAACAAAAAAAAATCCCCCACGACACCTACCTATATCTATCTCCCCTTACCAACTATAACCATCCATCCATCTATCCCACCTCGTTCTCCTTACATACAACATACGCACAAAGAGACACACGCACTCTCTCTCTCGCTTGCTCGCTCGCGTACCGGGCAAAAAGTCAATTACGCTCGCATGCATCGCTCGCTGCAATTCCTCGCCTCTTCTCCTTCCCTCTTGGCTCTCCGAAAGAATGGCAAAAGGTGGCAGCTGTCGGGTGGTGGGCGATAAGAAGCTCCTGCGCGCCTCTCTCTCTCCCTACCGCACCCTCTCCTTCCTTCTCTCTCTCTTCCAGCAGCTACCGTCGTCCTTCTCGCTCTTTCTCTCGGGGTGTCGCTCGCGTAGGTATGTGTGGGCCCGGGGGCCCCCACTACTCTCCTGCTCGTCCTCGAAGACAGAGACAGCGAGAAAGAGAGAGAAGCAACCTCCCGGGGGCCCGCGCGCGGGACCTACGGCCATACACTCTGCTGCTACCCTCTCTCTCGGCCCTCCGGAGAAAAAGGACGAGAGAGACGGACGAACGGAGGGGCCGAAAAAGAGGGAGAGCGAGAGAGAGAGGCCACCTTTCGAGAGAGAGAGAGAGAGAGAGAGAGAGAGAGAGCGAGCCCAAGAGCGCAAGCAAGCAAGCAAGCGAGTCGAGGCACACACAGTCAGTTCGAACCCGTCCTTGGGAAGCGCCACTCGCTCTCGCTCACTCGCGGCGTGCGCGCACACACGCTGCTGCACGCATCACACGGGGAGAGAGAGAGAGACATACACACAGAGAGACTCTAAGAAGAGGCTACGTACGATCGAGCAAGCAAGCTAAGCACGTGGGGAGTTCAGTTCAGTTCGGTCTCGCGTGGTGCATGGTGCCGTGCACTTACTTTATACCCATCGTGTTCCTATACGCATCGACGTATCACAACCAAAGACTTCCGACCAAGGAGAATAACAAAAAGAAGCAGAGGACCGCCGGAAGGGTCACGCAGAATTTGCATCCTTCCTACCCTCCCTCATCTCTCGCGACAAGTGAAGAAGTATATATAGACACAAGTCCAGCGCCCGTGGGGGACACACAGTGCAAGACAGCGGCTGGTGGCCATTGGTAAGTGTGAACCTGTTTTCGCGCACTTGCGCGTGCTCGCGGCCCCCAGCGACACGCACCGGCCGCTGGTGGCCGCGCAGCATCCCGTTTGCTAATCGGCTCTCTGTGGCTGCGTGTACTATATGGACTCATCTCAGGAGGGCTATTGTGGTATTAGCAGACAGGATGCTGCTCGAGTGGGGTGTATGTGCGTATAAGAGGGTTGAGCAAGGTGTTTCATTGTTCGCGGTGTGTCATTTTTTTAAAGAGAAATATACAATCGTTGCGAATTTCGCGTAGTGAAATTATACACATGTAACGTAGATTTAAACGGGGTAATCCCCGAACGAGCGAGCCGACTCGGCCCTTTCAACGTGCGGTGGATTCGCCTATACTCTGCGCCGTATAGATATACCTATATATATATACAGAGCGAGCGAGCAGACACGTGTTGCTTCTCGCGATCCTTCGCCGCAAGCGGCCCACACGTTTCTCTCTCGCTGTACGCCTGTGTGTATATAAATGTGTGCGTGTATAAGGAGCGGAAGCGAATCTACGGTGCACGCCGGTATATGTAGGTAATACAGCCGGAGGAAAGAGCGACGACGAGGATGATCCCTTCCGCGAGGTTCATTCATACTTACCTCGCTCACTTTCTCATCATACTTGTAAATTTAAAAAAACGGTCCGTACAGATTCGTCGCTCCGTCCTTCGGCTGCACGTGGTGGTATATATCGGTGTGTTACAATGCTCTGTGTATGTGTTGTATAGATATAGAAACAAGTGATTGGAAAAATGCAGATCTTCGGTGGTAAAAATAAAATTCATCCCTGTTACATACATTATACCTACAAGTGTAACGCGTATAACGTATATCGATCAATCGGTTAACTAACTAAATCCCTGCGCGTGTCCTGACGCGCATCCCCTACATCCCTATACGTATATAAACGCACGTCTAAACAAAGCGCAGCTAATTCATATCGCCCCACCGTTATAACGCGCGTCTTTGTCACACTTCACCCATCTTAGTGTGTTATGTGTGTGTGCGTGTCTCTGTGTTTGTACATCTCGAAAGAAAATCCCAAACGCACGCGTGTGCACGAGCGCATATCGGCGGCCCTCCTTCCTTATAACACACAATAACCTCGCCGCTGCTATAGCAGGGCAATAAAAAGGAGACTTACTTTGTCCTCGCGCTTATACGTCTTCCGCGTTCCCCCCACGGCGCGCGCAGCTTTTCCAAAAACCCCCCGGCGCATCATCATCATCATCCGCGTGATCATCCCCCTTTCCGCTCAGGGGAGAGAGACAGAGAGGAAATCTACCTTTCTTTCTTCCGTATATAAGAAGCGAGCGCACGCGCCGAATAAAAGGCGAGCGTAGCGCGCGCACGCGGGTATAAAGTATAAAGAAAAGAATAAGGGAGAGAGAGAGAGAAAGATTCGCTACACGAGACAGCGCGCGACAATGAGCGTGCTGCACACACGCGTAGTTTTTATATACGTGCATGTGGCTCTGTGTGTGTCAGAGATCGACGGGTCCGTGGGGGAGCGAGTGGAGGGGGGATAAAGGCCGGATTGGGATTATCTCGGGTCAGGTAGCGCTGGAAAAATCCCGGCGCATATAGTACGGAAATTCGGGCCCTATACCTCGAGTCCGTGAATGGTGGGGGCCGCTTATATTGCGCAAAAATGCGTCGTCTGTCTTTCTACACGGGGGGAGGACGTGGGAGACGTCGTCGTCGTCTTTGGTGCATTGTAAGTAGAGGACGGTGCGCGTGTGTACCCCGCCGG
Source organism: Torymus aiolomorphi (assembly GCA_036365515.1). Classification (NCBI taxonomy): domain Eukaryota; kingdom Metazoa; phylum Arthropoda; class Insecta; order Hymenoptera; family Torymidae; genus Torymus; species Torymus aiolomorphi. The sequence goes on from CM070873.1 coordinate 259,390,082, forward strand.
GCGAGAGAGAAAAACAGCCTTAACGCGCACTTTCACGCTCTATCCACTCTATCTGCGTGTCGCGGGGATCTTTTCAGTCTGCGTGTGTATAGAGAGTGTCGGGTGGGGGTCTCTCTTTTGCTCCCGCATGGGTGACGGCAGTGTAGAGGGTTTCTGACGAAGAGTGGTTTTCGGGTTGGAGGTATGTGGGGATTTTCGGAGGAGAGAGAGAGAGAGAGGTTTTGTTTTGTTGGGGGACAAAGGGAGTGTTGGATTTTGAGAGAGGAGGATTTTAAAATCGGAAGTTTGCGCAGGACAAAAGCGTTGCGGAGTTATTGTCGGAAGGGAAGTTCGATGGCTCGGGTTTTAAATTGGACGAAATTTCTTGGAAATATTCTCGGAAGTCGACGAAAAATTTAAGTGTATGCTAATGTTGTTATTAGATTACAAAGTTTCATGCTTGAAAATAAGTTGAACGTCTTGTTTTCTTTTGGTATCATTTTTATGGCCGCGGCCTTCTTCGAATGGCCATTAATCTTTCTTACCGCAGTGATTCATTCGTATACCTATAATAACGTATTTTCTTTCTATACGAACAAACTATGGCATTCGATTAAACCGTTTTATAGTTCTACTTATCTACAAAGTTTCTGTTACACGTACCTATAAATTTTATCGATCCACCTTTTTTTTCTAATCAAACCAAACAATAACGCGATTGTCCCTCTCATAACGGTAATCGTAACCAGAATTCGCGACCGTTAAAAAATCAATCTCACCCCTAACACACTCGACCACTTTTCCCTAGGACAAATCTAATGAACGCTCGCACATATAACCGTCCCACCTTGGAACCGACCTTTTCTCTCTCTCCTTTCTCCTTCCACCTCATACTCGGCAATTTTTCGAACGTTGAATATCTGTCCAACTCGCACCCGACCTCGTCCCATTTGCACTTTTCGGTTAAACAGCCCATCATCATCGCTTGCCTTTTCCTCATCCTCCGCGCATCGGTCCGTTACACCCATCCAAACTCAGGAACTCGCCATCTCCTTCCGTTCCCACACACCTCTAATCTGTCGCGCGCATCCCTCGGACAATGGAAAACCATCTCTCCTCTCTCCTTTCTATCCCCATGCGCACGCATATATCTCATCAGCTAGCCAAGAAAAAGACTCCGTTCGTCCGCTCGCGGGACCGTCCGAGCGGGGAAAACCGGTATCCCGCTTCAGGACCTTTCTCTCTATCTCTCTCGCTCTCCCTCTGCGAAAAGCGGAAGCTAGGGCGAGTTTTTTGCGCGGTGATGGCTACAAGGGGGAAGAAGAAGACGACCGCTGCTACGCGACAGGTTTTTTCGCGCGACTCGGATGCACCTAGTGTGTACAGTCACTGGCCGAGTGAGCGAGTGAGAGAGAAGACACACGCGCACAAAGAGAAAGAGCAAGAGCGAGATTAGCATATTTTCGGCCCGCGCGCGAAACTAGGCTGAGAGCCAGCCGCGGGATGAAACGGCCCACGTGGGAATCCGTTGGAGATACAAGTACGTGAGTGCCAAAGCCCGCGAGAGATGAGAGCTTTTTTTAACGGTCGCTTTCGAGCGAACAGCGAGAGAGGAAGGAGGAATCCCCGGGAAGCGAGCGCGAGCTGGGAGACAATGCACGCGCGATATCTTGGTTGGGTGTCTTTATATTTAAGAATATGTATTTTGGACTTTTGTAAGTGCAGCGCGCGCATACGTGTACCAACGCGTGTGCTTCGAGTAAAATTAGAGCCTTGAGGGCCCGCCTCGATCTCTTGTAAAGCTCTTTTTGTCATATGCTTATACACGCGATCGCGTATAAGGATTTTTCACAGCCGCATTTTGTCAACATTGGCGACAATGCTGCCTCTACTATTTCTATACGCTCATATACCGTACACCTACGGCAACCTTTATACATACATATACAGTCCAAACAGCGCGGCCAATTCATCAGGCAAGATTTACCGCTCTATTTACACCGTCGGGGTCATTCTTCTCCGCGTACAATGCGTTTTCTTCTCTTGCAGCAGCAGTAACAATCGCCACCCTATCCGATTCCTCATTTTCCTCACGCGCGCGCGTCGGAGAGAATTTCAGCGCTTGGTGCGTGAAAATTTGTCGCGCTAGCCGATCTTTCTCGGAGAGACGCAGAGAGCCGACTGGGGGCCTCTCGGTGAGACCACCGCGACGTGCGTAAGTATACTTACGGTGCGGAGCGAGACGAAAAGGCGATCCTCGCAGCCGGAGGTCGTCGTCGTCATAGTCGGCCAAAACCGACTGTGTGTCAGTTTAGCCGGCAGTGAACAATGTAGGTGCGAGAGAGAGAGAGAGAGAGAGAGAGAGTATAAGGCCCCGAGGGGTCTGAAGACGCGTAGCAGAAGCAACAGAGCGGAGGAGCGGAGCTGATGGACACGGTTTGCTTTTTTCCTCTGTTTTCGTAGGTGCTGCGTGCGCACGTATATATGTGTAGGTAGGAGCGTAGGAAATTTATGAATGGCCCGAGGTCCAGGGGGGATTTCGTTCGTCGTTTTTCTCCCCTCTCTCTCGTTTCTTTTGTCGCTGTAAATTGTCTTGGAAAACTTAACGATTCGGCGTTATCTCCCAACTATACCCGTTTCACTCTGCGTATATACCCGAGCACGTTATCCTCCTAAACGCGTCCTTAAACTCCCCGATTAAACCTCGACTTACATCCTCCCCCCACCCATACACACATACAGCGAACCATAACTTTACTGCCGTGTAATAAAACGACCATATACCTACACACACACACATCCAGAAGGGACATCCCAAAAAAAAAAAAAATTCCGGCTCATTTAAATTCATACGCCCGACTGAATATATCCCCTCGACAGCGCAGCCACCGCCGCGCATAAACTACTTTATACGGTAGCCGCACACCGCCGCTGCCGCCGGTCTCACGCATACCTCGTTATCGACTCTTTCGGCTACCGCGCGCTCTCGCTCGCTTGGCCGGGATATTAATTAATTAGCATGGACAATTAGAAGGCCCGAGTGACAAGGCAGATAAAGTCCAGTCGCCGCTGCTGCTGCCACCGCCGCGGTCGCTCGCGTATATACACACACACGTATAAAAAGACTATATCGGCGAAAGAAGAAAGGAGGAGGCGGAGGAGAGAGAGAAGAAGCAGCCCGGCTAGCCTTCGTGTGTGGTCCTGCGCGCGCCGCGCAACCAGCGAGAGAGGTGTCGCGCGTTGTGTGTGGTATCCTAAACTGTTTTAAAAGAGGGGGGAGAGAGAGAGAGTGAGGGAATGCAGGTGTGTGTAGCGTATACAATGCCGCGCGAAGATTGCGCTTTTGAGGGAAAGGGGAGAGAGAGAGAGAGAAGAGAAGAGTGGTTTTGGGAAAGTGCACGAAGGACCCCCGCGCGTGTCGGATGCTATAGTGTGTTGGCTTTGTAATTATAGACCTGGGAAATTTCGGGGATATGGAGAGCTCGATTTTCCATCGGTTATTCTCGCGGGCCGGCCTTTTAATCTTTCTTCCCCCGCCGCTCTCAGATTTCTCCATTTCCGCACCTGTAATAATTCGATCCAATATACAACGCTTAATATCGTATCAGGCTAACCCGCCTCTCGCTCATCTCGCAAATCAATCGCGCGCAATCGCTTCCTCCCTCCCTCCTCCTCCTCCTCCATTCACTTACCAGACTTCTTATAAAGGAAGTTCCCGCGCTTACGGCGGCGCGTATACACACATACACGAGAACGCGCGCGCGCGTCGGTCAACGTGGGAGGTCCACCCGCCGTGCGGCGCGCTGCTCATTCTCGCCGTCCGGCCCGTATACACACACACACACACATACATAAGACGTGGTCGGCGTATCATTTGTCAGAGGCGAGGATACGTTTTCACGCGCGTCGCGCGTGCGTGCGGTCTCTACGATCGCAGGGGGGCACACGTCACTGCGGGAGAATGCGTGTCCGGAAAATCGAGGGAAAAACGTGCGCGTGTGTTTATATGGTGATGAGGGAAGGAGAGGAACAAAAGGGAAAGGGAGAAAGGGACGTGGGAGTTCTGTATGAGGGAGATGAAATTACAGGTTCGAGGAGCGGAGGCTAATTTCGGGAGGGAGCATGGCTACAGTGCGGGGCTGGTATATATATATGTGTGTATGGTCTTTTTGGGAGGAGGAGGGGAGTAAAAACAAATTGTTACCCTTTGTGTCTGCGGCTCTGCGTGAGCAGCGGAGGCAATTAAAGCGGTAATCAATTTCTGCGTTTAATTTGCCCCGGGCTATACACACGGGCATGTATATATATATATACAGGCCCGTCGTGTGCAATTTCTTTCTTTTTCTTTCTTTGCTTTGCCTCTTGGTCTTTTGCTTCCTTAAACGCACCGCTTAAGTGAATAAACGTGAGCAATGTGAGCGCGGGCGCCGCTAAGGAATTCGAGAACGTCTTCAAGAAAAAAGAAATAATGATCATAATAAAACCACTCCTGCTGCTACTATATATATATACTCCAGTTTCCACCTTCCCATGAAAATCGCCGCGCTAATGAAAGCACACACATAACTTCATACTCGCTCGTTCTGAGCGACAAAGAAAGAAAGAAAGCAGCGTATAAGTACCTCTCGCTCTCTCGGCCTGCACGCCGCCGCGGCTGCTGCCGACTCTCGTGGCGGACCCCCGGCGCGATCTCCCGCTGCGACCGGTAGCCGCATCCTCTCTCACTCACTCACTCTCCCCGCTCGTATATATATCGGCTGGCCTCTCCGCTCGCTAATATTACGGTAGCCGCGCGCACTGCTAGCGGATTTCTTTTTTTTTTTCTCTCTTTCTTCTTCGAGGACTGAGAAAACGCAGCGGGATGGTTTTTAGTTTTTCGTTTTCGAAAAATGTATATTATAACATCGGGAGACTCGTCGTCGTCTCGAGTGCCGTGGGAGATGGGCTGCTCTCGAGAGAGGAGCAAGCCTAGATTATATTCGACGCTGCGGGGGGTACGTGCCAGACGCAGCCAGCCAGCGCGTTGCTGGTGGCGCGTGGTGTCGGTTACACGTCGCGCGTGCGCGTGGATCGAATTTTAATTGTGGACGGTGGTATGGATATACATGTGTATATGCGGGTATAGGTATAATGCGAGCGTTTGTGACTTTTGTTTGGGTCGTTTAGGTGTGCACGAGCGAGCGTGTGACGGAATAGTAACTGTCTTATGAATAGCGATCGGCGAATTATAATATAGTCGTTTATGCGCGCACGGTTTATTAATAGCCTTTCGAAACAATTTTATTGCTGTGACAGTAACTTTGTACGTTGCTCAGTATTTGTTTAGTTTATAATAATTTTTTTACGAATAAAAGAAGCGAGAAACGTATAAAAATCGTAAATTCGCTTTTATTCTCTGGTTCGGTTTTGGAATTCACTTCATTCGCACACACGCACACTCGTCTCCTGAAAAAATTTATTTCGCCATCTCGAGACACCACCTTTTTTCTTCACTAAAACACGCACGCTCCTTTCATTTCGATTCCCCCCTCCTCCTCCTCAAAAAGAAAACCTCTTCTTCCACACACATATAATATACCCGCACACGCTCGCGTCCCATAAAACCCGACACAACCCGAACGACGTGCAAATAGCCAAAGGAGTGTGTGTGTGTGTGTGTGTGTCCACCTCTCGGAGATAAGCCTTCACTTCTCCCCTTAACATGTACACGTATAATGCGTATACAAAAAAAGGGCTGCGCGCGCGAGTCAAAACGTATCTAGAGGATCTAGCCTTGAAATCAGCAACGCCGCTCACGGGAGAGATATTTTCTGGGGAGTTTCGAGAGAGAGATGCTGCGTATGTGTGTGTGCGCGAGAGCGGCACAGGCTCTCTTATATACCTGTACGCGGTGAGATCAAAGGATGCCGCCGCCGCGTTTGAGAAGAGAGACGAGAGCAGAAGTAGCCGCCGCCACCGCCGCGCGCTCGCAGGGGTCTTATATGTATACTCTCCGCGCCGTGGACGGACTAACGAGCGGCCGCGCGTATGTACAGAGGAAAACCGCGAGGGAGAAGGAGTGTGTGTTGGACTTTCCGTGGGAGAGGAGGAAGAAAGGGACAAGTGTATAGAGAGAATGGGAAAACTGGAGCTTCCCGGGACTAGTATATATATATATATATATACCATACACACTGGACGCAGAAAGAGTCTTAAGGGGGGGATCTGTCTTTGGTTCCCTTTCGTTCGACATCTGGCGCGAGAGGAGAGTTTGGGAGCGAGAATTTCGAGATTTCCCAGCGTGATTCTCGCCTTTTCGAAGCCCCCAGAAAGAGAGAGAGAGAGAGAGAGAGAGAGAGAGAGAGAGAGAGAGAGAGAGAGACGCGGCTAATAGTTTGCACGCCCGCCGGGCTACTTTACCCGGATTTACAGGAGGACCACTATAGGTGCGCGTGATGAATTGTTTTTCGTTCGCCTCTTCCACCTACTTTTTCTCTCGTCAATTATCGCCGGATTAATTAGCCTCGCGGCTGCTCGAGATTACGAGCGACCGGCGGGACGACTCTCACCTTATCGCGCGATAACTCGCGAAAACAGCCTTCGCCTTGAACCGTCGCCGTTGCGCATTCCTCGCCGATGATCCTTTCCTCTTATAACCTTAAATTAATTAATCGCTGCAGCGCGACGCGACGTATCACTCTTGCATTCTTTTTTTAAAGGGTCTGTGTGACACAGTGACCTTTTGACGCGACAGACTGATCCCACGGGGGGACATGTGCTCGCCAGCCCCCCGCGCCGCCTACATATATATACACGCACACTTGCAGATGCAGAGCGTGGGAGGAGAGAGAAGGAGGGGGACACGTGCAGTCTGGGAACTTATACACTCGGGTAGAACTGTAGCGTCTTGGAAGAGGGTCCCGCGATTCTTTTATTGCCTCGTAATTAGTCGTTTATGAGCGGGGGGCATCAAGTATATCCACGCCCGAAATAGCGACCAGGTATATAAGCTATTTATGGTATGCAAGTGGAGGGAGGGAGGGAGGGAGAGAGAGAGAGAGAGTAATTACGGGGTTTATTGCGCGGTATATATATGTAGGGATTAGTAGCACTGACCTCTCTGCGACTCGTTAACAGTGCGGATCGTATAGCTTGGCTGGTGACATCGGGGCGGGGTACACTCATGCTATACCTGTATTAATATTTTGATACTTTGCGACGGGTGCGTTATACTGATAATTAGCCTCGTAAATCTTCGTATAATCACGGTACATGGGCTTGCTGGAAAGTTTGGCATCTGTCGATTCTAAGAAAACAGAACGTATCACGCTATTGACATTCTCTCTCTTTCCTTCTCTCTTTCACTTTTTTTGAAAAATCGCCGTTTAAGTCAACCACGCTCATCGAACGGCGATTCCCGAAAAATTCAAAAACTCCAGACAGAATTAAGTAGACTCACGCGCACCGTTATAATAAAAATCCGATGCACTTCAGACACTCGTAACTTCATTGCGCAAAAGCATCTTCCACTAGTCCCGATAACGCAGCGTTATATAGCTCGCCGATTGAAGTGACGAAAATTCTTCAAAAATCGAGTATATAATAAAATGAAAAAAAAAAATGATTCCGTCTCTTCCTGAATACGCGCGCAGCCGAGTGCGTGTTTACCATACGGCTGCGAGTGATAAGCACGCGAGACGAGTGAGCCTTGCGGGAGGGATCCCCTCGCGCGCGATAGCGATAACACAGCATTACGCACACCTTGGCGACGAAAATTTGGTGCGCTGTCCCCGGAATTTCGCGCGCGCTAGCGACGGTTCTAGAAAGCACAAAGTGCCTGTCGTCAGCTGTGATCGTGAATGATGGTTAAAAATTTTGTCGTGACGTTATTCTGCAAAACAAATATTATCGCGAGACTTTTGGTATTCCATAATAGTTTCATCCAAATTTACAGCGCGAAAAAGAAACCACTTTAGCGTATCGTCAACGTATTGTCATAATCAGTGTTAAGGTGGTTCTCCAAGTTTTGAAGATATCTAAAGGGTTACTGAAGCTTTGCATATAACTATTAATTAATACTTCAAGAAATTGTATCCGAAAGATTAGGTCAGCTTGCCAGGGAAAAATGGGAGAAAAACTATTTTAAAAACGGCAACTGTAACATAGTCTCACATGGCCCGAAGGTTTAAGGACGTTCTATGAGAAAACGATTTTCTTGTGATTTTCCTGAAACTTACAGAAAATGTTTGATTTTTAGTCCCACGTCCAAAGCGGTATTCAAAATAAAAATATTTGATTTCAAAGTTTCAGCGTTAACATGGGATCCCTATCTAAGCTCGTTGGAAAAATACATTTTAATTTACTGTAAAAAAAGTTTTCTTCGTGATTTTTTTTCAACCATGGGGTATAAAACTAGAAATCGAGAGGAATAATATGATATAATTTTTAATATGGCAAGCGGTATTAATTTCAGAGACATAGCGACATAAAGAAAAACTACCATGTTATTTGTATAATGGGTTTGAAGTTTGCATCGTTGGAATGCAACGAAATAATTTTTTACGATTGATTAGTATTATTAAACAATGGAAATGTTATCTAATCCTTTGTTGTAAAGTTATTTTATACTATAAAACACTAAATCTACACCCAAAATTAATATAATTTAGTATAAACTTAAAGTAAAATGAATTATGTTTTTTTATTTCGTTGCACTGCAACGTTGCAAACTTCAGACCCATTTTGTATATCTATATATAGTCACACCGTCTAAGTGGTATTTATTTCAAATATCGGATAGGCACATTTTTTCTTACACCGCCATTTTTTATTATTTTTAGAGTAGTGTATAGAGACTCATGAAGGGTTTCCATCATAAATAATATTTTTAGATCACAATTTTTGCGATATTGATGAAGTTGAGCCGGAGAACGTCCTTCAGGAGGCCGAAAGTGAAAGGTTTTTTTATTGATAGAAATCTATCATTAATTTGAAAAATGAGATTCTAATAGTTTTGTATGTAAGCTTTCAAAATATGCAAAGAAAAATACAGGTTGACAGGCAAAATCATAAAATATTAAGTATTAAATTTGGCGATATCTTGTAGGTTAATTTAGAATGCGCTACGATGCTTAGTAACGATGCAACTCGTTCTAATAAACACAAGAAATATTACTATATGATTATTCGAATTATGTCCAATGGTTTTTGACCATTTTCCTTTTTATTTATCAATATTATTTTATAAATTGTCCTTTTCTAGGTCCTCTTTTTATCCTAGGTTTATTTATACGAAAACTTCTTTTAGATTTGGAGTAACATTTTTTTATATAAAATAGTTAATATGTACTATCTTAACCTACACTTGCACGAAACAGCACAGAAACAAAAAAGCTTAATTGACTTTACTACGTAGTCAAATTGACTTTAAATAAGTAGTTTAATATTTGCATTAAATAACTTATATGAACGCAAACTGCCATACCTTTCTTAGAAAATATAAAAAAGATTATTAAATCATTTTCGATCTATATTTGATTAGTTTTTAGAAGATTTTTTTTTGGCACCACTCATTTGACTAAAGAGTTGCTGGAGAACCTCCTTAATCTCCTCTCTCTCGCGCATCACATAACGCGTTTTGGAATAGAAATCTCCCACGGGCGTCCTTCGCGCTTTTTGCCCCTCGCTCTGTATCTCAGTTATAACTCACGGCTGTTAACAAGACGCGCCGACTGCTGTATACAATAAAAAATCCATCTCCCTCGAACAAACAAAAACATATTAATATATCCGCATCGCGCTCTTGTTTTTTAACTCGCCGATAAACAATTGCATACACGATTTCTTGGAAATTCCTTGGAGAGATATTCACGTGCCGAGCGAGTGACCGAATTACTCGCACGAAGAAATTGGATCATCGGGGAAAATATATAGGCGATAGGACAGGTATATCACGTTACACGGGGCGCACGTGTGAGCCGTGCACAGGCCTCACATTATACATATATACATGCGCGCATACTCGCGATAGTGCGACGCTGATAAAGTTCTATCTCTCTGTCTCTCTTGCGCTGCAGCTAGATATAAGCATTATGAGGATTGACGCGATGACGAGCATTGCCGGCTAATCTATAGGATTCCGGGGCTTTCGTACGCGCGCGTCTGTGTTCGTGTATGAATATGCGCGCCAAAGGATGATGCAAAACGAGCGAAATTCTCTAAATATTTGAAAACGCAAGGTAATCGCGCGTTTCTACATTCCTTCTTTTTCCCGATTCTCGCGTGACATTTTAATTGTTCACGCGTATGTATTTACCACCTCGAGCGACCCAAAACCTCCAAATCAATCAAATGTAACACACATGTGTGTATATTTGTCCCCTCGTACCTGAGTGTGTCATTACATTTTCGAAGGTGCGCTTCTCTTATACTTACGCGGCACGCATGTGTGTACATATATGTTCTAGGTATATATGTCAGCCTCCCGCGGTGCGCGTACGTGATCGCCGCGGCGAATGGAATTTTTTCCTTTTCCCGCGCGGATTATTAGCCCACCGCGATAGACAATTGATTCTCGCGTATATAAATGCCACGCGCCGCGTGTGGTGCAAACACATATATATATACACGAGACGCGGAAAAAACATGTTAAATCATCACCTGCGGGACGCTTGTTTTTCGATTCAATTCGTTTTTTTTTTTTTTTTTTTTTTTTGTTTTTTGCGTGTCCCGGTTCGTCTGCATTCTTGCATTTGTAATTGTGAGCGATGCGGAAAGAGCACGTGTTTGTTTATGTTTCGAGGCGTCGTAAATATAACGAGGAGATGTTTGATTTTGTATTTTGGCTGCGCACGTTTCGGTATTTATAGAGCCAAAATAGCGCCTCTCGAGTCTTTATCATCTCACATCTTTTTTTGTTTTATTGTATTCGAAATATTTCAAATTTTATAATTAGCGTTCGATTTATAGCCGCTCGTCGTCGCTACATCCCCACTTTCGAGAGAAAAAAAGAAACCCTCACACAACATCCGTATTCTTCCTCGCTCCGAACGCACTTCCCCCTCAACAAAAACTCTCTCTCTCTCTCTCTCTCTCTCTCTCTCTCTCTCTCTCTCTCTCTCTCTCTCTCTCTCTCTCTCTCTCTCTCTCTCTCTCTCTCTCTCTCTCTCTCTCTCTCTCTCTCTCTCTCTCTCTCTCTCTCTCTCTCTCTCTCTCTCTCTCTCTCTCTCTCTCTCTTTCTCCACGCCCGATTTCATTTTACGCTCTTCTCCTTATACGCTCTTGCACTATTACGTCTCCCCCTTACGCTTGCGTTTACTACCTCGTTATACGCGCGGTGCGCTTACGTAACCCTCGCGTATGTATACGCATCGTCTTCGTCGCATCTGTTGCTGCTACTGCACAAAGACGCGCGCGCGCGCCCCTTCCTAGGAAATCTCATCCGACCTAAACTCTTTCTCCGAGCGCACGTATTATATATATACAGGCCAACAAATGGAAAAATGGAGTATATCGGTACACAGCGGGGTATTACAGTCGTTCTATAAATAGCGCGGATAGCTGCGACTATATATTCTTTGTGCGTGCACTGATATAAGTCGCGGTGCCGCCCGATTGATATCGCGCGGGGCGCGGACAAATTTTTCCTAAGCTCGTGATGATGGGACGCTCGCGGTTTTGTCGCATTTCTTCGGATGCAGTTGTAAAGGGAAAAATCACGCGCGAGAAAAGTATATATATAGCGAGGAGACGGTTGATTATTATTTCGCGATAACAATGTGTACCGTAGGTGTGGAAAACCGCGCGTTATATGCAAATTCGTACGGTCAAATATTTTTCATGGGCAAACATCGTGATTCCAGATAAAGAATTTAACAATCTGTCTCGCTAACTTTTTATCGAGTGCCGGCGCGCATAGACTTTATCGCGCGCAAAATCGTCTCCACTCCCCGCACTGCGGCTTTCGCGAAAAACAGGAAAGTACTTTGAAAATGATTAACGCGCCGAGAGTGTCAAACGAAAGCCACTCTCTCTCTCTTTCTCAAATTAAACGCTCGCATCAGTTGCTCGCAAACAACTCCAATTTTTCTCTATATATACACACATGCCGCGTCATGCTCTCACTGCACTCGCTGTCCAAAGACCCCCGTGATATTTCCGCAAAAAAAACAGCCGAAGCTAGCCCCACGCACGGCTCTTATCACGAGAAAAAAAAGATTCGCGATGACGATGCGCGACGGCGACTGTAAGTACCGAGCTCTCCCTCTCTCTCGATAACGGATATACTTAATACGCGCAGCTATCGGTCGCGGGATCGCGAATATGCGCTCTCGGAGACTTTGTCCGGGCCGATAAGCCCGGCGATTGCCCGGCCCGATATATATACACAGTCACGCACTGCTCGTGCAATAATAACACAGCGAGTGTATATTCGCGGAAAGAGGAAGAGTTAGGTTTCATATGTATACGAGCGTGCGATGCTCTCTCAGACTTCCCGGGGGGTATGGCACTCTCGAGCGGCGTTATCGGCTGGCTTTATCGCTGCCGAAGAGCAAGGATGTTGTATAGACGCAGAAGTACACGCACGCTGTGTGTCGCTCGGGCATACCAGCTAATTGCTCGAATAATTTGTATAATATAGGAGGAGACACGGCGCAGCGTTATCTCGCGCTCGGCTGTAACTCGTTTTCGTCATTTCTCCGGGATTGCGCGAGCAATCGCGCGTGGGAACTTTTATTTCGCGGAGTGAGGGAAGTTGATGGATCGAGGTAGGGGGCGGCTGCTGGCTGTGTCTATAGGACGTTTCCATGCGGTCGGGATGATCGAGTGTGGCCGATTATTCGTGCCTCTCAATTTTCACTGTCTAAGCAGGGGGCATCTGCATATCGATATACGCTTGCGATTCTTCTCGAACGCGCTTTTTCGTTCTAGAAACTCACTTTCGAAGAGACGACAATTTTTTATACTTTCGACGTGATTTCTCAATTTTTCAGATCGATTGAGGGATATAGAACTTGCGCACTCATTGCTCGGTCCGACGAAATACACACAACACTCATCACCCGTATAAGATTACACGCGGCTGCACTTCAGAGTGGTAATGCGGTGGTCCGTCGCAGACGATTATATTATTACACACACACGTAAATACATATAATCTTGCGGCACGGCGAGCGAGCGAGCGAATTCGTCGAAATACAATGCAGTAATACAACTTTCCCGCCGATAAGCAGCTCGCTCTCGTCACTTATCACTGCTGCATGAAAAAATAATTTATCACGGGGAAAAAAAAACATAATCAACCGCAGTGAGTCTCGCGCTACCCTACCAGTATACACACGCTTGCCTTTAACCCTAAAACCACCAACGTGAAATTCCAGCTCACCTCCCACGAAATAAAAAAAAAACAATTCCATCTTCGCGTCAATTATTACACACGCCTATACACATCCCGTGCTGCTGCAACGAGCTCGATGGAAAAATCCACGACCGGCTACGTGAATCCTCCGCTCCGTATACTTATATAGACGGCCCGTATGGCTTGGCGCGGCGACGCGCCGCCCGGCTTATCTTGCCCCCTCCTCTTATCTCTCTCTCTCTCTCTCTCCTATGCATACGTCTGCCTTCTCTTCCCCCCACGCTCGAGAGAGTTGATAGCATGCGCGGGCGCGCAGGCGCTGTTTATAAAAGGAACCGCGCCGCCGCGGGACCAGTCAGTTTGACGTTGCTGGCCTTCCAGTATACTAGCACCTCCCCTCTCTCTCTCTCTCGTTGCTACTCTCCTCCTCGCCCTTCTCTCTCACCCTCTCGTTTTATCTAACTCTCGACGACGACGACGGCGGCTGTGCGGAGGAAGACGAACCGAAGCGAAGCGAGCGACCGAAGCGAGATCGAAAATGGAGACGGCGTACTCCTAGCAGTAGCTCACACGGTGCACTCGTGTCTCGCAGTGTCTGCGGCATAACGAAGGGATATAGCAGAGAGAAAGAGAGAGAGAGAGAATTTGGCGTTGTCGAGTTCAGCATTGAAGAAAGCGATTTGAGAACAAAAATAAGTTTCAACGAGAACGATCGGATAACACAATAACCGCAGTTTAGCTTGTGCGCGCGTGCCGCGACAACCCGACAATTACGCCCAGGCGCGCATTAGTAACGAGTGTGGCTCCCCTTTTCCCCGCGAGTGTCTATAACCGGCCCAGTTATGTTTTCGATCGAGTACAGCAAGCAATTCCTGAGCTACCGCATACTCAAGTCCAACCGGTTCAAGTACATCTGACGATACGGACTCGGACCAAGTGTTGTTTGTTAACATAAACAGGCCATTAAGGCCCAACAGATCAGTGCGCGCGCGCCAAGAGCGGAGCTCAGGAATAAAAATATTACCCTTACACTTTATTCCCCACCACTGACCCCGTATATCTCGCTCCCACTCGTAACCCCCTCACCGGGAGAGACCTGGAACGTCTCTCTCTCCCTATCTTCCCCGCGTACACCACCATCGGTACCATATACCACCATCGGCGAGAAAATCTGCATTATATCACCTCGTGTAAGAACGCACGAAAGGGAGCAACGCATACACACGTATAATAAAAAAAATACACACACACACACACACACGCCGAGAGAGTAAAGTGTAAAGAAACGCCATCGTCATGATAGTTTACGTGCCCGGCAGAATGCCATCGAGCAGCGGAGCCTGCTACGCCGCGCGCTACGGGTCCTACCACCAGCCGGACTACTACGGGCAGCAGCTGCTGCTCGTCGACCCGGTGACCGGCCGTCATCATCATCATCATCAGACCAACGGAGGTGGATATCCATTGCCGGTGTTAGGGCCGCCCTCGCCGCCGGCCTCGCCGCCGAGCCCTGGCCTCCTGCACCATCATCAGCAGCAGCAGCTGCTGAGCAACAACGTCGCCGCAGCCACAACCACGACCTTGGGCGGCAGCAATACCTGGCCGCGCGTCATGCCCCAGGACGAGGAGATGATGGTGACCAACATCGTCGGACAGCACCACGCCGTTGTCGGGGTGCAGGGTATGGTCGTCAATGGACCGCCGAGCCCGGCCCACAGTGACTCCGACGCCTCCAACTCGAGTCTCGAGCTGGGGAGCGGCAGGAGGGGAGAACATACGCAGCAGAGGTGCAGGTGAGGATCGATTTTATTTGATTTCTTTTGTGGATTGGGAGAGATGAGATAACACGTGTACATTTGCATAATGAGTAGAATCGATTAGATTGATTTAATGGGGTGGCGAGAGTAATGCAAATATTAAGCAGGTGACGGCGCGTCGGGAGGAAAAATTGTTTGCTCGCCGTGACTAATATGTCGGGACGAGAGAGCAAATATTGGCTACCTGCAATAATCGGGCAATCTTTCTTCTTCTTTGTTTTTTTTTTTTTTTTTTTTAACGATAAGCTGGAATCCGGAAAAAAGCGGCTAATCCGCGCTCGTTTTGTTTATACTGCGTATCTAATAATAATCAAGTCAAGTCTCTGTTTATTTACACTGTCTGCACTGTTGTAACCTGAGCACTTATTACTTCCTGCAATAACAAGTATAGTCAGCGAATAGAGCAGCATCCGTAATCCACAAAATTTCTATATTCCATCACAAAATTCTAGATACAAATGTGAATCACACGCGCGCTCGCTTTTCAGAAAATTACATAACTTGTTGTCCCCTTTACGCACACTGTTATTGTTTATAAATCCCGGCGCGACTCTCCTGCCAAGACAGCGTCATGCGAAAAAGACACATTCACACGCGCATCTGCATAAGTACACGCGGCTTAATCTCACTGCGATTCTCGCACAGAAAAGACGCGAGAGAGAATGAGAGATATCGCTTCTCGGAATACTGCACCATTTCCTCGACTGATTATTCCCGAACGCTCGCGTTCTCTCTCTCTCTCCTTCCAATATTTAACGTTTACTCACGCATTTCCCACGTGAAGATAAACGCGAAACGCACTATAATACTTCGCGTTCGTCAATATAATTGCGCGATCGCGTTTACGTACACACCCATTATAAATTATAACGTCGTTGCATAATTAAGTACGAGCACATCTATATATACAAGAGTAATCGACGCGCAGGCTGCTGCTGCGACACGCGCGCTCGCCTTATCGCCCATATAAAACGATTCTGGGTCATTAGCTCCGAAATGCGCCGCCGAGTGTATCGTATACACACATACACATACATGGAAAAGAAAAAAGAACTGAGTCAAACTCCACACACGGAGATAACAGCGTGTATATAAGGCTCCTCAAACACCGCCGGCAAATCCGCGACGCGTCGGTAATCCTTGATGTGCACGCGTGCGCAGCGGCGTAAAATGTGTTTGCACCTTATCGCGATAATCCCGCGCGGCGCGACTAAAAATATGTACGATTCACGCCAGCGCGCGGGTATATTAAAAATTCGTTCGAAAATACGCATGCATACACAGACAGAAATGTGTTACCGAGTTTATTTTCATCGTTCGAGAATCTTCAAGTGCCACGGACAAAAATTGGAGTCGGAGAGACAGAAAAAAAAAATTCCGCGGTGTCCCGGGTTCGTCACGTGTCCTCCTATATGTAGATACAACACATCCTCGACAGCAGCAGCGTTCATAGGTCAAAAGCTTGCGGCGCCGATTCACACTACGCAGTAGTAAGCGCCACATACACACATACAAATGTAATGAGAATCCGGTACCATCCGGTTTTCTGCGCGTTTCGACCGAGCGCGCGCGAAATTCTTTCGCACCTCTCGAGCCACACGTTAGGTCGTTCTCTCTTTGAGAGGCTTATCTCGAGTCTGCGTGTGGCCGCCGCGTTCGGCAACCCACAAAACGTCCAAAAATATATACACACATAATCGCGCAGATATTTATACATACATACATACTCGGGAGCCCAGTAAACAACGTCGAAACCCGCCGATGACGGAGCGATAAGCGCGTATACATACATAAAATCAACGAGGGAGTGAGATAGAAAAAAACAAGTCGAAGGTCCGCGTAACAGGCGGCGGCGGCGGCGGCGGCGGCGGCGCTTCTTCGTCGTCGTCAGAGACGTGACACGCGGCGGTCACGTGCGCAGCCGCGTCTGTCTCCGTGTCTGCGGCGCGCGATTGCAGCGATATACATATATACATATACGTAAGGAGTTGAACTCTCCTCGCCGCGAGAAATATTTCACGTTATCTTATCGCGGCGGTGGCGGGCCAAGCGCGTATGCACATTGTCTCGACGACAATTTTCTCTGCGCGCTGCTTGAGAGCGACGCGCGGTAACGCGGATATGTATATCTTACACGCGTGCAGCTTGTGCGTGCGCTGTACTAATCTCGAGCCTGGAGGCAAGCTGCGACGACTCTTTATGCGAGCCGCACGTGCGTGCGCATGGATGTGTATATACCTAAGAACAAGGAAGAGAGACGCTGATAGCGCACGACTCCAATATGAGTTTGCTGAGACGGTGGATTTAAAAACGTGCTCGGTCGTTTATGCGTGGCGGTAGTAGGATTTTTAATTTACAGCGTGACAAAATGGTAGAAAAGGAAATTGTTGACCCGGATTTAGTGCCATATATTGAATCTTGATGTGTTGACTCCGGATAAGATTACCTCGAGTCCGAAACATTATTCAAAAGCTACACGCGCAGACACGACTAAAGACGCATTTATTCAAATCCGTAGCGCCGCTCGCTCAATCAACCGCGCCTTTATGAATTCAACCTCAGCTCGGTATATACACACGCGCTGACATGTTTTTTTTTTCCTCGATGACGCAAATTCTCCCGCATTCGCGCAACGACGACGACGACTCCGCACGCGGGCGTTTTCCCTCTCTCTCTCTCTCTCTCTCTCTCTCTCTCTCTCTCTCTCTCTCTCTCTCTTTCTCGAGCAGCTAGATTGGCGGCAGATTGGCGCGGAATTGGCGTCAATTATTATTATTGTCCGCGATCAGGGACCACGTGCCCGTTGACTCCAATAATCTCTCTTGGCGGTTTACGAGCGCGCCGTGGTCAATGTTAAGAGCTTAATTAGAGTATAGGGATAGCGAGATGACGTCAAGGATTATATTTTTACGAGCGGTCAATGTGTGGTTTCGCAAAGATTTCAGCGTTGTATAATTCTGGACCGTGTTTTTCGTCATGTTTCAGATGGAAGAACTGCGGCAAGTGGTTCGCGTCCCTGGATCATCTGGTCCACCATGTAACAAATCTCCACGCCAAGGCCGGCGCCAGGGGACTGTTCTACTGCGGCTGGGAGAGCTGTCAACGGGGCGAGCGCGGCTTCAACGCCAAGTAATTATCTGCATTTTCGATATGTATCAGTGATTTAATTGCCTTCGGTGCTTTTCTTGTGCCGGCTATACGCGAGTTTTATGGAAATTTTAAAACCTCAATTAACCGAAAAATTCGGTGGATAACGCGCGCGGGTCATTAGGATGGATCATTAAAATGCTTACGCAGCTCGTATAAAGTTGCGCATTACCGATATATAAAGATCGTTAAAAATTTCGGTTCGCCCCCCCCCCCCCCATCGACCGATAGCTATAATATTATTTTCGTCCCAACTAAAAATATACTTTACACACAAGCAACGAAAAGTTGCGCGACCGCAGCGAAATAAAATATCTCAGCTGAAAAGGCAACTTGTTATCCCCTGCGCGCGGTGCCGCAATAAAAGAAAAAAAAGTAGAACAACTAACGTGTCCACGTGTCGCTAAATGTGCTCTCACAGCACATACTGCGTGTGTGTGTGTGTGTGTTTGTGTGTGTGTGTGTGTTTGTGTGTGTGTGTGTGTGTGTGTGTGTGTGTGTGTGTGTGTGTGTGTGTGTGTGTGTGTGTGTCTGTGTATAAAAAATACATTCCGATAAGCCCCCTCCAACACTGACTTATTGTTTTTTTTTTCCAATTTTTCCCTGCATAGGTACAAAATGCTGGTGCACGTACGAACGCACACGAACGAGAAGCCACACCACTGCAAACAGTGCTCCAAGTCCTTCAGTCGCGCCGAGAACCTGAAGATCCACGAGCGCTCCCACACGGGCGAGCGTCCCTACGTCTGCCCGGTGCCCGGCTGCAATAAGGCTTATTCCAACTCGTCCGATCGTTTCAAGCACACGCGCACCCACGCCGTCGACAAACCCTACTGCTGCAAGATCCCCGGCTGCCCGAAGAGGTACACCGATCCCTCGTCCCTCAGGAAACACGTTAAGACGTACAGGCATTACGTGAACAACAACAACGACAAGGGCCAGGAGAAGAGCTTCGAGGAGCCCATGCAGATTGGTAACAATAACAGCGGAGTGGTCACGACGTCGGTCATGGACACGACACCGGTTAAGAGCCCGAGGTCCGACTCGGACAAGAAGGATTCCAGCCTGGAGAGTAGTAACAACACGACGAGCACCTCCGTTGGCTCTATAAGGTAATTTGGTTCGACAGATTAGTTTAATTACTTGAATAAATTTTGGATATTAAAGAACAGATCGGAGATTAATAAGATAATGTTGTTTTTACAGCAGCGACAGCTTGAAAGCGACCTCCTCCACGAGCTTCGACGACCAGCAGAAGCTCGTCGACTGGAACAGCAGCACTCAGCCCACCATGTCATCCTCCTCACCCCTATCCCTGTCCCTCTCCTTATCCTCCTCGAAAAGCAGCTACGAGCACGAGGCGCACACGACGACGGCGACGACGTCCGGCCGCTACAGCCGTGGCTCCGTCTACGACGATTACCCGCTGGCCTCTCTGAAACAACAAACCCCGACGTATCCCGTAGACATGAAGCACTGCGCGCCCGCGTCGCCACCCGACCACCTGATGGCCGCGACCCCGAGGATCGGCATGCAATCGACGCCGATCAAGAGCGAGGACAAGGCAGCCAGCGGCGTCGACTACAGAAACATCGAGTCCATCGTCAACAGCACGCCGCTGAAGAAGGAAGCCGGCTGCGACATCGTCCGCAACTCCGTGATCAAGCGAGCCGAGCCGCCGCATTTGCAATCACCACCACCACCGAGTGGCGCCTATCCGTCGACGATGCTGCAACAGGAATCGGCAACGGCTTCAGACGCGACGAGCAGCAGCGGCGAGTGCTGCTGCAAGCACAAGTGTTGCAGGCACGCTGAAAACGACAAGCTGCTGGAGAAGACCAAGATCCTGTCGGATCTCATCCTGAAATCGCCGTTCCGACATCTCCTGGCGTCCGTCGATCTGCAGTACAGCTTGCAGAACATATGGTCCGGTAGCCAGCAACAGCAGCCGCAGCAGCCTCAGGTGGCCGAGCCGACCAACACCTGCGCTCAGGATCTGAGAGCCAAGGCCGCGGAGTGTCTGCCCACGGATATGGAGCAGGACCTGCCCCTCGACTTGACCATCAACAAATGACCTAGCCCGCTCGTTGATCTTCGGTTGTTATTCTTGTTAAAGCTCGCGGCGGTCGCTGCGAGTTGCTATATTTACTATGTTTATATGGTGTAGTCACGTAAGTGCTTGCGGAGATGATGGAAAAAAGAAGAGTCTAGCTCTATGGATACCTATCTGCACTGTGCGCTGTACACGCGCGCGAGATGCTCCAAGAAGTCTCTGCACGGCTCCTTTCGTTGTTGTTTTGTTGTTCTCTTGTCTTGTTCCTTAAGTATAATCTTCTGCTTGTGTAATTTATCGATGTAACATGGGAGACATATAGGTATATACGTGTACGAGGCTGTATTTTGTTACATGGGGGAGATCTCGCGCCGCGGTGAGAGCCGCAGGTGTGGACCAAAAGAAAGATATGGCTAGACGCGCACCGACCACAGAAGCCAAATATTACAATCTAGTGTGTACTACTACCGCGCCTCTTCTCGCTGTTATTGTACTGCGAAGAGGCTGATTGATGATGATGATGATGTAGGTCCGTTATATATATATTATTTTTTTCTTTTCTTGGCAAACGAACGAGCGCTAGCTTGCTCATGGAGGTTTAACAAGGCGCATTTGCGCGTGTTTGTACATACATACGCTGGCTCGAAAGAAAGACGATGTCGTCGAGAGAAAAGAAAAGGAGTAAGAGAGACAGAGAGAGGAAGGAGAGAGAGAGAGAGAGAGAGAGAGAGAGAGAGAGAGAGAGAGAGAGAGAGAGAGAGAGAGAGAGAGAGAGAGAGAGAGAGAGAGAGAGAGAGAGAGAGAGAGAGAGAGAGAGAGAGAGAGAGAGAGAGAGAGAGAGAGAGAGAGAGAGAGAGAGAGAGAGAGAGAGAGAGAGAGAGAAGGGAGATCGTAACTCTTGCATAGAAGGTACACTTCCAACGACGCTAAACGGAATGAATGAAGGAAAAAAAGAAATACTCGTTGATTTTGATGTATGCAGTGTAACCGAGACGAAACAAACTAAAAAAAAATTGTTATATATATTATATCACAGGTCGCTACTAGCAAATCGAAGGAAATGCTTTGATTTGGTAGTCGCTGCACCTCGACAGTGCCTTAATAGTGCCTTCCGTGCTGGAATTGTTATTATTCTTCGAAGAGGAAGTGAAAATCCATAATTTTTGTACTAAAAAAGAAAAGAAAGTAGATGAAAAATCGGGAGCACGACACTTAGACGAACGCCGACTGACATTTGTCTGAGTGCCGCGCTTCGTATGCGCGCGTGGGGGCGAGAGTATGTATATAGATATATCTGTATATGAAAATATTCGATAAACAAAATAGCCATTGTAAAGTGGAATTTTAAAAAAGTGCCTTATTAAATGTGTCAGGAAACTAAAAAGCTATGTCAATTTGTTCAATAAAAGAAAGCCTTATTTATACATATAGTGTTTATGTATTAAAAAAAAATTATTATTCTTTCCAATCTCCTTTTCCTCCTTATTATTACAAATATCCTTAAAAGAAAATCATATAACAGCTTATTCAACAAAATTAATGCTAACGGAAAAATTACATCAAAACTTTTATACAAATCTTAGTTCTGCATAACTTTTGTAATAGATCTTACGGCATTTAAAGTAAAAAAATAAATTAATTTATCTAGTTCATGAGGTAGGGCCGTGACTTGATACAAGTTCCGACATTCCATCTTTAATTATTTTCAGACTTTCCAAATCTGCATTAACTGTGCCAATTAGCTGACCCATTCCTTGTTGCTCCATATTAAGATACTAAAAGAATAATCAAATTAATGTACGAAAAATGTAATTAAAAAAAACATTGACAATTTATAGTATCATCTTACCGTTTTGATGTCGTCTTGAGCTATAGGGTCCATAGTATACCTTTCTTGATTTTGCGTGTCCGTATGTCTTCTCATTCTTAACTGTGATAACATTTCGCTTATTCTACCTTTGAATTGTGTTGGGGCACTGATTTGTGAATGCATTGTCTCAAATCTATTGGTTAATGCTTCCTCTTCCGGTTGCAATGAAAAACCAATTTTCCTCGTGATTTCTTGACGTACCAAAACCTGAAATTAAAACGTTTCAAATTATCTTTAGCAAAATATTATATCAAATAATACAATTTTTATAACACTTATATTTAATTTCTTTCAGCTATTTCAATAGTATTTACCAATCATTCATTATAAATATAAAAAATGAATTACCTGAAGCACTCTATGCTGCAGTTCTAAAAGTGTTCTTCTGTGTTCTTTTAATCTTGCTTGTGTTCCTGTATGTTGTCTTTGTAAACCTTGTATACTTTCTGCTGCCATATCGAGGTAAGCTCGGTGCCTTGACGTTTCTTCCTCTTGACATTTTAATCTGTGTTTAACTTGCTGAAAACCAATCATTGGCACTGGAATATAAAGTTCTGGATTTGGATTGTCAAGTTGAGCTTGTTTCCATAACCGTGGGTCAATAGAACAAGGTGGATTTTCCATATATTCTTTGAGCTGTGCAGGATCCAATTTGACGCAAGGGTATAAATTCTCTGCTCCCATTTGCGTTAGTTGCTGCTTTTGCATATTTTGCGTGAAATAGGCATATAATTCATTAGCAGGTATTTTTCTAAGAGACCCCGTAACACCTTTTTCCGTAACAAATATTGTAACTTGGCCTTTTAGTTCTCCTAATGATTTTACATTATCTATAGTTACAGTGAGATTAAGCTTGTTGCCCAAAATTTGACCTAAGGAAGCTATGATTTGTTGCTTTCCATCTTTCAATTCTTGTTCCTTTTTTGCAAAACAAAGTACAAGTAAACCGTCATTATTATCTGCATCTGGCATACGACTGTATCCTATAGCTTTAAATCTACATAATGGATTTTCTTGATTTAATTCTATTGGTGGTGCATTTGCAGAATAATAAGCTTTTCCTGTTCCCCACAATGCTTGAATTAAATTCCACCTAGCAATTGTGTTATCTCTTTCATCATTAAACAGTTGACAATTGAAAACTGCATTGTACAGAGCTTCAGATATTGTATTTGGATTTTGCTGGTATTGTTGTTGTTGCTGCTGCTGTAATTGTTGTTGTGGTTGTGCTAAACTTGCACCAAATGTAGAGCCAAAAGTATTTCCTAAAAGTTCATATAAAAATTTAAGTAATTTGCAATAATGTGTGACATGTGTTGGGTATACTTATATACATAAAAGAATTGATAAAAGCAATTTACCACCAAATCCTCCGAAACCAGTATTAGCAGTAGTTGCTGCAGGCTTAGCTCCAAATCCTCCAAAACTTGTACCAAATGTTGAAGGCTGAGCAGTATTTGCTGTGCCAAAACCTCCAAATAGAGATGGAGCAGAGGTGGTTGCAGGAGCTGTCGAACCAAATCCTCCAAAAGTTCCAAAACCTGTATTTCCACCAATTGTACTGTTTGTAGGTGCTGCTGAACCTAAACCAAATGCTGATGTTGAAGCGGGTGTTGCACCAAATCCTCCTGTACTTGCTCCAAATCCAAAATTGGTTGTTCCGGGTGCACTGAATGTACTGGTAAAATTTCCACCGCTAGTTCCAAATCCACTTGCTTGTGGCTGTTGTTGCTGCTGTGGTTGCTGCTGGGTAGCAGCTGGTGTACCAAATAAGGATGAGGTTGAAGTGGCTGGTGTGCTAAAACCAAATGTTCCTGTTCCAGTCCCGAATCCAGCTGAATGACAAAGATATTTTTTTAATTAATAAGATGAAAATAAGGATGATAAAATACAAGAATTCTATTATTAATGAAATTCATATTATATTTATTTATAATATATAAGTTTTCAATTTACTTTATATTTACTCTAAATTTATTACGTTCAATTTTTAAATGATTAGAAAAAAACTAGAACATCAAATATATAGTTTACATATGCAGCTTCACATGGCAGTTCAAAATAAACAAACCTATAAATAAATATTGTTGATAGTTTTGCATGAAGTTGTTAGAAGTGGAATTATTAATTTTCACTCAGCCTTATTAATTCTTTACAATGGTGAGAAAAATAATTAAAATATCAATTGTAACTTTTAATTATAATTACACTAAATTTTTAATATACTAAAACAACATTTTTTAAACAGGATAATATACCAGATTTAGGACCCATGTCTGATAAAATTTCAAATCAGCATTCTATGGATGCTGCTATTCATGATATTTCAACAAGCAAAAAATCCAATATCGAAGTTTATGAAATTGACATTCAAGTAACATCTCTACCTGATGAATTAATAAATAAAACATCAAAATTTTTGCCTCTAACCCATTCAGCGATTATCATCATAGCTGTTTCCATTATTCTTGCTCTTCTCTTGCTCTGTTGCATTACGCTACTTTTAATGAAACGATGGAAGAAGAAATACTACAATTGCCTACAAAAGGGTGATGGCTGTGATCCCAATTGTGCTGGATCACGCAGACCTTTACTAAGAAGAGACAAATCAGCTGATTCGTTAAGTAGAACAAGCAACAGTACAAGAGATTGAACAAGTAAATAAAATTATCTAATGAATAGTTATAAGCATTAAGTCAACAAACACTCACCATCATATTTTTAAATTTAATATTAAGATATATCTCTAATCTTAATAAAATGTACACCTAAACAACAGCCTAAATAGCATTTCATTTATAACCATCACATTGCTCAACAAACGTCATTAAACAAATATCCCATAACCTATAAGCACTGCTGAACGTTACCTGGCTTTATCGGGGTTGCCGCGGCGGCAGTAGCTGTGCCGAAGGAGAATGCCGAGTTGGCCGGGGTGGTCGAGGCAAATCCACCGAAGGACATATTTACAATTAACTTGAGTTTGGTAAACAACAGAAAACTTTTCCCGCCACGGCCGTGCGCAGGCCTGATCACTGCAATCTCTGCAACTGCAATACACACGCTGCTTTGAAGGTTTCAAGTTCAAACTTGCTGGTGTAGAATATGGTATCATCGTCCGCAATATCGACTGCGGTATGCCGGTATACGCGCAGCTGCACGCAGTGTAAGTAGTTCTTTCAGTATGATAAAGATGGCAATAGTGATCTAATAAACCGATTTAGATAAATGTGTATATGCGTCATGGCGATGTACTAAAAGTAAAAGCCAATAAAAAATTACTATTCATTCATTTAGATAAATGTTTTCATATTTTTCAATGTTTATTCAAGTATGAGAGGTGTTTAATGTTATACACGCAGGTAAAATTATTGTTTAACATTAGTCTGGCCTAATTTAAGACGGCAAGAATCTTGTAACTACTTGTTGATGTGAGTTTTCACATTTTCTTACCTTTTCATAGAAACTTTCAATCATTTTCTTCCTAATTATTTATTATCGCTTTTAAAACTATTGAAAGTTTCAAAAACAACACTGAATATGAAAAAAAAACATTGAATTCAATAAAGTCAAAAAAATTATGTAAAAATAAGTAGATCTCTACTTATCAATATTTTCTTCTATTAAATTATAAAGACATTCTGTAATAACAAATAATAAAAGAACCTGCCAGTATTTCAAATTAAATGTGCAGAATATATTTTGAGACTGCCATTAACAATGTTTCACAATAGTAAGTAACATATAACGAGAAGTATTTCATGTATTTAAACCTTGGAGTACTTGGGAATTCAAATAAAGTGCAACAATTTTCACTTTATTGATACTATAATTTATTTATTGTATTATAATTAAAACACGAGGCGAAGATCGTTAATATTGGTATAGCAGTCTACGAGCTTCCTGTTAAAGTAAAGCAACGTGGTACATGATATACTATATATAATCGGGCGAACTTTTTACATACTTATAAATAAGAATGATCTTCGACTTCTGGTAAAATACAATGCAGTTTCCATCATTTTTTTAAAATATAATTTTACAATTACAATCATTTCCGTCGCTTGAAAAATCAAGCGAATTCATTATACTTTTATACACTTTTTTTATAGGATTATAATATTTATCCGGCTCTGTCTTAACGATCCAAATAAATCTCGTGGTGTATTGTACATACATATTACATTATACTCGCGCGCCCGCTCGTGCGCGCGCTGATTCTGTGTGCTTTTACATGTATATATATATACGTATAAATATTTACACATTCTACGTTAATATCAGCAATCCACGTGAATGTGTTGTTATGCAAGGAGATCGCTCAGATGACTGTTAAACAGCCCGCAGGAACATAAAATTCATATACTAATAAAATTTACTCGTAAATTTCTTTTTTAAAATACATTAACTAGATCGCGGATTCTTAAATCTTAGGTAATTTTATTTTTGCACAAAACGGCGCCTCCTCGTTCTATCCACAGTCTCAATATATATAGGTTTTTTGTTTTTTTTTTTTAATTCTTTTTCTTAAAGATAAAGAGAGACAAACATTTTTTTGTTATATACTTTTATCATGTTTTGAAAGTTACCTGTGCAGATTGTCGGTAGTTACTCGATAGTTTAAGCTCTAGCTTTTGGAAAAAGCTATAAATGTAAGGTAGTTGTCGTTTTATATACTTGTTAGTTCGAAGGTCATCGTTTATTTTTAAAAACTAGAGTAATTTGGCATCTTTTCTTTTCTCAACAGTGTTTTTGCACCATATATGCAATGAACAATTGCAGCATAACGTAGATATATTGGCAACATTAGTTTTTTTCCCCTTATCGATACGGAAATCAAATGATTACGATAATTTTGAAGTTGAATGCCCAAGCCGTGAAATGTACGGCAGAATTCTCAGAATTATTCTTAGACGAAGTAAATATTTAACGCTGATAAAGCATTATGCGCGTAATGCGATTTAAACTTACAAACAATACGGGAATCGTCAAGCGAGAGTTGTTCCTTACGACAACCACCTTTATCAATTTCTTTGCTCTCGGCGAATCGCACATTATATACTTCGCTCACTGTCAAGTACAGCAGGAGTCTCAACATAGATCTTTATCGTCGTCTAGAATGATAGTTTGATACAAAAATCAGGCGCTTCTTTATATGTATATTAGCAGCGACGTGTGTCTGATATGCTGTATGTATATGTATAATAATGCACGTACGAAACAGAAAAAAAAATCGCACAATCAAAGAACAGCTACTTTTCGCGCTTCATCTGACAAAGCAAGTATACAATACATATAAGTATATATTGACTTCAGAGCTACGTGTTTTTTTTCTTCGAAGAATCAACGAAAACCAGATTCAAGCAAGGCACCGCGCGTTCGGCGGGGAACGCGAAACGAATGTTATATATTTGTACGTGAGTCAGTGTACTTCTGCTTTTTATTCACCGAAGTCTTATGCACGTTCGAAGTTTGCAAAATATATATGTATATGCAAATGCTAGTGCTTAGGCTGAACACGCTAAGTCCGTACTAAAAAGCTTGCAGACGTCTATATTCATTCTTGTTTTCTTAGTTAGTTTTTCTTCTTTGCTAAAGCGGAATAATTTTGTGTGAATATATTTATAATATATATCTATCGAAAAAAGGGGAAAATAGTTCTTTTTTTGGTTTTTACTAAGCTTACGTATCCTCTCGTCAGTTTAAGGCTTTCTCGTGGCTTTGAATAAATACATCGTATACATAGGTAAAATCGACGCGCAGCATCTTTCAGAATCGTTTAGTATCAATTGACCAAAGGGATCCTTTTTTTGTTTCTTAACAAGAGGAAGATATTATCTCATCGACCAGACGAAGGCGACGACGACTGCCTCTGTACAAATTTAATCGACGTGCGAAGTTTTCTGATGCACTAAAGCGATACAATTTGAAAAGAAACATGTTTTTTCCCCGTGTATGTCTGTACCATAATAACATGTATACGTCATTATAATACCGGGCCTCGCGCATAGAACAACTTGAAAAACGTAACGTCCATTATTATTATTATAATATATCCGATGCTCGCTCGCAGCAGTGACTCTGAAGAAAGCGCAGAAAAGTATATATCTCGCGTGCGTTATATATTATGTAAAAACAAACACAAACTTATCACATATTTCTCTCTCATATCATATCATATTCATATCTCTCATCATCATAATCATCATCATCGTAAATATCACAAGGACTTTTTGCATATATTACACAGATTGTTTGCCGGGGCCACTGTAAACCATTACATCCGCGTCGCCCGGCTGACTCGAAGAAGAAGAAACGCCTCTCGGTTATACATACAAGTCTATATCTATATATACACATCACGCGCGTCGTCGACGTTCATATATATGCATATATAATAATATAATGTAGAATGAGCAGCGCGGCCACGCACACAACAGCAGCACAGTTAGCGGCGGCAGCGGACAACTCATCACGATCATCAGGCGTACGACTGATCCAGCGAGATGGCTATCTTGTTGCCCTTCTCGACCCAGTTGCGCAGCCGGCCGCGCAGCTCCTCCAAACTCTTGGACTTGGCCTTGTTGATCCTTTTGTACTTGACGTCCTTAGGCTTGGTCACTGACCTGTGGTTGCTCATGACCCTGTTGTAGGTGACCTGTGTTGTTCAGCGCAGTCCGCAGCCAGCACATAGCGAGAAGAGAAAAACACACGAGATAAGGATGGTGGAATGTTAGAGAGAGAAGAGAGAGAGAGCCATTAAGGATGTGTATCGACGCGCCGTGGGGCTCCCATTGTCTTAGTCGAATGTCGTGTAACGGTTTTTCGGCAAAGGGGAGAGAGAAAGAGAAAAAAGTAGCTCGCGAATCTCTTTCCGATGGCATGTGCGTTTAGAGTAATGAGAGCTGGAGTAGTAGATTTTTTTTACCGTTCGATTGGTATATAGATTTTGATACCTATTAAGCAGATACAGAAATCAATTATAGATTGTATAGAGTCGATTGCGAATTTAGCTTAGGCGGTGTTCGTAATGGCGGGGAAGACAGTGAATAAGTGAAATGATGATTAAAACTTTGATAAAAAAAAAAAGTAGGTACGAAAATATTAACAAGTGCACAGTACCAGAGATGCCTGCAATCTTTAAAGTAAATTATAAAGATTCGAACGCGAGTGTAAAAGACTTTCATCGGACCAGAAACTAGCCATTTCGACAAATTTACTTACCAATAAATGTTCATTTACGCTTGAAATTATAGTTACATCCGAATTACGTCAATGAAAGTTCCATATAATCAAGATAACTTTTATCAGCACGCAACCCAGTGTTCGAATAATAGGCAAGCAGCGCACCCCAAAAAGATGCACAAAAACACGAGTTGACCGACCACGGAAAGACACCAAAATGAATCCTTTTGAGATCGATGTGTCATGTTGCGAACAAAAAATCCTAATGGCATTTTTTTGTCCCAATGGTCAGTAATTTGTTATCCACAAAAAAATTGTAAAATTATAAAAAATTTTAGGTAAATTGGGCAAAATAAAAATTTTTTTACTCAAAAGACACTTTTCGAAAAACGCTTCGTTTCCGAGTTACGAACGATTTAAAGTAAAAAATGATCGTACACAGAAATAGCTCGTTTTAGTACTTTATTTATTAGATTAACGATCGACGCAAAATTTAAAAAGATAGTTATAATCTATAACAATAGAACAGACAAAATCTACACATCACGTCACTTCTTTGCCCAGTGCCTTGCCATTTAAAAGTTCACTCGGCTTACGTATGATCCTCTCCATAACCGTTGCCGCCGCCTACGCAGCAATTATAACTGCTAAGCTCGAGTCATTACGAGAGCCAATCCCTGCGGTGTCGGTAACAAGAATCCAAACTGGACATTTCACATGTACATTTAGCACATGAGTCTATTACGAAGAACTCAAGGTTGGGTGCTCTTTGGAGCAACCTATCACGCTCTTCTCATGGCATTTCATTTTCATCTGCTATTATAACGAGCTTTCTAAGATAAGTCATGTCTATGAGCAGCACAAAGAAATTGTGGTCATATGCGTGCTCCGAGTGAATGGCCAAGAAGAGATGCTTAAGTTTCCGAAAATTGTTAGCAATATCAGCTACGAACTCGGTCTCTTGCCATTCCATTTCAACTTTTAGGTCTAGAGATTGCAGATTCTTCAGCTTGTCTAAGTGCTGGAGGTTGGGTGTGGAGCATTGAACAGTACCTTTGCCCAACGAGCGACACGGCAAGTTTATCGGCAACCTTGGTGGTGAGTTCGAAATCGCAATAGTACTCCATCTGCAGAGGAACTCCAGCTGACCAGGGTCGAGATGTTTGAAGTCGCCGGCCTTCAATCAGAAAGCGTTAAACATCGCTAGCCGACGTAAGTAGTCTTTTATTGCTGCGGAACAGTACGTCCAAGTCGTGGCCTTTCTTTTTCGCAACGAGGGAGCTAAAGCTCAACGCCTCGAGGTTGCTGCAAGCCAACCAGTCATCGTCATTCAGCTTTAAGATACCTGTGTTCAATCGCTTCAGCTTATGGCAGAGTTTGGCGATCCACTTATTTGTTCCCAGTGTAAATCTCTGGTAAAAGTTCAAATTCCGCTTAAAGGTGATCTCCTCGAGGTAGGGGCCTGATCCTTGGAGAATCTTCTCCAGTATATTTTCCTTCTCGGTAGTGTCGTTATCCGAAGGCAGAAAGTCACGCGATGTAGGGCAGCTTGTTGAATATGATACCTGGACTGTCGTCATCCAGATCGTTGATTGTTAAACTACCTTATAACTTTCTCTTTCACCGAAACGAAGAGCATTAGCGTCGTATAGTATTGCTGACGCTCGCTGCTACATCAGAATATTTTGGGGTTCAGTGCAGTTCCTTTACTACTCTAAGACTCGGAGGAGGACTGGTCATTCTCAGTTTGTACTTCGGGCTAAATCGTTGGCGCCAAAGTTTTGACTCTCCGCACTTTCTGTTCAAATTTTAAACGTAAAGATTAAGAAATACTCATCATGGAAGCCGACAAATGCATTTCCACATCGAGCGCCGATACAGCTAAAAATCCGTTGACCATCAACGACCTGGATGACGACCGTCTAGGTATGATATTCAACAAGCTGCCCTACATCGGGAAGACGCGCATTCGAAAACGTCTACCAACATTGGTATGCCATCAGCGAAGCTAACTGGTGCACTTATTTCAAGCGTTTGACAATCGGCGAGGACACGGGTGACTTTCTACTTTCGTATGACAACACCCCCGAGAAGGAAAATATACTGGAGAAGATTCTGCAACGATCAGGCTCCTACCTCGAGGAGATCACCTTTCACCGGAATTTGAGCTTTTGCCAGAGATTTACAATGGGAACAATTAAGTAGATCGCCGAACTCTGCCCTAACCTGCAGCGATTGAACTCAGGTAACTTAATACGGAATGCCGATGACTGGTTGACTTGCAGCAACCTCGAGGCGTTGAGCTTTAACTCCTTAATTCAATAGAAAGGCGACGACTTGGGCTTACTGTAACGCAGCAAGAAACGACTGCGCCGACTAGAAATGTTTAACCCTGGTCAGCTGCAGTTGCTGCAGATAGAGCGCTGTCCAAAGTTCGTACTCACCGCCGAAGTTGTAGATAAACTTGCCACGACACTCGTCGAGCTAAGGTACAGCCCTGTTTGGTACTCCCCCCAACCCCCAGCCCTTACGCAAGCTGAAGAATTTGCGATCTCTAGACCTAAAATTTAAACTGAAATGACTCGAGATAGAGTTCATAGCCGATATTGCTAAAAATTGTCGGAAATTTAAGCGTCTTGTCCATTTCCACGAAGCATGCATATGACCAAAATGTATTTGCGCCGCTCTTTGACCTGCCTCATCTGAGAAGGCTCGTTATAATAGTAAACGAAAATTAAATGCCATGTAAAGAGCGTAATAGGTTACCCCAAAGAGCACCTTGAGTTCTTTGTAATAGTCACATATGCTAAATGTAGATACGGACCGTCGAGTTTGAATTCCTGTTACCGACATCGCAGAGGTTGGTTCTCTTGACTCGAGCTTAGCAGTTATAATAATTGCTGCGTAGGCTGAGGGAACGGTGATTGAGAGGATCGTACGTAAGTCGAGTGAAGTTATATAAATGGCAAGGCCCTGGGCAAAGGAGTGACGTTATGTGTAAATTTTGATCTGTTCTATTGTTATAAATTATATTTATCTTTTTTAATTTTGTATCGATCGAAAATCTAATAAATAAATTACTAAAACAATCTATTTCTGTGTTCGGTCATTTTTTACTTTAAATCGTTCGTAACTCGGAAACGAAGCGTTTTTCGAAAAAATGGCAAGGGTTAAAAGTGTTTATTTTTACACAATTTACCTAAAAATGGTTAAAGGATCGATTTGTAAAAATTTTATAATTTTACAAGTTTCTTGTTAATAACAAATTACTGACTATCGGGGTGAAAAATGTCGTTAGGGTTTTTTGTTCGCAACAACATGACACATCGATCCCAATTGGTTTAATCCTGGCGTCGTTCCGTGGTCGGCCAACTTGTTTTATTGTGTATTTTTTGGGGGGTACGCCGCTTGCCTATAACACTACCGCCATCCCTTAAAAAAAACACGACCTCCAACGAACCTGTGCCTGCTGACTCTCATCCCTGGTCCTCTGCAGGCTCGGCGTCGTCTGCGCGGCGTTCATCGCCCCAACATCCGTCGTCCTGTCTTGTCCGGCATCCTCGTGCTGCGCCAGCCTCTCGAAGCTCCCGTAGAGATCTCTCAGCCTGGGTTTACCCCCGCTGCCACCGCTCGACGTCGCCTGCTGCTGTCTGCATCTGCCCTCGTCGCTGTTATCCTCCTCGTCGGCTGCGTCGGCTGGATCGTTGTCGGACCTTGTGATTGGCTCACCGTCGGCATCCTCCTCGACCGAGTAGACCGTCTCGAGGACCTCGGGCCTGCGCAGCAGACCGTTGCAACGACGCTGCGCCGAGCAGTACTTGTTCGAGGGCTCGACGGCGTCCGATACCGAGCGTATCACCGTCACGTCCGTGATGTTCGAGCGGAATCTAGGAAAGAAGACAGAGGGCAAATGTATGTGAACGAATTTTGTGATAGATTGTTGGACAATGGTAAAAACTTTTTTTAGATGTGAGAGAGGAAAGACGATATAAATGAGATTTAGTATATAGCTGGTAGCAGTCACAATACGATTCCGTAGATTCTATAATTTTCGGAATCCGCTTCACAAATATACCCACTAAAGAGTAGATATTTTTAGTCAAACTTGCAGATGTAAAAACAGACCATTAGGTTAATGATTAGAGTATTTAAAATGCACAAACCGTACAATAAATTGAACGTTTTTAATATAAATTGAAGTATAACTCATAATTTAAACAAATTTTTTCTTATTTTAATTGACTGTTGATATTAGAATAAAAAGCATCTACTGGTGAGTAGCTCTTCAAAGAAAATTTCCAGTTAATATGACGATTTCATCAAATTCATATAGAATTTAATAGTATCTATGAACTAAATTTTCTTAACCGAAAACTTTTCTGATTTAACGTCTGATGAGTTGAAAAAGTTTTGAAAAGTTTTAAATAAAAATTTTTGCGAAAAGTGATAACGTCTACCGCGAAAAAATGCTTAAATTTTATATGAATTAAACTAAAAATAAATCAAGGGTGGCACAATTGAAAATAGCATTGCGCATATGTTTCATGCTTCATTTGCGATTCGACGTTCGTCGCAGGAAGTGTTTTTTTAGGTTACCAACTACGCGGGATGTGGGATCGTTTCGCATTCCAGAGCAGGAGTGGCAATTCGTACTGATTTTGGCAAAGAGACGATAAATTATTTGTTTTCATGCGTAAAGAATACGACCATTCTTTTTATCCTAATCTTGACAAAAAATCGCGAATTTCGTCTTACTCGTATCCCGCCGCAGATAAGAACCGCGCTATTTTTAGGAAATTCTAAAGAATTGCAATTACCTGTTTCGAGGAACAATGTGTCTAATTTGAGCCGAAAAAGTTTTATTCACGCGTCATTTACAAGGATGTGAAAGTTCAAAAGGATGTGAAAGCGGCGCGAGTTCCCGAGCGCCCAGTATCTTTTTCAACCGGCACTATAAATTTTGGACCAATTAAAAATTGTATCCATATTACGTATAGAAAGTCCTTCTTTTTCGCGAGTGATTGCAAAACATATATACACACACAGATACACACATATCCAGTTTTTGCACAATATATTTTTTCGATAATAAAAGCGCCACCTTTTTCGCTCTGCGTGCTGCGGTGTACGTGCGGCGCAAAAAAAGCTCTCGCCTCTTCGCTCTCGTTACGTAAAAAGCGCGTTTCCAAAGGAAAAGTAATACACAGTAGTAGTCGATGCTTTTTTAATCAAAATACGTACGCTGGCGCATATCATCGCACTGGCGAATGAAAAAAATCAATCCTTGCGCGCAATCCATACACGGCGAGAGAAGAAATTCGCTCGAGAGCACAGTATGTATGTGTGTGTGTGTGTGTGTGTGTGTGTGTGTGTGTGTGTGTGTGTGTGTGTGTGTGTGTGTGTGTGTGTGTGTGTGTGTGTGTGTGTGTGTGTGTGTGTGCGCGTGCGCGTGTGTGTGTGTGTGTGTGTGTACTCACAGTGTGTAACAGAATCGTCGCAGAGGTGCGATATGTGCGCTATTTGTTTGGCTAACGGCATTCTTTTTATACTCATACTGCTATACGCGCCGACAGATGAAGGCGCGAGAAAGGAAATGGGAGGACGTAAAACGAGAAATGTTTACGATTTGTCGTCTGTTATACAATGTCGTTATGGCACAAGTGTGCGCGCACGTATATTTACTCGCATTTTTCTTTTTCTTCGCGCGCGAGAGGCGCGTCGCCGTCGCTCGTGCGCGGTAATTAATTGTATATTCAAGCCTGTATTATTGCTAGAGCTTTACGGCAACGGATATGCTATGAAAAAGGCCCCTCTTTAATTTTAATTGTACGCGGGTTAAGTGCGTCCTGCTATGATTTTGTTTTTCATTTCGTCCCGTGACACGTTGTAACGATGACATATGGAAAAGACCTTTATATCATGTGATTTTCACGTGCGTATAAAAGCACGATACGCGTTTATTTTCCGCTCTGGAAGGGATTTAGCGGATAAATAAACGCGCGCAGTATTATGAAAGTAAACGAACCACTCGGGAGAGTTTATTTAGCGGCAAAAATAAACGTTATTTCGTTATTGATGGTAAACAAGGTCGTTTTTCAGCTTGACTGCGCTAAATACTGTTTACAAAATTAATTGAAAATTCACGATGTACCTGTTGTATATACCTCGTTCGTGCATGCGTATACATCAAACTTCAAAGGGTTCTCGACGCATAATTATATACTCTTTTCCCCCGCTGCAGTACATATTTTTCAAAACACAATTAAAATCAATTGTCCACAGAATACAGGGCTAAACGCGAGTTGTAAACAAACAAATTATTTTATAATTAACATAGCTTTACTGGAAATCTACTTTCCCGGTGAATATAGTCGGAAATTCAAAATGGTATGCGAATATTAATAACGTTAAAGTTCTGGTGTAATTCTCGGAGAGATTCGATGCTTGGAAACGGGGATAATATTATTTTTAGTCAAGTTACCATGTTTTAGCATGGCGAAGCAGCCGTTAGAATCACGTTTATTTTCGAGTTTGAATTACATTATACCATGAAATTTGCAATAAAGTGGAAGAATATAACACAAAGTTGTAGCCTTAAATAATAACTATGGAAATACGCGTAAAGTTGCGTTCTAAACGTTCCTTTTTTATTAAATTTTCCACAACAGATTTACTCGAAAATCCATTTGATCTTTATGAAACAACAAAAATCACCTGACTATCTGCAAAAATTGAAGAAAAAAACCCTGCAACCAACCTGGGCGGCGTAGGATCATCCAGAAACGCCTCTTCGAGCACAACGGCGCTATCGCTGTCTCCCAGGCTATCCAGCCTGTCCAGAGCATCGCAGGGCGGCGAATCCCTCGTATCCCTGGTTATCATCCCCATGACCGACGTCGGCGTCGTCGTCGTCATCATCATAGGCGTCGTCTGCACGCCGGTTCTCAGCTCGGTCGCCTGCTTGAGCTTGCTCTGCAACTGCCTGATGACGCGCTGCTGCCTGAGAATGATGGACTCGCGCTGCGCCAGGCTCGCCTCGATCTCCTTCTGCTTTCTGCAGAGGCGCGACTCGAAGAGCAGCAGCTGAGAGGACAGACTACGCAGTTGCTCGGCCTTCTCGCGGGTCAGCCGGGCCACGAGCTCCTCCTGTGGTGTATGGTAGGATAAAAGAGAGGATGAGCGATTAGTACTTGGAGGATGATTCGTCAATATAGGGGTGTGGGAAACGTTGAAGGAGGGTGATATCGGTGAGAAAGATATGTGGGTGTATTTTGGATAGTATGTTATAAACGACGAAATAAGCAAGACGAACAAAAAGAGTGCAGCTTCATGATTTTTAAAGCATTTTCAAATGTATCATTTAATATCGTATTTTATCACCAATTTTTTTACTTATACCCTGCTGGAAATGTTAACCAGAAGCTAGCTATTTTTCAGTTAACTTTATGGCTAAAAACGATCATTGCTTGTATCTCATAATTATGTACCAATCCGATATAAATAATGGCATTTACACTTCATAAAATATGTATTTTAAGTAATAGTAGAACTTTTAAATGAATTATATGATTTTTGCTAAAAATGCTTCCATTTAATTAACACGTTAGGTAGAAAATATGGTTAATGTTTTTATAACAGGGTACCTAATGGTTTTTTTTTTCAGAAAAGCGTAAATATGTAAATAATTTTACATTTTAACAAAAAAAACTACATTTTCCAAACGTTAACCTAACTGTCCCCTTTGTCATCCCGCTATGTCAAAGCCTATTAAAATTTTTCGCACCACCGCGAAAAAACGCCACTTCCAAAACGACACACCACACACAACCGACAATCTCTTCCTCCGCTATACACACACACTCTCTCTAGCTCTCCGCTAATCCCCGACTAATCTGCTTTATTTTCACGGTTTCCGCCGTAACTCCTCTCCGCAGAGTGCAAATCTGAGGAGCGCGCGCGCACTGCTATGCTAGAAAGCCAGATCGTAATCTCTCTCCCTCTCTCCTCCGCGTTTCCTTACATCCCATTTGTCGCGCCCGCGCGGAGCTGCTGCGTGGATTACGCCAGGGGATTTCAGTCGGGGTTTGGCTATTTTTCCGGACCGAGGGAGCGTGATTTTTTGGTAGGCGGGAAGTTGGGAGCTTTCTTTTGTTCCCGGTGATGATGTGTTTGAAGTGACGGGGAAAGAGGCCTTTTTTCAAGTTTTACAAGTTGTTTCTTTTTATTCGCAGACATGAAAGTATTTTAACAGTAATGTATTTATATCAAGGCTGGTAATTTTTACAGCTTATTAAAGCTCCGCGTTATTATACAATTTAATCCTGAAATATTAAATTTGCCAAAGCGTATATAATGCGCTTACATAAAAGATGGGATTACCTTTTTAAAATTCAGCATAAATTATTCTGTTTATATTTTCCAGAATTTTTACTTACTCGCGCACTCACTTCAACACTTATACACACCATCATATCGCCTCGAAAAACCGACTCTGACACTACATATCACTAAAAATCAAGCCACCTTTCACATTAATCCCCCGTTAATCCACACGGCTTCAACTAATTACCAGCGCGCACAGGAAAACGAAACTCGCTCTTTAATCACCGACCGGCATTTTTACTTTTCACCGGGCTCCGGCCATAAATTCTTCCTCGAAATCAAGAAAGAGAGAGAGCAATCGCCACCTCTCACAGCGCGCGTCGAGAAAAAGTTGACGGGGAAACACGACCGCTCGGGAGAGAGAAAAACAGCACGCCACGGAAAACGAGATCGTCCTCGCGAGCAGCCGTCTTGCTCTCTAAATTCCTCTTACAGTGAAATTTCGCGCGCGCAAATACAGAGTGAAAATACTAGCGGTTTCACGGTCTATCGAAGCCCCCCGATAAGGATCCGCCGCTGCGGTGCAGTTTGACGAGCGCGCGGTGTATGAAGTTGATTGTCGAGTGTAACTCGCGACCCTTTCGGTATATGGAAGGATATCGAGTTTTGCGAGGCGCGGTGTAAACAAATGTACATGGTTTTTTTGTGAGGAGCAGGTATAGGGTTTATGGGGCTGATTACGAGGTGACTGTAAATTGTGTGTGTGATGCGAGAGTGTATACGACTGTAAAGTTTTTAATCGGGATAAGATCTGAGAGGATGGTTACTTTCCTGAGGTATACGAGAGGAACACACACACACACACACACGTTCCGCGGAATCTACTGCTATAAATGTAATTGGATTTTGTTGTGTAGCTAAGTATTATACTGGCAATTAGTTTTTCCAAATTAAATGTTAGGCGAGTATGGCACATTGAAACTTGATATTTTCTCGGGCTTATTTTTATAAAATATATTTTAGTAACTTTATACATTTTCTTGTTAAAAATTCTATTTTCGTAGATGAGAATATAACTTTTTTTGAATATTGTTCTTTTGTAAACTTTTTGTTCAAGGACAAAACAATAAAACTTGATAGTTTGTATTTTTTGCTCATTTCTTATAAATACAAATATACGTTCTTTTATTTTATTATATTATATTTTATATTAGTTTTTAAATTATTGTTGATTCTAAATTTTTTCATCAACCCTTTTTAATAAAAAATTATACGACTTTTACATTTTTATATGTTTATAAAGTTCTAATAAAAAGAAATCTTCAACTTTTTTAGTTTCAGAATTTCATTTATATGTTATTACATTACTTCATTCATTGTAATAAATTTCCATGTGCAATAAGGTAAAGTATGCAGAAGTTGAACCACTTTAAAAGAAAAAGGAAAAACAGTAGTTGGACTGTAAAATGAATTATAATCAAAACTAAACATTTTGATCCTTTTTTTTCTTTTATTCTTTTTGATGTAAATTTTATAATTTAGTTAATTCAAAGTCTATTTTGTACTTAAATTTTTAGAAATAATTCGAAGGTTGATTAGAATTTCAGAGGTTATGTTAGAAACTATGATTGATGATGGTGTCAAGTACTCCAACCAAATAAAACTACCTGTCCAACTAGTGAAACATTCAATCCCTACAAGTACTAAAATTCGCCTTTTAACCTTTAGAGGACGGGATGGCCCCTATACGGGCCATGCCCATGATCGACCCTTTACATGTGTTAGTTTTGAGATGTGAGACATCACAAAAACTCGATTTCTATAGAAAAGTGAGAGAAAACAGTAAACCCAAATCCCCGTCCTCTAAAGGTTAATCGCTACACTTAAAGAGATGCTGGAGCCGATTACAAATTCTTACATCGAATTTCACGTTATTTAAATTTGTTTTGAAGCATTATCGCAGTCATCCGTTGTTCATAATGTGTGACAAACACAAAATTAGTAAATAACAAAAAAAAAAACTGATATAAGAAATAACGAAAAATACGAAAATATCGGTAAGTATGTGATATAGTTTCACATATCCCCTTAGTTGATAGTGTTTTTACTTTAGCAATCTACTCGCAACTCTTTAAATCCAATTCATTAAAACATTATTCTTCACATACTAACGAAATTTTCACCCAAATAAAAATTTTTCACTAAGAAGAAACGTTATTGAAAAATTTACATAGTTTGCACTGTCTAACTCTTGGGTAAATAATAAATAAATAAATAAATAACCATACCTGAAGTTTGAGCGTCCTCCGCCAAGCGAGCATCTGGTGCGCCTGGGCCCTCTGCCTAGCCCGCAGAGCCGTGATGACGCTTTTAGCCTCCTCGAGGCTGGTCACCTCCTGGCCTTCCCTGATCGTCCCCGTTTCTCTGCTCTCCCGACTCTCTCTGCTCTCGCAACTCTCGCAGCTCTCGCAGCTGTCCCTGCCACCTCCGCATCCTCCGCCGCCGCCGACCCGCTGCTGCTGCTCCTCCTGCAGCGTCGTCGTCAGCGAGCAGCTCTCCATCGAGGACTCGTCGAAGCTGCAACACAGACAACGCACACAGGCATACGTTAGTACACATCTATGTAGTATACAGTATGTATACATATATATATAAAAGTAAGTACGCTCGGCGCGGCCTACATTTACACGCGTGTCCGGTTGTTGTTTTTGCAAAAGCGCCGGACTTTCCTTTTTACGCGCCTGCGCTCCGAGTATCTATATACATATATATATATATATATATATATATATAGAACGTATAAGTACGCGCGTATGGATGTAAGGGACGGGCTGAGAGGAGGTGATTTAGTGGGTACAAGGTGTGTGCGCGAGCTGAGTGGTGATGAATGCGATGAGGAGATTTTTCTGGTATTGTCGGTCGTTGTTGCTGGTTTGTGTGTGCGAGAGAGGTTTGAAATTTATTGGACGACGCTCGGGGTTTTGTATATACGCGTTGATAGGGAGGCTTGCTGCTTCGTTGTTTATTTTTTTTCTGCAACTTTTGCTTTGTGTATGGTGGATGGGGAGGGATTAATGAGGTAAATTAGGCTCTCCGTGAGTACACGGGGAAATTAAATGACCGCGGGATGGAATTATGGAGCGGCGGCAGGGGGAGATGGGTTTGAGTTTATACAGCTCGGGAGAGAGAAAGATTAAATTCGTTTGTTGCACGCGCAAAATGATTTAGCTTTTTGTCGGGGAATTAAAAGAGGCCGGTCGTCGGTAATCACGTTCTTCCATTCGATAAAACACTCCGACAAAGTTACCCTCACTCTCCCCCTCTCCCCTTTTCCCGTATTGAACTATACACAACACACGAAACAAAGAAGTATTCGTACAGTTAAAAGCCATCGGGTCAGCACAATAGTGTTAATGTGTGCGTTAAAAGCGACAGTGGAAAATTGCAGTGACGCAAGTGCGCAAAGCGCAGGAAAATTGAAGAAACATATAGGTGCGAAAACGGATCAGACAATGGGTGCAGCTATAGAAGATGGGTAATAAACGCACGAGTAGAGAGGCGCGCGATGTACGAATAAATTGAGAGACTTCCGTGCCAATCACTGGAACAATCGTGTATACGTCCGTCGGTCAATTTCGCCTCTCGCGTAACCGAATATAGCAGCCAATAAAGTGATAGAGTGAGACAGGAAGTGAAGAGAGAGAGACAGAAATAAGAGCGAGGTACGCTGCGGTGCTAAAAATCGTGAAAATTCCATTGTCCGGGTGCCACCCCTCGTGAATCGCGAATTGGGAATCCGCGTGTGTTACACGGAGAAAAATAACATAGGAAAAATTACCATATTTGATTGTAAGTCGAGGACAGACTGAAATCCTCCACAAAATTGCCATAATTTATGGTAAAAATTGCCATAAATTTATGGCAATTTTTCCTACATTGTAAACATTACTATAAATTTATGGCAATTTTTACCATAAATTATGGCAATTTTGTGGAGGATTTCAGTCTGTCTTCGACCTACAATCAAATATGGCAATTTTTCCTATGTTATTTTTCTCCGCGTAGGCGAGCGGCACACCCCCAAAAAGATGCCAAAAAAAAACCGAGTTGATCGACCATGGAAAGACACTAGGATGAAACCATGGTATTTTTTCGTCCCGATGGTCAGTAATTTTTTATTAACAAAAAACTTGTAAAATTATAAAATTTTTACAAATCGATCCTTTAACCATTTTTAGGTAAATTGTGTAAAAATAAACACTTTTAACCCTTGCCATTTTTTCGAAAAACGCTTCGTTTCCGAGGTACGAGCTATTTAAAGTCGAAAAATGATCGTATACAAAAATAACTTATTTTAGTACTTTATTAGATTTACGATCGATACAAAATTAAAAAAGATGAATATAATCTATAACAATAGAGCAGATCAAAATATACACATGACGTCGTTCCTTTTCCCAGGGCCTTGCCGTTTATGAGTTCACTTTACTTACGTACGATTCTCTCGATCGCCGTTCCCGCAGCCTACTATAACTGCTAAGCTCGAGTCATGAGAGCCAATCGCCGTGTCGGTGACAGAAACTCAAAGGCATCCTTCCAAATCTACATTTAGCACATATGACTATTACGAAGAACTCAAGGTAGGGTGCTCTTTGGGGCAACCTATTACGCTCTTCACATGGCATTTCATTTTCATCTACTATTATAACGAGCTTTCTCAGATAAGTCATGTCAATGAGCAGCGCAAAGAAATTTTGGTCATATGCGTGCTCCGAGTAAATGGCCAAGAAAAGACGCTTAAGTTTCCGACAATTTTTAGTAATATCGACTACGAACTCGATCTCGTATTATTCCATTTCAATTTTTAGGTCTAGAGATCGCTGATTCTTCAGCTTACCTAAGTGCTGGAGGTTGGGTGTGGAGCATTGAACAGTACCTTAGCTCGACGAGCGAGTCGGCAAGTTTATCGGCAACCTTGGTGGTGAGTTCGAAATCATAACAGTACTTTATCTGCAGGAACTCCAGCTTACCGGGGTTGAGATGATAGAAGTCGCTGGCTGTCAGCCAGAAGCGTTAAACATCGCTAGCCGGCGCAGTCGTTTTTTGCTGCGAAACAGTAAGTCCAAGCCTTGGCCTTTCTGTTGCATGAAGAAGAAAAAACTCAACGCCTCGAGACTACACGGACTGCACACTGACCCTCAAAAGATTCTGACGTAGCGGCGGGTGAGAGTAGATATTATACGACCCTACTGCTCTTCGTTTCGGTGAAAGAGAAAGTTTTAAGGTAGTTTTCGAGTAAACTGTGCTCTTGGGAATTTATCTAAAATTTTAACTATAGATTATAATAGAATTATTCTTTACCGGTGATTAAAATTTGGGAGACTTCAGCGGAGCCGTTTCCGAAATATAAATTCTCAAACTTTGTACTTTTAATATGTAGGTTATGGGAAGAGGTATTATAGAATTACATTTTCATCGATTAAAGAAAGAATCTCTGGATAAAATCTTTCAAAAACGAATATGTTATTAAGGGAGATATTTGGAACATTATTTGACGCACGACCGCACGTTGCGGGTGAGAGAGAGAGAGGGAGAGAGAGAGAGAGAGGACGCGTAAGCGATAGACAGAGCGAGAATGCGGGGGTTAGGTCCGTTGAAAAAGTTCATGTCTCGCCCAGTGTAAAACACGCGTGGCAGATAAGAGAGAGTCAAAACTTTCGTTTCCGATTACCAGTCGAGAAATACTTTACCCCTCTCTCTCTCTCTCTCTCTCTCTCTCTCTCTCTCTCTCTCTCTCTCGTTTCCCCTAATTAAAAGAGGTTTATTGAAATTACCCCATTGCAAACTTGGAAGTCAATGATGTTCACCTTATTGGGTTTACTTTACCTTAGTGTTCAATAGGGGTGAAAGAGAAAGAGATAGAGAGAGAGAGAGAGAGAGAGAGAGAGAGAGAGAGAGAGAGAGAGAGAGAGAGAGAGAGTTCCGGAAGGAATAGGGAAGCGGTGCTTGAGCGCTTAAAACTTTCTCTTTCACCGAAACGAAGAGCATTAGGGTCGTATAATCTGCGCTCTCGCCCACCGCTGCGTCAGAATATTTTGGGGTTCAAAGCAGTCCATTTACTACCCTAAGACTTGAAGGACGACTGGTCATTCTAAGTTTGTACTCCGGACTGAATTGGTTTGTTGCGCAGGAACAAATGACTTTAACCGGCTAGAGATCTTTTCCTCTTTATGGTTGACGACCAGCGATTTCGATCATCTCGACCCTGGTCAGCTGGAGTTCCTGCAGATAGAGCGCTGTTCAAAATT
The DNA here is from genome assembly GCA_036365515.1 of Torymus aiolomorphi. Taxonomy (NCBI): domain Eukaryota; kingdom Metazoa; phylum Arthropoda; class Insecta; order Hymenoptera; family Torymidae; genus Torymus; species Torymus aiolomorphi. The sequence goes on from CM070873.1 coordinate 259,434,099, forward strand.
CGAACTCACCGCCGAGGTTGTCCATAAACTTATCACGTCGCTCGCCGAGCGAAGGTACGGCACTGTTTGATACTCCTCACCTAACCCCCAGCACTTAGGCAAGCTGAAGAATTAGCGATCTCAAGACCTAATAGTGTTCATAAAATGGCTCGAGATCGAGTTCATAGCCGATATTGATAAAAATTGTCGGAAACTTGAGCGTCTCTTCTTGGCCATTACCGCGGAGCATGCATATAACCAAAATGTCTTTGCGCCCCTCTTTGACCTGCCTGATCTGAGAAGGCTCATTATAATTCTAGAGGAAAATCAAATGCCATGGGAAGAGCGTGGTAGGTTGCTCCAAAGAGCAGCCCACCTTGAGTTCTTTGTAATAGACATATGTGTTAAATGTAGATTTGGAACGTCGATTTTGGATTCCAGTTATCAACACCGCAGAGGTTGGCTCTCTTGACTCGAGCTTAGCAGTTATAATAATTGCTGCATAGGCTGCGGGAACAGTGATCGAGAGGATCGTACGTAAGTCGAGTGAATGTATATAAATGGCAAGGCCCTAGGCAAAGGAGCGACGTGATGTATAGATTTTGATCTGTTTTATTGTCATAGATTATATCTTTTTTTTTTTTTTAATTGGTGACTTCCACGCAGCCTACTAGCTTAACCTCATCCATCCCGCATTTGCCCAGGGTTATGCCTGTGGGGCGGGGAAAACCTATAGGCAAACCACGTAGGATCAATCCTAATTAGGAAAGCTCGCTCCGGGATGGTTGGTGTATAATTGGAATAATTCAGTTTGGATATCTAGGTCACATTTCGTAGGCTTAGACACCGAAACTGTATTTATTCACACCTCCCGCTCAATTTGTCAGAAGGCAATTCAACACCTAACCAATCACATCACGAGGAAGTCGCAGAAAAAACACTATTACCCATCCAAGTAGTGGCCGCGCCTAAAGCTGTTTAACCTCAGTGATCGGCCGACGTGGCGTCCTGCCAAACTATCGGTACCTATCTTTCTTTTAATTTTGTATCGATCGTAAATCTAATAAATAAATTACTAAAACAAGCTATTTCTGTGTTTGGTCATTTTTTACTTTAAATCGCTCGTAGCTCGGAAACGAAGCGTTTTTCGAAAAAAATGACAAGAGTCAAAAAGTGTTTATTTTGGTCAATTTACCTTAAAAAATGATTAAAGGATCGATTTCTAAAAATTTTATAATTTTACAAATTTTTTATTAATAACAAATTACTGACCATCGGGACGTAAAAATGCCATTAGGGGTTCGCGACAACATGAGAGATCGATCTCAATTGGTTTCATTCTAATATAGCGTTTTACCGTGGTCGGTGAGCTCGTTCTTTTGTACATCTTTTCGGGGGTGCGCCGTTCGCCTATGTGCGTGTATACATACGCGCGCATTCTTTCTCTTTCTGTTTTAAACGTCGCGCTTGCGTTGCGTCTGGAATGCGAGTGCTATACACACATTCGCGCGGCAACAAAAGGAGGAACTGTATTAGGTACGCGAGCAAGCGAGCGCGTTGCCTTTGTTGTGCGCCGTATTATCTACATGTACATATGCGTAATCCAACGCGGGGATCAGACGGTGCAAAGGATATCGTGTGTATTGTACAGTACAAACAAACATAATCGATGTGTGTGTGTGTGTGTGTGTGTGTGTGTGTGTGTGTGTGTGTGTGTGTGTGTGTGTGTGTGTGTGTATAAGAGTCTCGCGAAAAGCGATGGGGGGGGGTAATGGGAGAGCGCGAAGCCCCCCTGCATTCGTCACGCGAATTCCCAATTAACGCGGCTAGAAAAAGCTTTAAGCTTAGCTCGTGTAATCTGAGATAAGCACACTCGTGCATACACAAATGCACACATATATACACTCTCTGTTAGAAAATCGCGATTCTATGTTAGTATATGTAGCATAACCGTATCCGTGCCATTCGGACTCTCGCCACTACAGAGCGCAAGAGTCGCGTGTTTTATATATACGGATGTATAAATATTCGTCAGCGTTCTTCGTCCCGCGACCGTACCAAGATATACTTTCGTCTCTCCGCGCGTGTGCGCGTATCTATATACGTGCACGATGCTAAGAGGGAGAGAGAGAGAAAGATATACGTATGTACATATTACGGTCACGCGGGCCGAGGAGGCACAGCGAAGTGGCTATATAGTAGCAGTGTCGAGGTAAAAGTACCAGTGGAGGTTGTCGGGAGCGGCAGCGTTGGTGTGTATATACATATATATATACGCGAGATCGAGTCCGATATCGGAGCATCTGAATATTTGAGCGAGAACCCGAGCGAGAGGATATTCAGGGGACGAAGGTTATTAACGAGCGGACGATGTAAATTACTCGATGTTATGTATATGCTGCTGGTTTATTTTGAGCTGCGTAACGGTTAAGGGCGGTGATGCGGTTGCGAACTTTTATTGTTTTCCGGTTGTTGAGTAAGATCATGAACGCGTGGGTTCGCACGATAGTGTGCGTTGACTTCGAACGCATATATCAATGTTAATCCAAGTGGAGAGAAAACTTTGTAAGGCGTAAACCCTTGATAACGAATACGCGCATTATAATCACCTCGACGCTCTATACGACTATTCCCCCCCGCGAGGGCCCTAAAGACGTAAACAAACAGCACAATTAAACCCGTCAATTAAACCCTCCACTGCCACTCTTCCTCCTCCTTCTCTTCCGCACACTCATATATATGCTACTTCACAAGCTCATGCGCGCGCACACACACACATATATACGCTCTTTCTCCGCGCGTGCACTCAGCACACGCACTTCACTCCGTCAAAAGTTTCAACTTTGCACTTCTCTCTCCCAACCTCCCAAAAAAGCGCAACAAAGAATATGTGGCCACTCATCTGTTCGTGCGTCCGAAATCCTTTTAGGCTCGCCACCACCGAGAGACTGCGCAAAAGTTTCCTCTCTCCCTCTGACGGCACGGTGGCCGTTGGAATAAGCCAGGTGTTCTCTCTTGACTCTACTGCGCTATCTCTTGGCCCCGTGGGTATATATTATGCGTATAGCAAGCGCGCTTCCTGTGTTTTGCGCGCGCGAAATGGCCTGGCAACGCCGACGCGCGCAAGTTGCTGCTGCTGTGGATCGGCGAAATTTCGATTTTGCGTGGTTGAGGGGGAAGCGAACACCTTGCAGGTGATTGGAAGAGGTAGTGTTGCGTGTGTTTGTGTGAGAGCGATGCAGTTGGGTGAGTCGTGGTGGGGAACGGCGGATTCGAAGAAGTTCGGGAGTATTGATTGTATTTTTTTTATTTCGATTGTTATGGATGGTTTCGTAACGAAGTTTGTTTTTTATAATTTGCAGTTTGAATTGGAATGACTGATTGGACTGAATTTTTTTTTTTTATATTATAACTTAATTATACTAACAAATGGATAATTTTCTAATTTCGAATTTTGGAAGAAAAATATTAAATATGTAGTTGAATATACTGACTACGACATATCTCAAAACGACCGTACTATATTCAAGAGTTTGCTTTACCGAGGACAGTACCATAACAGTGCCTATAATTATTTTCTCCGTTGTTTACCGTGCCTTGGCTAGCCTGATTTTTAATTATAAGATCCTCCGTTTGAAATTTTCGCAATGTTTGTCGCGGCGTTGCCAAGAGAAAATTTAAAATTCACCTTCTTACAATACGTACCTACTCGCGGATGACCAGCCAGCGTGCTCTTATCTAGCTTTCTACTTAGCAACGCCCGTCAAAATGGCATATTTCTAATCTAGACAACGCTTGATAAATGGCCCGCGATTCCTATCGCGAGCGTGCCGCGCTGCGACCAAATCAAGCTCATTAATAAAAAATCAATTATCGCGCACGCGCGCACCCACCTTCGATAAAGATTACGTACGTAATTTTTTTTTTGTCGAAGCAAAAATTTATTATCGCGATACAAATTTTTCTAACTGAATAAATAGCTAACGTACATTACAATGTTATGTTATGCTATAACGCGTGTTATAGCGACATAACGTCAAAGTTTAAATGAATTCATGAGAACGCGGTGTTGCAGATTCATCGTACCGATTAACAAAATGAAAAGTATACATACACGCGCAGCATTTGCACTAGCGGCACTGGAAAAAGTTCGTCGATAAAACTCTTCGTTAATTAAGAGTCGCGGCGCGTGTCCGCCGCTTATACAGTTGGCTGTCGCGCGGCGGTCATGCGGTTCACATTGTTTTTAATTCAACGATTTTGCGCGCATACGCGCATAAATAAATGCAGCTTCATTTGCGATAAAAAATATATATAATAACACGACGTAACGCCGAAATTCAATTAAAAATTTATTCACAGATTTTTCCCGGAAACAAAGCCGTATAACTCGCAATGTACATCTCCCTCTCTCTCTTTCCACTGCGCGCGCGTCGTTCAAGTGCAATCGACTGATAACCGGAGGGGGGACCTCTCATTCGATTCGCCCGTAAGCCGTTTATAAATCAAACAGACCGTTTGAACGTTATTAAACGCTCAAATTTTATTGCGCCGCGGAATTGCTCGAAATTATATTTTCAATGTACGACGACGACGTATACTTCCGCCTTGGTGCGCACAATCTTCTTCCCCCGAAAAAAGTACACGAATATACAGTTTAGAATATTATAACCGCGTTTGCAATACGCACAACTGTTGCGCATATTCAATCGCAGCGAGAGCTACAATTACTGATACATGCGCTCGCGCTACGGAGGCGGCGACGCAGCTGCCGGCTACTAATATCAGGCGATTTCCGCAATGGCACAATGACACTATAAACCCAACTAAATCCAACAACCGTCCGCCACTAGGTATCATCGCGAGAGACTCGCAGTACAGTTGTGTATGTGCGTGTAGGTAGGTATATGTACGTGTGTATATATGTATACATGTGGCCAGCATCCTCGGGAGTCCGTTTGCAAGAGAACGCGCGTGCTGCAAACTTTATCGGCACTCGAATGCGCGCACACACACACGCGATATCGCGTAAAGGTGCGTTCACACGTATGGTTGTACGATATAAAAATCGGAAGTTGCACTCGGATTGTAACTGTATTTTTTTGTATCTCTATTCGCCATGACCATTTGTTAAAGATAAAGTGTGTTATTATTGCGACTTTTTCACACATGCACAGCCCTGTGTAAACGCACCTTAACGGGCCGGCGTTCGCGTTGCAACTGACGTTGCGCGCCTCGTGCTGGCTACCGCGCGCGCGCGCTCGCGATATTCTCCAGAGGTGAGGTATACTACTACTACTACGCCAGTACTACCTACCCATGCATATACACACATACGTTACTCTCCGCTGCGGGGCAACCTGCAGCGGCGGCGGCAGCGGCACTCTTTGCACGCGAAAAGAGGGACACACACGCGAGGAGAGGTAGGATTTACCTACGGGGTTGCTGCTGTAGTGGGGCGCGCCCGAGTCTACCAGGTGATTTCGAGCGCAAAAAATGGGAAAAAGAGGGGGAGGGAGAGAGAGTAGCTAATTCCGATTCGCCCTGCGAAAAGAGGGGAGGACGGATCCTTACGATTACGGGCGGCTGGCACGCGATGCCGCGCGGAAAGGTAGTTTCGACAAAAAAGTTTCAGAGAGAGGTCGGCTGCGGGTTTTTTTTTGCAAGGGAGATGCTAATGCGAAGAGAGCATAGAGAGAGAGAGAGAGAGAGAGAGAGAGAGAGAGAGAGAGAGAGAGAGAGTCCGGAAATCGCGGGAAAGGGAAAGAAAGAGAGAGAGAAAAACATAAAAGGCATGAGGGGGCGATTGAAACGATGGTGAAGTTGAAGTTGGAGAAACAGTTATATGAGCGCGATTTACATGAGAGTGGCTCAATTTGGGTAAGTGCGTTTTCTGAGAAAACTATGCTGCGTCGCGTGTGTAATACGCGATGTTTTTAATTAGGAGCGGTATATAGGTTTGTATTTTTGATGGCGCAGATGGAGGGGATGCGAATAATGCTGATCGCGTTACCCCGGGTATAGGATTCGCGGAAAGCGCGAAATTGATATTCGATCTTTTTCCATCCCCGTTTCCCTGCTGCTGGATATGCGCGCGTATAAAAGTAACGCGTGGGCTGAATTTATACGCGCGTACTAGGAAGAACCGAGAGCACGCTTTTATATACAGACACGAGAGGGGGACTTAGCATGGAAATTCCGGGAACCCAATATACATGGATAATGTTGTTGCCCTACCCGATATTTTTATAGAAAAATATAAGAACACGGGGCACAGAAAAATGTTATAAAATTAAGCTCCTGAAAGCTGTATGTGTTACATCCTTTGATAACTAAATCCGCAAAAACATACGCGAGAGCTATATATATATAGCAACTCACTTTAAAACCGCACAGCTTCGCACGTCGTATAACGTCATCGCGCCCCAGCAATTTTCGCTGACCGCAAGCGCTGCACAATTAAACCTTAATTCTCCACCCAGCGCCGCGCAACCCACCACCTCCAAACTTTTCTACATCGACCCTCGAATTACTCCCTAAACGCTATATATCTGCGCGCGCTAATCGATCGTTTCCGCAAAAACCTCCACGCGCTCGACCACGATCGAGTGTAATTGCCGCGCGGAATCGGCTTATACACGCGTCCCCGCGTTCTCTCGTCGTGCATTAGCGCAGCAACGTCCATCTTACGTATATACTCTCCTCTCGTATACATACGGATCGACGCGCGTTATCGTACGCTGCAGCGTAGGCCGCATTACCGTATTACGTCTATGCGCGCGCGGGGATCAAAGGGTCGAGATGTATAAGCGGGTTTACTTATCGCGGGGAGAGGAGAGTGGTAAAAATGTAGGCGCGCGGACGGACGTTATTGCGATGTAATGCACGCGCGAGGGGGATATATAAGTGCAGCGCGCGGCTCTTGGGGAAAACTGCTGCATGCGATTGACCTTTGAATGGTAAGAGGTGAAGTAGGTATCCTGTATAGTGCATGTCGTTGGATTTTATTTGATTTGTGCGGTAGTTGTGGCGCGGTGTGATCGTTGAAGAAGATGAAATTTTTATACGGTTTTTAATGGTGGAGATAAAGAGCTTTTGTGGTGCGGATGGTTGGTGTGTAATTTATTCGTTTATTCGTTGGGTGAAGAAAATGTACGTGCGATTTTTAATAATTTCGTTTAGTAATGAAGAATTTTGAAGCAATCTAGCGATATAACGAGAGAAATCATCAAAATCCAAAACTGGTATACTTTAATAAACGTCAAAATCATGAAATATTTCTCTCGAAAGTGAATATTAAACTTCAAATTTATAAATTTAATGATTTTCAAAAATTACTCACATCCACCCACACACCGTTACGAACTTATTAAGAAACTTTCACCGTTATAAACCCTGCTCGCGCGCTACACCAACTTTTCGCCAAACTAGTTTGCATCGCGATATAATTTCGCAAAAAAAATTCGCGGCTGTACCCAACGAATATTCTCTCGGCAAGTGCAAAAGTTCAACCGTAAACCGCGGGCGCGCGCGAAAAACTTGCGTAACAAGAACGCGCAAATATTATAAACACACAGCCTTCGATTCGAGCGACCACAAAACAAGTTATCAGCTGTAATATACCACGGATTGTACAAAAGTCATGTATAATAATAATAATAATAATAATAATAATAATAATAATAATAATAATAATAATAATAATAATAATATCCCTCGCCCATTATGGCTGACAAACGAGGTGCACTATAATTACGCGCGGGAACTTCTCCTCACTCTCGATACGTCAATAACGACTGCTAGCTACTCGATCAGCAGCCATCCAAAGATTCGAACTTTCGTATATCGTGATATCGACGCCGGAGGAGAGTTCCTCTCTCTCTCTCTTACAATGGCGCAGCGATCGCTTCCGCCTCATAAACTCTCTCGATTCGCGCATAGAAATTAATTTCGCAACGAGTGAGTATGCGTGTGTGCGTGTGCGTGCGCGCGCGCGCGTGTGTGTGTGTGTACAGATGTCCCTGTCTTTCTCTCTACGTAGCATACTATATTCCCATTGTACCCCGCCGCCTCCACTCGCGCACATATAATAAAGGCATCCCAGGTATACATACATATAATACTACTACTCTATACGCGAACTCTACTATCGCATTCCACGACCCCTAATACCATTCTCCTCTATGTCTCTCTCCTCCTACACACATCACGTGCAACTCGCTATATATATGTATCGGCCTTCGGAATAATCCTCGGAATGGCCCTTTTAACTTTCTCTCTCCTCTCTCTTCCTCTCCCTACTACTTTCGACCCTTCTCGCTAATTCGTATATGCGCTCGCGCGCTTTGATCCCCTCGGAAATTAAATACCTCGCGAACTCCTCAAAGGAAAAGCGACGCGAGAGCTTTTTACACACGTGCAAGTTAGCATCTCTCTCTCTCTCTCTCTCTCTCTCTCTCTCTCTCTCTCTCTCTCTCTCTCTCTCTCTCTCTCTCTCTCTGCGACGTATTTAACACAATTTAACACAGCGTGTATTCCGTATGATGTGTAATTGAAGGTGAGCGCGTGGGGTGGGTGTGTAGTGGTAGTAGCCCGGGCACGTAGACGACGCCACGAGCGTGCGTCACGCGTGCGCGCAGGAGTGCAATGTGTGTATGTTATACACGGTTGGGGGAGACAGAAAGAGAGAGAGAGAGAGAGAGAGAGAGAGGAGCATATGGCGAACACACACACACACGGATTCCGGGAAATCGGCCTGGGGTGTCGGAGCGTATATTGTGCTGCACGGATCCGAGATAAAGTTTGCAGGGTATTAAAGAGGGAGTGGGTATATATGTAGGATTGTTAATTAGGTATGGGGGTGTATAATTATAGGGCTGTATTATAATTTGAAGAAACAATATATCCTGTACATAATAGAGTGTGTTAGTTTAAACCACATTTAATAGGAAGAATGAAAAATATTTCAATATAAATTGATTGTTTTAAATACAATATAAACGCATTGTTGATTTACACGTTAAATTTATTTTTAAAATAACAAGTACGTCCAACTAATCCAATCATTTGTCAATTTCATTAAATCAAACCCTATCAATTATATGCTACTGATAACATTAAATTGATTTCATCAGCAGGCAATTAACTTCGTACAAACACAGCGCACAATTGAAATTACGTCACACGTCTCTCTCTCTCTCTCTCTCTCTCTCTCTCTCTCTCTCTTTCTCTCTCTACTCCTCTCTGTTCCAAAAAACATTCTTAATTAATATACTCCCTCGCACAACGGCCTCTCGGCTTTCCCATTGGCCAAAAAAAACAATGCCGACATAATCCCTCTTTCTCTCCTCTCCCACATTAATTACCTTCCCGCGGGCACAAAGCGCTTGCGCACGCGTGTCACTCGCACAAAATTTTTCGCGCACACGCGTCGCATTCAAACGCTCTCTTATATATCCCGCCGCATCCTACACCGACAAACAAACAATATTACAAAAGCAGAAAGAAAGAAAGAACCTATCAGCACTGCGCTCGCGAGAGACAACAAGGAGGCGGCCGCTAGCAAGTGGGTGTACATTATATACGGATCGAGGAAGAAGGGCATAACAGCAGTCGGCGCGCACGTTTCCGGGCACACGCGCGCGCGCGCACACCGAGAGAAACGGCTATGGTATACGCAGAGTCGCCATGGCTGCCGCCGCCGCCGCCGCTTCCGGATCGCGCCCGTTAACGCTCTCTCAGTGTGCGCGTGTGCATGTATACACCTATATCTACCTACACCAGTCGCCGGTGTTGTAGAGCGGAAAAGAGGGGGATCCGCGATCTGTTGCGCCTGCCCGCGTAATTGCGTTGCGCGAGCGTGGGCAGCTGCCCGCGCCTGCCTTTCGCGCGCGACCGCCTGTATATATAGTGTAATATCTTTTCCTCTCTTATAAGCTCTGACTCTCGAGACCGCGCGCGTGCTTATCGCAAAAAAGTATCTTTTACGCGTGCAAGAGAGGCGAGAGTTACACATTACGTACGCGCGCGTGGGGCATATGCACCTATACAGATTCTGCTGCGAGAAGAGGAGGTGCGGGTTATGGCATCGGTCGTGACCTCGTTATATATATATATAACATTTTTTTTGGTCAGTCGGTGGTGACGACCTCGGCGAGTTATTATTTTAAGAATGCAGTGTAAAACAAACATGTAATATGTACAATACCATAATGTAGCCTGAGTAGCGATCGTGATTATGCAAATCCGCGATGCACTTCGGTCCCGTAAAACATTATTTTTACACGCGTGCATGGGTATAAAGAATGGACTGTAATTATCGCTATAGTCAAGGGCCCCGAAGATATCTATAGTCTAGCGTTTAAAAAATGGGAAGGCGTGTACGTTAATTCGTAGAACGAAATCGTATTATCGTCGTGTTCCATTATATACACCGTGGATTAATATTCCCCGTCCATCTGATATTACATATATATTATGTTTTCGTTCAACGCGGAGAAGGATGGATATAATAGACAGATGGATCGAAAAGAGCGAACGCCGATGATGATGAGAATCGGAAGGCGGACACCTGTCGCTGCTGCTGCTGCTGCTGCTTGAAAAAGCTGCGGCAATCAACGCTCGCGCAGTCGATGGAATCACAATGGCGAGTCGTTAAACGGTACTGTAAACGCCGATTTAAGGAGCGCGACGAGCGCATCGCAGCTGCGCAGCTGAAACGGTCTCGCCTAGTGCGCCCCGGGGTTTTGCCGAATGGTTATTATTCCGAATCCAGATAGATAGCGGGAAGGAGGAGTGATCGATGAAATGTTTAATTCCGCGATGGACCGATGGAAAAATCCACCAGGGAAGGGTGATAATCGTCGGAGAGTCGTAATCCGGATTTATGGAGATGAACGACTGTTCCTGCGGCATTGCAAATTTACCGTCTCAAACGAAACGACGAGATGTCAGTCGCGTATACGGTATATACATACACACCTCATACATATACACGCAAGGAACAGGATTTCGACTGTCTGCCGTCGGAACGAGAGGAAATAATCAACGCAGAGCAAACATCGCCCCATGTTGGGACCTAAGCAAATACGTTCGCGCAGGGTAAAAGGCAAATCAGAGAGAGAGTCGCGCGAGTGAACAAACATTCCCCAGCGTATTCTGACAAAATAACGAGCGCGATCCTTCTTTCCTCCGATAATATCCCATGCGCCGCCCTCTCGCCTCATCAAAAAATCCTATACCCCGTCATCCCTTATTAACCTTCCTTCCCCGAATAAAAGCTCTCGGAGCATTTCTCCTCCTCCTCCTCCGCGATACACAATTCGCAGCTCCGAGCTTTCATCCCTTCTGCGTGCTATACACTCTACGTGCGCCTGCGTTAAAGAAACATATACCGCGTCCGCGTGTCGTCGTTCCGTTTACCCGCAGCGCATATTATACGAGTCGTTATATTACCGAGGCGCTCCGAAAAGTGGATATCTAAGTGGGTAGCTGTGCTTCGATATAAATATTCCGCGTTTTTTAAAGCGTAGGCGTAGGAGGTTGGTTCGGATGGTCGTTAAGGAATGATCAACAGGTATGCAGTCATGAGAATTTCAGGTGGTCGGGTGCACCGGGAAATTATTCACCTTTTGTGCGGGTTATTTATAAGCGTTATTCTCGTGATACTGAAGTTGTAATAAGGATCATTAATTTTGAACCCTGTTTTCTTATTAATGATGTATACATAAATTGGAGCTTTAATTATCGAATCAGGTCATACGTCCCGAAGTTCCTATGAATTTTATAATTTCACGAAGACGGAATAGTATGTAGTTTCGGAGTAACAGCTATAAACGCTGTATTTTAAAACTTAAAAACTTTTTCCCAGAATTCTTTAGTATTATAACTGTACGTATATAACTGGCCGAGTCTGTATATATAAAAGCAACTGCATTTCCAATCGCCTTTACAACATCTTGATTCCGCTCTGATTTCTGCTACGGACATGCGAGCAGAATCGATAGCGCGCTGCATTACTCGAGTTCCTCCTTTCAAAGGACCCCTTCCCAAATCACGACGTACAAAAGCGTCAATGTTTCTTTAGATGGTTCACAAGCGCGCGCACGACTTTATATTTTCCAATGTACATGTATATATAAACGTATCGAGCTTTTGTCGGTGTAGTTTGGGCGAACGTTCTGCTGACGTCCGTTTTGCAATTTCAATAAAAAGGTAATGGAAACATCAACAAAAGTTCTATTTTGCTTCTATTACACTGGCTGTCCACGTATATCGGACATAACACAAAGAGAGGAATCAGTCAGCGACGATCTTCGAGGGAAAAATATTGTTGCGAAATTGTCGTGTGTGTGTAATGCTTCTTTGTTGACGTAAATCTGTATTGAGTCTCGTATTTGTTTTCAAAGCACGTAATTTGCAAATTGTATACAGCCTGTCTTCTGTGAGCGCGTACGCTTAAAATGGATACAAATTTGAATAAGAGCTGGCGTTTTATCGAAGGCACACAAAATTATAAAAGGTTTTGTTACAATGGTTTGCAGGAAAAACGAAAGAATATGATGTCAATGCCACGTGTATTTGAGAAAAATTGCATTTTATTTCTGTTCGCTATTGGAAAAATTCTATTAAAGAATTTGCTGTAACTGTTTGCAACCGAACAAAACCTCAAATACTAATGGGAACTCAATAACTATTTCGTAAAAATGGATAATCCTCTTTTCCTCGAGAATTTACCATTCGAAATTCTTTATAATAATCCTCTAGAAGATGTAATACGGTAACATTCAATTTACCTTCAAGATACCACACTGAGTCCAATAAAAAGCCAACGCACGCTTCCTTCGACCATCACCTTACAATTTTCCACCTCCCCGCACTAAATAATCTATCCTCGTCGAAATTACCGACCCTCCTCACTCTTACGTTTTTCTCTCTCCCCCTTTCCAACAAAAGCACCCGAGAATCTCCATCGAAATTGAGTTTACCCGAAATCCTTTCGGTGCAATCGAAAATTCGCTGTTCGCGCGCACGTCCGTACTCCTGCAATTACCGATACCCATTTTCGCTCGTTCGCACGTGCTCGGAATCCTTAAACAATGCATCTCGCGCAGCCGCGGAGAAACAAGGTTTCGCGCTCGGGAACTATATATTGCACACGAATCAGCGGATAAAGAAGAGGAGGAGGAGGACTTTCCCGCAGTCTGTGTCTTTTTCTCGAGCGCGCAGCGGAGAGAGAGAAAATGGGTTACATAGAACGCGCGGGCTCTCTTGCATGGGCATATATATATACTATATATACACGAGTGCGAGCGCGAGTGCCGGGGCAATAACAAAACCGCTATTGTCTCGCGAGAGCGCAGGTCGCTTCCGGTTTTGTAATCCCTCTATCTCGTGCGGCGTTTTATGTGTGCGTGTGTACAGGTACCTTAACTTGCGTGCGAGAGTTTAAAAGCCAGGCTGCAGCGGTGGCAAACAAGTCGGTTAATTTTTTAATGAATCTCTCTCCCAGCAGCAGTGCTCATATTATACTTATACGCACCCTTTATAAACACTCTGATTTTGTAGGAATCGACGAAACACTTATGAAACGATTCCACAACGTGTTAATAGTCATTTCTTGTAGATGCAATATCAATTATTCTGCATTTGAAGAGAAACTGCAAAATTGTATATATTACTTTACATGTATTATATGCCACCTACTGTACATAAAATACTTGTACATAACGCATCGTTTTTTGTTAATAACAAATTACTGACCATCGGAACGAAAAAATGTCATTACGGTTTTTACTCGTAACAACATGACACATCGATCCCAATTGGTTTCATCTTGGCGTCGTTTCGTGGTCGGTTAACTCTTATTTTTGTGCATCTTTTTGGTGGTGCACCGCTCGCCTATATAACAGACGTTCGACAGACGGGCTCGGCGTCACCGCATATATGAATATTTAAAAGACGATGTTCTTCCTTGTTCAATTTCAGGGGTAGTTACCACAGGAAAAATTAGAAAATTATCTAAACCTGCAAAGTCACAAGCAATTGTTTACGAGAGACTTTCACATATTTATAAACAATTAATTGTAAATTTGCAGGTTTAAATAATTTTCTAATTTTGCCTGTAGTTGAACCACTTGAAATTGAACAAGATACAAGATAACCGTTCTGAAATCTAAATTGGATAAAAAGTCAAAATAATTGTCAGATTTTGTTGAATTTTCTTCTAGGTGATGGTAACTAGTTTAAATAATAATTAAATGTCGTTAAAAAAAATTTCTTCGTCATCTTAACACCTCTAACTTCAATGTATGTCGTTGCTTGTATCATGGTATGTTTAAAAATCATTGTAAAAAATTCTTTAAGTTGATGTTAATCAAAACCCCCGAACCTTCTTATAAGATTCATTTACTGCGCACATTTACAAAAAAAATATATATATATTATTCTACAGATGTTGAACAATTTTTTGGTATTTTTTTTCAATATAGATGGCCACGCTCATTTTTTAGTAAAAAAATCTTGGAAATGGATACTTTTACATGTAAATTATGGTAGAACCATGTGCTTTGCGTACAAACTTGAAAAATTCATATACCGAAATCGATTGCGCAGAAAGTTCAGTAAAGAGATGGTTAAAGTTCAAACTTTAAACTTTGTAACGATATCATAAAAAATGTATGTAACCGTGGTAATTATCAAGATAATTAATTAATAATATGAAAATCCGTGTAAAAGTACTGAGATAGGTTAGGTTGACGTACGTCAATATACGTGATATTTTTCGTTTTGAACACGTCATATAACTAACGACATAAATCATATGTTTGTATATCAACTAATTCTTTGCATAAAATTAAATTATTTTTTATGTAATACAGGATTTAATTATCTTACACTTTGAAACTGCATTTTATGAATATTAATAACACAAGTCTAATAAGGCAATTTTTTAAAGCGGGTAATTGCTCGCGCTTCTCTCCTCTCTTTCTCTCCTGTTGCTCGTGTATACGTATAATTGGGAGCTTGTATTGTTTCCTTCAGGTTTCTTCGATCGAATGCAGATTTCTAGTTTTCTAGTTTTTTCGCGTTCTACGCCGTGCACGCGCGGTATATTTGAATTTATCGAGTAGAGAGAGAGAGTGGGGTTATATAGAGATAGAATTTGTACAGCGTGCATAACGGGGATCGGGATGCGCTCAAGCGACTTTTCCGCGTCGTAAAAATTAAACATCGTGTAGATCCTCGGTAGGACGTGAGGCGAGCAGTATACCGTATACATTGAGGAGCAAAAGATAGAGAGAGCGAGAGAGAGAGAGAGATGAAATTCGTCGGGCTGGAACGCGCGCGGGAATTTGTGTGTGCGCGCCCGCGCGCACACGAAATTTTAATGGACCCATTGTTCGTGAGCGCCTTCTCTCTCTCTCTCTCTCCCTCTCTTTCTCTCTGGAGTATAATGGAAAAGTAGCGCCCGGCTTTATTAGTCTTTCGCGAATCTCGGCTTTATACAATACCACCGCCGCACCATTGCCCTGCATATATACGGTTTCTTCGATTGCGCAATTACGCGCCGCGACTGTTTTATTGTTGCGCGCCTTTATATTATTGCACGGCATCTCCCCCCTCTCTCTCTCTCTCGTGCATTGTATACCACATTATATTGAAATGATCGCTATATTTTGCAGGGCGCTCTCCGAGAATTATAACTTCATTATATATAGTGTCTCTGACCTCTTGTTATACTTATCCTCACGGACTGCTGTTGTTGCTACATCACACTGTTTATACACAGCACACGTACCGCTAGCTCCTCCTAAACCCTCCTATTTAATCCGTACAATGTGCTATAATAATACTACTTTCGAATATTCGCGTGCCTCCTTATTATTATCCCCTATAAACATATATATACACCTACTGCGCGAACCGTAAACTCTCGACGGGTGAGCGCGCGAGACATCTCTCCGAGAGAACCAATAAGAACTCTCTCTCTCTCCTCCCGCATGCGCGTATATATACGCGTAAACAGAACGAACGAACGCACAGTGCGCGCGCGGCGACGATAACGAAGGGCGAGAGAGCAAAACGAGATAAGCGCGCGCGTTCGCGCAGCGAAAAAATCCATTTTCCGTTTATGGACGCGGCGCTGTGTGCTACGTGTGCTGCACACGTGCGCCGCACGCCTCGCGTCGTAAATCACTGACCCGCGCGAGCGCGCAAGCTTTTCGCCGTTATTATCCTTGGAAGAGAGAGAAAGAGAGAGAGAGAGAGAGAGAGGGAGGATCGTTGTATGGGTGTGCAGTAGGCCCGTGACGCCCCGCAAGGACAATACAAGCTAGCCTTCGGGCTCTAACTCTCTCCCCCGCTCTCTCTCTCTCTCTGGAGAGAGATTTTTGCGCGCGTCCGGAAGAGAAAAATGAAAAAAACTGTGCACGTGAGGAGAGATAGAAAATGGGAGGGGGCACGTAGATGTGTTCTATTTCGAAGTATATCCTTGGCGCGTTATTTTACACGAACGGGCATCGCAATGCCATCGTGTGCGCGCTGCAGAGAAAGAGAGGGTCGCTAATAAACGTGTGGGAGAGATGGTGTCGCACTGCTGTGTGACGTCAGCGGGCTATTGGAAAATACGGCGAGCGGATCGGAAGGCCGCGTATAGCTTCCCCCCTGTGCGGGATTTTTGCGTCTCACTCAGGATTTCTGTGATTTTAGAAATACGAGGTCCGATGGGAACGTATATAGCAGTTATTCCGTGTCAAGGCGCGAGGGAATATCTCAGAGATGGGTGACATATGGATGGGTTTTCGTTTTCGAGCAGAATGGGCAACGAGCGGAGCTACCTTTTTTGTTCGTATTCCACGACATTAAAAGCGACATTATGCTAATCGCCAGCGCTCGGTGCATTTTTATGTTAATCTTTATATATATACTCGTTATGTGCGGGCGCAAAGTGGCTTATTTTTACAATATAAAGCGAACGAGCGCGCTAAAACCTAATAAGCGTCGCGTTTCGAGAATTGCTCGGGGATCGCGCGGCCCGGAATATATTGTCTCTTTATCGAGCTTAAATTAGGATCGCGCTCGAGCAGTAACATAACGTTTATTCACGCGCGCGCGCGAACACATAAAGGCCGTGGTACCATCGGCGAACGGTGGTAAATTAAAAATCGCGTCGATTCAAATCGCCGTTCGCTCGTTATATTAGCCAATTTCGCGGTCGTTATAGCCGCACAGTTAATAAAATAAACGATAAATGCGTGTAGCCAATATATCCATATACACGCATAGATATATATTCTCCGAAAGCGGCCTATCTCCGGGATTTCGCGACGCTAAGAACAAACGTACGTAAAACGAATATTTTCTCAGAGCCCCGCGCGAGCGCGATATCATCTCCGGCTCTTCACGTGTCCTGTAAAATAAAAAAAAAGGTAACTCGCTCCGAGCGCGCGACTTTTATTACACTCCCCTCTCTCGGGTTCTCTGTAAATTACTTTATTCACCGTAAAAATTAATTTCTGTTAGTGCCTAGTTACATCCGTTGGCGAGCCTCGGACGTTAATAATTCGCGCGTTCTCGCGCACGGGGCAACTTTATAATCCACGGCTAGCGCCGTAAAACTTGATTTCGTGATTTAGTGGACGCAATAAACGTTGGCGAGCGCATGGCCCATCATCCATCATATTTGTTTACATAAACGTACATGTATACAGGTATATGGATATACATACGTCCGCGTGTGAACGCGTAACTTACCAAGTATACCCCACTTTGATAACGAGAACCGTAACGCTCTGCCCACGAGATTCATTAATTACGATCGGGAGTTTGTGGGTCTAGGCCTGATTTTCCTTTTTCTTGGCTTTTTGGGAAACGAACAGCTGCGAGATTAAATTTTTTTTGTGTGCTGACATAAAAGTAGTTTTTTACGTAGGTATAATCCTTTAACTCTATATTGGATGTGCTTTCTGAGTTAACAGCATAAACGCTGCATATGTTCTACAATATGGGCTATGATTTATTCCGTCAATTATTTTGAAATACAGACAAAGAGATACATCCACGGAGAAAAATTTGTAGTAACAATTACTATTTTTATAGTAAACGTGGGATAGACTCATATTCTCATGAAAATTACTACAATTTATAATTGCTATTTTTTTTCTTCAATTTTTACTATATAAATAGCAATTTTTATTATAAATTGTAGTAATTTTCATGAGACTATGAGTCTGTCCCACGTTTACTATAAAAAATAGCAATTTTTCTCCGTGTAGGGAAATATCCCGTTCACGTGATAATTATAGAATTAAAAAAAATACGACTTCAGTAAACGTAAAACCAAAACTATATACACTTTTGAAAAGCTGCTTTACCACCCAATACCTGTTGAAAAGCTGTTTTCCAGCTCCAAAACTCGCACCCAGATTGTTAAGTTCAATGCAACCCCGTGACCGAACGTTATGCATTTAAACGCGCTACTTTTCGCGACAACTTTCTTTTCAAACAATCCGCGCTGACCTTAACCCGACCAGATCCACTACCACCAACGAAACTACTACGACTACTACACCATCACACTCCCCAGTGAAAATCCTCAGCAAAAGAAGCGCGCGCGCGAAACCCATGAGCCCACACGCTTCCGCGAGATCTCACAGCTCCATATATGTATACATACACACAATGCAAACTCACATACACAGCTTCAGCAACCTCAACTCTGCGCGAGTAACCATTGACGCGAGCAGCAGCCTCTCGCCCGCGCCGTTCAGGCGCAGAGAGGGAAAGTGAAAGTCGACTGCTGCTGCTGCAGTTCTCTCCATCGGCGTCGAGAAACAGCTCGCTAGCTCTCGACGCTGACAGAGAGGCTAAATTGTGAGAAAAGGTGAACGCTCGTGGCCCATTAGGCATTCATATATATATATGCGCTATTTATGTATGTGTATAGGTGAGCTTATATAGCACACATCACGCGGCGAGTAGACGAAAAAAACGAAGAAGAAAAAGAAGAAAAAAAGACAGTCGCGAGAGCCCGTATATAGGTATAAGCGCGCCACAGCGTTATAAGTGATGGATGAGCACCGGTGTGTGTGTCTGCGCGCGCTTCCGGCCCGAATGTAGAGCAGTTTCAATGTCGCGTCGTGGCTGTATGTGTGTATATGTATAGTGTATAGAAAATTTCCCGCAAGGAGCGAGTGAGAGAGAGAAGGAGGTCGGGGAGTCGCTTTCAGGATGTAATTATCGGGCGGCCCCCGAGGAGGTGGAGGTGGAGGAGGTAAAAGTCGAATTGAAAGTTATTATGCGCGTTTGGGATTCATTGCGAGCGAGTTATATTGTTCTATTTTTAGCTTTGCGAGCGAGTCGAGTGGCGCGTGAATATTGTTGTCTGCGGCAGTGTGTGACGAATACGATTGCTCGGGTGAGTGAGAGAGATAGTATATGCGTTGTCGTTTTATAATACCGTGGAAGAAGAAGAAGAAATCGGTCGGTCGAGGCGATTGGATAATGGGATGCGCGTTGGATAATCCACGCCGGGCCCTAATGCCGAAACGATTATGAGACGAGGCGCATAATAAGGGCGTTTCGCAATTGTTATGTCATTTTTTTGATGAGGCGGTTATTAATCGGTCGTATTTGTGTAACGGAGAGAAAGAGAACAAAAAATGGGCTTCGGAGGATGATGGATCGAGGGAAAATATTCGGTTTGATTGTGGTGAAAAAAAGAAAAGACTATGACGCGAACGGAGAGGATTTATGCATGTTATGGGAGCTCCGGATGCATTAAGCGCCGTTTAAAAGTTTCATTTGACTCGAAAATCCGTTGCGGTATACCTACTGTAGCGCGCTGATGGATTTCGGCATTATGATTATCGTATTCAATTAAAGTTTTTCAATCGAGCGTTTATGTCTTCGTTCATTCTTTTTTTTTTTTATTAATGGGAGAACCATTTCTTCACTCCTCGGCGTGTCTATAATTACATGAAAATTAAAAGAGAAAATTCAAGCTTTAAATGTGTGTCAAAGGTTATATTACTTGGCCGCGCGCGTTCGGTGATATTAAAATTATGAAATTCATGAAACTGAAAACAAAGCGTACTGGGGAAGATAATTTTTCTTGCTTAATAAGTTTGAAAATGTTATTGAAACATTAATGTATACGGAATATTAACAAAACAAATTGCCACTTTGTTATTCTGCCTGGAGAACAGACGCAATTTGGAGAATCGTTAGCAAAAGGCAACAATGTCTACTAAATCACCGCGTGATTTTCATTCAAAAGTTTTACGTGAAATCTATATTAGTCAATAACTCATCAAGATTTATTGTACTTAATATTTTTCAGTCACGCTGCCGCCGAAGCAGCGAAAGCACGTAGGCAGGCACATTCCTATTTAAAAAATTCAATAACTCCCAGACGAAATACGGGCGAATATCGATTCCAACGCGACTGTTTTTTTACGTGACTACACGCGAACCTATAAACTTTTACTCTTATACATTAAAATTTTAGGAAAAATACATCCGTACAAAGAGCACGTATATAAAATAACATTTTGAGCGTGATAAATTGAATTGTCAAAGTCCCCACGATAACTCAATTTTTCTTTTTCCCGACAACTAAAATGGAAAACTTCATTAGCGTCGGGTACACGCGCGCGATACGACGCTCCGTAACAATGTTCCTGATTGGCGAGCGAATTCTCAAAAAAAAAAGAGAGTAAAATTAAAAAAAAAAAAAAAAACACACTATACTACCTCTTGATTTTCCATCGCCACAGCTCTACATTTCTTCTCGACAATAGCCGCCTGATTTCCTTCTTTTCACATCGAGACCTCGCATTATCGCTCGGCACTACCCATATAATTGCCCACCTCCTCCCTGGAAAATCAATTCCTTTATATATCCCGCGACTAAATCGCCGCAGTACTTACATCATTATTGAAAATTGCTCTCCCAATTCGAATTAATCCTCGCGCGCACACACATACACAGCCAGCCTTTTACAAACCCCATTACAGTGAAAATCCGAAATTAACTCACTCGCCGCACGCTAATTGCGAATAAATATTCGCCTCTTGGGCTCTCATATAATACACACAAAGGAACGACGTCGACGACTCTCCCTTTAAAAATTACATGCCTAATCGGCCGCCTCGTGACCTTACGTCCAGCGAGTACGTGTATATATATGTATATGTATATATTACATCGAACGCTGGCGCGCGCGACGCTGTAAAGAGGAGACAACAACAGGCCAGTCGTCCTCCGCCCTCGCAGGCTTGTCTTTCTCTTTCAAACCCGCACTCGCAGACAGGACAAAAAGAAAATGAGAGATGGAAAGGTTGCCGAGTGGTCTCTCTTTCTCTGTGTGTGTGTGTGTGTGTGTGTGTGTGTGTACACACACACACACGCGCGCGCGCGCGCGCGAACCCTGGGTTGCAAAAGAGAGGAGAGGCCGGGAGCAGCGCTTGCGCCATCGGCTGGCACTCTACACACACACACACACACACACACACACACACACACACACACACACACACACACACACACTATACACTCTATACATACGTGTGTATAGAAATTCGAGGATTGCGCCGCGCCGAACTACCGAGCCTATAAACTAACGCTTTTATATTATATACACTTTTCGGCTATCATAATTTCATTATCCCGGGCGCTGGCTGTTTTACGCCGGGACAGTCCTTTTTTTGCGGCAGCTGCCGGTGGTATATATACGTACATAGAAATCGAGAGGCACGTAAAAACGGCCGTGGATTTCGTCACTCGTGTATATTATATTGATCAAGACTCGCGGCGGGGGTGGAGTGTGTTTTGGCGGAGTCCTGGTAACCGAGCGCGCCTGGGGTTTTGGCGGAATTAAAATGGTGAAATGAAAATGTATATATAAAGTGCGTGGGTTTTCTCTTTTAGAACGGTATTATAGCTTTGTTGAGCGGTTATTTTTATGCGGTAAAGGTTTTTTTAAATTCATTTGAATTTTGGTGAAATAAAAGGTAAACTTTTTTTTTCATTTGAAAAAAAAAGAAACAAATATCAAAAATGTCATGTAATTACAAAGAATTTCGAAAATGTATAACGCAGATATGCTCGAATGTACACGCTGCTATGTCGATACAAATTTATAATCGCTGTAATATCTCGCATTGGAGTTTAAAATCTTGTTAGCCTACTTGCCAAACTGGCTTTATATCTTTAATTGTTACTTTTAATGCCACTTTCTACAAAATGAGACATTTTTTCCCTCCCCCACCTCTTTCTCTTTCCTCGAGCGCGATATAACGAGGCCCGAGACGTCGGCCGAGGAGTTTCTTTTATAAGGCTTTGAAAACTCGTGTAACTTTTAACCGTGGCCGTATTATATTCTTAGAGCAAGAGTAGAGGGTCTACCCGCAGCTCGTTGTAAAAATAAAACTCGCTGTCAGCCGCGATTGGCTTTTAAAACGTTGCGCGCCGCGAACCGCCTCCAGATTTATCTCCGAAACCAAAAAGAACCCACAAAATTGAAAAGCATGCACCTCAAAGGCAGCCCGCACACGCGGTTTCATTAAAAAAAAAAATCTCCACCCTATATTTTTACAATCAACAGAAAAGATACAGTCCTCCCGCGTTTTCCAATCCGCACTCAAAAAATAATCAACCGCCCTTCCACCTCCTCGTAAAAAATATACATTCCCCTTGACCATACTCGCATTATACGGAAAAGTGTGTGTCCAAACCCAAGCGCGTCAGCTCATAACACACACGGCACACTCGATTATACCGCAACCCGCGCGGTCGCAAAGTCAGCACAATAAAAGACTCTCTCTTGGTCGTTTGCGCGCGCGCGCGTGGTTGCCATGCAGATGGTCGTCGTCGTTGCCGGCGCCCCCCGCGCGCGCCGTGAACTTTAGTGGCTATATCGATTATGTGTGTGTGCAACGCGCGAGCGCTTTTTCTCTCTCTCACCCGCGAGAGAGAGTGAGAGAGAGCCAATCCCCGGTGCCTCCGGGTCTGCCGCCCTTGACTTTAGATACTCTCGCGCGCGCGCGACTTTTCCTCTCGCCGCACATGTGTGTGTTATATACTTTCGGCTCTTTGAAAGCGTTCTATAATGTAACGGTGTATCTATATATACCTACGCGGGAGGAAGGAATCGTCGTATCGGAGAGATGTGTTCCTACATACAGAGCATTCCAATGATTAATAGCAAGCGTGCGTGTGAGTAATCAATTATGGTGTGAGGGGCGAAAGGGACTATTGCGAATTGATGACCGCGCCACGGCCGTCGATGAATTTTTCAACCCGCCCTTTGTAGACGTCCTTTCTCCCAGCATTAACGGCGGCGGCATTTCCGCGAGTGGTCATCCATTTTCATTACGTATGTATCAACTTATATACATTAAGAGGAAGCGATATATATATACATATGAGTTATTTATATTTAGAAAGTGGAAGCTCTCTTCGGAGCGCCTCTGGAATTGGAACAAAAACGAATGGAAAAGCGTCAGCGCTCGCGCACGCATATGCCTATAATGGTATATATCGAATTATGTAAATCGCGTGGATATATACACACACACACACACACACACACACAGCTGGCCGGCGCGAAGATACACACACGCGTATATATACCGGGAAAAGGCTGATTGAAAAATGCGTGATTTTGATTTCTATTCGATTTGTCAGTTGCGGCGGCGGCGGCGACGGCACATGCCCCACATGTAGGTATAGAGGCCGCGCGGCGCGTTAAAAATGGACTATTTATGCACCGGTCTATCGCGAGAGAGCGCATTTTTCTTTCATCGTCGAAATTTTACTTGACCTTAATTACCTCTCGCACCGACCGACCACCCCGCGCGATCGCTCTGCACTATAGGCTAATGTAGCATTAAAGTAGCATATAGTACAGCCTCGAAAGCCGTATAACTCATTTCCAGCGTGTCACGACTCGCTGCTGGTTTATACACACATACATATACACACATTGCGACAAATCGAGCGCACATGCGCTCTCGATCGACGTTATATGTACATACACGTCTCTCCCAATGCTAAGCCCGACTTTTCTCTCTCTATCTCGCGTTCAAGTGCAATTTCTCAAATTCGATGTTTCGCATTATTTCTTCCTTTTAAGCGCGCGCGAACGAGCGCGTCTGAGATTTCCGCCTGTGTACCTCAAGGAAAAGGATCCTTCGTTCTCTCGCGCGCACACACACACACACACACACACACACACACATCCTCGAAGATGATAAACGCTGCACGATCGTCAGAAAAGTCTTCGAATGCGACGTTTAAAGGCGCAAGTCACATTATATATCCGCGCGATATCGTCGTCGTTCATTCCGCGCTCGGTTTTCTTGCGCGCGGCGAGCTGGCGGCCGTAAAAATTCATCGGCGATTGTTTTTGCCGCGCGTCGTATATACGCTGCACGCGCAGTGCAGTAACCAATGAAAGAAAGAAAGAAAATGAAAGAAAGAACGAGAGAAAGATATAGCAGTGTTTTATTGTTGTTATTTTACAATTGTGATTCATCGGCGAAACGTTCGACGCGGCATTATTTACGCTTATTTAAATGTCTCTTTGTCGTCTTTATATATATGCCGAGAGACGTTAACGCACGTACGATATATATGCGTATACGTGTCTTTCGGTGGCGCGCACTTTCGATTTGTTTGCAAATGAGTTTTTACGACTTCTCAAGGTCAGAGTTGGCGAATCTCTTTCGCGTCAAACTTTCCCGCGCGTACATCCATATATTCAAATCTTTGCGAATCTAATATTTCGAATGGGATACTTAGACCGTTCAAGTTTTATGCCCCGAGACGCGCGTCACGTGTGTAAATATATATTTATAGAATGGTACATTTTTTTCTCCCGACGTAAGCGTAAACGACAACGACGGTGCACAAACAAAGCTATAAGATAACAACTGTTAATATCCATGCAAACAGAACTGTAGCCGCTTGCTCTATAAGCTCTGGTGCGGCCGATCCAAAAATCCCCCTCCACGCCAAGGTCGCTCTCGTTACCGCCTCTCCTTAACCCATTTAGAGAAAGCGAGACCGTTACTTCTCTATTTACACAGACGCGGCGACTTTTCGGTAATAATGATCGATCGAACGCCGACGACGAGGTTTTCGAGAACGAGTGTATATATACAAAGAGAGACGGAATCATAAAATTAGCCTCTCGTCGCAGTGTAGCTTAGCAGTGTAACAGCAGCCGATTGCGAAACCTTGTAAGTACGCGCGCACGTATACGAGGGCGTTTGTACAATTATCGATCGATATATACTTATGTAGGTACAGCTATAGGGTTGCGCGAGCCGTGCGTGTGTGTGTGCGCGCGTATGTTTACATGGTCGGACATTCGATCACCTGATGTGTGCTTCCTATGAGCGTAGGGGGGTGCCTGATGGGGGTCGTTAGAATGAATGACAGAGATTGGTTGTGATGAAGTTTTGATGAAGCGAGCAAAAAGTAGGCATGATTTATTTGTATTCGTAAGGAGAATTTTCGATTTTTTATTGGAAAGGGTGTGTTTTAGTGTCAAAGACGCTAAATGTTGGGGTATAAATCCAAGAAACATGTGTAGTCGAAAGTCACATTAAATTTTTAATGTAAAAATTTTCTGTAGCGTATGTTTTTATGGACATGGAAGAACTAAATATACTATTCATTAACAACAAAATTTAATGACAGAGTATATCGATTTTAAATCTATATAGAAATGTATGCAGTCTATCATATTTTCAGGAACAGGTTACAAGAGGAAGTAAAAGCCCCGTGTAAAAAAAAAGTCTGGGCGAAGTCTTGCACAAGTCTGGCTTGAAAAGTCTGGGCAAAGTCTTGCATGTCGGACGATCCCAGACTTTTTGCCAGCCTTTTTATTTCTTCTATTAAAAGTCTTGGAAAAAATCCCCAGACTTTATCCAAGACTTTATGCCAGACTTAGCATACGGCGTAAAAAGTCTTGGAAAAAATCCCCAGACTTTATCCCAGACTTTGTTCACCAGGCTTTGTGGTCGGCGTATGGAGGTTATGCACGCCCGAACAGAAGATTCCGCTGGTGTGATGAAGAGAGAGGTTGGATTAAATGTGCGCCCGTAGAGCAGCGAGGCGGTCCGTAGCTGCGTTACCATGACTCCTCGTGGCTACTCACATTCAGGCGTCTTCTTCGGGGAATCAGGAATATATACATAATTATTTCAATTCTTTGCCACATTTTATGAATTCTCCAACAAGCTCTGAAAAAGCTTTGTACAGTTTTCTCAAATGAGGTAACGTCTATTACCATATGTTACTGATTCATCTGGATGAGTAAATGTCACGTAAATTTCTAACTCAGAATTTATTTCAGGCGTTTTGGGTAATTTATAATTTATTAATCTTTCTTTATATTTATTAATCTTTCTTTAACAAGCCCGTGCTATAAAAGGAAGTTTAAAATTAGAGCAGATTTATTGTATATAATAAATGATCTACAATTTTATACATAACATCTGCTTGAAAATGTAAACAAGGAATGGGTTTGAAGTTTGCAACGTTGGACTGCAACGAAATTTAAAAAAAATTGATTTTACTTCAAAGTTATATTGAATTAATTTTAATTTCGCGTGAAGATTTAGTATTTTGTAGTATAAAATAACTTTATGGCAATGGTTTAGATCAAATTGTTTACTGCCAAGTAACTTTAATTAATTGTAAAAAATTATTTCGTTGCATTCCAACGATCCAAACTTCAGGCCCATAACAAGGAAAACTTGCGGGGTTAACAAAAAGAATAAAGAAAATTAATTTCCTAATGTTCAATTACATATTATGTCTTTTAGCCGTATATTTTTACGCCAATGTACCCACATTTAGGTGCATTTATAAGTGTTAAAATAAATGTAATATAGTACTTTTCCGCAAATTTGAATTAATAGTAGAAGTAATCAGTGATACCTTAAATTAATTAATAGTTTTTCTGAAGATCCTTTTCAAGGTTCAAAAGTTCTATGGTCTTTGAGTCACATTTCTTGCGAAATGAGCATTCTTCCTAATTCAAAGTTGATGTGATTATATCCTTCGATTGCAAAATTATTCTATACGATTTTAACAATACAAGTTGTAATTAGTATGAATAAGGAATAGTTTTACTAAATATTAAAACGAACATTTTCTTTAGTATTGCATATTTCATTCAAAATATAGTCATCCGGATTCTTATCTTTAGTGCAGGTATCCGAATAAATGAATTTATTCAGGAAAAAATTGGTAATATTCTTTGAAATTCGTTTCGGTACTATTTCATAATTTGTTGTACAATTAGTACCAAGTTCACCTACTGCCTGTGTAAAATATTCTTGTTAAACGAATAGAATTAAAAAAAAAATTTTAAATAATAAATTTATTTTATCTCTGTAGTGTGTACAAACGATTTGGATTTATTTTAACGAAGTTTCAGTAAGGTTGTATTAACTTGTAAAAATGAAGCGTAAGTGTATTTCAAATCTCTTGATGCTTGTAAATCATCTTCATTATATTTTATACCTTGAAACTTAAATGTTATATGATCGTATTGACTAAAGTTTAATGTCATAAATTATATAAAAATTTATTTATTATATTTAAGAAAAGATTATCATACCGTCAGATCATTACCATAATATACTGAACATGGCAATAGTAAGGCTTCTTTAACTTTTCATAATTCTTAGATGATTTTCTATCGAGTATTAGCGAACTATTTCCGAAACCCCCAAGTAAAATGAATATGGCGTTTCATTATTTTGCACATGCCAGTCTCCCCTCAAAACAAATGTTACCACATCTGATTCACTGTGCGAAAATTTTAGATTTTACTTCATAGAGTACAGTTTGGCCATCGTATTCTGATTGCACTTCTAATACATTATCTAATACGTCTTGCCAACACATATGAGGGCACAGTATATTCTACTTAGCGCACCCTTAGATGATTTATTGAGAATATTTTTTTAAGAAAATCGGCAGGTAAAACGAATACAATCTATCAAGCTCTATATTGTGTCCTCTTGTACTTAGTTTCGATGAATTATCAACCATGCTGCCAAAGACTCCGACAACGATGACGACGACAGTATTGCGTGCGTGCATGCGTGCGTGTGTGTGTGTGTGTGCGTGAGTGTGTGTGTGTGTGTGCGTGCGTGTGTGTGTGTGTGTGTGTAAAGTATATATACACACACACATCTATATCTGCCTACATTACGCCGACCGCAGCTCACGTACCAGGCCGGCCAGATCAATCAATCTAGCCATCCTCCACGAATCCGTGCTAAAATTACAATTTCCATTAAAATTCAGCGATCCCGTTTCCTCGATCCATTATAC
Organism: Torymus aiolomorphi; assembly: GCA_036365515.1. Lineage (NCBI taxonomy): Eukaryota > Metazoa > Arthropoda > Insecta > Hymenoptera > Torymidae > Torymus > Torymus aiolomorphi. The sequence goes on from CM070873.1 coordinate 259,462,438, forward strand.
ACCTCCTGAATCTCGAAGACGTCTCTCTCTATCCGATCCATGCCAGTAGCCCACGCGCGCGGATGTCGTACGCATACACACACATACGGGCGTGAGAATAAAAAAAAAGAGCGCGCAAGCCAAGAGTTGAAAAGCGGGGGGAAGGGGAGTACATGTATATATACATACATATAGGACGCATAATGTGTACTGCTGGGGGGGTCGATCGATCGGGTAATCGACGACGGCAAGTAGAGGAGGGAACACCTACAAAGGGCGGCCTTTCCCGCCACTTGCGAGGCTTCCGTCTCCGGCTATAGCGCGAGCTCGCGCGTCCGGGATAGAGTAAGAGAGACCGAGAGAGAGAGGGTTATTTATCGCAGGAGGAAGGAAGGAAGCGGCGCGCGTCACATCCTTCGCTTCGTGAATAACTTATCGCCTCGAGAGAGCGCGCGAGCGAGAGAGAGAGAGCGCGCAAAGACCCGGCGCGAGGTTTTTAGTCGCGCTGCTTCCGCTGTTGAGGAGGAGAGGAGGAGGAGGAGGAGATAGGGTCACCTAAATATCAGAACGCCCACGGCGAGATTTTGGCTCAGTTTGGGAGAGTTTAGTTTAGTTCTGGGGAGGGCTTATTGTTTTTCGAGGAGATTAGATGTACCGGAGAAAAAGCGGAGAGAGAAAGAGGTATGAATAATTCAGGGGTTATTTTGCGGGAGAGAAAGAGGCAGAGATGCGATTTGCATGACGACGTTATTGGTATGAATAGTTCAGCGCTTCGATTTCAAGGGCATGAATTTTTCATTCGATTCGCGTCGCTGCGTTCGCGCGAATGAGATGAAAAAATGCAATGAGAGAGTGAGAGACAGGGAAGTGAGGATGGGAATCGTATTAGGGAACAGAGAGGTGTGCGTTGATCCGTGCGGGCGTTTCGCGCCGGAAATTCATATCATTTGTCGGAGGGTGCGATAATAATGGTCGGACGGATTGGATGTGGCGAAAAATTGAATCTTGTTTTCCGTCATGGGAGAGCGGCACGCTTTTATGATTGATTTTTCCTGTCCGTCGACGTGAAATATGGAGTTTATTCCCGATGGCCAGTTCCATTTGGACGCGCAGTGTTTCCGTTAAAAGGTCGATCTGAAAAAGCCATTAGGCTGTTTTCTTTTTGAAAGAAACTTATGGAACCATAATATTTATTGTATACTGGTAAGTGAGAGGTAGAAAAAAGGGACTTTTTGTTATTCTAAAATGTATCGTAAATAAGTCTAATGCTTCTATATATCTCGTTATCATTTTGGTAACGAGATTATCTTAGAATCCAACTTTTTAATTTAAAAATTTCGTAAAAGCTTTTTGAGATCAGCATGATTACTTGATGATCTTCACTTTTACCAAGAAAACTGCCAGCCACCTCGCTTAAAGCCGCACTATCGAACTTCTTACCTTTCTTGAATATCACAACCCTCTCCCGCCACACAAAAACCAATCGCACTTTCCCGAAACCTCATTAACCCCCCCCCCCCTATCCTTCATTTCGAAACAAAAGCAGGAGCCACCTTCCTCTTGCTCATTCTGTACGGGTACTCCCCCTACCACGTACCCTTTGTGACTTCTGTCACGGCGGCGCAGGTGCAAACTTTCGCCTCTCATTATGCGCGGGGGCGTACATAAGGTGCCACTGCCGCCGGGGCGCGGCCTTGAATCATATATGAGGCCTCATCTATAGATGAGGCGCGGCGTGCAGCTCGATAGACCCTTTCCGAAACGGCGAAAAAAATTCGGCGGCGGGTTAACTCTCTCTCTCTCTCTCTCTCTCTCTGGGTCGCTTGTATAATGTGCGCCTGGCGCGATGTCACGACCTCAAAGGGAATGGTCGAGAGGACAGGCGCGTCGTGAAATTTTTAGCAGCGAGGTGGAGTAGAGCGAGAGAGACAGAAGAAAGGAAGGAACATCGGAGTGGAATGAATAGCGGAACGATGTCCTTGGGGTGAGGTACGATGGTAATTGAACTTGATTTAGGATTTTCTGGGAGAAGGGGGGTGAAGATAAGGAATTAATTATGCGAGTGTACAGTGTGACTATGGTTTGAGTCAAAGTTGAACATGGTATTCAAATATCTGTTTTTGGACAATATTTTCTTTTCTCGTCGAAAATCTGCTAATATTTTTGGACAAATTAGCTAGCTGACAAATTTCTGCTTAAGAAATAACTAATTTCTCTTCTACTTACTTTAACATGTGTATATCTCCCTGCTTCCTAACCAGAAATAAATCATTTTCTAAGTATATATAATATAAAATATCAATTATTGAAATACTAATATTACTGTACACACTTTAATCTTGTGAATGATTAGACATTTTGCAAAAATAAAATATAAAAGAATATAACTGATAAAAGGTCGATTTCATAATCTTTATGTTTTTATATTATTGAGAAGAAGGAAAAATTTGTTTATTTTTCCACTCATTATATACAATAATGTCACCATCATCGTTTGCGGAATTCTTAGCAGCATGGTTAACGGGCTTGATCTTTGTCTGATGATCATCATAAAAAATACACACACAGAAATCGATCTTCCTGTGCCAACGAGAATCTGCCTGTCGGAGGAGGATTTTCAGTTAAAAATAGGCCAAGAAAATATCTTCCTATGGAAGGAGGAATATCCGCTTGGTACAATGTCGCATCGCGATAAGAAGAATTCCTTCCATATATATAATAATTATTAACAAAAAAATAAGTAAATAATTAATGTAAAAATAAAATTGTTATAAATGAATGGAATAAACAGACGTTAGTTATTTTAAATATTTATATAGTAGTCCTAGTCTCATCTGTTATCAATAAAACTTGTCTTACACTGCAATTTAAGGAGGTTCAGGGGTGTCATGCTGCGGGGTGAGGCTAGGGACGTCCCCTCTTTCCCCGCGGGCGCTCCCCGCTCACCGCGCACCCCCTCGCGCAGCCAACGAACTCGGCGTTTTGTTTGCGTTTTCACCTACTTCTTTCCCAAATGCCTTATAAGCGACCAAGATGCCTCTGCGTTTTTATTCTTTGTTTATTTTTCTATTAAAATGAAGGTTTTTTAACTGTATTTCTGCTTTTTTTATAAGTGATTTTTATGTTCAAAGGTCACATAACCTCACTCTCCCATAAAAGACTATGCTAAAAACTCGATTTTCAAGAATTTTTTTCTCGAAAAAATGGCTTATAAAAAATACTGAAAAAATTCATGTAATCTTCTTTCAAATTAAAGAACAATATATAAAAATTCTAAATTGTTCCCTGCATTTTGATGTGATAACTGAACCTCCTTAATGATATTTATAAAATAGAGGTTTTGGGACCTAGGACCCAAAATATCATTCCTCCATTACTGATATATAATATTCTTGTAATAAAACGTAAAATTCTCCTCCTGCAGGAGGATGGCCTCCTATAACAGGAGACCAGGGTTCCTGTAATCGAATTACGATTCTAGCGCGCGGGAAGAAGTCCTTTTTATTGCAGGAACATTTTTTCGGGAGCAATTTTATTTTGTTACCGGAGGATCGTTTTTCTGAGTGTATTAATTCAAATTTACATTAATCCAGATGAATCAGTGTAATTCATAGTAAGTCGTTACTTGATTTGAGAAAACTGTATACAAAGCTTTTTCATGTGATGCAAGTGTTGAAACAACTGAACCAGAGCTTGTTGAAGAATACATCAAATGTGAAAAAGAATTGAAATAATTATGTGTACATTCATAAATAAAGAAACTATTTTATTTATCCATCAAAACTTCATCAGATCCAATTTCTGCCATTAATTTTCCCTACCTCAATCACGCCCCCACAAAATACAAAGAAAACCCCATGTCGAGAGCTCTTGCACGTGGAAAAACCTTCGGAAACGCAGCAGCCCCGATAATAGGGGATGCTGTTATGCTGAACACATGGAAAGCTGCGTGCCTATAACTCGAGGCAGCCGCTCTCTTTTTTCGGGTACGCCGCTTCCCCGTTGCGGGGCAACCGTAGCTTTAGAGTATCGGTAATACAGCGCACCTTTCAACGAGTCCGCAGCTTTCTCATTATTTCGGGGGGAGCAAGATTGAAGATCATTGTGAACGATTTGCATGTAATATTTGTGCTAACTATCAAGTGCCTTATTGTTGCAAATGGATTCATTTTTAAACAATTTCAAGTTCAGTCATCTTCGATAACACTTTTAATAGTATGCACGAGTTTTCGGCAAAGCAGCTATCCGAGATATCGGGGATGCTCCGTGCCCGGATCCGGACAGCTACCTTGTCGCAAGTTTTTCCATGCACCCTCATAATAGGAAGCATACATCAGTTCATGTCCGGCCGTGTAAACACACGCGCGGCTCACGCAACTCTATAACATATCGATATATATTCCTACCTACATATATATGTACACGAAAATTTTCACGTGTAGTACGGGAATTTTTTAAGTCGCGCGAATATTTCGCATTAGCGATCGAAAAGCTGAAGAAAGGAATTTAATAACGATCGATCGTTTCTTTCTTCTTTGGTGTAAGCTATATAATATATAGGGCTGCGTGCTTGTATAACGTTCCAATGCGTGTTTGACCTTATTTCAGGGAGTTAATAAAAAGGATCAAAGCAATCGGTGCAGTAAGTAGGAGAGACTCGAGCGAATTTAATCTTTCGAATCGTCGGAAAGGTAATTTTTAGTTGCCATTGTCCTCGTTATCATTTCAATTAGGGCATGCATATATAACGAAGAAAAATTGGGCGCAGTTATGTCTTTTAAGGGGATGTGCAACCCTAATTTCAATATTTTTTTAAATCAACATTCAAACATTTATTTGGAAAAAGACGGCTGTCAAGCGCTCCGTACACGCAAACACTATATGCAGATTTTTTTCTGGATAATTCTATTAATATTTGCGTGAGTTATGCTCGTTTGAAAAGTAGGTCAATTGTAGATTCCTACTTACCGACAGTACGGTTTTTATTTAATTAAATAAATTCTCATCATTTTTTTGGAAAAAGACGTCTGTCAAGCGCTCCGTACACGCAAACACTATATGCAGATTTTTTTCTGGATAATTCTATTGATATTTGCGTGAGTTATGCTCGTTTGAAAAATAACGTCGGTACTCACATCCCCTATGCTTTACAATAGGAATTCAATTATCGCGTTCGTGCCACCGTTTTGTAATTCAGTTATACACGGTTCTCATCGGGAAATGGAACTGATCTCATCCTCTTTAGCTGCGCATTTTTTTGTGCGCCGGATATTACACGTTCATTACACTAATAACTCGCGCATCACTTATACTCCGCAAATGTACAACTCCCGGGGAATTATAACTGAATGAACGTGTGAAAGCATACTAAATAGAAACTAATGCAGTGCTGGCTGGTTTAATGAAAAGTTATATTTGAGGCTACCTATATACTCAGTGCGCACGCGCGCGGGCTATTATTTTGACATCTTTACCGTAATATCTGTCCTGCGCTGTACGAGAGGAAGCACGTGTCACAGCTGGCCTCTCTCTCTCTCTCGGGTTAATAAAAAATTCATTCCACAGCAGAATGCCCGCGCGCTCGCCGGCACATATATATATAAGACTTTTATTTAATTTCCAAGAAAATGATTTACTTCGGCTTTATCGTATTTTCCAGCCGATATTAACATTGAAATTGCTTCGGTAACATCTGTTCAATCTTGCGGACTCGTGCGCGCACCACGTTTCAGCGTCTCGTAAAACATGTTACAGACTTTTTAATATGTGCATAGCTTATTTTATGAAAAAACGAAAATTTGCAAATTTCTATCTGTCGTTAGATAAGGAACCGTTTATTATCGTCACATATTAATTTTGTTTAACAAAACAGATTTATCTATGTTACAAATACCGAACGTTTACACAGCTACACATATTGATAAATATAACTCAGCAACTATAACGAACCGAATATTTGTCCTTCCCCCCGACAATCCATTATATATAGGAATTCCTCGATCCCAATTCAAACATATACCCACATCGCACAGAGGCACGTATATAAAAAAGCGCCACGTGTGTATAAAACCACACGCGATTTACGCCCCCCCCCCCCCTCTCTCTCTCTCTCTCTCTCGCTCCGCGCGCGCGATGTCACGTTCAAAAAATCGGAAAACTTTCATCGTCCGACCGTAAAAGCCGGAAAGATAAAATTCTTAATAGCTCGTTCTCTCTCTCTCTCTTTCCATCTCTTTCTCTGCTGCTGTCCATGCGCGCACGCGTGCATAGATAAAAGGGCGCATCACAGCGCTGCTCATCGGAGGAAAGCGGATTTTCGGCGAAAAACAAATAAACCTATATATCCGAGGCTTTTATGCACACACACATGTGAGTGTGTCAAGGCCTGGCACAGACTATAGAGAGAGAGAGACGAGTGAATGCGGTTGCGCGCGCGCCCGCTCGCCTTCTCCGCCGTACGTACAGAACGGAGACGTATATACGTATACAGACGTATGTATAGATAATGCGAGTCTCTCGTGACGTCAGCTGGACGCGCGAATCCACGGTGCAAAGATCCTCAAGTTAAACAAAGAGACGATGGGACGAGAGGAGGATTAGAGAAAGAGCGTGAGCGAGGATTGTAATTAGCCATTCGAGGTGGAACTTTTTTCGTGGAGCAGTACAGAAAATCGATGGCGGAACCGAATGCGAACACTGCAAGATTTAATTACGGAGAGAGAGGGAGAAGGAAAGACGAAGACCGTATTTTTATTGAGATTGCGGGCAAAGCGCGTAATTTTGTTTTGACTTTTTAAAGTTGGGCGCGCGACGAATTGTCCTTTTCTCTCTCTTCTCTCTCTCTCTCTCTCTCTCTCTCTCTCTCTCTCTCTCTCTTTCTCTTTCGCTTACGTCCTTGAATTATTCATTGCCACGCGACGATAGACTGCGTCGTTTTCTCGCTGATGTCTTTTTTACCATCGCGCGCCAGAGAGAAGAATGGCTGCGCTTTTTTCTCTCTTTCGTCGTTTTAATAAAAATTTTACGCTTTCCGGAAAAGTCGCGCCCTGCGTTAACGCGGAGCGAATTTCGAAGAAACCGCGCCGCGCAGTGCAGCGAATTACAAATTCAAATTTTTCGCGTCTCGTTAAAATTCACGCTCTCTCTCTCTCTGGCATGCATGCACGCGCAAATTTGTATATACGCTGTGACGTGTATATTGCAATTTTCGTTGCATATCTGTCTAAAATCTAATTTCAATGCTGCAGCAGCTCTCGCGCGCGGCGGTAAAATATGAAACAGAGAGCGCGTCTGCTGCGGATGAGATACGGCCCCGGCGCGACGTTGTTATAAAAGCATAATGCGCCCGCGTGAATATCACAGCTGCGCATTTTTCTAAATTTCGAAGAAATGCACGTACGAGAGAAAGAGAGAGAGAGAGAGAGAGAGAGAGAGAGAGATAAAGAGAGAGAGAGGCGGAGAATTGAATTTAATTAAAAATGTTACGGCGCAGGCCTGCAAATTAAATTGTATATACACGCGCGGGCTATCACGGTTTTTATAAAGGAATATATAGATATGGGAAAACCCTTCTGCCTTTTTGTTTTTTTGGTGGAAAGAAAAAACGCTTTTAACCTAGATACGAGCACTCGGCGATTTTTATATTGGCTCTCGTCATCGCGAGGAAGAGAAAAGCGAGAAATAATGGAAAACCGAAGATAAAACGGACTGTAATTGTCGGGAGGCTGCGGTAAGAGTAGCAGCCGACTTCCCTTTCGTTTGCTCTCTCTCTCTCTCTTTCTCTTTCTCTACTCCTGCGAGAGTTATATATCGGTAATGATCGATCAATCGAACGAACGATTTCGCAGGGCCGATGTTAACCGCGATTTCCCCCTCCTCCCTGTGTGTATATATACGGTGTGACAGAACCGACAATGGTTCTCTCGTGTTAATTAGGTCTGCCTGCAGCGCGATAGAGAGAGATTCGTTTAATTAAACGGGCCGCGTGCTGCTGCAGCCGCTGATGAAAAAAAGATTACGCGCGATTTCTTTTTCCTCTCGCGAACGCGCGCGCGCGAGCTCGGAAGTAATTATAATGAATAACACAATGGGAGGAGGATGATGCCGAGCGAGGGAATCTGGAGCGCGAGAGAGATACGAGCGGCTGCTGCTGCTGTTGCGCTTTCGTTTATAGTGTTGGTGAAAAAAAAAAAGAGAATTGGGGGAGGGAACGTAAAAACGTAAGGGAGAAAGTTGGTGGGTTCTTGTCTTTTTTTTTGCAATGCTGGCTCGACGGGAAGGGATAGTTACGTATCCGCCTGGCTCGAGCGATTGTGTTTGCGTTTAGAAACTGGTCCGCCCGGGTTCTCAAAGCGGCTTAATTTCTCTTTTGGGCTTGAGAAACGCGGCTGTTGTTGTTGTTGTGACTGTCGACGACGGTGATTGTTTGTTAATTATTCATTACGTGATGTAGTTAATTGGGAATCTTTGAAAAATCAACGTAAACTAATGAAGAATCCTCGTTCCTTATACACCATCAATCAAGTAAATGAAGGAAGTAAAATTCGGCGCAAGTCGCAGCCGCAACGGCAGAAGTTCAAAACAAATGTTTATTTCGCTAGTTAATATTAATTAAATTCGCCCTATAACTCACTAATTATTTCGAATATATATAAATAAGTCCGGGCGCACTTGCGCTACTTTTCCAAACATTAATTAGAATATTCACTGCCTTTCGCGCATGCGCGAATCTCGACGCTCGTCGCTTAATTAAACTAATATTTGCTTAATTACTGAAACAACTGCAATCAGTTAGAGAGTAGATATCAGGGCGGCAGCGCGAGCTCGGAAATATGCAAATCAAATTAAACCAGCGCGCTGCAATTATTGTCCGGCTCAATTGTCCCTTATTGCTGCGCCGCTGCGATTAAGTGCGTCATTACGTTTTTAATGAAGAGGGGAAGTGAGAGAGAGTAAAAGAGCTTTTGGAAGGCGAAAACTGGTTTTAGACGTAGATGGCATCCAGTTTTAGGGGCTTTCTTGTCTCAGGACTAGGGAGCCGTAAGGTTGGGCGCGTGTAACTGTTACGACGCCTTCTGGGACATTATGATGCTCTGCATTTGAGTATCAAGGTAAGGGGGCCATGGGAGCTTTGAAATTTCAGTTTTACATATTTTTACATATTTACATATTTTTTTTTCTTCTTTTTACGCTGCTATTACTTTTATTTGTTTTGATATAATTCTGAATACAATATTGCATCAGTTCATTTTTAGTATTATTTTATACTACAAACAGCAAGATAAGATCTACCTAACGTTTATTACTTTTCAGTCTAAACCTTATTTAAAAGAAAAAAAAAATCAACAAATAAATAAAATGCATCAACACTAACCAATAATATCTCGCCGAAACTTTGACAAATCCATTTATCCACAAACCTAAACAAGTACATTTAAGGACGTTCTCCGGCTCAAATTTATCAATATCGCAAAAATTGTGATCTAAAAATATTATTTATGATGGAAACCCTTCATGAGTATCTATACACTACTCTAAAAATAATAAAAAATTATGGTGTAAGAAAAAATGTGCCAATACGATATTTGAAATAAATACCACTTACACGGTGTGACTATATCGACGTTCCCTACGAAAACTAGCACCTTTTTTGGCCTCCTCACGAAGACTAGCACATTTCAGAAAACTGCAACGAAAACTAGCATAACTCACGACTTTGCCGCGAATACTAGTACAATTGGCGAGGTTGCCGCGAAAACTAGCATCATTCACGAGTTTGCGCCGAATAATAGTACAATTCGTAAGATTGCGAGGAAAAGTAGCACGATTCGCGAGTTTGCGACGAAAAGTAAGACGATTCGCAAGCTTGCCGCGAAAACTAGCACTTTGCGTCACCGTGTTAATTTACATAAGAGGCAGTGGAATGTGCTAGTCTTCGCCGCAATCAAGCGGATCGGGCTAGTCTTCAACGCAAATCAATGGGGCGTGCTAGTCTTCGCGGCCAACGCTGAAATGGACTAGTCTTCGTGGCAATCTGAATCGTGCTAGTTTTCGTAGGGAGCGTCGATACATAGATATACAAGTAACATGGTAGTTTTTATTTATGTCGCTATGTCTCTGAAATTAATACCGCTTGCCTGAAAATTATAAACCATATTATTCCTCTCGATTTCTAGTTTAATATCCCACGGTTGAAAAAAAATCAGAAAGAAAACTTTTTTTACAGTAAATTAAAATGTATTTTTCCAACGAGCTTAGATAATAGGGATCCCATGTTAACGCTGAAACTTTGAAATCAAATATTTTTATTTTGAATACCGCTTTGGACGTGGGGCTTTGAAGCATGTACTAACGACTAAAAATCAAACATTTTCTGCAAGTTTCACGAAAATCACAAGAAAATCATTTTCTCGGAGAACGTCCTTAATTCTCATCCTTCAACTGAAACCAAAGACACATTGGAGTGGTGGTACCGCTCCTCAAAGAAATCCGAATAAACAATGTCTGCTGACCCTGTCACTGTCGCCGCGTGTCGCAAGTTCGCCACAAGGTCCTTCCTTCGCGATCAAAACATCGCCAAATACATTCAATCCTCCCCTCCCAGTCTTTGAGAGTTTGCGAACGTCAGCCGCATGCGAGTGTAGCTACGATATAATCCGAATATCCGACTTTCATCCGACTGCGGAAAGATATACACGCGCGGTGTGTATCGAACGATTCTTGCAGCCCCGGGAAAAAGTTTAAGAACGCGATGTATCGTATCTTGACGGTAGAACCTGTACTATTATATAATTCTTTGTTTTCTCTGGAAATGTCGAGCGTTATAAGATGGTGTGAAGGGGAATTTTTGTAATACTAATGGTGCAAAAATTTTCTGGTCTTTGCGTTGATAGAATAATTCTGCGAGAGGGGCGGAATTTTATTAAACTCGTTGAATTAACGTTACAGTTACAAAACTCGGAATTAAATCGTAAAGGGAAGCGTGCCATAGTCGCATTCTACCGTCAGAGCGAGAAAATCATATACATTAGCATTCTGAATTTCATGCGCTCCTCTCGTGTGTGCGTTTTCCTTAGTTTTGTTTTTCATACACTATTCTACACTGTCATGGAAACTCGAAATGCGGCCAAAAGAATCCTGGAAATTCGCTCCGTGATAGTCGAGTTAAATTTTCATCAGAAATAATTTCGCTCCTCTTTCTTCATTAACCCGCCTAATTAACGCGCATAATTCGTTACAACATATTATACTCCCCGAAAAAAATACCAAAATTCCCGTTCTTCACAAAAAACCCACGCCCGAGGAACAGTTAATTCCGAATATCTTTCCCGCGGAGAGTCGGCAGAAAAAAAAAACAACTCCATTCCCGCGTCCTCTCACCCGAATAAAAGACGAGCCGGCGGGGTGGGTGTAGACGCACACGAAAAAAAATTCGCCGCAGCCCCGAAAAAAGAAGAAGACAATCTCTTGGAAAAACTCACCTCACGGCTCTCTGCGTCTTCATGTTGTCTTTCTTTCTCTCTCTGGCTCTGGCTCTCCACTGTCTGCTCACACTCACTCGTCCTTGAGCACGGAGCACAGTCAATGTTTATCCATGAACTTTTCCCCGGTCGTCTTCGCCGTCGCCGTCGTCGTCTCAGCCACCGGCGACGTGTCGTAGTCCTCGTGTCGCCTCTTCTATCCACACATGCACACAAACCTCCTTCGCGCACTGTATACTACACACTCGCTATAGCAAGGGACGAGCAGCAACAGGAGAACTGCGATCTGTGCATGCACGCACACACCACCAACCACCACCAGCAGCAGCACGAGCGCCTGGAAAAGAGCAGAGATTAAGCTCCATTACTCACTCGCTCGTAATCTCGCGCGATGTTTTCGCGCTCGCGCGACTGAGAGAGAGACAGCGAAGGGGATACAAGGGAATACAGAGGGGCGCATAGGTAGGTAGAGAGAGAGAGAGAGAGAGACAGCGAGAGAGAGAGAGAGAGAGAGAGAGAGAGAGAGAGAGAGAGAGAGAGAGAGAGAGGATCTGCCATTACTAATGCGGAGATACGCAAGGATATTTATCTCCCTCTCTCTCTTGGTGCGTGCGCGTAAGTGTGTATTTCCTCGATCGCGCGGGGTCTCTCTCTCCCCGTATCTATCTATTTTCCGGGAAAGAGAGAGAATGTGCGCGCGTGCGAAGGTAGGTAGAACTTACGCGTATATATGCGTGGCGAATAACGAAGGCGATGGCGATGACGTGCCCTCGTCCCTCGAGGGGAAGGAGGGGGAGAAAGACTCGCAGGACCCACCGACGGATTGGGAAAAGTTTTCCGCACGCGCGCGCTATATCTACCTCCCGAGAGTTTTATTGGACTGAGGACTCACGTTATACGCGACGGATTAGAGTATTATATCCCCGAGGCAGGCGCCAGTGCGAATGCGTGCGATAAATAAATAAAAATAAGACGGCGGTGGTTCGTCGCGTTGCTTTTTGTATTTAGGGTGTGAGTGAAAATGGAGTGATAACGGTGTGACGTGAGTCGGGCAATGAAGACGAAAGGAAGGTTATCTTTCGGATGATCATTGTACATAGATAATCGAGGGGACTGTGTTTGTATAGTTGGAGAAAAACACGAGGACGTAGTGGGTCTGTAAAAGTGTTAATTAGTATACACCCAAGGGAGAACTCTATACAGGGGCAACCTCAAAGCGTCTCTATACCAAAATCTACCTCTGTCACGTGAGTCACGTGATTATTTTCTTATTTTTATCGCGGTGAAACGACGTTCAAGGCGAGACAACCGTCTTTACTTCGTAATGGTATACATTTTCGCGCGTGTGGAAAGCGATGGAGTATATGATAAATTTCGGAGCTGAGGTTATATCGATGCCGTAAAGGCGCGTGCGTATAAGAGTGTATATCTGCTGCGGAGGATCTCTTTTAAAATGTTACGCACACATCACCTTAAACGCCGACGAGATAAAGCTTGTTTGGGTTATGCGTTTTATTTTTGGGGCGCTAGGTATACGTGTGCGCGTTTGGAGATACAAGTTTGCTTTCGTAATAAATAACCCGCGGCTATACGTATACACCGCGTGTATTATACAAAGGGAAATATATTCGTTTAGTTTGGTGCAGCGTGTGGGTGTATATAGTTGAAAAGCAATAGTTTCTTCGAGCTTTATTGAATTGTTTTCTTTTTTCTTTTTATCGAGTTATGTAAAAAAGTTGCGCGAGACGCGTGCTCCAGTCGAATGTAGAGTGAATTCTCTCGATATCGGATATCAGTCACGGATATTTTGTCAAAGCCGAAGTTGCGTTTACATTCCGTTATATACTGTTTCAATAAAAATTTGAATGGTCGTAAACAATAATGGCTATTATATTGATTTATACGGCGTTTAATTTAATTGGAATGGAATCAGTATTTTTATATAAACGCGATTTGCTATTTATTCTAATTAATATAGAAATTTGAAAAAAAAGTTGTATTTTATATGCAATATCCTTCTAAAACAAAGTCGGTGTAAAGTTCTTTTTGGAAGCGTAAAAAAGTAAAACTCGTGCTTTTTAGTATGAGATAAAATTCTGTATGGAATCAACATTTTTAATATATTGTCTTTTAAATTTATTCTCTGCAACCCGGTCAGAAAAAAGATTCGGACATAACTTTTTTTGAAGAGAAACATTCTCCAACCTGATAATAGCAATTAGCAAAACACAAATCCACATCTTAATTAACAAAAACTTCAATCATTTAAGGGGGTTCTCCTCGGGCACTACAGTTTGTTGCTCATGAGCGAGAGCACAAACTATACCATGGGCGTCGTTCTGTCTCTCTCGCTCTCGTGCACGTCGTCTGCTATTTGTGTTTATAATCATTAATATCTTTTTAAAAAGATCGGCTTGACACATATTTGATAAACTTAATAGAAAGAGCTGAATTTCATATTTCTTAAGCTATGTTTTTCTTTTTGAAGTCCAGTTTTTTTGATGAGTAATTCTATTACTTTCTGTCACAGTTGATATAGCACTCATTTACTCTCATGTAAAAATAACCATTTTCAAGAATTTTTTTCTCAAAAATTTGTTCCGCAATGTATATAAACAAACATATGGTATCATTTCTGTGACTTTGAAGAATATTTGTATATTTTTTTCAGAAGCTTTTTCAGTTTTTGCAATGTAAAGAGAACTACCTTAAAACCTCGACTAGACCTCCGTATCCATTCAACATACTCGGCATAAATCTCGCACAAAACCTCGCGCTTTGACCGCTAAATCAAGCCTCTCTTCTCTTCATTATACATAAAGATTCTTACGAGAACTCTTTCACATACATACACAAACCAATTCTCCACGGAATTTTCATGCTTGATTTAGCGCGCGCCAGCGACCGACAAAAGAACGGCGAAAATATTCCACAAAGCTCCGCGTGCGTTTATGTATATGAATAGTCGCGCGTCGCGCGCACTCAATGCTATCTCACCGGCATCTCGTGCGAACGATCTCTTCTTCGCGTATCATATATGTGCATGTGTGTGTACATGTGTGAGAGTAATCTAGGTGGTCCTCTCTGCTGCCTAACTGTATACGAGAGGAAAAAGGTTAGAGAGAGACTAAAGTCAAGCGGGAAATTATTATGTGTGTGTCTCTCTGGCGGTGATTCGAAGATGCGATCGCGGTGATACGATTCGAGAGAGTGTATATAACGTTTTCTTTGCCGCCGTATACAGTCGCGCGCGTTTGTATTATATATATATACGTATGCCCTGCAGCGCCAGAGACTCTGCAGTAGTCGTGCTGTTTGTTTTGAGCAAATACTTTGCTATCGAAATGTACCTACGAGAGAAGCGTTATTTTAACGACGTTTGGTTAACTGTGATATATACCCACTCTTAACTATTATAACAGAGAGTGATAGGAAGAGAGCTTCGCCATATTTTATATCCTATGTATATTTCACGTTTTATCGTGCCGCATCATAACCTCTGATTATACAAAAGGAAGAGAGCCGAAATTATACACATACACATAATAAATAAAATATATCGAGCGCATTATATCAAGTGGCGCTCTCGTATCGCAATAAAAAACTGCCGCCGCGCGCGCGCGCGCGCGAATGTTTGTTTTACTTACGGATTATATTCGCGGCCGCCTCTAATCTGCAATGCAAATGCCCAGCGAGCGCGCGCTCGCGTATATATTAAACGACGATGAGCGAGCGCGCCTCCGGAACTTATACTCTCTCGCGCATAATTTAGCTTCCGCATTGTATGTATACGCGAGATGCGCGCCGCGCACGCGCAAGAGAGTCGGAATCAAGTTTTGCGCGAGCTGGTGGTGGTGGCTTACTTTATTCATAAAGGCGCGCGCGCGAGGTTTAGATAAAAATCTGTGGTTTTCAGCTGAGAGCTCTAAGCGCGCGCGTGAGAGATAAAGCGGTAATCGTAAATCTGCGCGGAGAGAGAATCGAGTAAGTATAAGCCGAGGTTCGAAGAGTAAAAAGACGCTTTACTGTGAGGGGATGATGGATGTTTGGCTGAGAGGAGAAGGGAGGAGGTGGAATGTTTGGTAAGTATGCATTGTTTCGAGGGCTCGGGATAGTTTATTAAGTTTGTAATGGGGGGTGGAGAAAATTGAGGAAAATAACGAGTACATAAATGCGGTAACTATATAAGCAACGCGTTTAAATTTTACTTAAAAGCTCTCGGACAACGATTATACATATCCGAGAGAATATGCAAATCACAATGTGTCGTTCGATTTAACGAGCATCCGCGGGCAACGAAAACAAAAAAATTTCACAATACCATCGTACCACCGGAATCCTCGCCATCAGGCTTTAACAACTTTATCGCGCCTCTAAAACGCATGCACGGAGAGAAAAATTTCAGTAAAAATTACAAAAAGTTCGTCAATTTTTACTGAACTTTTCGGTACTGTGGTAACAGACTACCAAAATGAGCGGATTTACTTGACTTTCTATACATTTTATAGAATTTTCAGTAAAAATTACCGAACTGTTCAGTAACTTTTAAGAGAAGGTTTGGAAGTTTTCGTATAAAAGTAACGGTACTGAATATACAAGTTCCAGAATTTGATGATGCATATGTCTCTGTAGGTAAATGGTTAGCGTGCCCGACTGCTGTGCTGAGGACCCAGGTTCAAATCTCGATGCCACCGAAAATTTTTTAATTTCTTTATTTCATTTATTCTTGTCTTAAATTATTATTTCCTTAATAAAATTCAACTTTAAATAATTAATAAATGTTTAAAATATAAATAAATGTTGTTATTCGGATCTCCCGAAAGGGGGAGTCCGAGTCCATTTTTTTCAGTGCATATTAGAAAATTACCGAACTGTTCTGTAAAATTTACAAAAATGTCAGTCTGTTACCGTAGTACGGTGAAGTTCGGTAAAAATTATGGAACTTTTTGTAATTTTTACTGAAAATTTTCTCTCCGTGTGCGATTCGCAAAAAACATACCTACTCCGCCCGTATAAATAACGAAACCGCAGCAGAAAGCTCGGAAAAATCTTCTTCCTCGAAGTTCCAAAACAAACGTTTACCTTTACCGCCCCCAGATTGCCCTCAACCTCTTCTCGCCGCGGCTTTTTCCGCGCGATATATACCATTACAACAACAACAAGCGCGATCGACTATATATACACCAGCGAAACTTCTCCCATAATTCTCTACCTCTCGGAGGAGAGCTTATATACCCACCGTTTAATCTCGGAACTTTTATCGCCGCTGCTGCCGCCACCGAGCCGTCGAAAAATCGAGAGAGCAGCAGCAGCCGCTGCTGCGGCACACCGGCGGCCTTTAAAGAGAAATAAAATCGGGAGCGGCTCTTCGGACCCGTTATTCGGAGCACTTTATTCTGCTCCATTTTTTTTCCGCGCCGCTCGTGTTCGCGTGCATATATATATACACTCTGCACACGCAAAGAGAGAAAGACCAGAGCCAGACGAGGCGGCAGCAGCAGCAGCAGCTCCATTTTTCCAAGCCATTAGCTGCAGCGGCAACTACCGGGCGGCCTCTGATGCGCGCTAATCGCTTCAAAGGACGACGAATGGCCTTTCGATGTATATCTCTCTCTCTTCCTTTTTCCCGCGGGTATATATACCTGTGTATGTATACGCAGACACGTGAGCGCGAAAAGCAGGAAAAACGAGAGAGAATCCAGCTTTTACATATACCCACACACGTACACTCGCGTTCTGGCCCGAGTCTCGCGCGGCCGCGGCGGTTGGGCAACTTTCCTCTTTGTGTCGCGCGTGCGTTCACCTCGCTCTCCTTTATCTATACTCTGCTGCTGCAGACTTTCTTCGAGCGAGCGAGCGAGCGAGCGCTCTACTCTCCCGAGATGGAGATTGACAAGGCGACGGTGTAGCTACACTTATGTGTATATACGCGCGAGAAATCGATCGCGTGCGGACCAAACACGTGCATAGTGCGGGAGGATGGTGGATGGTTAAGGGGTCGATGTAATGGTTGGGAAACGTTGGGTGAGATAGAGGTGAGGAAGAGAATGGAGATGAGTGTCGAGAGTGCGGAATGTTGAAATGGTGTATATATATAAGTGAAGGGTTAAAGGTGGCGGTTGAGGTGAAGAGGTTGTCGGTGATGAGGATTTGGAGAAAATAAGTGAGGTGAATGAATGTGGTTAAAAATTAAACTATAATGATGTTTTTTTTTTGTTGTTGTCATTTTTGTGTGATTTTGAAACATGTGGTTTGGCGTAATCCACTCGCAAAAATTTTTATATTGGTTTCATGTGAGAGATGGCGTTTCTTAGAAGATTTTTATAAAGGAATTAAAATTTTGATCTATTTCGTTACCGATAATAGCGATTGTCAATATAAACCCACGTGTAGCTCTGTAATTATTAACCGTAATTTATTGCAATTCAATTCCGAGTGCACAAAGAACCTTTTGTTTGAAATACAAGTTGCGAGCGTTATATAACCTGATTAAACACAAAAGTTACAGGCTAAAGTGAAATGTCGCGAAAAAATGAGCTTTCGAAACTTAACGAATCGCATTATCCTCCTCGTTTTTCATATATAATATATTTTCCAAAGAACCAACGATGCTTCCCTCGACAATTTTAATTTCCCGGATCACTGCATTGAAAACCTTGCCTTGTCGCGTACAACCGAGCTAAACGCAGGAGGCGCCGTGTACGACACAAGGATGACTCGAGAAAGGAACGTCACATCACGCGCTCACGACCGTTCAGCCGCGGGTGATTTCAATTCCCGGGACGCGCGAGCTTCATACGCGAGCTGCGCACGGAAAGCTGCCGCAGTCCCGCGTGTTTACGCATGTGTGTGTGATGCTCCGTTTTTATTACTCCGGTTTTCATCAGTTCGCACGGCCCGTTAGTGATTAATCGATTTTCGGCGACACTTAATTTGTCACACGTAGGTATACGCGCCCGACTCTAATGAGGCGAGCGTGGAAAATTAATCCGCGCTGAAAAGCGTCCGTGCGCGCGAGAGCTTTGATAGATCGCGGACTATTGATATGGGCTATCCTATAGAGAGTTTCTTGCGAGTGTGATTTTAATTAGCGGGATTGCTTGTTTCTCTCTTTCTCGAGTGTGGACAATTTTGAGATTAATTAATCTCTTAATACGGGAGAATTTCTTTTTTTTTATACTTGAATTTCGAGAGAGTCAGTTTTCAGTGTATCGATTGCACGTTGATTAACGCGGATATTGCTATAGAGTAATAACGCGCCATGACGCATTAATTATCGAAATGCCGTGGGAGATTAACTACTGTAAAATACGCTGAAATTGCGCGGCATAAATTTGTAATCAACTTTAACAGGCGCCGAAAGCCCGGGCAGCTGTATCGGATGGAAATTAATTTCATTATCCTGTTAGCTGGCCTCTCGCGTCGCAGCTTAGTCGAATAATACAGTGTGTCCATATAGTTATAAAGTCCCTGTCAATCGTCCCCGAGGAGACCGATCCCTGTCAGTAACAAAACGCTGTTAAATCCTGATATTCTCGGGAAATGTCACACGAGGCTATTCGCCTAATTGAGCTTAATTCTGATATAAAGTATTACATGCTGAATATCGAGATTTTCCCAAAACTTTCAAAGGAACGTAACCCACCCTTCATCGAAAATTTCGCAACGTTGATAAAGCGCTCTTTAACGAGGGTCTTTCGCAAAATCAAATTCAATATTTTCAAATAAAATGGAAATACGTGATAAATAATGATTATTACAATCTCTGTACGAAATTTCAATGTAGCTTGGCGAAGAAAAACATGAGTAAGACATTAATAAAAATCGAGTTTTTGAGATTACATTGCTAAATAGCCTTATGGAATAACGCGATTTTATTGTGTATGTTTGCATCATTTTGATACTTCCAGTCTATTTTAGCCAGTGAGACAAGGTGTATATACATTCTAGAAACCACCAGGGAAAAGAATCAATGAAAAAATATGTGGGTCAACGAGGGTTTGGCAAAATTATTTAATATATTAATCGCGAAAATTTCAGCCACATTCGTGACACAAAGCCTTTTAAATTTCATAAAATTTCTTTACGAAAATTCTTAGTTCACCTTTAATTTAGTCTTTAGATTACTTTATAAGTAATATTTTGGGCTACAAATATTGACAACACTGAAGTTAGCAGTTCAGACTTGGCAGCTACTAGGAATAAGCATGCTTTAGAAGCTCCCAAAACCAATTTTTCTTACTTTTTCGATTAATTTGGTTTTTTAATATGTCAAAAATTACAATAATTGAAAAAATTTGATTCGAGGCGCCCACTTGAGCCATAGTTGTCCCTGGCAGCTGCCAAGTCTGAGCTGCTGACTTCAGTGTCGTCAAATATTGGGGGCCCAAAAAGCACCCATTAAATACGCTCCTTAGCGAAAGACCCTCCTTTAAGATATATTTTAATTTCGTAATATGCGCCTTGAAAGTCCTTACGACCTGCGCCGCCGTGGCGGGGGCGGGAACTTTAAAGATAACTTTTTAGTAGCTCTCTCCTTCTCTCTCGAAAAAGTGAAAAGGTCAGATTGCATTGTGCAATAACCGCGATCCCCTCGTAAACCGCGTGCTCGAGCGAGTAAAAGTGTATTATGCCTTATACCTACATTCAGCTTTCGCGAGGCCGGACAAGCATATTTTCCCCGCGACTCGTTAAATACCGCACGACGACGAGCTTTCCGATCAACCTTGCCATTCGACTTCAATTTCTCTTCTCTATACAGTCATATACCCCATAACCGCCGCGGCGCAGCTGGAAAATAATGAAAAACCTCATCGATATCTTTCTTCCTCTACTGAAAAAAAAGCCTCACCATCTCTCCCCGTGTATGTACCCATGCACTAAAAACCAGAAAACTGCCATCCGCGCGACTGTGTGTGGTGCAGGAAAAGCATCGCAAACCGGAAAAACTCGCCCATTTCCAGAATGACAACAATGGCGACGTCGCGCTTTCGGTTGTTAACACCACCGTGATGTGCACCCGACGCCGACGACGACGCTGCGTATAAGTATATCCTCTCTTTCTCTCTGCGGTGTCACGCGAGCAAAAGACACACACACACACACACACACACACACACACACACACACACACACACACACACACACACACACACCGGCCGGACAACTCGCGAGAGAGGCTGAAAGATAAGAAGGGAGCGCAGGTAAACGTATATAGGTATACACACATCGTACGCGCGTGGATATACCCAGCTCCGCGTAATACCTGGTAGAAGGAGAGAGAGAAAGAGAGAGAAGTGTTGGGGGCCGGTACCGTTCCTCTCGTTCGCCTGTGTGTATATATACATATACGTGTGCGAGTACGTATACACGGAGTAAGAGAGGAACGCGAGACGACGACGACGACGGCGCGAGCAAGCTGCTGCTGTTGCTGCAGTACGGAGAGAAAGGAGAGAAAGAAGAAAGCGAGCGAGTACTGTTAGGCGCAGCGAGCGCGAATCGCCGCCGCTGCTCTGTGTCGCGACGCCGTGCCGTGTCTGTTTACCGGCGAGCGATTCTCTTTCGGCTGCCCGCAGTAAGTATTATATAGCCGCCGTTAAAATCGACAGAGTGTGTATGTCTCCCTTTTCGTTTTCGCAGGTTTTATACGTATACGTGTACCTGCGTATTACGTACGACCGATCGCAATAACGGGCCGGGAGCGCACGCAGGCAGGCAGGCACCGTGTCCCCCCTGTGCAGGTGTACAATGCGAGATCGGCCCTCTCTTGCGTTCTCTCCTATATGTATATCCGTATGTACACACGTACACACACGCGCGCACACCTTCGCTCTCAAACGTAATTAACTGGAGGGTACAAACACACGCATACATATATATAAAAAGGATTACCTAGCGCTTTTCCGTCGGTGATCTCACCTCGGGGCAAACTGTTCCTCTAACGGAGACTTTTAAATTCCGGAGCAGTGTATACAGATCTTCTTCTTCTCTTTCCACCGACGACGATAACAACAACAGGAGCGCAGGACACTGCGTGATAAAAGTAGAAGACACTCGCGCACAAAGCGGGTAAACTTACACTATACGGGTGGATATAGAGTAGAGTTGTTGGTTCCTTCACTGGTGCTCGTCACCGCGTAAAGCAACGACCGCATGATCGGCATCCTCGGCACGGATGGCAGCGGCGGCTGTGATCGCGGCCGCGATCGCCTGCAGGCCCGCGACTACTAGCGCACCGAGCAGCAGCTCCGCGACCTGCCAGTTCGCCGTCCACATTATATACCTGTATACTCCTTTTCCCCCTTGTCGTCTACACTTCTTCTTCTCACGAGGATGCGATCGCGCGCCCGCCCCCCGCACGCGCGTCTGCTGCTGCTGCTGCGCACACGATACCCGTATACGTATACACACGCGTGTATATAGTACGCATACGTAGTGGTAGTAGTGTATAACAGGTGACAAGCGTGCCTGACCTCCCGAAAAAAGATACCAGGCACCGTGTGCCGTCCGTGTCTCTGTTTATACAGTTGGTGCCGTCTGCGCGCAACACCACGCACCACCACCACTCTGCGTATGCAAGTGTTGCAAGTATATAAAGAAGAGAAGTACGCACGCACTGTATATACCTCTACCTATACCTTCACACACGCGCGCTCGCGCAAGCATATACAACAAGCGAGAAAGAGAGAAGAAGGAAGCGCGCGCGGGGCTGCTCGCGGCTCGACTGTCTGTGTCCCGTCGATTGGCCTGGCTCTGCTGGCTGCTGCTGCTGCTGCTCGCGCTCTCCCCCACCCTCGCGCGCGCGGCTACATAGGTACTGTATGGCCTGCCGCGCGCGCGCGCGCGAGCCGAGCTGAGCAGGCAACGTTCGACGCTCTGCAGCGCGTGTGTTGTATAGGTATAAGTATATGTGAGAGAGAGAGAGGTTGAATGTTGCTGCAGAAGAGAGGATGAGAAGGAGGCTGCGGGAGCGTTCTGTGCGCAGGGGAAGCCCGCGTGAGTGTGTGTGTGTGCAGGGACCAGGAGAGGAGTAGCTGCTGTGCTGCTCGCTCTGCTGGTGGTGCTGCCACCTGCGAGAGTAGTCGACCTGCCGAAGAGACTATCAGAGAGAGCAGAGAGGTTGAAAAGTCGCGATGTAAGGTGGTGAGATGGGATTTGAATAGGTAAGTATATGGAAATATTGGGGATTTTTCTTCTATTTTTTATGATTTTTTGTTTGGTTTTATAGGTGGGGAGAAGGTGAGCTTTTTATACGGGAGCATAAATCGTGTTGATGGGGGGTTTTCTTCTCCGCGGTAACGCGAAGTTACATCTTTTATTAAAGTGATGTGTGGCTTTTTCCATACCTAGCTGGAAATGTTTAAGGGCGCAGATAAATTTCGAGGGAACGTTTTGTACTTCACGTGCACGCGTGTTTATGAATATACGCACGAGTTGCTTTAAATCTGGCTTCGGGAGGTTCACGTGAAAGAATTCTACGGTGTATATCTCTGTTCGAGTTAAGAGTGTTTTATTCAGAACCGTGGTATATTTCAATGGGAGGTGAAGTTCTTAATAGATTCGGGTGTAAGATTTTTTTAATAAAGTCATGTTCATTAAATAAAAAGAGACGGGGCGAGGAGAAGCGACCTTGTCATTTTTTATCTTACTCGGCCGAGAAAGAGAGAAAGAGATAAAATTGTACCTTTACTTTTAGTTTCCTCAAAGGAAAAGTTTATCGCGCAGAACACTTTCCGTGAACGAGACTTTCCTCCTCGATTTTTAAAGTTAATGGCATTTTACCTGCACAGTACAGATGAAAAATATATACTTCCTACCTCAGATTTTTCTCTTTTTATTACAGACTTACATTTTACTTCGAAAATAATAATCATTCGCAAAAAGAACTTTCACTTTTATAAAAATTTAAAAACGCTCTCAAGTGCGCCGCAATTCTGCGAAATACTCATATTTTACAAACGTATATAAATAAGGAAAATTGCCCCTTGATAAGCCGCAAAGAATTTTCCATCCCCCGAAACTCCTTTCTTCCCTTTCTTTCCTATCACCTCTCACCCTGTTATATCAACAGTTTTAAAACCTCTTTCTCGCTCCAGCCGCTACTTGATCCCTCTATAAATTCCCTTTAAGCCCCATTGTACGTACGGCTCCCTCGACTTCACGTATAGACTCTTCTATCCGATTGTCCCTCCGAACCCACTACATATATTATACATATGTGTACCACAATACTATGTACCAAAACTTCGCACCCCACTGGGACGATGCTGACGGTATATAATAATGAAAAACGTGTCAAGCGGCTCTAAACATGCGACGAAGACCCTATAAAGGTGCCAATTTACGTATAACCTGCTGCAGTCTCAATGGGGGTGAGGGAGAGATAGGAGACGGTGGTGTGTCTTTAATTACAGCATCCCCGGGGTGCGGGTGTTGCATCCTTTAGTGGCGGGTTTGAGGAAATCTGTTCTTGAGGTTGTCACGTTAAAGGGTACGTCGTTTCTTCAGTTATAGGTTGATGTATACATACATATATAGAGTTCGTAAGAGGAAATTTTAGTTGTGGAAAATTCGTTTTGAATTTATGCTGTCAAAATGGAGCAGAAGTTAAAATTTGAGAAGAATTGTCTGTTTTAACGAGGTTCAATATAAATATAGTCTTCTCTGATGAAATTTACATATTTTACATTATGCTTTTTTCTTTACTTTCTTACCGATATTAAATATAATGTAGTGCAGAGATCTGTTATCACCGTCATCTAAATAAGAATTTCTTAAAAATAGGTTTAAACCTAAAATTGATTAAGTAGAAGTAATTAAAAGGCTGATTTGAAGAAAATTTTATTTTTTAATTTTATTGTGTTATAAAAATACGGAATTACAATATTTCTTATTAGTAAGAAATTTGGAAAACTATGCCACTACATAACAATGTATAAGTAAATTGCATATAATTAACGGTGATGTATTACAGGTATATCTATAGTTTCATTATTTACCGACAAACGCGAATACGACAATCACAGTTCCACCTAGCGTTAGTTTTGTGAAGCGCGTTCTTGTTACCTACTTTTGATAAAGATGAACACTATTGGTAAATTGAATTTTTGCCAAAGTATACCTACTCTGTCGATAATAAATACTGCGCAATGAAACGTTTTGAAAAATACTACAATAACTGTATCATTAATCTGTCTTATAATCTCTCTCGTTTTAACACATAATTTATCTTTAACAAATTATTGTCTAAATGTTGTAAACTTTGGTGTTGTGAAAATGATGTCACTATATGTCCAACTTGACACTCTTTGCCAAAGCCAGTATTTTCCTTTTTTCTAATTCTAACTTCTCTTCTTTTATTTTCAAAAGTTTTTGTTGTACCTGAAGTTCACTTTGACGTACTGCCATCAATTCCAAGTGTCTTCTCTGTTTATTTTTTTCAGAATTATCAAAAAGTGTTTTGATTTCTGTTAAGAACTTTTCAAAATTAATATTTGTTGGATCTTTTGGTAAAGCTGCTTCACTCTGAGTTGGTTGCATCATACTTTGTGTTACTAAAGGACCTATATTTGTTTCAGTTACATTTGTGTTTGAAAGTTTTTCAATGCTTTTTTTCAGCTTTTCAATTGTTTCATTAACAACTTGGCCATTATTGGGTTCAGTAATGGGTTTTGGCATAATGAGTGCATATTTGGTGGAGTTTTGTGTGGTTGGTGGAAAATCACTTTCTTTCAAATAAACAGACTTCCTTTTCTCATAGAATATTTCATCTAATGCTCTTTTGTGCTCCCAGTGTCCATAATGTTTTATTCTTCCAGGTTTTTTTTGCATTTCTCTTATTACCAAATTTTTATATTTACGTTCCAAGACTCTCCATTTATTTTCACATTTTTGTGCACTAAAGTAATATCCCTGCTTTCTCATTTCAACTGAAATTGTTTCAAACATATCACGAAGACTTCTAAATTGTGTTGTCTGTCCTACCATTGATCGATATTTTCTATACTGATTTATTAAACAAGATGTAGCTTTTGATGTCCACAGATTGCAAGGTGATAACTGCATTTGTTCTTCATTTTGCCTTCGTTGAGCATTTTCATAAGTGGGGTAATTACTTTTTTCAACTTTGTCATCAGCATCTGGTATTTCAATTTTTATTTCTATTTCATCAGGCTCAGCTAAAACAAATGATTTTAAATTAATATTTAAAATTTAATATTTAAAAAAAATCTATATCTAATATTAAATTATTCTTTTATTTTGCAATAGAAAATTTACTTCAAAATTTAATTCTATACTAAATTTCAAATTAAAGTTTGTATTTGGCAATGTAGAAACTGTTATTTTTGTAGTGAATACATTTAATAACAATTTACCAATGTATATTAAAAAATAACGTACATGAAAATAGTAAAAAAAATTTTCATTTATAAATATTAATTTATACTTAGAACTAGTTTATTACCTCGTTTAAGAATTCGTTTACAAGAGTAATCATTTCAATATTATTTCAATATTACAAAATTGTTTACTGTAATAAATTTAAAAAGTTGTACTCTTCAATAAAAAAAATTGGCTTATATAAAAATAGCCACTCACAGAACTCCGAAAAACACCTTTGCACATTGTGTGGCAATGTCTTGCCAAACAATGCAACCTAACCTCAATCAAAATCATTTTACTTACTGTGGACCGACTCCGACGGGCTACTGCCGCTATCCATTGCTACCAGTATTCCTCTCCTTTCTTATGCAAACACTAAACGTAAAAATCTAACGACGCCCTGTTGCTTGATCGGCGTTTCCTTCCAAACTGAACTGTGCGACCTCCTAACTGTGGGATATAAACACTTTGCTTTGCGGTGTTGCACCAAGACGAGCAGTGATTGCGCGACAAGCTCATACAACATAGGACACGAGGGACGCTCCCGGACAACTGCGCGTGCACGACTGGACTTGTTAGGAACCGGTTCCGAGAATCCAATTCTTAGCGGTGACGCTGACGACGTTCTTGCGCCATTCCTCGTTTCTTTTGCGTTTCGCTGAGCGTATATATATATATACCCATTCGCGAATAGCGCAGTGTGGATAGATTCTACAGGCAATGGCGCCAATTTCGAAATCGCACATAAAAGTAGGCGAGTGCTCAGTGCAGTACATATAAAGTAATGCGAGTGCGGTTAATTAATGAGAGTCGAGCGGAGTAAGGTAAGGGATTAATTAGGATGATGCAGGTGATTTATATATTCTTTTACCTTTGAAATTAATTTTTTTCTAAAATTTATAACATTGATATTTCAAATATTTAAGCATATTGGAAAACATGTTTACGTATAAATATAGAGCAATATATTTAGATTTTGATTGTAGTTTAAATCAATACTATACGAGACCGCATGAAGAACATAAGGATCATTTGCATAGCAATAAGTGAATAATTACATCGCATGTTAATTTTTTTAAAATCTTAAATAAAATTCAAATTTTTTTACATTTAATTTTTACAAAATAAAAGTCTGTCAACAGAAATGTATAAAAAAAACTCATTTAACAATAATCCTAGTTTGAAAAAAAACGGAGCATTCTCAAAATAATATGTACTTGTTCAAAATAAATCCTTCAAAATCGTTAAACTAACTTGTTTCAAAAGTCATAAAACTGAAGGCACTTCCAATTACCGTGACAAATTCATCACCAATATAATAAAAAAAAAAATTTATGAACCCGTTGTTAACAATAGTAACTATCATAATACAGAGCAAGTAAGTAGCTTCCATCGCTTATACGCCTCGATCCATCCGATTCACCTCTCGCGACCGACGTACACTATAATAATATCCACGTATATCCTTCCCACACGCTCATAGGGGCACCGCACACATCACGCCAACCGCGAGAACCCCCCTAACTGGTTCTCCGGCGGTTCCAAGTAGTAACAGCTTCTCTCTCATCGTGCGACGCTCTCTCGAGAAAAACACTCGCGCGCGCGTCTCCATATAGTATACACCGTGACTCGTGCGCGAACGCTTTCCTATGTTGACGTGAACGCGTCCGCGGATGTTTGGAAACATATTATACTCAAGGATAGCGCGCGCCTGAGGGCTGCGCGCATATCTCGGTGTCTTATCGCCCGGTGCAAGCGCGCTGCGTGTAGGTGTAAGTAGTTTTGAAATTCGAACATAGGAGAGGGAGAGAGTGAGCTTTTGGAGCGCATTTATAGTCAGTATGCAAAGCGCGCTCGACGAGGCGCGAAGTGAAGAGCGTACAAAACGTGTAGCGCGGTGTTGTTGTGACAGGTACGGTGTTTGGGGATTCGGGTGAACGGAGTGGATTTAGAGGTGGTGTTGTTAATTCAATGAATGATGCTGGGATTTGGTGGAATGCGTTGGTTATTGTTGATAGTTTTGAATGCATATATACCGAGTCGGTCGTCGGCTTTTGAGTGATTGCAAATAATGTTTTATATAAGTATAGTTACCCTGGTAGAAATGTTGACCAGAAGCTAGCTATTTTTCAGTTAACTTTATGGTTAAAAACGAACATTGCTTGTATTTCGTAATTATGTGCCAATTCGAAATAAATTATGGCATTTATGCTTCATAAAATATGTATTTTAAGTAATAGTAAAACTTTTAGATGAATTATATTATTTGTGCATTATGATTTTTGCTAAAAATGGTTAATTTTCTACAAGGGTATTCTTTGATAATTTACTGTTTCGTAACGAAAATTTAAGTAAATTATGATAATTCGCTATGATAATATTCTAACTTTACAGTAGTAAAATATTTCACATTATTTGGTTCTCGAATAAGGTAGGTATTTCATTTTTTTTGTCATTTATTTGTTTAATGTCGCATCCCCTAGTGGGTATTAGCGGCACTTTCAGTAATATCAATAATATACATTAAGATTACAATAATACATCGTTATTCTTTACATTTTTACAAGTTATTTAGAAACATATATAGTATACAATAAAATTTTAAGGTTTAAATCTTAAACAAATTTTACAATCTTGGAGTAGTTTTTGGCGTTATTTAACAGTTCGCTCAGATTGGAGTTGATCTTGAGTTCCACACGTTTACTGTGGTTACTGATATATAGTTTATTTGGTATATACGAGTTTTTTATTTGCGGAGGAGAAGTTAAAATTCACAACGAGTTCTTCATTTAAAATTTCCTTTTATAACAAAATAAAATAAAAACGCCGACGTTTCGGGTTCGTTTATTGAACTCCTCTTCAAAGGTTCTGTGACATAAATGTACAAAATAGTCGTACTAATAATATATGAGTTTTATTTAATTTGTTATTTACTAAGCTATTTATAATTTGTAATGATTGTACATGTATTTTATATGGACAAATCCATATATAATTTCATCAAATATCATTTGAAAATTGAAATTATTTACGAAAAAATCGCAAAAACGTAATGTTCAATCAAGCAATTACAAAGTGTATTTATTTAAAAGAAAAAAGATATTTAGTATCGCGCACGCACATTACATAAAAGAAAATAATAACCACATACACAGTCAGCGGTAAATTAAAAGTTACAATAATTAAATGAACGTGGCGTGTAATTGCAAAGCGTATAATTGACACATGGCTGGCAGTTATTATTAAGTAATTGAAGTTGCTAGAAAATATACATTTGATACGCTATAAAGAGCGTAAAAAACATTTTTTCTTTCACAGAATCACGTCTCAATATACTTTTTATGCATTTTTTTTGTTAACGTTTCAATAAAATCACTCAGTTCATTACAAACTTATAAAACTGTCACTGTCACGAATTACACACATCACCAGACATATCGTTTCACTTACTAAAGGCCATTTCTCTCGTTATTACAATCATATACAACCGCCACAACAAATTTGCACGAAACCCTCGCTGGTGCGTAACTTTCCACTCTATACCACACATATACACAAACATACACACACACCCCAAACCGCGGAGAAAATCTAGACACATCATCATCCACTCAGCCTATATCATATATACACACTTTTCTCTCGTGATATGCGGTTTACCGATCTCTACCCCTTCTCCTCGCGATCCATTACGTCTGCACCGACGCGCGCTTTTGCAAAAGCCCCCGTTACGCAATGGCGAATAACAATAAAATGTTAAATCATAATGCGCACCCGCGCGCGAATACCGCGAATTGCAGGCTTCGGTGAGATATATTATACGTATATGTATGTGTGTGAGTACGCGAGGCCAACAATAAATAATAGCGCAGCCCGCGGGGATGTGTAAGTCGCGCGCTTGGCTTTGCGAAAATTGAGTGGAACGAGGAGTTAGGAGTTTTCTCCCGTTGGCGGGATGAGAGGGAATTTAGGATGTGCGATTTTTCAAGCTGGAGTGGTTTAGGTTTTGGAGCGGTATTTATTTGACAATTTAATGTAATATGTATATGTATACAATATATTGGGAACTCTGAACAGAATTTGTTAAATTTAATGAAATACTTTATTATAATGTGACAATAAAATACTTTGTCGAAATAATTGAATTTCAGTTCACTTGTTAATAATATACTAATCTGAACTAAATAATTAGGTATTATCAATTCTTATTACAATGAAATCGTTTTATTAAATAAATACATTTTTTCCTCGGTGTATAATAGTTTTTAAAGGGATAAGTATACTATGGTTGAAAAAATATGTTAGTCCATTGATTTATTTCAGTGTTTGTACACCGTAAATATTATCAAATATGTGTTCTAGTAATACAAAAGTAATTTATTTTGCGATAAACTTAATGTTTCGTGCTATATAATTAATCCGATTAATTTACCTTATCAGCCTCGTACTTAAAGATTTCGTGAAAAATTGTTATCTCGCATTCTCGTTATCGGAAGATAAAAAAAAATTAAAGTTGCTTTTTGTATACAACGTAATACGTATTAAGTTATGAGTACACATCTTAATACGGTAATATTTTTACTCTAAAAGATATATCTAATACAAGATATAAGTATATCCACGAGATTACAGGCGGCTAACATGATTTTCAAAAAC
Source organism: Torymus aiolomorphi (assembly GCA_036365515.1). Taxonomy (NCBI): domain Eukaryota; kingdom Metazoa; phylum Arthropoda; class Insecta; order Hymenoptera; family Torymidae; genus Torymus; species Torymus aiolomorphi. Next base: position 259,492,935 of record CM070873.1, read on the forward strand.
GAGCATTGAATGTCAAGATGCGCTCCGCAATGACAATTATGTCTTTGTTGCTGAATTCGTGAATGGGGTGGATGAATCGACAATAAACGTAATTTATAAGGCACAGCGGAAGCCAATAATTTATTTTTAACGACCGGAATAGCGCGTAATTAATTTCCTTACATATTATATATTGACGAGCAACTTTTCAAATTGTCGAGTGTGCGATAGCGCAAAAAGTGGAAACTACGTCGTAAAATACAGAACGCACTTCTACAGTAAACGCTGGAAAAACTTGAAGTAATCCGACAATCTGCAAGTTAATGATGTATGAAAATATATTTCCCTAGTTAATGACTTTAAGTAACTTTTCACTTCCTGTGTGCCAGCGATGACAGCGCGTTATTTATTAGCAACAAAACAACCAATTCCAAGCAATTTACAAACTTGTAAAAATGTCTTGAAATACCATTTTTACCTCGATTGCCATTTGAGCGTCTTTAAACGCCGCCGTGAGTTTACGGCCAATTGTTTATAGACGACAAACCGTCCGCGCGCGCCGAATCCCAAGCAATTACAAATAAAGAAAGGCGCTTTAACGGCACCTCTTGCGCGCACTCGCTGAATATCAATAATTATAAAAAGGAGAAAGTATAAGTGACTTGGTCGACTGTTCGCGCGGGGGAGACTTTCCTTTTTAAAACTGCAACGAGAATTCGATAATCAAGTAAGTACGCGCGACCAAAATTTTTACATGTATGTATGTATGCGCATCACTAACTGCAAGCGCCCCGCATTCCACCGACTCCGATTTCCGCTATATCAGGCGGCGGGATTGGCCGAGCGCGGCCGCATCGGCCAATCCCGTGACCTATTACGGTAAAAGCGGAGTCTCGAGAGATCCCCGTATACTTATCAAGAAATTCCTTCTCGTCTTTATCATTATAAACGAAAATTAACCACCCGTATCAAACAACCTCTTATTCTTTCATTTCCAGATGGGCTTCCACGACCCATCAATAAACCAAAAATAAAAAACCATCTCCGCTGTTTGACTTCGCAATCGAATTCAACTACTAGAGTATCATTACGCCGTACATTGGCGCGCGCGAAAGCGCCGGCAATTTCTCTTGGCGAGTGCGACCCCCATATACAGTTTCACCAACTAGGTATATCCGTACACACACATACACGTCCTCGTCTAGACTCTCCTCGCTCCTCGTCGACGCGTACACGCCCATATATATAAACGCACACACATACAGGTGCGATATTCGAAAGGATTGGGTAGAGGTAGTAGGTATACTTATATATGTGCGCGCGCGTGCGAATATATCGCGCGCAGTACATGAGTGTACATGCGCACAGGGAGCGAGCGAGCGAGAAAGAACGCGGACCTCTTGTCACACTCGCGCTAGGAGCTGTTAGTGCTGCTAGTGCTGCTACTGCTGCTGCAGTCGTTGCCTGTAGCCGGCGGTGCGCGAAAAAAGAGGAAGAAGCAAGTGGTGACGAGAAAGAGAGAGAGTTGCTACTGTAGCAGCAGGAGGAGAAGTGGGAAGAGAGCAATGGACCCACGTCGGCTATGACGGCAACGACGACGACAACGACAAGTTCAAGTGCGCCTGCAGCAGTTATTCTTACTACTTACATTTCGGCGTTATCGAGTGCTGCGCACCGCGTCGTGCTGAGATAAGAGAGTGCGCGCGCGGCTGTGTGCGTGTGTACGTGTGTGTACACACAGTAGGTAACGCGTTCGCGGCCAGACGACGCCGACGATGATAATAATATACACAACTGGCCGCGAGTTGTACGTGCAGCGAAAAGAAACGGAGCGGCTCGTCGTTAACTCGCCGCGATAACACACGGCGATTAATAAGTAGATGCCGGAGGAGCGATTGAAAAAAAGGAGCAGGAAATGGAATTGAAGTGCGGAAAGTCTGAGGATCATAGAGAATAGGAGTGAGCGCGCGCGTGTGTATGTGTGTACGTGTGCGCGCATAGCAGCGGGAGATGTCGCGTGGATTATTATTTTGCTGAAAGAGGGGAAGAAGAGAAGCGAGCGTGTTATATTATACGCTCGCTCGTGTATTATATACACATACACGCACGTATATAAGTACAGGAATACATAAAGGGGAGGGAGAGAGAAAGACGACGGACGGACGAACGAACGGGGAGTCGAGAGAGCGCGAGCAGAGAGCAGTGTACAGAGAGAGGGGCAGAGAAAGGAGAGAAAGGGAGAGGCTCTCTCGGCGCGGCGGCCGTCGAGAAGATGGCTTCCAGCGGCGGCAGTGGCAGCAACGCGAGCAGTAGCAGTAACGGCTCGCCGCTGGCTACAACGACGACGACGAGCAGTCATCATCAGTTGGTGCAGCATTATCAGGAAGGCCCGACGAGCCCGACGTCGAGCTGCGCCAGCGACGTCGCCGATAACAGCGTACCGCAGTGGAAGCGCGAGCTCATACAGCGGCGCAGACAGCAGCAGCAGCAGCAGGCGGCTGTTAGATCGTCGAGCGCTACCACTACTCTTTCCACTGGCAAAGTCGGCAGTGGTGGGGCTACAACAGCGACAGCCGCCGCCACGACAGACTTGCCGCCGCTCGGCATCGCCACAACGCCGTCGACCCCGGGCGACTGCGATGCTCCCGTGAGCAGCAGTGCCACCACCTCGTCCTCGGTACTGAACAACAGTGGAAGCAGCAGCAGCAACAACAGCAGCGATATGCGCCTCGAGGCTGCGGACGTCGTCGCCGGCGCTGAGCCGGCCGACAACAGAGCCAAGTGCATAAGATCGTCGTCCAAGGAGGTCCTCGATCTCGTTGAGCTCGCCAAAATGCGCAACACCAGCAGCAACAATGGTAGTGGCAAGCAGGAAGACTGCGAGAGCGACAGCTCCGAGGAGCTGCAGTACGGCCCAGGTATCGTGCATAAGCTACGCAGCAAGTATCTCAACATGACGCTCAGGGAGATGAACAAGAATAGGGCGAGCGTGCAGTGTTTCAGGCGAGCCGCCAGCCTCGAGGATCTTCTCGATCACGAGGAGTCGCCCGAGAAGACGAGGAGGTACACCAAAAAGAATGTCACCGGCGCTGCCGCCAAGGTGGAGAGGTACAGGAATGCTGCCAGGGGCAACGAATCCATGAAGAGAGCTAGGAGTGTCGAGACTCTTATGAGGTACAACTCAGCGTCGGAAGACTCTACAGCGCAGAGTCCAGTCAGTCGCTTTGCCTCAAATATTTTCAAGCAGGAGAACGATCACATTATTTTGGTGGACAGGACCAGCGTGAAGATTGAGAGCCGTCTCATGGACAAGGACAGACTGATGAAGCCTCCCATTAACAAGCCCAAGAGAATAAAGCCTGTACTGGCAGAGACGGAGAGACCACCACCAGATCTAGTCAAAACTACAATGCGCATCTTTGAGTGTTCGTCCATCAAGAAGCTCAAGCCCAAGGGTGAGGTTGCTGTGAAAGTTGCTACCTTTAAAACTATCAACGACACGTTCAAGGCTCAAAACCAAAAGAAAATCATTCCAAAGCCCCCACTGCAACCAAAGCCATTTGTCAATGGCAATTCCAAAATCAATACTTCTCCCAGGAAAATTATTCTGACAAGGAAGCCAACCGCTGAACTGATTGAGCAAAATAATCAAGAGCTGTATCACAATGATGGTGTCATTACTGATCCAATAGTGCAGTCTGTCTCTTCTGTGGTCAGCAAATTCCAGCAGATAGAGAAATCATATTCTCCATCTTCGTCGCCGGAGCCAATGTTTAATAAGATAAAGTTCTCACCAGCGCCAAGCCCGGAGCCTTCAGCTGTGAAAGCAAAAGTGTCTTCTTTAGATTTAAAATCGCCTACAACAACACCAACTCCATCACCAAGAACATCACCACCCAAGGTTCAGTCTCCATTGTCTCCAAAGACAGAAACAATTAAGCCACCTTCCACTGTCACACAAAAACCAGTTACGAATTCGTCTCCTGTTTCTACAAAGCCTGAAGTACCTAAGCCTCCAGTGTCTCCCGAAACACATCAATCTGATGATTTTGAAAAAGACAAAGATGAGCCTTCTGAGGAGCAAGTCGAAGAAACTACTGTAGAAATTAATAATCAAAATACCGAAACAATAAACGAAGTGTCAAAACTAAGTGATTCCATTTCTTCTATTGAATCTACTGTGCTCGTTGAAAGTTTTGAAGAAATTGTAGAAGTAGTTGATAGTCCTAGAACTGTTTCAAAGTCTGCTTTAGATAATATAAGTAAAGCAGGAATGACGGTGCAGTTTAGTTTCAATGACCAACCTTCTGCCAAAAGTTATTTGCCTCGATCGGCATCCACTCCACAGCCAATTACAGATAAGTCTTTCGAAAATGAAATAGAATTGCCCAAAACACCTGAAGCAAAAAGCAAATCCTGTTCACTGGATCTTCAAAGTGTACCTGCCACATCTGAAATAATAAGTTCTCCCGAGTCTCCTAAAGAGAGGATGCAGGCAGAATATGTCGAAGAAATTGTTCAGAAGGAGGAACCTATTGTAGATGTTGGGAGCAGCAAGCCCATCGGGGCCATTTCAAGCTTAAGCCTTATCAGGTCGTCGACTATAACTAGCTACCCCCAGAATGAATCAAAGACACTTAAAAGCCAAAGGTCACTGGACTCGAGTTCACCGCCTCAGAAACAAATAGGCATCATCAGACCACTGGTCTCCACCAAAACCCAGCTGCCCCAGCAAAATCTCAGCAACCGAGAGATAGAGAAGAACCTGATCAATAGAGTGAAGAGCATAGAGCAGCCCACAAAGGTAGTGGTGAGTTTGAAAAGTGCCGAGGAAATACAGCCAGTAAAGAAGAATAACTCCGGCAGCGGCGGCCTCTGGGATTCCAAGCCCTGGAATCAGCAGAACAACACAATGGTTTTCAATTTCAGCAACAGGAAAGACGTGCCGGACTACATTGAAAATGACGGTTTAATCATCAAGAGGAAGCGAGATAAGCCAAGGGTAAGATTTCATTTGGTTTTTCTTTACATAAATAAATGACGCATTAGCATTCACTCGTTATATATAGATTGAAAAGCATATATTTTATTTATCAACCGGTTTATTTACATAATTTACTTGAAATTTACTGTTATTTGTTTTACATTTATCATTTAATTGCATTTTGCAATAACCAACTTCTTGCCAACATTTACAGCATTATCAGTTACAAAACCTATTACATTCCTTTCCCGCGATCTCAAAAATCTAACACCCGAATCGCGCCCGCGCAGTAACCGCGACGGGCTTAGCGCATCGGCGCGTGTAACGGGGAATGGAAATTGTCCTAAATTAATTTTATGAGCGAGAAGATTCGCGCCGATGGAACGGATAACTTCGTCGTAGTCCGCGGCGAGCGTTCTCTCTCTCTGTACTTACACTGTGCGCGCGACACGGTTTACAATTTGTTGACATATACAGGCAGAAAGTAGCGCGCGCGCGCGTTACTTTACGCGGAACCTCTCTCGCGGCTCCCCACTTTATGTGTACAATAAGTATTATGTACTTGGGATGTGCAAGTACTTACATACGCACACATTTTCTTTCCCTATTTCGTTTTTCCTTTCGCTGCGCTTTGTGTCACGTTTTTTTTTTTCGTCTCGAGAGGGAGAGAGACGCGGAAAAAAGAGTATAAGTGTATACTTTGTTGGTGTGCGTTGTACGATAGCCGTAATTGCATAACGAGAGAAGAAATAATAAAAGAATCATCGAGTCACGGGCGAAAAAGCGCGGGCGCTCGCAAAAAGTGCAAGAGACAGAAGGATGTATATGTAAGCTACAATCGAGGATGCAATTAAGCGTGACAATCGTTCGCTATTGAGAATGCAGGTAGGTATAATAAAGAGACAAGTGGGAAGTGTGTCCGCGCGATTGTTACATTTTCACGTATTGTGGTGAGGCGCTATATATACACACTCACACGCACACATCATTTCAGCTGTTTACAGCGAAATACTTTCGTTGCGCCGCGCGAAAATGTTTTGACGCGGCACGATGATGACGTAAACGAAAAATCCTGCGTGTGCGAAAAATTTTGCTCGCCTGCGCACTTATTGTTTGAAAGTAAGATATGCTTGATCGATTATAAGTATAGCAGGTATATAAGATGATGAAGAGAAATCGCGTACTTAGCGCGAACGGCCGCAATTGAATTTCTCGCGATGATGGAAAAACTCGTTTGCGACGAGGAGAGGTGAGGATAGTAGCGTCTTGAGAGATTTTTTCCGTGAGCTTGTTGCTCTTTTTCTCTCGTCATCGACGATCGTTTAGCGTACATTAAGCATACAGTTTTTAATCCAATCCCGCGAGAAACTCGAATTCGAATGTAAATATATAATCTTATACGTGACACACACTCGCTCGCTCTCGCAAACTTAAATCGTTAATTTTCAAAAATTCTCCAAGTCGAGTATCTCCCTCCCTCTCCTTACCCCCCTCTCTCTCTTCATTATTTATTGGGGAACACGCGGGCAATCTTCCGCGAGGTATCTCCCTCTCTCTCTCTCTCTCTCTTTCGCTCGTGGAAAGATTCGAGCTCCTTTTAAAACCACTTCGGCGAACATTGTTGTTTCCCTCGGCGGAGTTTCAGTAACATGCATCCATCACCGCGCGCGCGTGAGGAAAAACTTTAGAGCTATAAGTATAAAGTATAACGAGAGGGAAAAAAAGTGTTTTGCGAAAGACTATATAGCTTGGCGAGTGTTTCAGCTGCACGCATTGTTCGCTCGCTCGTTCTCTCGCGTTATAACATTATTATCTCTCTCCGCCAATATATCCGGAATCGTCTCGTTCTCATCCGATAAACTCGTGCTCCGTTTCGAAAAAACTTTCGATTTCTCGAGTGAAAAATATATATTCTCTCTCATTCCGGAGATCCGGTTATATCGGGCGATCGTTATGTATTATACACACACTCTCTCGACAGGAAAAAAGTGTCGCTCGTTTTCCGCGAGGCTCTTTTATACATGCATTTTATATTGCGTTATATCATTGCCGTGACTTTTCTAAGGCTCTCGCGCCATCTCCGACTCGCTATGCAGCGCGCGTCGTTAAAATTTTCCCGCGGCGATAAAAGTTTACTTGCTCGTTCCTTTTCGTCAACCTCTCGCTGCGCTCTCTCGGCGTTTAAATTTTTAACTGCCGCGCGCGGGATCTATATATATATGTGAATATATACGCACGGCGCTGCGTAAAAACGATATGCCCGCGTGCGCGCGTGTAATAAAATTATTACGCAAAGCCGTTGTGCGTCTCTGTGATATTATATGTGTGTGTGTGTGTGTGTGTGTGTGTGTGTGTGTGTGTGTGTGTGTGTGTGTGTGTGTGTGTGTCTGTGTGTGTGTGTGTGTGTGTGTGTGTGTGTGTGTGTGTGTGTGTGTGTGTGTGTGTGTGTGTGTGTGTGTGTGTGTGTGTGTGTATATAATGCGAATGAAAGTGAAAAATAATTTTCGACTTCCGCGAGCGTCGCGATTCTCCGTGCAGTACGCGCGATGCGCGATGTTGAATCGATGGGACACACATCATGATATGCGTCATCGAAGATAGGATATCAATTGAGAGCCCAGCGATCAGATACCGGAGATATAGCCACGATAGTGCGCGCGTGTGTGTATATTTTTCTCTTTCGCTATTATACTTTGTGCTCGAATTTCGCGGTTGTATTATGTATATAGTCATTCGCGTGCATTTTTTCCCCGATAGCGACGACTGTCAGTGATGAACGTGAATCAATGTTACATATAAATATGCGCGTGCAACTGTCCAGAAAGCAGAGACAGGCCTAATCGGTACACATACGTCTTGAGTTTGATTTATTGCCTATCGGCTTAACGTCGTCGTCGTATTTACTTGGCAAAGCTTAACTCGCGTTATCGCTCACGACGAGCGATAGCTATATATTATATATACCTACACACGCGGGTATGAATCTCGGAAACTTTTCCCGACGAATCGATCCGCACTACTCGTCGCCGCGTGAAAAAGGAGAACGGGAACGCTCTGAAAATGGGAAAGACACTCCGCGGCTGAAAGCGCGCGCGCTCTTTCTGCTATGTAACCTATCTCGACTACTCGCGGCTGCTCGCTCCGCGCTTTAATAGGTAAAAAGAAAGAAAGGCAGAGAGGCTCTATAGCCTGTAGCTCGACGATTAGGAAGCGAACGAATTGCGCTGCGGCCGTTAAACGCGCGAGCGAGCGTTTTATAATACATTTTAATAAAATCGCAGGCGACCGGCTTTTTTGCTTTCTCTAGACCCCCCCACCCCCCTCTCTGCCGCCGAATTATTGCGAGTTGTTTATTCGAAGCGATAAAGTCGCGTCGATATTTCCTAATTGTCGCGGGGAGGGAAGGAAAAGAGGATTGATGTAACGCTGGCAATCAAGCACGAGCAAGGGTAAATTTATTGGCGATTAATTCTGTCGGTTAATTGCAAAAAGAAAACGGTTCAGTTAACAGAATCGACGGTAAATAGGGGAAAGTTGCCGAGGGCTGGCCAGTGTACTGTGTTGATGGACGGATAAAATATTTTGATGATTCAGTATGAAATAATGTCTTTTTTACTTTTAATTAGTACCGACACTCGATTGATGCTTATTACCGACTGTGTTTTATTACATGTAAACATATGTTGAGAGTTGATGCCAAATAAAATAAATCTTATTTTTTTCTAGTTTATGCCTAGGCAAATTTATATTTAACTATGGTCGCTATGTATATCAATTATTATATATTCTGAAAATAATGTAATTTTATCATTTTTCAATTTTTCGTCATAAGAATACTAAAAACGGTTGTAATAATAATTATGAAAGTTCTAGTATACTTTTAAAATATTTTAATTTCCATTACTTTGTATTAAGAATTGTCTGAACTCGAAATTCGATCAAATGTTAAGTTTGCCGTTACTTGTCAAGATTTAACAGTTTTTGATGTCGGAAATTAACATCTTAATTTTCTTAGGTAACTATAATTATTCTTATTGTAGCTAACCAAAAGTATTTAGCATCGTTATAGAGGGTAAGAACATTTTCGTCTTGGAAGACGCAATTTTCATCCATAGAATTAAAAGTTATATCCGGATTTAATTGCTACATGAATGCCTGTACTGCGTGCAAGTCTCCCCTGTATAAAACAGACAGACTTTGTTATACGGGAATTCAGTAGATGGAAGTTGTATTCAAATGAGATTTCCCTTAAAATCGTCCAATTATACAAAAATATACTTGTCATTGTTCGGGAACCTCAGATTTCTCGTTACTCCGAACTTATACATGTACGGGGATTTGAAAAATTTGAAAGTCTGTTTACAAATTGCGCATCATATTTGAAGTTTCTCTCCAAACAACCTCTCTATAGGCACGGATCTCCACTTTATTAAAACATCACGCGCAGGAAAACAGAAAACATCCCGTTACCACCTCTCTCCTTCATTAAAACAACAACAGCGCGTATCAAAAGTATCACACGGCGCTTGCGCGTTCGCGCTCCGATCAGCCGAAAAATACCTTACCTATAATACCTCTCCTCTCCTTCACGCTTGGTGAGCTACGCGGGCTCGCGGAATCGCGGCTAAACTGAGCTCTCTTCCTCTCGAATCCCCGCGGAATGTTCTCATCGTTTCAACAATACCTCCGTACACACACGTACACAGCACCGAAAATCAAAACGTTCACCGAATGTGTGTGTGTGTGTGTGTGTGTGTGTGTGTGTGTGTGTGTGTGTGTGTGTGTGTGTGTGTGTGTGTGTGTGTGTGTGTGTGTGTGTGTGTGTGTGTGTGTGTATATATATACACACACACACACGTATACATATGACCATCGCAAAGGATTAGGTATATGTATACATACATGTATACGCTCCTGCAGAGCGCGAAGTATGCTTTGGCGGAAGGAGATAAGAAATAGTGGAATAAATGGACAGGAAGCGCCAGCGCGGCCGGCAGTAGCGGAAGACCGCATAGGCGAGTAAGTCAGCGAGCGTGCGAGAGAGAAAAGCAAACTGCGTACATACTTATACACCGCGAGAGCGTTGAAATACATATTACGAGAGAGTCAGAGCCCGTGAGAATTCTGCACTGCGCGCGCTGCTCCTTACAAGTTCATTGCCACTGTATACCTTATACTATGTTACATATGCATGTATACATATAGGCATCACGCATTGTGTGTATATGTGTATACGTATATTATATGGAAGATATATTGGCCTAGTCGCACGATTCTTGTCGCTCTGAATTCGATTTGCGCGTGTGCACCACACACGTCCATGTAGAAGAGGATTCGCGGTGCCTAATAAGTAGAACGCGTCGCGCTGTAGTATAAGTTGGCTGTTTCTCCTTTCGCCCCCCGCTGCGAGGCGCGCGCCAGAGAGCGGTAATACACTTTTTTTCCCGTTCCTTTTCTTCTTCTTCCACTTCCTCTCCTCCTCCGCATAATAGGCGAACGCGCGCGCGCGCGCGCTTCACAGCTGGCTTGGTTCGTGGATGGGCTGGTTTGCGGGGTAAAGCGCCTACACGTGGGTACCGTAATTTTTGGCAATTTTGGGGAAAAATGTGAAAGTGTATATACGCCACGGCAGCGACTAAGAAATGTATTCGCGTTAATTTCTTTTCTTTGCTTTCGTCGTCGGCCTTGTACGTCGATGCGCGAAAAAAAATTCGCCTGGTAGCTTTCGATGTTGCGCAGTTGGTCGTTTTTGGACATGTCTAATGTAGGAGAAACCTTTATTTTTTTTTTATTCTGAATTTTGAATAATGAGTAAAATGACTCATGACTACACGCGACGTTCACTTCGAATGGCAATAAAGCGTTTAACGAGATAATTCGTCATCAGTGCGGCGTTTCTTCTCGGCTCGCATTTATAATCCTTACCGCATTAATTGACTTTTCAATTATCATTATGGTATTATACGCCGCTACGCGGCGCTCGAAACTTTCTCGTTACACAAAACGTTTAAGCGCTACAGCACGCAGCGCAGCGCGCATGCGCGTAACGCGAACCATGAGAATTACACGCGATCGGGCGCCGATTATAATAATCATCCAAGAATTATACACCCATACATATATACTATTCTCGTGTACGATATATATCTTTCGCAACCGCGACGTTCACGAGGTAGCGACTGCATGATGATATAAACATCTTCGGCTAGCAATTAGTCGTAACGATTCGATTTATCGGCGGCGGGAAAAGCTGGGGACAAAAATTTCGGCTGCCTGTATTATACCTGCGCGCGCAGTGTTTCGTAAGATCAGTGCGGAGAGTGAGAAGAAGAAAAAAAAAACTAAACGCTTTTTAGTCATTTTAGCCGAGCGTTCACTCGAAATTACGTTTAATGCTCTTTTCCCTCAGCTGTAATGTTAATTAGCCGAGGTAGTGGCGGTGTTAATGGTCAAGGACTGTTGAAAGAAACGAGCGTGTGTGGAAAGGAAAAAAAACACACCACGGTGTGAGATAAAGTGACGCCGCGCGAGCGCGCGCACGTTTTCGTGCGAGGCAAAAATTTACCGTGATAATTATATGCCGGATCGTAAATTTTTTACCGCGGACCGTGCACAATGTTTTACGAAAGTTTTCCGATTTAACGCGCGCGCGCGCATGTGTGTGTACAGCATCGTCGTATGTGTTATACGTATATGTGCATTATTGTTTTGTAGTTTTATGAAAGCATGAAGGATAGCTTGATTAACGCGTACGCGAGCGCAGGCGAACTTTCGCGTACAAAAAAAACTGCTTTAGAAACTTTATATGGGTGTTAATGCGAAAGAAATTCTCTCTGATCCTTGAAAACCCATATAATAGTACCTCGTATATCACTGTACTAACACACTTGTAATTGATGAGGTATTACTTTGTAAATATAAGATACTTGCATAGCAAAAAGTTTTGACTTTTTCTTTTCCAAATTCCAGCAATCGAGCACGGACAACAACTCGAGCGTGTTCACGTCGAGCGACGACAACGTCAGTCTGAGCGAAGACTGGGACCCCGAGCTGTCGATCGGACCGCCCTCGCCCTGCGACGTCTCCTTCTTCAACGACAACGTTCTCATCAACGGGCGCAGTAACCTCTCGCGGACGCCGCGCAACCACAAGGTATATAATGTGACATACATCTCGTATAGCGAGAGATTGGGGTTTTTCAATGTTGAACTGCAATAGAGAATTTTTTAGCTTTGCTTCTATTTATTTAACGTTTTTGAACGGGGAAGTTGAGTAATATTTCTCAATTTTGTAAAATGTTCGTAAAAATTTATAATTCTGATATATAATGCTTTTATGCTACGAGATATGATTCATGTGTTGAAAGAGTTATAATGACATCCTTTTATAGATGATTGCTTGCAAAATATTTGATAAGAATCATCACGTAGGACAATTTCAATCTTTCTAATATGTTCGATTCAATATTTTATTTTTTACGTTAAAAAAAAGTTTGTATTAAATGAATTTTTTAAACGCAAAGCTATGATTCTGATAAACTTTACTAAAAGAATTTTTTCTTGAAAATAGTGACTGTATTTAAAAAACAATTTATTTAATAAGATACCAATTTTATTATTTCGTGAGAAATAAGTCAATAAGTTAAATTTTAAAACGATTCTGCAAGGAACAATTTTAGTTACAATCGAGTATTCCAAGAAACCTGATCTTGTAATAATAGGAGCAGTAAAATACTTTTAGAATTATAGATGTTTACGAACGTTTTGTACATTACGACTACTTTATTATATTCAGTAGAAAGAATTACTCAGCACTGCCTTTCAACGAAAAATAACAATGAACAAGATTTCCTTGTAATACTCATTTTTCTAGTACCCTTTCTGAATAATTCTATGAAAAATTGTAAGTATCGTTGCATTTCAAAAGCTCAAACGCCGGCGTATCCCTCGCGCCTTCATGAGCGTTATGAGAAAAAGTTTGCAAATAGCTGGTATATACGAAGAGCTTTTCCGGCCTTGGTCAGTTAATCTATGCGGTGATAAAGCCGGCAGAGCGACTGAAGTATGTAATTGGACGTGTGATGTGCAACGGCAGAAGAGTGTAATGAAGTTTTGAGTGTTTTACGAGTCGTTGACACCCGTTCCAGATATTGCAATAGTACACACTTTATAGCTGCATGTACACATCGGGAGATTTTCACGCAGATGAGAGAGTCCTACTTTTAAGAATACCAAATTTTTCCGCAAACAGCGCCACGACATCGTTGTCTAGAAAGCCACGTATATATATACATATATGCGCGCGTGCACTCATACTCAGGAACACAAACCATTATATAGCCCTGTGGTGAAAAAAGCCTCGATTTCTTCGCGCATAATTCGAACGACTTTATCGCGGCGCTGCTGCCGCTGCTTTCACACGCATTAAAATACCTATCGCGCGAGTGTGAAAACCGTCAAAAGCACATGTACAAACCCACTCGCACAAACACACAACGCACGCGTATACACACCATTACAATCGTTTCGCCTTTCGCATCGATCTTGTAAATCCCCTCGTAAACGGCGTCTCTTCAAACTCAGCGGTTTCTCTCCTCTCTCCTCGCGCGAAATCCCGTCATCTCCTCGCTCGCTCGCAGTCGTCGCGTCACAGTCGATCGACGCGTTCAATCATCCGTTTCGCCTGTCCGAGTTCTCTGCACCTGCGCGCGCGCGCTCGCCTTTCCATCGGCCACTCTGGCGCGATTTCACGATTTGCAAGTAAAAGTACACAATCGGAGGCGGCCTCCTGGGAAGGGAGGGGAGGAGGTATGTGTAAAATACGCGCGCACAGCGTGTACGTTGTAGATATAGCGAAAACAAAAATTTGGACGCGCGACCTTCGCGAAAAGGAGATCGCAAGTGCAGCAGCTGCTGCTGCTGTGCGCGATGTAGGTATAGGTAGGTGTGTAAAGAGAGAGTGGAAGGGAAATCATTATATTTCGAAGCTTTGAAAAAACTGGTTTCTGCGGGGCGTGCCGTTTTGAACAAAGACTGTGTGTGTGTGTGTGTGTGTGTGTGTGTGTGTGTGTGTGTGTGTGTGTGTGTGTGTGTGTCTCAAGGTCTTTCGAAATTGGTAGGTTTTCAAGTCAGTTCTTAGGATTTTCGTGCCTCGCAGGACCGTCGAACAACCCGGTTCCAGCTCGAAAATTTCAGCCTTGAATGTCTATCCCTTATACCTTCGCAATTAACATTCATGCAATTATGCTAATCTCTACCAACTATTACCAAAACCCTATATAACAGCCTACTATCCTTTCGCGCATCCATATGACTACTACTATCAACTATTGTACTATTATTACACAACTATCATGTTCGTGTAATCAAAAAGCCCCTACGCAGCATCACGCTCCATCTGCGCGTGGAGTGAGATCCTCGTTGGGGCCCGTTCTCAGGGTTCGCTAGTTCGCTCGCTCTACGCCGGCTATTCGTTATGCTCTCTTTATTTATTAACTTTTCCCCCTCTCTCCCGCCCGTGCGTTATGCTCTTTTGTGCGCGCGCGCTGGATAAGGAGACCCGACGACGACGACGACAGAGTGACGTCTTTCACGGTGCGCGCGATTTCGAATTTCAGCGACGGTCTTACGGCAAGCGAGACTAAACGGCACCAGAGAGGAGACTGATGATGGGCCAAGAGAGTGGCAACTGAGTGATTCGTGAAATCGCGCCAACTGCGGCGGGCGGGCGATGGAAATTGATTTGTAACAGCTGTTGTGTATGCGCATGTGGGTGTTGCTGGTAAGGGAAATCATTGTTGGTTGTCGCTGATGAGATACTCCTTTTCTAACAAGTGTAAGGCCTGTAAACTTAAATACTTAATTTTTAAAAATTTAAATGGTCGAGTCGAGAGTAGGCACGTTACACTTTGTTGTTATTTTAAGAGTGGTATCTTATCAAGTAAATATCACGTCTAGCGATCAACATTGCAATCTAAAAATTAAAGTAACGAGAGGCTTATTTCTTTCATTAAGACCCGTTTGCTATCGGATTCGCGGACCCCTCATATATTATCAAGCTAAACCTGTCCACAAAAGCATATGAATAAGCAAATCCCAATCAACGACATCTGCCAATCCCTGTCCTCCCCATTTCCAACGACAATTACTTTTTCCAATATTCACCCATCGGCCACCTCGTACCTTTCTCTCTCTCTCTTTCTCCCTTCATTACACGCGTTTCTGCGCGATTCGCAGTCAAGGCGATTACCCGCACCCTCTTCACTCTTCTTCACCGCCCTTTCAGCCATCGTCGTCGCCATAGTCGTCGTCTAATCCAATATTACGCAGCAGTGGCAACAGCAGCGCCGCGTAAGGATGTCAATCGGTCGGTCAAGACTATATATCGACTCGCGACACAGACACTCGTGCCCAGATATCTATGTAGCCCTTACGACACATTGCGCGCACACATCACCAGCTCCTTTTGCGTCTTATCGTTGCAAGGCCGTCGTCGGCGGCGGAAAACGGAGGACACATGCGAGCACGCGCTGGACAGAGTGTAGAAGAGGAGAGAGAGCAAAAGTAAAAGTGCAACGCGTCAAGAGTACGTGATGTGTGTGAGTGTGTGTGTGTGTGTGTGTGTGTATGTAGTATATAGCAGTGTGTAATGAAGTATATAGCAGTGTGTAATGAAGTTTCTGGCTTTTAATCCCGGGGAAAGCTTTCGTTTTCCATCGGCGGAGACAATTGAGTCGTTTGCCGATATTTACAGCTTAGGTTTCTCTCCATTGTGTCCTTTGGCAAATTGCGAGCGTTGATTTTGGAGGGGAGGGAGAAAAAAAATTATGTTTTCCTTCTATATTTACGGGAAGTATTTACAAAATAATCTGACGCCGATGCGTTTCTTTTTATCGGATTGATGACATACTTTGTTTCCTCGTTCTCAATCGGGTTAGTCAATTTCCGGAACACTCTGGCTCGCGCTCCAAATTGCCTTCGTTTTGTGGAGAATGTCAAGAAGAAAATAAAGCAATCCGAAGTAATTGAAGCATCGAACTCAGCCAATAGACAAAGTCTGTAACCTGAATAAGAAAATAACGAAAATTCGCTATTCCTGTCGGTTTGGAAATCTCTTCTCTATATAGATAATAAAGTTAATAGAAATTACAGCAAGTCACGTTATTACATTCAGAAGCATTATCATTTCATTATAGAAAAATGGCTTTCAAAATATCAAATTCACGTTTTCAACTTTACTGGATGTTCTCTAGAAAACTTATAATTTCTGGTAAAAGCCTTCTGTATTCAACTTGCAAAAAAGTATACTCCTTCTTTCGCCCGATACATTATCCTGCCTATCAGACGCATACAGCCCCGCAGCGACGACGGCGCTAGTCAAGGGAGAGAGAGAAAAAGCTCCAAAACTTCCGGGGGCGGCGAACAAAGGCATGCCATTCGTACTCGTATAATACACATCCACTCTCCCAGACGATATGCAAGTCGTCGTCATCGTCGTCGTTCTCTCCCTCCTGCTCTCCCGTGTGCGTGCGTATCGATTTCTCTCTCCGCGATGCGCGCACGCGAGCGGTCGAATTCACGACGCACACATACTGCTGCTGCTCCCCTTTAGGGGAAGGGAAGAGAGCGCGACTTCTCGCCGTCTTTTTTGGAGCGAAAGAGCGCGCGCATGTGTGTGTGACGCAAGCGGCGAAAGAGAAAAAGAATAAAAAACGTTCACGCTGGATGGGTTCGCGTGAGCTCGATGGCTTCGAGGCGATAGTGGCGCGTTGTGACCCTGTTTTAGAAGAAGATTTCAGATTTGTTTTGGCCGAAAATTGGGTGGCTTAGGTCAGATGTAGGTTTCGAAGTGTGCGAGACTGTAACGGTTATGGTCGATGATCTTCCGAGGCTTGATTATAAATGCGAGTTTTAGATTGTAGAAAAAGGCGCGCAGAGTGCCGGCGAAATTGACTTGCCGCCTGTGTCTCTCATCGGAGAATCTGAAATAGAATTGCATAAATATGTTACATAGAAAAGGTATAAAAAAATGAAATAGATATAGTTGTTCTCAAAGAGACGCGTAACGTTGTCGGGTTGATTGTAAAAAATAAATAAAAATAAATAAATGTGGGTTTTGAAATAACGAAGCGGGAAACGTCGTATTATTATTATAAGCGCCGATATCTTTTATATAGATTAAAGGGATTAGCGTATCATAATAGCATTAAGCACGCCTGTTTTAATAATAAGATAGATAATAATAACGCGCCAATCGATAATAAATGTTTCATGTAAGACAACCTTTGCCAAGCGTTTATGTATCGACCAGGTCGAAACATTCAAAATTTTACACAATTCATGCAATAATCATCCCCGAGTCAATTCACTGTTTTAATGAAAAGAAAAAAACGGCGTCAACAAGCGCGATATATTACATCACATTTAAAACAAATAAGTCACTCGTGCGCATCGGCAGTCGGATCACACACACACACACACACACACTCTTCTCGTACATGTGTACACTGGCAGATGTATGCGCTACTCCTTTGCACGACTACAATACACTTAACGTGCGGGCAGAGAATATAAGAACAGCGCGCGCTCGCGCTCAGCAGCGCGTATGGCGCCTCGGCGATTAACGGACACGCGCGCGTTCTCCTGCTTGAAATAATAGGCTGTACTGTTACGACGTCAAACACGACGCTTAATTGTTAATCGTCTCGTAGTCACACACATATACAACTCCACACGCGTTCGCGACGATTGTTCTTATCTTTCTTTTCTGCCGTGCATGCATGCGGCGGCAATTTAAATCGCGCCGCACCACTGAGACGAGAGAGAAAGAGGGAGAGAGAGGGAGAGAAGTCTGTTTTACATTGCTTCGCTATTCCCTTCCATCGTAATTAGGCTGTCTCTGTTAAGTACAATGCGAGCTCAAGAGATAGGCATCTCGCTCTGTATATATGTGTGGGTGTGTGGGTGTGCTCTATTTTACACTTTCGTCATAGAGCGCTTCCTCGTTTTCGTGGAGCTATGTGGCCGCCGACGCCTAGTTACATGAATTATACACGATTTTACGCGCGGATCTGGGCGATGAGTTTTTGCAATATCCTCCTCGAGCGGGAGTCTATTGTAGAGCGGATCCAAATTATATACAGTAATTGTAGGTGTGTATGCTGTTTGGTTGATTGACGTCAGCGTGTACGTGTGTGTGTTTGCAGCAGCAGTTGTCGGTGAGCGAATCCTTTGAAACGCGGAAGAGCGGCGTGTGATGTCGGGACGGAAGTTTGTGTACATGTGTTTAGCTAACGGTTAGCTAAATTTAAAGGTCTTTAAACAATTACTAGTTGTAGTGAAATAATCCTCTGCATTATTGCCTTTTTGCGCATATTTCTCGTACGTTGCGAAGACTCGGACGTTGTTCTTTATCGACGCTTCTGCAATTAAAATTATACCTGTACAATTTGAAGTCGTGAAATTAATTGGTCATTGATGGTTTACGAAAACAGACGTATCAAGTAGCTCCCGTACGGAAGGGCATTAAAAACGCTACCTAACCATGCCAATAACCATTGAAACACATTTAAGGTGGTTCCCTGGAGCTCAGAGTTCATTCAACACATACTTGGAATTACACACGTAATTCCAAGTCAATAAAGACATAACGAATGTCATATCCAAATTTCAGAGCATTTTATCGTTTGGCTTCTGAGTAATTGCTGTGTAATGTTACACGGATTACATGGGAGATATATCTATATATATCGAAACTGTCGCGTTATGTATCTGTTTACAACAATATCTAAGCAACGAGATTCAAGTCGGACTTGGAATTTTATGTACACATAGAATATATAATAAGGAATGTTTTCGCGCAAGAATGAAGTAGATTCATCGTTTCATTATTAAAATAGAGCGTCTTAAAAATATCGCTTTCGCAGTCTTGATATGTTTCGAGGGTTATGGACGCTCAGCGCGCCAGCGTGCACTCTCTATCTCTCTCGCTCAAAGCTGTCTGTCTCTCTCTTACCCAGGGAACCACCTTAAACCAATCTTTCGTAAAAACCAATCGCCACAAAATCTTCCATAAATATCTGTCACTATACGATATCCCGCATTCGGCCGTCGCAATCTCGGTCGCAATGCGGCCGCACTCCGCTCCTTTCCGTCTCCCTTCACAACGTTGCACATCACACGCAAAGACGCGAAAGAAAATAAAAAATAAAAGGAGACCAGAAAATCCGCCCCGCAAAAACAACACGGCTTGTTGACGGCTCTCTCTCTCTCTCTCCCTCTCTTGCTCGTGATAAATCCGAGCTGTAGGTAGCACACAGTGTATGTGCGTGAGCGGTGTACCTAGTCGCCGCGACCGCAAAAAGAGTGGACGCGAGCATCGCGACCTATCCTATACCTGCGCTTGTCTCTCTCTCCCTCTCGTAGACGTAGCTGAAAAAGTCAGCGAGTGTGACGGTTACTGTTACTCGTACACGCGCGAATGACCGCGCACAGGATGAGAGCGCGCGAACACGCGTATATGTACGCGCGAGGTTGCTCCTTTACACGTGTGCATATATATACGCACGTGCGTGTGTACACGTTCGTATACGTATATATACAGACGCGCATGAATGTAAAAAGAGAGGAAAAAAATAAACGTGTCTCCTCCCCACTTTCACTGCGAGCGTGCGACCTTCGTGAGTATGCGCGCGCGTGAATATTATTAACGAAAAAGTGGGACCCCGTGTATATGTATAGCGGGTGTATAGGTGTATGTATGTATGTATGTACGTCCGGAATTACGAAAGTAGAGAGGAGGGGTTTAATTGGGCAGAGAGAAAGAGAGACATATGAATGGGATGATTTTAGTTGTGCGCGTGTGTGTATATATTGAGTGCGTGATGTGCGGTCGAAGGTTTAGAGGCGGGAAATTTCATGTGTACAGGGGGATATTCGTATTATATAGATGAAAAGCGTGTCCTTCGGCGTTAGCGTATACCAGATAGAAACTGGAGGATTACGCGCGAGAGCTTTTTAACTATGGCGATGATGCTCGTCAGCGGTTAGGCTGATTAGCATCGTTCAATTCGGCACAGCTGCTCATTTTCGCTGGGAATGTGTATATATATACGTGCATGCGCATGACTTTTCGAGACAACGGTTGTATGAGAGTGTGATGTTTGGCGCGTTTGTGTAACGTTACTTGTATAAGTACATTTTTGCAAGAACTTCAACTAGAGACACTCATTGAATGTCCATATATATTTACCTAATTTACCGCGCGCAACTGTAATTTGCGCACAAAAGGTATTTACACATAATATATGCGAAAGTATATCAGCGATATAAAGTATGAAGCGTCAAGTCTGAGATATTTCGTATATACCATAAATGAATATACAATGTTTGTCTATAAATAATCATTTTCAGTGATGCATAAATTTGCAAGAAAAAAGAAAATGAAGTAACGGTTGTAAACAAACGACCGGTAAGCTCGCTAAAGAACGATAAAAATCGCACGTGCCATACATAGTATATGTACATATATACGTGAAAATATCTAATCTGCAGGATTCTGTCCGTTTTAGCCAAGCATTAAACGACCAAGGTCAGCAAACTCGGCCAACTGTATACACACTCGTATACGTATACACTCACTCCCGCTCTGTGTGTAACCGATTTGAAAGATTCAGCGTGACAAGTTCACGCTGGAATGCCGCACGCACATACATATATATACTATGGAATGCCTATTCTCTCTCCATAAATACACGCACACGCATGTACTGATTTTTTTCTCTTATTTTCATTCCGCAGCATCGGATCCAATTCGACGACACGGCTACGCGCACCTTCGAATACCCGAGCGAGGCCTCAATGCTCGAGGCTGAAGGCAGCAGCAGCAGCGTGGACGGCGAAACTTCCGCTTCCGGCGAGGCAGCAGCAGCGGGAGGAGCAGCGGCGGCAGCAGCGGTGTCTACTAGTACTCGCGGCGGCCCGAGCGGTACTTTGCCCTCTCTACTCGGTGAGAGAACTCGCGCATGGGACACTATTATTTCAAAATATCCTTATCTTTCTCTTGAGCGTGGAACGGAGATGGTGCTCGTGGCTTTTTTTTTCTTTCTCGCTGCACGTATTATATAGCGGGAAAGGAGCGAGCTCTGCGAGTCGTCGCGCCGAGTTCTTCTTTCTCCCAGTAGAGAGTGAGGGAAAAGAGTGTGATTTTTAACTGTAATCACGCCTAGTAGGTTACGGGAGGAGGAATTTTTCCGGAGCACTGCCGGGGAGCGCATGGGCTTCCTCGTGATGGATTGTATTATTGCCGTGGAACCGCATTTCTCTTTTTAGGCGTCGAATCAAGGACTTCGAAGGGACTTTATATTATACAAAGTTCTTTGTTTATCGAGGATCTGGTTCTTACGGGGCACTTTCGAAATTTTAAAAGTTTTCACTAAGCGTGGGATTATTTCTTCACAAGTTTAGATTGATAATAATGAAGAGATGTAAAGATGACAGGAGTAAATATATTTTGTTGAAAAATTAGAAAAATTTTAATATCTCGAGACATTGTTGCAATTTGTATCGGAAGCTTTAATTGAATAGCTTATTTTGCTTCCTCCTAGAGGAAGCTTTGTGATAGTAATTTTTGGAGTCGTTGTAAAAACATGTTATAATTGTTTTCCGAGGTGTTAGGAATCAAAATACATGGTTTTTGAAAAAATGTGTGTGTGTGTGTGTGTTTGGCGTGTTTGGCGCGTGCGTGCGTGCGTGCGTGCGTGCGTGCGTGCGTGCGTGTGTGTGTGTGTGTGTGTGTGTGTGTGTGTGTGTGTGTGTGTGTGTGTGTGTGTGTGTGTGTGTGTGTGTGTGTGTGTGTGTGTGTGTGTGTGTGTGTGTGTGTGTGTGTGTGTGTGTGTGTACGCCTGGATCTGAGCTTCTACTCGGTCGATTTTAACCGAACAGGTCACATTATTTTTGTTTTTTTTTTTGTGTGATTGCGGGTCAAAAATCCGTTTTTGATTGGGCCGATACGTTTTTGTTTTATTTCGAATTTTCGATTTTCTCAAAATTGTTTTTTGCTTTTTTTTTTTAATTTTGAAGGAGGTTGCAATAAAACGATCAACGAGGAACCAAGAAAAATTCATTTAAAACTTCGTTTATTGGCCGACGTTTCGGTACTAATATTAATACCTTCATCAGGGCTAAGAAGGGAAAAAAATACATAGTTAAAACATATATACAGAATATTTTAAGCAAAAGAACCCATTAACACTTTTTTGGCATTTTATTGACCTAATAAATTAACGAAAGTTTACACCATGGTTCGTAGACAAACATAGGTGACGTCGTTTTTTTTTTAATGATAGGATCGAGATATTTGAGTCGGATGGGTAGCATTCGAAAGAGAATTAAAATACCTATATTTTCTAAAAAAAAAGTTTCTAGCTATCACGGTTCTTTTGTTATTAACAAAAACGTGTTTTTTTTTTTTTTAAAGCTTATAACTCCCAAACTAAACGGAAAATTTTTTTGAGAAAAATCATGATAATGCAGAATATAAATAGCTATAATCTGTAAAAATTTGAATTCATTCTGTTGGTTAGTTTTTTAGAAAAAGAAAAAAATGAAAAAAATGAGTTTTGTATGTCCAAGATTACGGGAGTAAAATTGACTTAGTCGCTTCAAAATTCCTTGTAGAGGTAGATTTTGGATAGTTCTCGGTCGAGTTCTTTGGGCAAAATGATTGGTCCATATATTATAGAGATATTTGAGGTTAAAATTTTTGGTTAACCTTTTTTTCAAATCGCAATTTCTCGAGAACGGCTCTATGTATCTGAATCGGATGGGTAGCATTCGAAAGAGAATTAAAATACCTAATTTTCTAAAAAAAAAAGTTTCTAGCTTTCACGGTTCTTTTGTTATTAACCAAAACGTAAACATAGAAAAATGAAAAAAATGAGTTTTGTATGTCAACCGATTAAGGGAGTAAAATTGACTTAATCGCTTCAAAATTCCTTGTAGAGGTAGCTTTTGGATAGCTCTCGGTCGAGTTCTGTGAGCAAAATGATTGGTTCATAAATTTCAGAGATATTTGAGGTTAAAATTTTTTTAACCTTTTTTTCAAATCGCAATTTCTTGAGAACGGCTGTATGTATCAGCTCCATATTTATAGACAATATGATAAATGTGATATAGATAATATGTGTGCTAATTTTGATCAAAATCAAACGCTTACTTTTTGAGATATTTGATATTGAAAATTTTCGTATTTTATACAGTCAATTTCTTTGTCGCATGATAACTAGTGAAAAAAAATTGATTTAATCATGTAGAAATTTTGTGGAAATGTAGACTTTGTATCTTTATCGTATAAGTCCTTTAGGTAAAAGAATCGTTTATTTAAGGTTACAATTTTTTTACGTTTTTTTTTTCAAAATCGTGATTTTGAAAAATCACACTTCATGTATCAGTTTGAAATTTATAGACTATTTTGTATGCGATATATCGACGGCGGAGCGGAATAAGGTCGAATTTTAAATATTAATGAATTTTTAAATCATTTTAAAACACGTAGAATGAATAAGCATATATTATATTTGAACTATATGCTATACATATAGGAACGATAAATTAATTTGGAGGAAGCTATGTGACAATGACTTGGCAGCGGTTTTTTTTTTGCTGGTAGAGTTTCATTAAAGTAATTGATGACTCTAGAAACATTAACGATAAATTATGTCGATTGAGTCAGCAAATATAAATTGCAACTGGAACTAGTGTTGAAATACTTTCCGTTTTAGTAAAACTATAAGTATGACTAGTTCTGAAAGGTTCATTTTGCCGAGTGAACGTAATTGTCAAGGTACTTTGATACTTTGGAGAAAATGTAAAATTGTAGATTTTCTTATGACCATTATGAAGTGAAATCACGATAATGACATATGATACTCGAGGTAATCACTCGTCATTATTCAACATTATGTTCTTGAAACTTCAATATAAAAGGCAGTCGTGTAACCGTTTTATATAATATGACTGAAATTTCTTCCATTTTAAGTTAATTTAATAACTTATTCAAATGAATTTTACGCTGGCCTTGTTTTTAAATTTGACATTACATTCCTGTAAAATTTTATAATTTTTCCGTTAAAAGTAACTGCAAAGTATGTGACAAAGATAATTTTTAATAGTTATTGGAAATTAATCTTTCGCCAAGGCCTCTTTTTATCAAACCTGAACAACTTTTCCTTGAATATTGATAATAAAATTACCTCTTTCATAATTTCAGTTCCATGAAAACAATATAAATCTACTTTTCACGATAATGCATTCATATTTACTGTTTTTTTAGTATTTTTAAAATTTTCTAAGATACAAGATACAACGTTAAAATATTTTTATTTGAATCGTGAAAAAAAAAATTGTTACTACATGTATCACACAGTTACTGTGAAATGATAACAATTTTGCGCTTGACAAAGCTAAAAAAAAATACGTACGAGTTGACGTTCATAGTTTGATAACAAATTTTAATTATAAATCATTTTCATAATTCTCAACTATTTTTCATTGAAATTACTTTTTTGAATTCTAGGTGGAGGCGGATTGGCGAGCTACACTCCGAGCAAAGTAGATCTTGCCTCGGAGGGCTTCGAGCTCGGCGTAACCCGAGCAACGGTGTCGACTTTGGCCTCGCCACAGTTGGCAACGACGCCACCACCACAGCAGCCGAGCGAGGGAGAGGTCGACTACCTGAAACCTTCGCAGGATCCCGGCACATGGGGACAGGAGACGGCGGCGGACATGCTGTACTGAACACATGTACACACAGGGATACACACGTACATAGTAACCGGGCGCAACGATGCGTTTCGCATTTTTCTCGTTTCCTACCGTACATATACACATACATACTCACACGAAGTGTCGTCTGAATTTCTTCGATTAGCAATTTTTTTGTAATTGTATAGAAAGGGAGAGAGCGAGACCGTGCTATGCGCCAAAGGCATGCACTCACACACAACAGGCTAATCGAAAGACTTATTGATACACACATCCTCTTGTGGAATGAAAGAGAAAGATTGTGAGGGAGAGAATGACGAGTGGGGAAGAAAGAAAGAGGTGTTGTCTCTTTTTTTCTGCGAGAATCGAGATCGGATACCCCTAGCATTCCATTATACAAGCATTTACTTACTAATTTAATGAATTCCTCGTAAAACTGCCAAAAGCGAAAGACTTGTGAAAGTACACCACGTTGCAGCGCAGAAAAAAAGAAAAAAATGATGGAAAAAAAATAAGGCAGAGCGCATACTCGCGCGTCCTCTAAATGGATATTGTGTATCTTCCATTCGTTGGAGAGGAGAGAGAAAGAGAGAAACAGTTCGAGGCCTCTTTCCTCTTCCCTCTTTTCGACGACTTCGCGCAATCGCATTTACGACAGTTGCGAATTAAAATAAGGATGTAACAGAGAGAAAACGAGAACGAACAGAAGCGTGAAAAACTGCTGGTGATAAAGTTATAAACATTTTGAAACTTTTTGAGATTAATTTAAGCTAGGGATGCTTTAAGGTATATACATTTAGTAAGAAACCAGAGTTTTAAAAAGGATTTTAAAATTAGTAAGATAAGAACTTGCTAAGATTAATAAATCCACGAAAGGAGTAAAAAGTAACCCAAAAAATGGAACAAAAAACAAAAGAATTTAAATTCTCGAAATTTTGCCGAAGTAAGGCATAAGTTTACTTAGAATATTTCGTGTATAGGTATTATGTACAATAAGCCGCTGTTTCTATGAAAAAAATTGTAGATTTGTACATTTGATGAATTTTTGATGCTAATAAAGCATTCTTCACACGTGTTAAGTGATGTTGATCGTCAGAAAGAAAGAAAAGAAAATTGTAAACAATTATTGTTTGGATTTTTAGTTTTCGATGCGTGCTCTTTTGCTGTATAATGTCAAAATGGAAATTTGGGTTCAAACACGTTTAAATATGTACCGTCCACTTTCATTATTATTAAAATACGACGGTGTTGTGTGTAATTCTTCGTTTGTAACGTATCAATTCTAAAACTTGCTATAAATACTTTTTTATGGCAACGATTTTAAAAGCAATCTGTTAAATTCAAGCATATTTCAATGAAAATAAGCTTAAAGAGCCCAACTTGTTACGTGTAATTGTTAATTTTAAGCATATTGAAAGTTGTACATACCATACATACTAAATTATTGTCAAAATCCTTGAAAAGTTGAAAGTTAAGTACTCTATATATTTTTAAGGCAATTCATTTTTGTCATTGAGCTCTAAAATTTCTAGTTTTCAAGGATATTTCTCTTGCCTCTTTTCTGTATGTTCGGTTGATTTTGTTTTCATTTAATTAAAGAGACACATGCCATCAAATGTTCTGCGAAAAAGCTAATGCGCCATTAAATTATCGAGCGATGCACGTAATTTTAACTTATTACGAGATCATGGACTGATCATAATTGTAGGTACAGTATTGAAAAGTTTTCATTCATATGAACTTTCACTGATTATCCTTGGTCTGTATGGTCATTTATTATCATATTGGTCATTGTTGGGTTTTGTCATTAAGTTACAATGCATTTAATCTTGATATCACTTTATTAAATTATTGTGGTAGCATGAACATTTTTTTATTTAATGTGTAGTAGTGATAGTATGTGTCATGGCATTAGTGTCTCGTATTGTGATAATCTTGTTAATTTTTCTTCTTTTGGTGGTAATAAGCAAGTAAGGTTTTATACACAAATTATATTCCAAAATTTAAAAAATGTTAAAGCAGATTTAAAAAGTACTGCCCAATACTTGCCACATTCCTTTCTCATGGAGATTCGATTCGTAAATTAAAATTAGTACATTCTAAATAAACTATTTTACAAAAATATGAAATTAAAAAATAATTTCAATTCTAAAAAATATTTTAAGTAAATGCATTTACATTATTTAAATCTGTATTAACTTGTATGACTAAAATGTATATGTTCAAATCATATGTATTAAGGTGAAATTAAAGGATAAAATATTTAAAGTGTATCAGTAGAATTGGTATGATATTTAAAAATGTTAGTTTATACGGAAATTCATTTCAATTCAGTTTCTCTATGCAGAAATGAAAGTTAAGGCAAATTAAAATATCATTCCATGCTTCCTAGAGAGGAAGCTTTTGAGAATTTCCTTTGTAAATTATTAGATCATTTCATTCAATAATATCATTCATCATTGTCGTGGTTGTAGTCGTAACTGTCATTGTCATCATTACTGCATCACTTAATTGTCATTATCATACCATTCATTTATACATAAAAAAATTAGTATTACTCTGCTATGTACTATTATAATTATTCGTAAGTTGTAATCATGCCAATAGCTTATGAAAAATAAATAATAAATGAGTACACTGTATTTACGTTTTCTATATAGAAAGTCCTATCCATAAGATTCAAATAGGTATAAAAGATAAAAATTGTAAAATATGTAAAATTTATTTTCTTTTTATAATTTTACATTTCAATGATACCTTTGAGGTACATAATGTACGAGATAAAAGTTTTATTTTTTGTAATGTTGAAGCATCAAACATCAGTTATAAGTTGTTAGTATTTTCAATGTAAAAAGGTGTAAATATTTTATACCAAGTAAATTGTACTTACAATTTTATATTGCTAAATAAGAAATTAGATTATTGTAAATATTACTTAAATATTTAAAAGTGACGAATATTAAAATAAATTGTAGTAAATATAGACTTAAATATTTTGTTAAATATTCTGTTGGGAAGTCAATTATAAATGGACCGTATACTTATAAAATAGAATTTTCAATGTATTTAGTTTTGGAATTGAATAATCATCTTGAATGAGCAAAATTACACTTAATAAATTGATATACAAATGTTTTCATTCACCATACAGTCAATCAGTCGATTCAACTATTCATATCTTACTATGAATAATTTGTTATTTAAGAGTCGGACAAAACATATACATTTTTACATACTAAATTATGTAAAAACTAATCAGTCATTTGAAAATAGAAGTATAATAATCCTCTTCTAAGTCATAGAGATCAGCAGCCATGTCATCCCGCAGGGAAGATAATTTCTGATCGCACTCTGCCTGTTTCGCTCTAAATAATTTACTGTTTTGCGTTATTGCTTCATTCACAGATGGAAAGTCATTTAAAATCAAATACTGTTTTATATCTGCCACCAGCTTCATCAGAGATTCGCCAGCTCTGACCATGTTGGATGCTCGCACGTGCATTTCGTATGTGTCCTGTTCGCACTGTGTCATGCGACCGATTTGTGATTCACTCTCACCTTTAGATAATTTCAAGATTTCTGTAAGAATATTAAGCAACTTTTAAGAAAAACACTTTTCAGAAAAACCATTAATAAACATTTAGAGGTTAGAATATTTACCTTCGAAGTTTTCGAGCATCGACTTCACATCGTCCTTCAATCTTGTCGTGTAAGATTTCAAAAGCGCTTCTTTGCTTTGTGGAAGAGCACCTCGTTGACCAGACATATTCGATCGTTTTGTTAATTATACAATTGCTGGGAAGCATAACACAAGTAACATACACAGTGGACGAAATGCAAGATTGCAAGCCAATGGCCGGGTCTACTATTTACGACCCGAGTCAGGGTCTTTTAGTCGAAAGGTATTTCTGCAATGGTCGCCGCGTTGACCAATTAGATTGTGGAATTCGTTCGTTCAATTAAGCGCTGAAGCGCAAGGAGTCGCGGGAAATTTGAAATAAAGACTTGAACTCGAGAGAATAAACTTTAACTTGATTTTTATTGAATTAATTAAGAACTTTGTTAACTTTGACAAACAATGAACTTTAGAACCGTGACTCTATACAATTCAATATCGACTGACACTATGACGTGGTCAGGGTGCGTGCACGAGTGCAATTAAACAAACTACGAAGCTTATTATGTGCTTGGTAGCGACTGACCGAGGCCGGCGGTGAGGCCCAATTTATATTCTGGGTCGTAGGTGGAGCTTCAGGTTGGTAGCGGGAGGCAGAATAGTGTAGAGGCTGTAGGGAGCCAGGTTGCCTCAGAGGCCCTCCCCATTCCTAGGTAGGAAGAGCGGCGATGGAGGGGCCCCAGATCAGAAAGCAGGGTCGAGAGTGATGATCAGCGGGTGATGGACCTCCTCCTTTGGTGGCGTGGGGCGCCGCTAGTCCGTGATTGGTTGTTGACGATGGCTCGAACCGTTAGGCTGTTGGGCTCCATTGCGCAATAGTGGTTGTCCGTTGACTTGCCCTTGAGGTGACCCTTGTTGTCGATCGTCAGTTGTCTTCCTCGCTAACCGTTTTCTCGACCCTTCGCCCTGAAGGCAGGCTACGCTGCTATTTACATCTTCTCGATGCTGTGGGATAGTAGGCTGTTTGACCCTTCAACCTTGGCTACAGGCTAGGCTGCTGTTTATGTTCTTCGTCCTTGGGGTCGCTTACGCTAGGATCACTTGTGTTGTCGTCTACCACTCGCCCTTGGGATGGCTCTTGTTGTCATCTATCGATCGCCCTTGAGATGACTCCTGTAACAGAGCTTTTCCTACCCGAGCGAGCTTCCCTAATTAATTATTATTACGCCTGCTGTTATCGCTAATTATTATGAAGTAATTATTATTTATTGTCCAAATAGTTATTAATTTAATCGCAGATGATTACCGTTTATTTAGTTTTATTGCTAATCTCAATTTGTTGGTTAGCACGTTATAATATAATAGCCATTGATAATTTAATAATACGGGCGCAATTACTATTTGTTAAAGGTAATTAGTTAATAAATTCATTATCGCTCGTTTATCATCAATTTCTATTCGAGTTATTTATAACTTAGTTAATTAACTAATTAATATATAGATTCTACTATTGGAATTTTAGATTGAGATTGCTATGGGAACGCATTAAATTATTATTATTTAATTTTATACCACTCTAACCTCAAAATCACAACTTTGATATGATTTTTCGGCGCTCGTGGTATAAAATACCGTTCGAAACTAGTGCGTAAGTCGATTATTTAGGTGGTGTGACTTTTTCGCACTCGCTTCGCTCGTGCAAAAAGTCACACCAGCTAAATAATCGACTTTCCCACCCGTGTCGAAATGTACTATATTATTTTATTTAACTTTTATCAGAAATCAGTATTCAAGGTTCCATTGTAGAATTGCCTTTATATATTGCACGACTCGTTTACGCAAACGCAGTTCATAACACTGCATATGGACGCGTTGAAAGCTCTTAGAAGTTGGCACCCCATACAAGAAATCATCAAATATTATTATGATTCGATTGCGCGTAAAAATGATTAATAAAAATGCAAAGTAGACGATTGTGCATGTTTTCGTTTTTTAGATAATAAAAAAAACGTTCGGGTGCTAGAAAAATTAAAAGTTTTAATTTTATCAAAGAAATTTTGATAATGCGACAATTGTTTCAATGGTAATTGATAGTTTTCAACACGCGCAAACAGCACCCGTAATTAGTTTTATTATAGGCCAATTATTTATGCAATAAAAAAAGTTTCAAATTCTCAGTCACGCACTGACTCGTACTCACATATTTGATCATGCGCATGTACGGGAATCGAGAGTAAGGGTGTGTCCAGAATAGGACGGAAACTGCTCGCGCAAATATATGCTTTAGTAATTTCTAGTGAAAATTTAGGGATATCTAGTAATTAAGGTTCAAAATGCGGAGATTTTGATCGTTAATTACCAGATATTCCTAAATTTTCACTAGAAATTACTAAAGCATATATTTGCGCGAGCAGTTTCTGTCCTATTCTGGACACACCCTTAGGGAGAATGTATAATGTATGTACATTTTGTCTTAGGGTGTGTCCAGAATCGGACGGAAACTGCTCGCGCAAATATATGCTTTAGTAATTTCTAGTGTAAACTTAGGGATATCTGGTAATTAAGGTTCAAAATTCGGAGATTTTGAACTTTAATTACCAGATATCCCTAAATTTTCACTAGAAATTACTAAAGCATATATTTGCGCGAGCAGTTTCCGTCCTATTCTGGACACACCCTTAATTACGGAACATTCCATAACCTCACAGCACCGGACAGATAATTTTGAAGCGATCCGAAAAGTCGTACCGCAGTTTCCGTATTTCAGAATACGTCTATGAGCCTAGGTACAGGCACACTGAGGCCCTGTCCACATATGTAAATACGCTTGCGCATGAATGCGTATACGGCGCAGCGGAATCACTAGACGGCCTAAGCGAAACTCGTTAGTGCCAACTGTAGAGAAAAGTCAGTATGACTTCGTGAACCCTCTCAACAATAGAAGTTCCTCATGGAACTATAGTGACTTTCCTGCAAAGTTGGCATTACAAAATTTTCCTAGGGACTCCACTGCGTGTACGCAAGCGTATTCACATATGTGGCCAGGACCTTAGGGAGATAGTACAATAGGTTCCGTGCTCTGCTCCGGAGATTCCACAATTCGGACGTCCAAGCAAAAGTGGCACACCTAGCTGGAAAAATTAGAACTGCTGTAAGTTATATCTAAGCAGACAGCTCACAGGTCACAGCTTTCAGCTGACAGCATTCACACTAATCAGCGGTAAACAAACGCACCTTAACAACTCCATACAAAATAGATTATATTAATTTTAATTACGCAAAAATGGAATCAAATTTTGACGATTTTACAATTTTGCTTTGATTTTTTATTTTTAAAGCTTACAATATTACAATTGCAATAATATATATATATATATACACACACACACACACACACACACACACACACACACACACACACACACACACACACACACACACACACACACACACACACACACATATATATATATATATATATATATATATATATATATATATATATATATATATATTGATCGCGAGAACTAAAAATTGATCAATTGCTTTACATAATTATTTATCGTAGTTTTAACATGAAAAACTAACTTTTGGCAGGGACCTTACGGCCAATGCAACCTTAAACTTGGATGTCATATTGTAACAGTGTTTATGACGATTTATGCTCATTTAGCAACGCATACTATTATTTAGCTTCATAATGTTTTTTGTAATTCATGTACCGATATACGTTATAAGATAATTAAGATATTGACTGCACATTTTGTTGGCGTTAGAAGAAGAAATCAAAGTGAAAAAGCCCGTTACAAGCTCAGTACACTCAATTAGTGTGCAAATTGCACCACCGAAAAAGAAATAAGAAAAATATACGGCATTAAAGTTAATGCAATATATCTCC
Organism: Torymus aiolomorphi; assembly: GCA_036365515.1. NCBI lineage: Eukaryota > Metazoa > Arthropoda > Insecta > Hymenoptera > Torymidae > Torymus > Torymus aiolomorphi. The sequence goes on from CM070873.1 coordinate 259,525,172, forward strand.
AATTGTTTAGCATCTATTGGGTACCATTCTTACGAACTTGACTTTTCATTAATTTAAAAGTAACACAAAAATGTTAAATAACAGAGTGTATTTATTTATTTTTTAGATGCATAAATAAAGAATTACTTGCTAATTTTTGTTAATTTGAAATTCCCTTGCATAATTTACATATTCCTTTTATTTAATTTCTAAGAGACAATTATTAACATACCCTTATATAGTCTTCACTTGTGTTAAAAATAAAAAAACCAACTACGTAAATTTATGAACACCGTAAAAAATTTTTTTTCAAGACTTTTTTAAAAATCAACAAAGTTCATCATTCATCTTCATCTTTCATAATAATTTTTCATCTTTTTTAAAGCTAAAAATGTCTATAACTTGAGTTTTTTGGACCGTTAGGGTCTAATATTGCAGTCTTCTCCTAGTTAGTATACTTTAATAAGCAATCAATTCTTACTTTTTCATTTACACCATTGTCTCTTGACTCCAAAAAGCATTTTGGACTATTCGTTACAATTTATTTTTCATTTCAAGATAGTATATTGTAACAGTATTTATGATTATAATTTATTTTAATAATCAATTTATTCTTATTTTTACATTTTTACATCAATTTTGTAAACACCACCATACATTCATGTATTAATTTGTAAGCATTCTTGCGCGAAACGCGTTTGAATTCCGCGGGAAAAAAATCAGAAGTGAAGACATTAGTCCGCGCGCAACGGCGCATGCGTTGACAAGCCGACACAGCCCAACGGCAACAGCCCAAAAGCCGACTCGTACCGTGTGTCGGAATTGCTCTCTCGCGCCGACACGCTTACCAGAATCAGGGGACTGCTCTGCCTTAGACTGTGTCTCTAATAGGATGTAAACGCTAGCGTAAACGCGCGCTTTAGTAATTTCTAGTGGAAATGAAGTAATATCTAGTAATATAGGTGATATAGTAATATACTTGATATTACTTGATTTCCACTAAAATTACTAAAACGTCCGCATTTACGCTAGCGTTTACATCGCATTGTAAACGCAGCCTTAAGAAACAATGTACATACATAAGGGACAATGTACACCCAATGGACATTGATTCGTGTCGAACGTGCCCCGTTAGTGACTGTCACGCATAACCTTTTGAACTTTAACATACATTATATGCCATCCATGTTCTCTATATTACCATGTAGTTCCACTCCTTGCCGCGAGATGTCACAACCTTCAGCAAAGCAAAAATTCTCCTCGCTCGCCGGCTCCCGCTCCAGCGCTCTTCATATCGCATTGTTATGCGCGAGCGGTTACATCTTCGGCGAAGCAGCTCCCGTAGTTAATTGGATTAGTTTTCAAAATTCACAGATTTATAAATTAGTGTGGGCAACATGCCTAAACGTCGATTGAAACCAGGAGACTACGAAAAATGGGTGGAATTCCAGAAAAGATTCAAGAAGATGCAGGAGGAAATGAAAAATTTACCGCCCCTGTATAGTCCTCATACGTCGGACGACGATTCTTCGGATTCCGAGAGATCAGTCGTCTGGGGATCATCTTTACAGGCTAAACAAGATGAAGAAAAAGGTATAAAGTGCAAATTATACACTCCATTTGCCCTGATGACCCCCCCCCCCCTTTTTCGTTATGAGAATTGCTTTTTTTCAGACAAGGTCGGACATATTGCGAAAAATTATCGCTTAATTGCGTCGAGACAAATGATGTCCACAATGCATTTTCCAATGTATTGTGATGAAATTTCAAATATTCCTATTTGAGATTATTACATTAAACGCCATAGCACAAATAACTTGCGTTATAGTGCAATTACTAAAATATGGCTGAGATTAATTCTCAAACAAAAAATAAATAAATAAAAAAAAAAAAAAAAGAAAGAAGATGATGCCGGGTTTTTTAAATCTTTACAGATAGTGAACCAAAAGATGACACTTCTCATCCTATCGGAGAGGAAGAGATGCATGTTGACCAGGAGGTCTTGAGCATTTTAGGCATCGATGGAAAACTCACAGAATGATCTACCTATTGAACCTGCTCTAGTTAAAAGTTGGCATAAACTTACCAACCAAGGATTGAAGAAGGAGGATACAGAAAAATGAATGAATAATTATCCAAGGTGATCATAAGTCATATTATTATTTTCATAATAATATGTTATTGTTATGCGAATATACTATCGTATATAGCACACAATTATACATTGGTATATGAATATTGCAGGATCCCAGAATTCGAATCTAAAAAGTTAAATCCAGAAATATACGCATCTATATCTGCTAAGCATAAGAAGAAAGATGAACACATGACAAACCTACAAAAATATAGTGGTTCAGCCCTTATGGCTCTTGGTGCGGCACTCACCACAATTATGAATAATGCAGAATGTGATGTACTTGACATCGTCCAATTGTTAAACGATGCAATCAAGCTTAATGTTGAAATGCACCATGCCATATCTGTCTCCAGAAGGGCCAACATCTTTATTCCGGATTTATCTCCACAAGTGGCGGAACTCATCAAGAAAGCTGAAATAGACGACACACTATTTGGCAAGAACTTAGGAGATCATATCAAAGAGTCTAAAGCTCTTACTAAACTTTCTCAAGAAATCAAGGAAAAGCCTAACCCAGCTGCACCTGCCAAGAAGCCTTTTTTCCGGTACGGCTCGCAGCAGAGGAAACCCCACTCGCAGCAAACGGGCCACCAACGGGGCAGAGAGCAGAGCAGGCCTGTGTTCAAGCAAAGACAGCAGTACTTCAACAGGAGCAAGAGATCATCATCGCAGAAGAGGAGATAAAAGTAAGAACTGCAGGCAGGTTAGGTCTTTTCTTTGATAAATGGAAAGAAATTACCTCTAATAAGATTATTCATAACACGATCAAGGGTTATTCTATCCCATTTAAGACAAAGCCTGTACAGCATAAGTGTCCATTAAATAAGATATCTAGTGCAGAGCTTGCAAGATATGACATCGCTATCAAAAGTTTGTTGAACAAAGGTGCTATTGAGGTTTGCGACCCTTGTCATGATCAAATTCTATCTTCTTATTTCTTGATTCCTAAAAAAGATGGGACTGATAGATTCATATTCAATCTTAAGAAACTAAATCGTTTTGTCCAATCAGAGCATTTTAAGCTTGAGGACCTTCGCACGGCTATAAATCTATTATGACCAGATTGCTATATGTACAGTATCGATCTTCAAGACGCATTTTTAATGATCCCTATGAACACACGACATAGAAAATATTTACGATTTGAGTTTAATGGTATTATTTACCAATTTACGTGCTTACCATTTGGATTATGTACTGCCCCTTACATATTCACTAAGATTATGAAGCCCCCTATCACAATATTGAGAACCAGAGGATTCATCATTATACTATATTTGGACGATATATTGATTATTGCAATTAATCAGCATGAGTGTAGAGAACAGGTCCTTTATACATGTAATTTTCTAAGTTCACTAGGATTCATCGTTAACCTAAAGAAATGTGCTCCCTCTCCTTCGAGAATCTGTAGCTTTCTAGGTTTTAATATTAATTCAATGAATTTTCACATTGAATTACCTGCTGAAAAAAGGCAGGCCCTGCATAAGTCATTTCTGCTGTTTTTAGGTAAATCAAAATGTACTATATTAGAACTGGCACAGTTAATAGGAAGACTGGTAGCTGCCTGTCCAGCGGTTGATTATGGTTGGCTATACACCAAAAAGATGGAATCGTATAAGTTCATCTCATTAATATTAAACAATTATGAATACACGGCACGAATTAAGGTTCCTAATTATATTAAATTAGATCTTCGCTGGTGGTTGTCTAGAATAGAAAGAGCGGTAGGCACTATAAAATCTGCTAGTTTTGAGATGACTATTTATACAGATGCTTCCAATACTGGATGGGGCGCTACTGACGGACATAATAGTTATTATGGATTTTGGGACAAAGTGCAAAGTGAATATCATATTAACCACAAAGAATTATTAGCTGTTAAGTTAGCTTTGGAGTCATTTAAAGACATACGGGATGGAATTCAGATTCTTCTGCGTGTAGACAACACGAGCGCCATTTCATACATTAACAAGATGGGTAGTATGCGTTATATGAAATATAATAAAATAGCCAGGGATATTTGGCAATGGGCTGAGCGGAAACATTGTTTTCTTTTCGCATCTTACATTACTTCCGAAGATAATTTTCAAGCGGATGCCTTATCCCGAGTTACCAATAATGACGCTGAATGGGAATTATGTCCATCAGTATTTAATTTTATAGTAAATAAATTTGTATGTCCTGAAGTAGACTTATTCGCTAACAAACATAACACCAAGTGTGAGAAATATTTTTCATGGTTCCCCGACTCAGGAGCGAGTCTAGTTGATGCTTTTACGACAGATTGGTCACCATATTACTTTTATGCATTCCCCCCGTTTGCACTGATACTGAGATCTCTCACTAAGATATAGAGGGAAGGGGCTAAAGGCATTATGATAGTACCAAACTGGCCTAGCCAACCTTGGTACCCACTATTTCGATCACTTACGATAGAAAAGATTATTATAAATCCTAGACATAATCTCTCGCACCCAAGAGCGAACCAGTTGTCACTGATAGTAGCGAGAGTTTCAGGGCAGCATTCATCCAACAAGGGATTCCAAAAGAAGCAGTCGACATCATGACATCGTCACTTACTAAGTCTACACAGGCTCAATACAATACGGCACTAAAACCATGATTCGAGTTCTGCCAGATTAATAATCTTGATAGTTTCAATCCTAACCGGAGTTCATTATTAACCTTTTTAACAAAGAGATTTAACGAAGGAGCATCTTATGGGACGCTAAACTCGACTAGAAGCGCTATTTCATTGATTTCTAAGAATAAAATAGGTGAGGATATTATGATATCGAGGTTTTTAAAAGGAGTATTCAAACTTCGTCCCTCAAAGCCGAAATATGCATTCACGTAGGACGTATCGACTGTTTCAGAAAATTTAGAGTCTCTACCTCCATTAGAAGAAATCTCATTCACTCAGCTTACTTATAAGACTGTGATGCTAATTTTATTATGTACAGCGCATAGAGCGCAAACATTAGCCAATATTAGATTGGAAAATATTTCGTCGTCTTCAGACGGAATTCTTATTAACATCACTGATCTCATTAAAACTTCGGCACCGGGGCGTTATCAGCCTTTACTTACTATTCCGTATTATAGATTAAATCCAAAGATTTGCGTAGCAACTACATTATTAAAGTATATTGAAATATCGAGTAATTACAGAAAAGATAAAAAAGGAAAATTATTTATTGCAATTCGCAAGCCATATAAGGAAGTAGGTGCGCAGACCATAAGCAGATGGGCTAAGATAGTCTTAGGTGAGAGCGGTTTAGACCTCTCAGTATTTTCAGCGCATTCTACAAGACATGCGTCCACTTCGTCCGCAAAATCTAAAGGAATTGACTTAGATACAATTAGACGCACTACTGGTTGGTCTAATACATCCAACATGTTTGCCAAAGTTTATAATAGGCCGATCTTAAGTAAAGATTCACAAGAGTTTGCTAATGCTATTCTTAGGAAAAAATAAAAAGAACATATGTGTGATCTTAATGCTTAGTTCAATCAAAATAAAAAGTATTATAAGCATAAGATGTTATGTGCACGCAGAGAGATTTTGTACGACTATATGGTAAAATAAAGTTCCAAATGTTATTATAGCCAGTTGTAAGGATTGTTGTCTCTAAAATACTACATGGTAATATAGAGAATATGGATGGCATATAATTGTCCGATCAAACGAACTTACCTGTGAAGTTCGATCGAAATTATATGCCATCATGTTCGAAGATATTACCATGCCCTCCCCTAAATGATAATAAATAGATCAATATAATATTTATGTTCCCTAAACATTTCCCTTCCCATACTCATAATCCATACAACATCTAACACCTCTGAAGAATATGAAGAGCGCTGGAGCGGGAGCCGGCGAGCGAGGAGAATTTTTGCTTTGCTGAAGGTTGTGACATCTTGCGGCAAGGAGTGGAACTACATGGTAATATCTTCGAACATGATGGCATATAATTTCGATCGAACTTCACAGGTAAGTTCGTTTGATCGGACAATAAGAAATGATAAACCAATTGAAAAGGTTATGCATGACGGTCACTAACGACACGAATCAATGTCCATCGGGTGTACATAAGAGCCGTGTCGTGCTGTGCCGTGTTGTGCCTTGCCTTGCCCTTGCCATGTCGTGTCTTGCTCTTGCCGTGCCTTGCCGTTTCGTTCCTACAGAGATATAGAATACATGTTTATAAACCGACAGAAATAGAAACGAAACGGCAAGGCACGGCAAGAGCAAGGCACGGCACGGCAAGGCACAGCACGACACAGCTCGACACGGCTCTTATGTACATTATTATATTATTATATTTTCCTCACACCGGGCCGAAAGTGCCTCATTCCCGCCCGGCTCCGAAACAGAAATATGGAATTTTCGGCCTCGATGTGAGGAAAAATAGTATACGCACCACGGGAGTAAAATTGACCAACCCCCAGCTTGTGTTTCGCCTTCGGCTCGGGTGGCAATTTACACGAGCTGTGAACTGTCCATTTTTTTTCCTCCCATGGTGCGTAATATACTATATTGTCCCTTAGGGACAATGTACATAAGAGCCGTTTCGTGCTGTGTCGTGCTGTGCCTTACCTTGCCCTTGCCGTGTCGTGTCTTGCTCTTGCCGTGCCTTCCCGTTTCGTTCCTACAGAGATATAGAATACATGTTTATAAACCGACAGAAATAGGAACGAAACGGCAAGGCACAGCACGACACAGCTCGACACGGCTCTTGTGTATATTGTCTCGGAGGAAGCATGTCGTGTTAAAAAATCGTGGTCGGTTTTCGTACGGTGCGAGAGAGAAAGAAAAAAAGAGTGCCCCTCGTGTATCTCTCTCACACTGTGCTGTGATTGGTTGTTCTATCATCTTAGTTTGGAGGGAAGCGCAAGTAGCCAACCACAGCATAGTGCGAGAGAGACAAACGAGGGGCACTCTTTTTTCTTTCTCTCTCGCACCGTATGAAAACCGACCACGATTTTTCTCATTTAACTTACTACCTCCAGGAGTATATGCTCTAAGCTGCGCGTACGCAAGCGTATTAACATGTGTGGCCAGGGCCTAAATCGAGAACGAACGCAGATCAAAGCACGGACGCAATAGTGTTCGTAGACGGCACACTCGTTTTTCAAAAGCGCCCGACACGGCACGACACGGCACGGAATGCCACGGTACGCCACGGGTTATTTGGGCCCCCGCTACATAAGGGTCCATGTACATAAGCGCCGTTCTGCTCTGCTCTGCTCAGTTCTGCTCTACTCTGCTCTGTTCTACTCAAACCCGGTCCAATTTCAGTTCAGTTCCGTTTGTAAGCCATTTTCCCTTTACTTGTTTGTGAATTCTGGAACGGAGCAGAGCAGAGCGGAGCGGAGCAGAGCAGAGCAGAGCGGAACGGCGCTTATGTACATTACCCCTAAGAGCATTTGCACGCGGGCGCACGCGTATGCACGCGTAAGATAACTAGTAATTGTCGATGCAGCCAACGTGAAAAATTTAGTGCCTCCAAAGAAAGCAGAGAACGAACAGCATTTTTTGGAGGCACTAAATTTTTCACGTTGGCTGCATCGAAAATTACTAGATATTCTCTAGTTGCATACGCGTGCGCCCGCGTGCATACGCTCTTATGTAGCGGGGGCCTTGTGGCGAGTCCCTCACAGACTCCCTGTCTGTGCTCAAAGCTATAGCTAACTTCTCGCCGCTCAAATCTAAAAATATGTCATATCTAATTCTTGAAATTAAAAAATTACTCAACAAAATTAAAAATAACCGAAACAAAATAAAAATCTTTTGGATACCCGACCATCAAAGTATTGCAAATAATGAGCTTGTTGATAAATTGGCACAAGAAGCTACCAGTTCAGGGGAGCAAGCCAACTTAGAAATCCCCTACACAGATTTATTTCAATACCGCAAAGATGTAACGCAAAAAAAATTCCAAACCAAACTAGATTCCCAAAAACAGATCAAAGGTGTACAATACTTTAAAAACTTCTATAGCAATAGCCCAAAGCCCTGGTTTTACGAAACCAAATTCCCGAGATATCACATCACAACCATGAATAGAATTAGGGCCAACCACTATTCATTAGGGGAAAGTCTTCATAGGAAAAATATAACCGATTCAGCAAAATGCAAATGCGGATTTAGGGAATAAGACATCGAACATGTGGTTTTAGACTCATGCCTACTTTATAATAAAGAAAGGGAATCTCTAACAAAAAAAACTAAACAAATGCAAGCTTTAATTTTCAACAAGCCTTACAAAAATTCTCCAAAAACCAAGTAGTAAAGAAGCAAACTTCGTCACAGAATTTTTAAACGCCTGTCATATACCTTTTTGTCTGAACAAATACCTTCCTACTACCTACTGCCATTATACCTCAACCCTCACTTGTAATATACTTATAGCAAAACAAGTTAGTCAGTAAATATGATACGGTGCTGAACCTTCGGCCTTTAGAAGCAATATGCAAATTGTAAATTTAATTCAAATTCTGCCGCGAAAAACACTGCAACCAAGTCTCAAGTTAAAACCGGGTGATGGCGCCACGAGCTGTAGCTCTAAGAGACAATGTACATAAGAGCCGTGTCGTGCTGTATCGTGCTGTGCCTTGCCTTGCCCTTGCCGTGTCGTGTCTTGCTCTTGCCGTGCCTTGCCGTTTCGTTCCTACAGAGATATAGAATACATGTTTATAAACCGACAGAAATAGGAACGAAACGGCAAGGCACGGCAAGAGCAAGGCGCGGCACGGCAAGGCACAGCACGACACAGGGGCCTGATTCTAAATTTGTCTCGACGTCGAGACACCCAAAACTGAGAACTATTTGTCTCGGCGAGTGCAACTCCGAGAACTATTTGTCTCGGCGAGTGCAACTCCGAGAACTATTTGTCTCGGCGAGTGTGACTCCGAGAACTATTTGTCTCGGCGAGTGCAACTCCGAGACCAATACGAGTCGGCTTCGGGCTGTATCGGTACAGGGCCCTTTCTACATATGTGTGTTCTATCTGTTCTAGACAACTTCTCTCTATGTCTGTCTCTGTCTTACATAAACGGAACAGATCTATCTGTCTTTGTCGGGAACACACAGAACACACAGAACACACATATGTAGAAAGGCCCCGTAACAGAGCACAGGGCCCTTTCTACATATGTGTGTTCTGTCTGTTCTAGGCAACTTCTCTCTATGTCTGTCTCTGTCTTACATAAACGGAACAGATCTATCTGTCTTTGTCGGGAACACACAGAACACACAGAACACACATATGTAGAAAGGCCCCAGAGCATGGCACGGAACACCATTGTACTTTCACCGTAAGAAAAAGAAGAAGAACCGTAGTTATTTCTGCGTTCCACTTTTTTGTATTTGTAGGAATTCGAAACTAAAATTTCGATTCCACAATCTTAGAATACGGCAACAAGATGTAACTATAAATAATATTTAAAAGTGATACGTACTATTAATTAAATAATTATAAATAAATTTTTGCTAATCAAGAAACATTTTACGAATATCGAGTATTGTGATTTAAACTATGATAATAGGTTATGTATTTTTAGATAAGTAGTACTTAATTACAATTAGAAAAGGTGGTGATTCTTATCATGATGGATTAACTCAAGTTGGTAGAATGATTAAAAAATACTCATTTTTCTCATGTGTTATTAAAAATATGTTTTTTAATTTTTTTTTTACAAAAATATTAGTATGTACAACATACGGATATAAAAAATGTTATATAAAGTATAAAATAATCACAGTATAATTAAAATACCTTTGAAATATTCAACTGTGTAATCAGAAGACATAGGACTGTTGCCTGTGAATCCATAATATCTTGTTAAATTACGTTTAATAACATTCTCATTGCACAATACAAAATGAATGTCATGTTTATCTGAACATCTATTTATTAAATTCTCGATCTCGATGTAATCCTCCTCAGCAAAATTGCGAGCTTCGTTAAATACATTTATATACTCATCCATCTCAACAGCTGCCTTCTCATCTTCCGAAGTTACTGCATTTATGTATTTTATGTTTTTTTCATCCAATACTTCCAATATGTCGTCTTGCGAGGGATGACTAAACCATATATTCATATGACCAAGCGACTTAAAATCGATCTGCTTGAACAAATCTTTCGCAATGCTGCTATCCAACTGAAGATCTATTTTCCTCAAAGAAAAGAATTCTTTCTTGAACAAATTCACTAGAATGGATACCTTGTAACCAGATGCGACTTTTTGTACTTCATGCGGTATAACTGGATCGAAAATAACAATTTTGTTGCCGCCGAAGCCTTGCTTTATTCCTTTGAAGTGCAATTCCCCACCAACAAAGTCGGTATTCATCGTGTAGACCATACTATAAGCTAAACCTTCTCTCGGTGTATCCGTGTGCATAGCGAAAAAATCACCGGGACCGTAAACAACAAACTTGTAGAATTCGAAATCATAATTTCCGGCAAGCTGTCCAGGTATGAGTGCTGAGACACGCTCGATTTGTACATTTTTCGTCTCTCGAGACTTGCGCACAGATTCATCGTACACGTATGACTTCTCCTTACCAAATTTTGACGGTTCGAGACTGCTGTACAGTGACTTTAAAATCTTCGGATCGTCAATTTTATCGAACAAACCGAATTTATCAGTTCCGTTTACTTTTATCTTCTGCTCGGTCTTTTTCATATTGTTCTTGATAATGTCGTAGACGAAGATTTTTTCGAATAGAGACTTATCGAAATGCTTAGCAATTTCGTCTTGCAAATTAATTAATGCGTCCGGTATTTCCATCTTGATTTTTTTAGGTTGCGGCTGTTTTGTAGAAATCATTTAATTATGATGAAACCAGAGAATATAGAATATATTATCCTTACGCATAGAAGGTCGGATCGGGGTTTTTTTTTGGTGAAGCCAAAATATAGGCCTGTGCGTCTTATGTGGACTCGCTCTTACCGTGCTAACTGTGCTTTTGCCGTAGTGAGTATGGATTACCTTTTGAGTAGAAAGAACCGAGCAAAGCAGAGCAGAGCAGAACGGCGCTTATATACGTTGACCCTCAAATTCGACATTCGCCAGTTTCAATTTCATCGCGCACTAATTGTAGTATTCATAATGCCCTAATCACATAACCGCGTACGATCGCGTACGTCTGCGTACAACCGCGTCCGACGTTGAGGAAGAATCTAGTGATTTTCGCTGTTGCCAACAGCGGCAATGTCAGTGCAATAACTAGTACTTTCGAGGAACAGACCTACGTATACGAAAGTCGGCTACTACACCAACGACAACAGACATAAACAAGCAAGCGTTACTCCGATCTACTGCACTTCGTGTAAGTAGGTCTGTTCCTCGAAAGTACTAGTTATTGCACTGACATTGCCGCTGTTGGCAACAGCGAAAATCACTAGATTCTTCCTTAACGTCGGACGCGGTTGTACGTAGACGTACGCGATCGTACGCGGTTATGTGATTAGGGCAATAGAGGGATGTAGCATATTTGAACTACCTGACCATTGAAAAAGGCAGTTTGAGTATCTCCAATTGATTCCTTCCTTACCATTGTTTTTTCTACTCTATAACTTAATACGCAGTCGAAATAATCGTTATTTACTTATTAATCTAATAATTGAAACTAAAAACTAGTTAAAACTAAATTATTGCACTGCGTAGTTGTTAAACCATCTTGCTCCGTTTTTGGTTTGTAGGTTAGAACACTTCGCTCGGCGGCCGCCGCGGCGCACTAATACTTACGCCCGAGTGTGCCACGCGTGCCCCGCCAGGGTGTCACGTCATGCCCCATTTTAATACCATTTTCATTTTTTAATTATATTATTTATAAAGATTTTCTGAAAATAACAAAAACAGGGCTTGAAAGATAAAAGTTGAAACTATCAAATAGGTTTGGTCTCATTTAGAAAAAAATCATTTTCTCGTTGCTCCAAGCGACTTAAAAATGAAGTCAACCTTGTTTCTAAGCACCGATTTTCAATCTTATTAAATTAAATGTTAAACATTATCTATAATCTCAAAAGTATAGAGGAAAATTCTAAAAGCATATCTAATTAGATTTACGTAAAAATTACATTTTTTGCATTCATTAATATTAAAAATATGAGGGTGCCAAACTTACCTACCTGACACGCCATGCCCCACCTTCCCCTATCTATACAATTAATATTGAAATATTATGAATTTAAAATTTATTTTACTTTTTAACATCCGCACATTTATCCAATATTTTTGATTGAAACTTGGATTATATTTATTATGGTTTATTTCTACAATACAAACATTTGGAGGTTAGAAATTTAATTATAATCAGAACAGTACGTAGTCCTCCATTGTTAACTATAAATAAAATTTTAATACTTTTTTGTTATACAAAAACAAATTTGAAGCCATTAATACTATTTATGACTTATATTTTTATTTTAAATATTTCATAATTTCAAACTTTGTGGGTTTTATTTGGACTAATCAGCTAAGACCTTAAGCGAAGAGCTAAGGTCACTGTCTACCAATCACGGGCCCCTTTTAAACGGACTTAACCAATCGCAAAGGTTTTATTTCGGCTTCACATTTCCGTCATCATTCTTTTAAGAGAGAAGGATACGTAATCATAGACAACTTCACGTTCGTTTCGCATAAGCACACAAAAAAAGGTTCTCATTTCGGACTTCGGACATCTTTCTTTCCCGTCGAATCCGACACGAGTCGGTTGCTCGGTATGATAAATTTTGATATTTATTCCAAAAATTGTGCAAGCATCTTAATTTATATTTATTTATAAAGTGTTTGCTATCACAATAATGATTTTATAGAAAATAAGAGTTATAATATTTTTTTATATATTAAATAAGTTTTCTTAATTATTTTAGGTTAAAATGGGGCGCCGACCTGCTCGATGGTGAGTAAATTCTATACGTATATATTCTTATTCAGATTTGTATAGTAACACATTTTCTATTTTATATGTTTAACTTGAGATTACATTAATTAATCGACATATCATTTATTACACATTTAATAAATAAACAATGTCAATCTGTTATAGAATATAAAAATCCTCTTTTTAGTGGATTTTTTCAATTTCTTTTGTTTTTTACAATTTTAGCTATCGATACTGCAAGAACAAACCGTACCCAAAGTCACGGTTTTGCCGTGGTGTGCCAGATCCCAAAATCCGTATTTTTGATTTGGGAAAAAAGAAAGCATCAGTGGAAGACTTTCCTCTGTGTGTTCATCTAGTTTCTGATGAATATGAACAACTTAGCTCAGAAGCATTGGAAGCAGGACGTATCTGTGCTAACAAGTACATGGTGAAGAATGCTGGTAAAGATCAGTTCCACATTCGAATGAGACTCCATCCTTTCCACGTTATTAGGATCAATAAAATGTTGTCATGCGCTGGAGCTGATAGGTAACTATTACTGATTATTTAATTATTTATATTTAATCCAGTCTTGGTAAAGATCATAATTCATGTATGTCAGATGTGAAGATTAATTATTTGTTAGTCGTGTGATCCCTGAAAAGGGGATTACACATTTTTGTGTAATAATTCACATGTAATTTTGATTTCAATTAGATGCTGGTTATTTACTTATTTATTCAAGTCATATAAATAGTACTAATATAATGAATAGATAAATAAATAAAGAATGTAATAAAACTATATAATTCATAGATACAAAAATCCTATAAAATTATCAAGTTATACCAGTATTTTTTTTTAATATACTGCAACTTAAAATATTTACTTGTCTACAAAGACTATTACTTAATTACCTTACATCTATGCATGTCCACAGAAAATAAAAATTATATATTTTTACAGTATCACATTGTAATATTTCTTTGTTGATAAAAAATGTTAAATGTGTTATTTGTTTGTACAAATTACAAGCTTAGCTTTTTATTTATTAAGATAATTTGTGTGCATGTGAGAAAAACATTATTCATTTAATAGTTTTAAGTATAATATTTATCAAAATATTTTTAGAATTATTAATTTAAACTATAAACTATTTTTTAGTGAGCTATAAAACTATCAAAATTTGGTCATCTTGAAATGCAAAAGTATACATATTTAAATCAAAATAATAAACTATATCTTTTTGTTTCAAACTTGTATTTTTACAATTTTTATTTCAATTGTAGTACATTTGTCTTATTAAAAGAGTACTAAAAACAAAATTTCAAATCCATTGTATCAATTATAACTAAATAGCTGTAAAAAAAGGAAATATAGTAATTTTGATCTTTAAAGTTACTAGAATGTGATACTGTATGATGCCCCTTAGTAATTTGCATAAACCAGCTGATTTTTGGGTAATAATGTAGTGGGACTTTTGAACTAGATTTTGTGGATTTAAGGCTTTTTTCTTGCACGGCAGACATTGCAAAATTTATATCTTGACTACATTTGTCTGTAACGTTAGTTTGATGTATGTAAGAAAAAATCTTGTCCATGTTATTTTGAATTGTTCCAATATATTTTATATAAAAATAAAATCCTTTAATTCATATAATAAATTGATTATTAAATTTTTGTAGGCTCCAAACTGGAATGCGTGGTGCCTTTGGTAAACCACAAGGTACCGTTGCTCGAGTACGTATTGGGCAGCCAATTATGAGCATCAGATCATCTGATCGTCATAAGGCTGCAGTTATTGAAGCTCTACGACGTGCTAAGTTTAAGTTCCCTGGACGTCAAAAAATTTATGTGTCTAAAAAATGGGGTTTCACAAAATATGACCGAGCAGTATACGAGGGTTTGAAGAACTCTGGTCGGCTTGCCCCAGATGGGTGCAACGTTAAGTACCTACCAGAACATGGGCCACTTGTCCACTGGAAGAAATTCCGGGAAACTCTACCTATAGCTTAATTATAAGCTAATGCAATTTTTATGAAACATCAATAAAAATATAAAAATTGAATAGAACTATTTTATTGCAATGCACAAAGTTACCCATTAAAAATTTCATTTTTTACAGTGCTAACAGTAGTATACACGTTTAAATTTTATCAATATTCTTGTCAACTCAGAATTCTAAATAAATATGTAGACCATCAAAAAAAAATTTAATCTATTAAAGATAGTATATTTCATTTTTTACTGAGAAGTTTATTCATATTTAATGATCTATTTTATTTAAATTATTAATGAAGCTTTATGAAGGCTTTGTTTTAAAAATAATAAGATTGATATGTGTTCATAAATTCTATAAATTTCGGGTTACATATGAAATTTATTAATATTATTAAATTAATACATCTGAATTAGTTAATTTGTTCCTATTTTATAGCATAGTATACTGTTTCAGAATTCATGAATGAATCTATATATTTCGATTCTAAAGCCCAGTATAGTAGCTTTTGATATGCCCTTTTAAATTATCCAATACCTAATTTATTACATAATAATCATAGAATATAGGTAATTGTTATGCAAATTTTTATAAAAATAAATATTGTTAGCTATTGCTTTGTACTTAAGTTACACTTTAATTTGACTTTTTTGTTGTATAGGTGAAGATTTGTCCACATTATAATAAACTAAGTAGCTGAAGGGATTCCTTGTGATGTAGTTAAACTTTTAAATATTTTAGTAGGATCATTAGCTTGAAATGGCAAGTACGGGAATTTAAAAGAGCAATTATTTAATGTAAATTAACCATATAGTATATATATCCCAAAAGGTGTCAGTAAGGCCATGGTGTATTAAATCTATCACCATAGCTCTGAAAACATATATTATTAATTAATATGATATTTAATATATATGTTTAGTAGTATTGTTATACTTATACCAAGTCTTCATATAGTTCATCATTTTCGTTCAGATTAATTCTTATCGATTGAATCAAATTCTTGCAGAGATGAAAGTGGAAAACTGTATTTTTCGGATTTTTTAAGCAACTTACTGAAGATCGACATTATTAAGGTTGCATTGGCTGTAAGGTCCCTGCCAAAAATTAGTTTTTCACGTTTAAACTGCAATAAATAATTATGTAAAGCAATTGATCAATTTTTAGTTCTCGCGATCAATGTATTAATGCAATTGGAATATTATAAGCTTTAAAAATCAAAGCAAAATTGTAAACTCGGCACTATTTTTTTTAAATCGTCAAAATGCACTAATTTCAACGTAATGACGATTTAAAAAAAAATAGTACCGAGTTCACAATTTTGCTTTGATTTTTAAAGCTTATAATATTCCAATTGCATTAATACATTAATCGCGAGAACTAAAAATCGATCAATTGCTTTACATAATTATTTATCGCAGTTTTAACATGAAATAACTTACTTTTGGCAGGGACCTTACGGATAATAGCATATTGTCGCTTCAGTATAAAAAGGCGTTATCTCAGGATCTGGTTGAAAAAGGCCTTATCTCGCGCTATGATTTTTTTCGCATCTATTAACTATTTTTTTTTTCTTACCTTAAAAAATGACTGACCATTTAATTTTTACACGTTCTACAGATAGTGCCTTTTTTCACCAGCTTCCGAGTCCTGCTGGAAATAAGGGATTCAAAAGTATTGAAAAAAAGGAATACTTCTGAATACTGTTTTCAATACCGATTCTTCATACCGATTTGGTGTATTCAAGGAAATAAAAACCCGCTGCCAATTCATTGGCACGTAGCTTCCTCAAACTTAATTTACTGATTCCTTTAATTAATTTTTAATTCCAATATTTAAAATTTAATACTTCAGAAAGACAGAAATAACAAAACTCCAACATAATTTATTCAAATTTTTATAGATTATATAGATTCTGACCAATCACCATGATCATTTATGACCAATCACCAAAGCTCAATGACTGTCATTTTTGTATTCATGGATTGTAAATTATATCTATTAGTTATTGTCAAATTGTTGTAAAAATGACCGTCATGTAAGCAATGTCGGTAATTTTTATATTTATGTATTGTAAATTATGACTATCAATGACGATAAAGTTATTGTCAAATTTACTTTAAAGTTAGAAAATTTTGTCAAACGTCATTCCACATTAATGCACAACTTTTACGTAATTTTCATCTCGTAAGAGATAGATGAAATTATACATTTTCATATAAAATTAAAATTCGAAAAATAAATTTTTCACGAAAAAAATTGGAAAAATTTTATGGAAAATATTAACTTGTAATTTTTTCATGGCCAATTCATATTCAGTGGTAGAAATGTACCCATTCTGCACCACTACCACTGAGTATGAAATTGGTAGATGTCGGAAAACAAATTTATTTTTGTGTTACGTTGAACATTGAACGTGTTATATTGAATGCGTTATGTGGAAAGGCTGTTATAATGTGAGGGGATGTATTTTAAAAAATTTGATAAAGACAGATTTTTGTTTTCATTTTTGAATTTTTCAAGTTTTACATTTTTGTTAATAATAAAAAACCGCGATAACTAAAAAATTTTTCTTTTTAGAAAATATAAATATTTTAATTCTCTTTCAAATGCTACCCATCCCATTCAGATACACAGAGCCATCCTCAAGAAATAGATTTTAAAAATGTCTAGAAAAACTTTAACCTCAAATATCTCTGAAATTTATGAACCAATCACTTTGCCAAAGGAACTCATCCGAGAACTATCAATAATATACCTCTACAATGAATTTTGAAGCGAATAAGACAATTTTACTCTTGTAATAGTTGAACATATAAAACTCATTTTTTTTCATTTTTCAATTTTTACGTTTTTATTAATAACAAAAGAACCGTGATAGCTAGAGAATTAATTTTTTTAGAAAATATAGGTAATTTAATTCTCTTTCGAATACCACCCACCCCATTTAGATACATAGAGCCGTTCTCGAGAAATTACGATTTAATAAAAATTGAAAAAAATTTTAACCTCAAATATCTTCGAAATTTATGGATCAATCATTTTGCCCAAAGAACTCACTCGATTGGTATACAAAATCTACTCCTACAAAGAATTTCAAAGTGATTAAGCCAATTTTACTATAGTTATTAAATGACAAAAAAAATCACTTTTTTTATAAATTATTTTTTTTCTCAAAAAATAATGAATAAAAAAACCTAAAAATTTAGTAAGTTATAGTACTTAATATCCTTTATAACCAAAAAAATATTCATGTTAATATCTTTTTTTAATTTCGAAATATAACCCATTTACAAAAAATTACGTTTTCATCAATAACTTATGACGAAATGTAACTACCGACTTTTTTTTTTTAAATTGTAGATAATTTTATCCTACATACAGAGAATTCATGATATATAAACAATATTTGTTCTAAATATTAAAAAAATCGAAAAAAAAATTTTGAAAATTAAAAAATGGCTATAAAAAAAATTAAATTTTACAAAAATAGAATATTGACCCCAATTGTGGAAGCAAAATCTAAAAAAATGATCACTCTCCCGTTAAAATCGATCGAGTAGATCATGTAATATCAGCGTATACGGACATACATATACACACACATCCATACGGACATTTTCTAAAAATAGTGTATTTCGATTCCAAATTTGCTAAATAACATTTCTAACACATTATCTCATAAACTTTTTTTTTTACTATCACAAAGCTTCCTCTACGAGGAAGCAAAAGGATTGAATGGTGAATGAATTAAAAGTGATTAAATGAATCATTTTTAATCCAAATTGTATTCAATGATATTGGAAAATGCTTAAATTTGATACAAATAAATCATTTTTAATCCAAATTGTATTCAATATTATTGGAAAATGATTAAATTTGATACAACAGAATCATTTTTAATTCCAATTTTATTTTCTTTTTTTTCCAGTCTAACTGATCATATGAATCAATTTTAATTTTAATTTTATCCCATATTATTAAAAGTGGATAAAATTAGTATAGCTAAAGGCAAAGACTTTGCTTTTCGTGGGTGTTAAATAAGAGCAATTATTTAACAAATAAAAAGTGAGTCTATTCAGCTTAATAAACTCGGCAATATGCCGAGACCATCTACGAGAGGGAGATGTCCGAGCGAACGAAGGCTGGGGCCTTTCTGTGTGTTCTGTGTGTTCTGTGTGTTCCCGACAAAGCAGATAGATCTGTTCCGTTTATGTAAGACAGAGACAAACATAGAGAGAAGTTGTCTAGAACGGACAGAACACACATATGTAGAAAGGGCCCTGAGGGAGACTCGACCGCGCGTGCTTTATATATCCGCGCCCGGCGTGGTTGACTGTGGGACTTGGGAGCATAGACTATAAGTCTATGCTTGGGAGCCGCGCAGGGCGGGGTCGCGCCGCCTAGCGGCAACGCGCGAACTAGTCTCTTGCCAGCGGCGCGCGCAAAACGGGCGATTCAATTGATTGAATGCGATATATCTAAATCATTTTTAATTCCAAATTTATCTTTTTTTTTGTGTTTTCCGAAACTTAATCAATTCCAATTCAAATTTTATCATTTTTAAAGCTGATTGAATGTGATCCAACACAATTTCCTTTAATAAGGATTTTATCTGTTTTCACTGGCTAAACCGAATTAATAAATTTTAATACCAAAAAAGCATATTAAAGGTAATTAAATTATTTATCATTTACATATACACGAAAGTAGTTTTGATTTAAATTCAGATTTTATGCATTAATAGCGATTAGTATTATATGTTTAAAATTTTGTGAAAAAAGATTTTAATGTTAATACCTAAATAGCGAATTAAAGGCTTCATTGAAACAGATTAAAAAAAGTTTTGATTTAAATACCTGCTTTATGTATTAAAGGCGATTAATAATAAAAGCTATAATTTTGGATAAAAAAGAATTAAATGTGAATCCTTCAATAGCGAATTAAAGGGGATTGCATTGTTTGTCATTAAAGTAGATAAAAATAGTTTTAATTTTAATGCATGCTTTATGATTAAAAGCGATTAGTTCTAAAAGTTTAAAATTTGGATAAAAAAAGGATTAAATGTTAATACCTAAATAGCAAATTAAAAAGGCTTGAATAGTTTGGCATTTAATAAGATTAAAGCAGTATTAATTCATTACTAATCTTAGGTTTTAAAAGCGATTGAAATAAGCAGTATATTCAACGTGGATAAAATATGATTTAATTTGAATGCAAGAATGGCGAATTAAGAGACATTGAAATATGTGGCATTAAATATGATTAAGCTGTATTAAATTTAATACTTACTGTCGGTAATGAAAGTGATTCATTATTTTCGGGGATTGAAAGATATTAAAATGATTAAAAATAAATACTTAATTTCTAGATTAAAAGGGATTAGAATAGAAAGTGATTAAATCTGATTAAATTTTAATCTCGTACGTTTCTTCAAATGGATTCACGATATTAAATGTATTCAATGTGATTCAATTTAAATACATTTTTATCATTTTGAATCCGGTATTTCTAGCAGGGAGATAACGCCTTTTTTTTAGCAGGCACCCCCTATACTCTACACATTCACACTCTACACAACAGCATTTTTTTGCATGAGCATATTCTATATACAGTTATTTTTCTACACCGACATACTCTACACAAGCTTTTTGGTAAAAAATTCTAAAGGAGTATACTCTTATACACAGTTATTTTCTACACCGATACACTACACAAGATTCTTGGCGGAAATTTTTAAGCGAGCATACTCTACACAGTTATATTTTCTTCACAAATATATATTCTACACATATAAGCTTTTTGGTGGGGATTTCTAAGCGAGCATACTCCACACAACAATTTTATAAAAGCAGCTAATTCTACACAATTATTTTTATTTATGAAATATTCTCATAAATTATTTTTAAAGCATTAATTAACACTCTAATGACATTCTCTACACCGATATTACCTATTCCGATATTTTCAAAGATGAGATATCATTTTGACACCAAGCATTATTACTAAGATAACTAAGGTAAGAAGAAATAAAATCACTCGTTTGGCATTTTGAGCAACCAATTTTCATTTCTAGATAATTACATTTTCTAGTAAATTTATTTATAATAATTTGTAGATGTAGATGCTAATGGCAGTAGTGATAATAATACTTTTTTCGAAGCTGATGGCCAAAATTACTACCAAATTCGTAGTTAGTAGGAAAGGAGAGAAGAAAAATAACTACGGTTTTTTATTAAAACGACGTTTCGGACATCCTTTAGTAACTGTGTCCCTCTTCAGGTCAATAATGAAAATTACAAATTAAGGTAATTAATAAAATTGTTACAATGAACTTACACCAAAATAATTACACATAATTATCACTCACACAACTCTTATATATAAAAATACAATTCACGGAAAGTTATCCGTTTGTCAGTGAAATAAAATTACAAAAATTTTTTCTTTATATAGGCGAACAAACATTAGTATGCGTAAAATGAGTGTATGTGTTTAAGTCGTCAAAAGTGACTAGGTGGGGCGCTAATTCTTCCAACGGGTATTGACATCAGAGAAAGGTAACAAGGGAACAATACATTAGTGGGGATGCGGCTAAATAGAAGAGACTATCTTATATATGATGATGTATGTATTACATACTCGATAAACCTACGCTCCTAATACTTACTCAACTGACATATTTCACTTACATGTTACGAAGATAGAAATTCAAAGTTTTTAATCATTAAATTATATTCTTTTGGAAGACTATTAATTTCAAATTGTTTATTTAAAAACATATTCTGTGTGTGGATGTGTAATGCTTCAGAAAATAATCTTTTTTCTTTGTTAGTTTCATGATCTAAAATCTTGATATTGTTAAAATTTATATTATGATTTTTTTGTAACCTATGTATATGTAACGATGAATTTTTATCCTCTTCAAAGTATTTCTTATGGTGTTCTTTAATTCTTATGCCCAACCGCCTACATGTTTGTCCAACATACGAAGCTTTACAGTCATTACAACTTATCTTATATACTACATTAAATTTATCTAATTTAACATTCATATCTTTTCCTAACACGATGATATTATTTAATTTATTTTGCGTAGTGAAAATGACATTAGTATTTAAACGTTTAAAGAAGTTTTTAACAAAACCTTCAAGTTCTTTTACAAATGGTAAACAAATGATATTCCTTTTCTCAGTGTTTTGATTACGCTGGATATAAGTACAATTTTTTATATAACGTAACCGTTTTCTTATATAAAACTCAACAAATTCAGGTGGATAATCATTTTTTATTAATAACTTTTTTATGAAGATGATATTGTTTTTATGCAAAGATCTATGAGATAGCTTAACAGCCTTATCAATTAAACAATATATAATAGCGATTTTGTTAGTAACCGGGTGATGAGAATTATAATTCAAATATCTACCAGAAAATGTTGGTTTCCTATACCAGTCAGTTATAATTTTGTTATCCATAATACTAATCTTTAAATCTAGAAAGCTAATACTATTGTTTTGTAGTTTTTCTACTGTAAATTGTAAGTTCTTAATTTAATAACTACGATAGGAACTTACAATTTACAGTAGAAAAACTACAAAACAATAGTATTAGCTTTCTAGATTTAAAGATTAGTATTATGGATAACAAATTTCTTAATTTAATAACTACGATAGGAACTTACAATTTACAGTAGAAAAACTACAAAACAATAGTATTAGCTTTCTAGATTTAAAGATTAGTATTATGGATAACAAAATTGTAATTTTATTTCACTGACAAACGGATAACTTTCCGTGAATTGTATTTTTATATATAAGAGTTGTGTGAGTGATAATTATGTGTAATTATTTTGGTGTAAGTTCATTGTAACAATTTTATTAATTACCTTAATTTGTAATTTTCATTAGTGACCTGAAGAGGGACATAGTTATTAAAGGATGTCCGAAACGTCGTTTTAATAAAAAACCGTAGTTATTTTTCTTCTCTCCTTTCCTACTAACTACGAATTTGGTAGTAATTTTGGCCATCAGCTTCGAAAAAAGTATTATTTATAATAATTGTTTTTATTGTATTGTAACTATATCATGGTGTCCAGTATTGAAGCTTGGTGAGATTCCCTGACTTTCCCTGACTTTATCAGAAACTTTTCCCTGACTTTAAAACTTACCCGGGGGACGTAAGGTCCAAGCGTACAAGGGAGTTACGTAGACGTGCGGCAGTAAGCAAGACAATTATTTAAAAAATTCTTTAACCTAAATAGCCGGGGGATGCGAGGTCCACGCAAATAAGGGAGTTACGTAGACGTGCGACATGAGGCAAGATAATTATTTAAATAATTTTCCAAGTAGCCGGGAACGCGAGGTCCCCTCAAATAAGGAAGTTACGTTATAGATGTGCAACGCTATTATTTAAAAAATTCTTAAACTCTTTAACTCCCTTATTTGATTTTAAGAGTTTAAGAATTTTTCAAATAATCGTTCCGCATAATATTGCACCTCTACGTAACTTCTTTATATACGTGGACCTCGCTTCCCCCGGCTATTAGTTGGGTTGAAAAATTATTTAAATAATCGTGTTGCTTAGTATCGCACGTCTACGCAACTCTCTTATGTGTGTTGACTTTGCGTCCCTCACTTACTTTGGTTTAAAAATTATTAAAATAGTGGTCTGGCTTTGTGCCCCACGTCTATGTGATTCTCTTATATGCGTGGGCCTTGCGTTCCCGGCTATTTGAGAAATTATTTAAATAATTGTCTTGCTAAGTTTTAAAGCCAGGGAAAAGTCAGGGAAGGTTTGCGATAAAGTCAGGGAAAGTCAGGAAATCTCGCGCCAAGCTTCAATACTGGACACCATGATATAGTTACAGTACAATAAAAAAAAATTATTTTAAATAAATTTACTACAACAACAAAATGTAATTAGAAATGAAAATTGGTTGCTTAAAATGCAAAACGAGTGATTTTATTTCTTCTTACCTCAGTAATAATGCTTGGTGTCAAAATGAAGTTTCATCTTTGAAAATATTGGAATAGTTAATATCGGTGTAGAGAATGTCATTAAAGTGTTAATTAATGCTTTAAAAATAATTTATGAGAATATTTCATGAAGTAAATAATTGTGTAGAATAAGCTACTTTTATAAAATAGTTGTTTAGAGTATGTTCGCTTAGAAATTTCCCCAGAAAAACTTGTGTAGAGTATGTCGGTGTAGAAAATAACTGTGTAGAGAATGCTCATCTAGAAAAATGCTGTTGTGTAGAATGTTAATGTGTAGAGTGTAGGTGGTGCCATTAACTATGTCTTGTGAGTACCGACGTTATTTTTCAAACGAGTACATCTCACGAAAATACAAATAGAATCATACAAAAAAAATTGTGAGTATAGTATTTACTATACGGAGCGCTTGACAAACGTGTTTTTCCAAAAAAATGATGAGAATTTATTTAATTAAATAAAAACCGTACTGTCGGTAAGTAGGAATCTGCATTTGACCTACTTTTCAAACTAGCATAGCTAACGAAAATGCTAATAAAATCACTTAAAAAAATTCCTGAATATAGTGTTTACGTGTACGGAGCGCTTGACAACCATCTTTTTCCAAATACACGTTTGAATGTTGATTTAAAAAATATTGAAATTAGGGTTTCACATCACCTTATAAGTCGAAATAAATTTTTCTTATAAAATAACATGGGTAGTCGCTCATGATAAGTATACAAGGTAAATGTTTTTTCTCTAAGTGAATTTCAGATAATATGATAAATAAAATTGTAATATCAATCGATGAAAATATGTGAAATTGGTTAATTAAACGTTTTGTTAAATACGTTTCCGAAAAAACTAAACAACATTATCTAATATATTGTACATATTTTATTGTTTCGCGTGTCGTACGGGATAGGGCATACAAAAAATCGACGGAGAAACTTTTGTCTTATTACCTACTATAGCTTTTATCGCTTAAGAGGATGCTTTACTTGTATAGTCTGTAAATGCTTACCGACATTTATTGATTTTTCAAATATCTATCTCAATTTACATATTTTTGCTTATATTGAAGCTGACGCACATTCTTTGAATTATATATAGATTGTGCGTGTGCTTCAATAATTTTGATAATATGAAAATTGGTTGAGAAATTTGAAAAATCAAGTGCAGAAATCTGCAGTTAGGTAAGGCTTTCCCTTAAGACCCTTATAGAGTAATAACAGCTTTTATACGGCTTTGCTCAGGACAATCTGAGTATAATTGGAAAAGATAAGGAAAACGCACGAGCGCGCGCGTACGCAAGTGTGTGTGTGTGTGAAAATCTATTTTTGCAGCATTTATTTAAAACAGTTTTGGAACATTATAATGTATAATGAGAATTTATTTAAACAATTAACAAAACTCACAACATTGTTTATAGAGTTTGTTGAATAACCCCCTGTTAAAACAATATGGAAGAAAATATTCACGAAACTAGGTCTAACCGTACCCAGGAATTTTCTACTTATACCGGGTGTCCCATTTTAAAACCACCAGGCAAATATCTCGAAAACTAAGGGAGATGGAAAAAAACTTTTAATACAAAAGTTGTAGGGTTCAGAGGGGCCCAACTGATCATGACCTTGGTTATGACTTTGAGATCAATGATCAAGTTCATTTGAAGGTCAAACCGATTTTTTCAAATGGGAACCCCCACTTTTGACCTCGTAAATGGAAAGAGCGGAAAATTTTACGTTCAGATATGTCCTTGAGTCAAGGTCATGGTCATGGTCATGGTCATGTTTAAAATCAAAATCAATAAACGCATCAAAACATTCCCATAATTAGGTATACGAGACAAATTGTTAAATACAAAAGTTGTAGGGTTCAGAGGGGCCCAACTGATCGTAACCTTGGTTGTGACCTCGAGGTCAATGGTCAAGGTCATTTGAAGGTCAAATCGATTTTTTCAAATGGGAACCCCCACTTTTGACCTCGTAAATGGAAAGAGCAGAAAATTTTACGTTTAGATATGTCCTTGAGTCAAGGCCATGGTCATGGTCATGGTCATGTTTAAAATCAAAATCAATCAACGCATCCAAACATTCCCATAATTACGCATACGAGTGTTAAATACAGAAGTTGTAGTGTTTGGAGGGGCCCAACTGATCGTGACCTTGACCATGAACTTGAGGTCAAGGATGATGTCGTTTGAAGGTTAAATCAATTTTGTTTAACGGCAACCCACACTTTTGACCTCGTAAATAGAAAAACCGAAAAATTCTGATATGATCTTGGGTCAAGGTCATGGTCAAAGTTATGGTCAGTTTCCGTGCAGTTAAGAGCAAAGTCGGAGATGACCCGGTCACCTAAGGCAAGGTCGGAGATTACCCGACCAGTTAAGGCAAGGTCGGAGGTGACCCGGCCAGTTAAGGCAAGGTCGGAGATGATCCGGTCAGTTAAGGCAAGGTCGGAGATGACCCGGCCAGTTAAGGCAAGGTCGGGGATGATCAGGCCAGCTAAAACTTCATTGGAAAATTCCACGTTCATGTGTATTTAGTCATAGGATCCAAGTGTTTCGGTCACCATTTACTGAAGAAGATGCTCAAAAGTTGCACCATTTACTTGTTGACAACATTCTATTCTCCTTTTAAAGTTTCTAACAGTATTTAATAATACTTGACGTGGAATACTTAAGCAGATTTGTGTAATCCTTTGAATCATGTCATCTCTTGTAGTTGGCCTGTTGCGGTAGACTGTATTTTTTAGGAAGCCCCATAAATAAAAATCTGGAGATGTCAGATCTGGAGATCTTGGTGGCCATGCTACGGGACCTCCTCTACCAATCCATCGACCGTTAAACCTTTGATTAAGAAAATCTCTGACAATTCTGGCATAATGTGGAGGAGCACCATCTTGTTGTAGCCACATTCTGGCCCTTGTATGGAGATCAACGTTTTCTAGAAAGAGTGGCAGCTCGTCTCTCAGCAACTGTAAATAAGTATGTTGAGTTACGTGACCTTCAAAAAAATAAGGTCCAATCAGACATCCGTTAATAATACCACACCATACCGTTACATTCCAGCGATGCTGATGATCAACTTCTCGCATCCAATGAGGATTAACAGGAGACCAGTAGTGGCAATTATGGCGATTCAACATACCAGTACTCTGAAATATAGCCTCGTCGCTAAAAAGAACATTGTTAAAGAAATTTTCATCATCAGTAATTTGTTGTGTTGCCCATTGGCAAAATGTTATTCTCCGTCGATAATCTTCCACAGTTAAAGCTTAATTTAGAGTAATGTGGTAAGGATGGTAACGCGCATATCGTAAATATCTACTGGCCGCAGATCTTGGAATACCCATTGTTAACTCGATTTCGCGTAAACTGACATGAACATTTAAATGTACCATGGCTAGAACAGCAAGAAAGCGAGGATTATTTTTATAATCGTGTTCATTCAGTGTCCTCCATCTTCGAACGAAGTTTCCTTGTCGACCGCGCAGTTCAATGTCACGTATTACCGTATGATCAGGATGTTGTCGTTGAGGGAACCGAGCACGATACAATCTGCTTGCCTCTCGATAGTTTCGTCGACATTCTCCTAAAATAAGAAGAATGTCAACTATTTCATTAACAGAATAGTCAGGCATTCTTTTTTAGTTTTAAATGCAATTATTTATCAAAACACACCACAAAAGAAATAATATGTTATTATACTATACAATATTTTAAAACGAAAAAGTTTAATTTTCTGTGCCAATATAAGTGTGCTCAATTTGAAAACAATTTGATGTAAACAGTAATAATTATTGACTATTGCCGATCAATGCTGAATACTACCGGTCAGTATTGGATACAGGTGGTCAACACTTATTAACTTTTGTTATTATTTGATATAAGTGGTAAACCCTGGTAAATATTGATAATAGTAAAAATAGTAAAATTTTCCGCTCTTTCCATTTACGAGGTCAAAAATAGGGGTTCCCGTTTGAAAAAATCGATTTGACCTTCAAATGACCTTGATCATTGACCTCAAGGTCATAACCAAGGTCACGATCAGTTGGGCCCCTCTGAACCCTACAACTTTTGTATTAAAAGTTTTTTTCCATCTCCCTTAGTTTTCGAGATATTTGCCTGGTGGTTTTAAAATGGGACACCCGGTATATGTCTCTCCCCTATATTTTTATCGACTCTCTTTCTCTCTCTCTCTCTCATTTTCTCTCTCTCCTAATGATTCATATTTATCTCAATCACACTAACTATTTGAGTCTGAGTAATTTACAACAATGCTGTGTACATCGTTCCATGCCACCTTTGCAAAAATAGATCATATTCGTCGGCTGGAAGAGAGAAAATCCTATCTCGGCTTCACGTGGAAAAAAGTCCTATCTCAAATTCGCGTGGAAAATAGTCCTGTCTCGGCTTCGCGCGTAAGAAAGTCCTATCTTGACTTTGCGTGGAAAAAAGTCCCATTTTTACGTTGGGACCCGCTATAGAGTTTTGAATAATCGGTCTCCGTTTCCCGCTCGACTGGTTATGCTAGCGAAATTATTTCTCTATCTTACTATTATACATCAACATATACTTTTATTGCATGAAGTATTCGTTTTAAAGACAAAATTTAATTTTGTTAGTGCCCGAGATAGGACTTTCTTACGCGCGAAGCCGAGATAGAACTATTTTCCACGCAAAGGGGAGATAGGCCTTTTATCAAAACGAAGCTGAGATAGGACTTTCTCTCTCCCAGCCGACGATATATTACCACCAAAAAGCATATCCGAAACTTGCATCCGTTGGTGCTCCCGCACTACCACACCAACAACAAGCCGTATCCTCATCAACCCAGAACCCTCCTCCTCCTCTCCCTCCTCTTGCCAATCACACCAGTCGTATGCGCACTTACACCGTCGATCAAAAAAATCCAGTCGCATGCTCGCGCTCTATATCGTACATACCACCACTCTGCCTATATATTGATCGCTCGGAGCTTATATTATCTGCGCGGGCGCGCGCGTCTCGACGTCGCGGCGGAAAATCGCGCGCTCGCTCGCGCCAGTCGAGGTTCGATCGTCCTCCGGAGCGCGCGTGCAGACACACCCCCAGCAATCTCCCCCTTCCCAAGACACACACACACCAACACCAAGCGCTCGCGGAGAGGGAGGATCGATGCGCGGCACCTCCTCATCCTCGGGCTGCGACGCCTCGTCGTCGCCTCGTCGGGGTGTGCGATGAGGAAGTAGACGCGGCGAGAGAAGAGAGCGGGAGATTGCGAAGGAATGGGAACGAGGATGGGGAGGATGTGGGCCGCGGAGCTGCTGCTGCTGCTGCTGCTGGTTGGCAGTGGAGGAGCTGCGGTCAGCGACGACAACGTCCTCCACATCGGCGGGATATTCCCCATAGCCGGCGAGGGCGGCTGGCAGGGCGGACAGGTGAGAGTCGTGACGAGAAATGACAGGCCGCAGGGTTTATGGTTTTTTAAGGGCTACGTATTATACGCTTTAATGAGGTGCGAGACTTGAATTTGAGCTGCTGGTGTAATGACGCGCGCAACTTGTTGTGCTTGAGATCGGCGAGAGCTTTTTGAGCGTATATATTGTAATATATAGCGTGCGCCGCGGATCAAGGAACGTTGTGTATATAAATATAACAATATAAAGCAGGGATCGAAGCAGGGATATTTTTTAAATGCTAATATGCTGCCGTTAATTAATATTCATGAATTCATGTAATCGCTCTTTTCCGTGACAATTTCAGCGCTGGTCGTGCGTGGCAATGGACATTAGTCGCGTATAATTGTTTTTTTGTATAAATGCGCCGAAATCCCTTATACTCGATTATAACGAAAGGACGATTTCTAAAGAAAAAAAAACCCTTATTTTAGGCGTGCATGCCCGCGGCCAATCTCGCCCTCGAGGACGTCAACAACGAGAAGAACCTGCTTCCTGGTTTCACCCTCAAGCTCCACTCCAACGACAGTGAGGTAATATATGTGTATATATGGCCTCTATGAAGTTCTCCAATTATACGAAGTAATAATGCAATCAATCATCGCCTTCCTCAGTGCCTTAGTCCCTACTATTCATTGTATCCATTTGTGTATTATTTAGATCATATTCGCACAATGTGCCAATGAATAATTGTTACCCTTATTCATTTCAATAATCACGTAATTTGAGAAGAGAACAATTACGTACACGCGTAAATTTTGTATACGATTTGAACAATATCGTTAAATTTTGAAACATCATATAATTATATTTAATAAGCAAGAAGAATATACATCGTGTAGAAACGATAGAAGCAGTCACGGGTATCTGTATTACACGTATTTGTATTTTTTCAATTCTTTTTTTAATAATTCAAAATATATCAAAGCCATAATGCTATTCGTATGTGCCATTAGGCTACATTATGTATATATACACTTGCAATCCCATTTCTCTATCGCATCCTAATTCTCACTCGTTCGGCACATTAGCGGACGACCAACCTTAATTATTCTCAAAAAATCACGCATCTTATAACATGATGTCAAAACTAGTCTTCACACAATACATCTATAAACCTATATACCATTTATTACGCATAATAAACGTTACATGTATCACTCGCTTATGCAGTGCGAACCAGGCCTGGGCGCCACCGTGATGTACAACCTGCTCTACAATCCACCGCAGAAGCTGATGCTGCTCGCCGGCTGCAGCACCGTTTGCACGACCGTCGCCGAGGCCGCCAAGATGTGGAACCTCGTCGTGGTAAGAGGATCTACCACACCTTCCTCCTTTTTTTCCCCGTAACTCTTAAAATACGCAAAAAAACATCTTTATTTTGTGATCTACGCAGTTGTGTTACGGTGCGTCGTCGCCAGCGCTGTCGGACCGAAACCGCTTTCCCACGCTGTTCAGGACCCATCCGTCGGCGACTGTGCACAATCCGACGAGGATAAAGCTGCTGCAGAAGTTCGGATGGTCGCGCGTCGCCATACTTCAACAGGCAGAGGAGGTGTTCATTTCGGTCAGTTTTATATAATATCCGACTGTTCTTTTTTTTTTATTCATAGAAAGCAAAATTATTATTACGTATTTATTGTCCTATATTTTCGATTGATTGTATCTTTTAAACTCAGATTCTCTGGTGTAACGATAAAAGAAAAGAATAGATGTTCATCGTCCGCTTATATAGATGGTAATCTCGATCGGGGACACAGCAATTGACCTTATTACAAATTGAACAATTTTGACAGGTTTAGCAGCCCAAAAGTCACGTATATCTGAATAATCATCTTAAATGGCGAATGAATAATATTCTAGTCCCCACATACATAAATAGCTCTTGAATCCTTTTATGGCATTCTTCGCTCCGAAAGAACCACATGACAAAACATCAACTATCAATCCATTAAGAAATAAAAAATTCAACGAACTTTTGAATATATATCTAATAATCCTCCTCACCCTCCCAACACAGACGGTTGAGGACCTGGAGGCGCGCTGTAAGGAGGCCGGCATCGAGATCGTCACCCGCCAGAGCTTCCTCTCCGATCCGTCGGACGCGGTGCGCAATCTCCGCCGTCAGGACGCGCGCATAATCGTCGGTCTGTTCTACGTCGTGGCGGCGCGCCGCGTCCTCTGCGAGATCTATCAGAACGGCCTCTACGGCAAGTCGTACGTCTGGTTCTTCATCGGCTGGTACGAGGACAACTGGTTCGAGGTGAATCTCGACAAGGAGGCGATCACCTGCACAAAGGAGCAAATGAGAGCCGCCGCCGAGGGCCATCTCACCACCGAGGCCCTCATGTGGAATCAGAACAACGACACGACCATCAGCGGCATGACCGCCGAGGACTTTAGGCTGCGGCTCAACAAGGTTCTGAAGAAGGATGGCTACGATATCGACAACAACAGGTATCCCGAGGGTTACCAGGAGGCGCCGCTCGCCTACGATGCCGTCTGGTCCGTCGCGTTGGGTGAGTTTCTATACGCTCTGAGTGTGTGATGACCTCTCTCTGTGTATATATACATATGTATAATCGGCTTTACACGGAGGTAAAGAAAGACGAGAAAAATCATTGCTCGATTCGATCCGTTGCAGCGTTCAACAAGACGATGGAGAAGCTGAGCAAGCAGGGCAAGAGCCTGAAGAACTTCACGTACACCGACAAGGAGACGGCCGACGAGATCTACTCCGCCATCAACTCTACGCAATTCATCGGCGTCTCGGTAAGTACAGTGTCTCACAGCACCCCCTACAAACTTATCTCTTTCTCTCTCCCGTAACATGCAACATCCCTTATACCCTACCCTCAACAATATTCTCTATACACGCTTGGAGCTAGCCGGCAAGACATTGATCGTATCGATTCTCGTTGCGCGCGGCGTGCACACAGGGCTACGTTGCCTTCAGCTCGCAAGGCGATCGGATCGCCTTGACCCAGATCGAGCAGGTGGTTGACGGCAAGTACGTGAAGCTCGGCTACTATGACACGCAGATGGACAACCTCACTTGGCGCAACATGGAACGCTGGATCGGCGGCAAGGTGCCCCAGGATCGCACGATCGTGAAGAAACTGCTGAGGACCGTCTCGCTGCCCCTGTTCATAGCGATGTGCACCGTCTCATCGATCGGCATTTTCATCGCCCTCATGCTGATCGGCTTCAACATGTGGAATAGACATCGCAGGTGAGTGTATGTCGGCGCTTTTTTGCTTTGATGAGGTGGAAGAGAGGGCGGGTCGTTGACCCGTACCCGTCAGACGGGTGTATAGCCAGTGTACGTCTTTTCTTGACGTAGGGTGTCGATGTATAGTGTTTACTTTTGTGAGTTGATTATGGAAATGGATCTTAGATGTATATTGATTTTTGACCTTTATATATAGAGGTGAAACGGAATTATGAAGAAAAAATCTTATCTTCACACTTTGCTTATTTCCGGGATACATTTATCAAACGTACCGCGAAGATTTTGAACATCTTCTGAATCTTTCAAGTTAAATTCAAGCCAAAAGCACGAACTAAAAAACTCGAACACTTAATAGAACCTGAATCGCACAATTGTTTACTTTCAACCTCTTCAACGCAGAGTGATAATTTCATCGCACCCGGTGTGCAACACGATAATGCTGGTGGGCTGCATCGCCTGTTTCGTGTCCGTCTACCTGCTGGGCGTCGACGGCCGCTTCATCGACGACTGGCAGTATCAGCACGTCTGTCAGGCGCGCGCCTGGATGCTCTCGATTGGCTTCACCCTCGCCTTCGGCGCCATGTTCAGCAAGGTCTGGCGGGTACATCGGCTCAACACCAAGACGAAAGCCGACCACGCCAAGGTGACTTCATCATCTGCTCATTTCTTTTATTCGCTGTATAAGATTCTTGCCGGTAGTCATATTATATAACAAGTATACTTTGCCTATATGGATTTATAATCTGGTACGTAGATTGTATGTAGTTATGTGTAGCATTTATAAGCATGCCCCTTTGCCTCTCTGCAGTGTATATTACAAGATAACTGTGAGTATTTCGGTCATATACCTAATTCGGCCACACACACACACACACACACACACACACACACACACACACACACACACACACACACACACACACACACACACACACACACACACACACACACACACACACACACACACACACACACACACACACACACACACACACACACACACACACACACACACACACACACACACACACACACATTTTCGCAGTCTTACTTTATGGGAAAGCTTAATTAAATGTATAAGAAGCCAAAAACTGTGAAAATTATGGATTATAAATTAATTCAAAATTTTCAGAATCATTTTCACTTGTTTATTAAACTGAAAAGTGGCCATATTAAGTGCACATTGAGTGTACAGCAGAAGATATATTGCAGTTTAGTGCATGTTTGTAAGTTTTTATGAAGATTGCTTTAAAAAAAATGATAAAACTTTTTTTGGATTAAATTAATTGATTTATCTTGCTGCGAAATCAATATTACTTATACTGCTACGATTACAATTTTTTCCTTAGTAGAAGATGTACAAAGTTTGAAGTCGATCCTTTTTTTTTTAATCAAACGTGCTTGCAGAAATATATGTCAAAAGTTTCCCGCTTATATAATCGCCGTATCAGCTAAAATTACCTTGTATTTAAAAAAATCACTATTAGAAATTATTACATTACGATATGCATATATATATATATCTATCTTAACTGTATGTTCGCTGTTGTTTCTTTCCCTTGCGGTAACCCCACCACCACTGCTTCTACTACTACCACCATCACCCATCACCACCACCACCACCACCACCACCACAACCATCACAACCGCCTGCTGTGTTCTACCTGCCCCCGGATTCTACCTTCTAACTCGAACACAGCTGTTCATTGCCAAGCAAAAGGTCTCCTCGATCCAGAAGAAGGTCCAGCCTTGGAAGTTGTACACGATGGTCAGCGCACTGCTGGCTATCGACATCATTATACTGGGCGCCTGGCAGGGCTTGGACCCGCTGCAGCGGCGCATCGAGGTCTTTCCGCTGGAAGCTTCGACTCAGGGCGACGACGACGCCAGAATCAGGCCCGAGCTCGAGCACTGCGAGAGCGAGCACAATAGCGTCTGGCTCGGTAAGAATTACCGACACCCCTCTGTCTAGCAGATATTATTTTTATCCTCTTTTTTTTCTCGAAAATGGTGGTCAATATCTGATATAAAAGATGAAACTGAATTTCCACGAGGAATAATCCATACCGTTACAGTATTTTATGTTTTAATTCTCCAACCGTATATTGTACTGTGCTTCTCAAAACTCGTGATAATTTTCAAGGGATCGTCTACGGCTACAAGAGCATCGTGCTCGTGTTCGGGCTGTTCCTGGCTTACGAGACGCGCAGCATCAAGGTGAAGCAGATAAACGACTCGCGCTACGTCGGTATGTCGATCTACAACGTCGTCGTGCTCTGCCTGATAACGGCACCGGTGACGATGGTGATAGCCAGTCAGCAGGACGCGAGCTTTGTCTTTGTCTCCCTGGCCATTATATTCTGCTGCTTCCTCAGCATGGCCCTGATCTTCGTGCCTAAGGTCATCGAGGTGATAAGACACCCGAAGGATAAAGCCGAGTCCAAGTACAATCCCGATGTCGGCATATCCAAGGAGGAGGAGGAGAAGTACCAGAAACTCCTCACCGAGAATGAGGAGCTGCAGAAGCTCATTGCACAGGTGAGCGATTATTGAATTCTGGTGTAATAGATACTTTTTATACCTCTTTCCTGGTAGAAAATTAACGATGTTTTGTATATTTAATGATTAATCAAATGGCAGAATTTTCAACAAAAATCAATGTGTAATAATAACACAATGGGGGTAAAAGTATTATTAGTAGTTGAAATATCAATGTTATCAAATGTAAATGTCAAAATTTACTTCAAATTGGTGCATAATTATCAAATTAATAAAAGAAGAATATTGTTTTTAGCTATAAAGTTAGTTGAAAAATAGGTAATATATGCTTAACGTTTCGACCAGGGTTGAAGGTGGTGTTAAAGGTCCTCCCTACTGAAAAAGCTCGTGTGAAAAACATATGGCACCCTTGTGGAAAACATTTGCGGAGGAATCCCATAAGAACAACTGTTTCCACATAGGTTGCACGGGGCTCCCATATAGGCTTTTTCAGTGAAGCTATTGTTGCCAAATAGAGCTATAAGATGTATATATACCTAGGCCCTAACACTCTTTTAAATTAATCTTCTCGATAGTTTTATCGAACAATTTTCAATCCAGGAGTGACTGAAATAAGAGTGTTTCTCTTATGAGTTTTCCATAAGAAAAATGCTGATATTCCGAATATCTCCTGAATAGATATAATATGTACTGAACCATAACATTCAAATCTTACGATATTAAACCCTTTCGTCGCCCTCTTCCCTTATATTACTAAAAATCTAGCACGCCACAACCGATCAAACCTTATATCTTTCTCCCCACAGAAGGAGGAACGGATCCGAGCGGTGAAGGCGAAGCTCGCCGAGCGCGAAGCTCTGAAAGGCGGCGGGGGCAGCAGCGGCGGCGGCAGCGGCGGTGGCAGCGGCCCCGCCAGCGCCGGCGGCAGCATACCCAAGGACTCGCTGATCGTCGCCGACTTCGTCACCGGCGAGGGCACCTCCGACAGCGCAATCGGTGGGGGCATATCCATCTATACCAGATCCTCTCGAGCTTCCGGTTCTGATTTTGAATTTTCAGAGTCATACTTGTAAAAGAGAGAGAGAGAGAGAGGGGGCTGGGCTACTACCACCACTACTACTACTACGACTACTCCACCTTCTCTCTTTATCTACTCTCCCTTCCCGTACGAGCGCGACGGCGACAGGACTGCACACGGGTGTGTGTCTGTGGGAGGCTGTGTGTATGAGAGAGAGAGAGAGAGAGGGAGAGAGAGAGAGAATCACGTGTTATGATATTTAGTACAAAGATTTTGTGGGAGAGAGAGAGAGAGAGAGAGAAAGAGAGAGAGGGGGGTAAATGTCGTCCACAGGGCTATTTCTATTGATGTGAGAGCGGTCGTCTCGCGTGTGTTGTAAGGGTAGCCCAATATACACGTATAGGATACGAGGCGTCGTCGCTGGAGATAAGAGAGGGAGAGCCGTGCTGCGGATACGTATTATACGTGGGTTATGTCTGTCATTATCTTTTTGACTTGTTCAAGTACACTCACGTGCATATGGACACGAAAAGGCACACTGGCAGCCACACACACACACACACATGCAAAGCTCTGTCTTTCTGTCTCTATCTGTTTCTGTTCTCGCGTTCCTTTATCTTTCTCTTTATCTATTTTCCTGATGCCGAAGTGTGATGGTAGTACGGCAAATATATATTGAGAAGGATCGCGCGAATCTAACATTTGCCGGATGGATATTACTATAATAAGGCTGCCAACTGGATTCGACATTTCCAAGTATTTTAATGACTTGAATTGGTTCTCGAAATCCGGATAGATTCGAATCTCGGATTTTACGGGTCTGAGATCCGGATCCTACCGATACAATATCTGGATCTATGATAAGGATATTCTGATAGAGCAGATACTCGAATTTGCTGGATCTCAATTAATTTATCATTTTACGATTTATTTTTCCATGCGATTTTTAATAATCATAATTATTAAAAATCTAAGAAGTATCTATCAGAAAATGGCTTTATAATCGACCCGAACCTTAGATCCGTGGGATCCGGATACTCCAGAATATTTGGTTCATACGAATCTGAGATTCAAATCTATTCGTACCCAGGATATCCGGATGTTAAAATATTTGGATAGTTGACCGCACTAATTATTACACGCTTATTACATATACGTACCTGTGTATGTATACACCACACACACGCACAATTTTCGAAGCACGCGAAATACACGTGTACGTATACACACACACACACACACACACACACACACACACACACACACACACACACACACACACACATACACACACACACACACACACACACACACACACACACACACACACACACACACACACACACACACACACACACACACACACACACACACACACACAGTCACATGGAATTAAAAGGGCCTATTCGGTCTTAATGTTAATACGTTGTTTTTTTGGTATGATGGTTTAGACAAAATAGTAGGACTCGACAATCCAGGCTAAAAAAGGGGTTTTTTTGAATGTTTAGACGTGGTTATGTATGGTCGTATGTGGCGAGGAATTACAATGTCGTACCTATACCTATCGCGTGTTCGGTGGGTCGAATATGGTGTTCAAATAATAATAATAATAATAATAATAATAATAATAATAATAATAATAATAGCTTTCCAATGTTTTTCTAATGTTTGTAGATATTTTTAAATATCTGTAGATACTATAGCTCCGATAAATCTTGATCATTTTACATTTTTTAGAATTCGTCTTGGTCTATTGAGTGAAGGGTTCATTTACTGTTTCATGAAAGTATACATAGATATTATATACATACACAAACACACACGCACACACACACACACACACACGCACACACACACGAAACTTTTCTGATTCACGTTATCGTTATCGATTAGACAAGTAACGTATATTACAAAAATTTTTAGCCAGGATTAATTTTTATGATAAAAATTGCATAGATTTCTCAAAACATTGTAGATATATAAAATTCTGTTAAGATCGGATTTGCGTACCTGAGACCTATTAAAAAGAAATTTGCATATTTTTAGAATTCCTACTGAAAATCCCAGGTGAAATCTCAGGTGAGATCTCACCTAAGTTCTCAGCTGATTTCTCATTTCTAATATTATATATAGAAAATTAAATGAAGTTGAATATTTAATTTAATAACAATAATGTAATATAAGTAGTAATACATTACATTATTATTAAATAATATAATTTAATTTAATAATAATGTAATATAAGTTAACTTTTTAAATAGGATAATAAAGGATAATATGGATAATAATTTTGAAAAAACTAAACTAAATAAAATGAAATGAATAAAATAATGTTTTTTATTATAATTAACATTTCAGTATCTTCACTCAACCAGGGAACCTTTTTAAGCATGAAGATCGATTGACATATCATTACAACTTATTACGACAATTTCATTTACTTACAGAACGAATAAAATTTATGCACAGTTAAAAATTGATTCCGTTTTTAGCATACATTGCATTAATAACGGAACCTTTAATCAAACACGTCTATAATTAATTTTAACGAAAAATACACAAGATACACATAGCATTTGAAAATTTCTAAAAACTGAGAGTACACAATTCCAATGTAAATAATATTTCACATCTTACATCAAAATGCACTTTTCTTTTATAATATTCACACACAATTGTATGACTTGAATGTAAACTATACAAAACACGTGGTTCTCAACTTTATTTAAATTAATAACACCACACAAAATAATTTCTTAAAAAATTTGAATATACCAAAAACAATAATCAACTACAAAACTATTTTACTGTGATATAGAATTTATTGAAGATAACGAATCGTGGAGGGTACAAATGCGATATATAAATTTAAGCACCCGGTTTACTAAATGGAAGTTTCTGCTTCTCATTAAAATGATCAAATAGAGAATCCGGAAAAAATGTAAAATCCCTTAACTCTACCTAGTGTTATTATAATTTTTTTTTACGAACATTGAAATTCTGTTGTGCATAGCACAAACCATGCCACCGACATTCAAACCTTCAATTGTTATATCACTCATACTTTCTTCATGTAATATTGTTAAACTTAATCTTCCATTTTTACTTAATTTACTATAAATAATATATTGTAAATAACATTTTTTATTTTTCGATGTTATTTGTTCAAGTTGAACAAAATAAATTAATTTCATAAAATGATTTAAATGGTCAATTGCAAGGGAAGTGTACACCCTCCGGAAAATGGGAACGGATTTTAACGGAGCTTTGAAAGTCAATTTCTGATATCTAAAAATGAAGCTTAGTGCCCACAATTTCGTCAAATTTTTTGAGATATGGACAATCTAATCTCAAATAATTTCTATGTCGTAGTACAATATATATTTCCTCCACCCATTTATAATTTATATGAATTATTTACGTTAATAAAACCGATTATATTCAATTGAAAAAAAAATGAAAAAAATCGTAACTATACAGACTTCTTTAGAAATAACTTATTGTACGACGAACTTAATAATGTAAAATATAATATTGTTGAAATAAATAAATTTAATGTTT
Source organism: Torymus aiolomorphi (assembly GCA_036365515.1). NCBI lineage: Eukaryota > Metazoa > Arthropoda > Insecta > Hymenoptera > Torymidae > Torymus > Torymus aiolomorphi. The sequence continues at coordinate 259,564,905 of CM070873.1, forward strand.
TGAATGCGTACTAAGAATTTCCTGATAATAAGAATTAAAATTCAATAAATTTGATTTGGTGTACTGAAAAGTGTTATTATAGTACTGATTAACGGTGCCGGTCAAACTTCAATTAAAATTATATATTAAATAAAACTAAATTATATAACTAAACTAGATAGTTATACTATATCCTATATATAAATAAACTATATACTTCAACTAAATTATGTATTACATTTTATTAAATTATATTACATTATTATTATTAAATTTACTTAAATTATTATCCTACTTAAAAATCTCAGTTGAGATCTCATGTCAAAATCTTACCTGAGATTCTGCTCCAAATGCTGCTCCAAATCCTGCATTAATTTAAAATCAGCTTTTCAGTACTGGGAACTACTGATTCTGTAGACCCCCCACCCCTAATGAGTTATAATAGTACTTTTCGCTACTAGGCCGTAAAGTAACATTTTATGGACGAGTACACTGAGAGAAAAGTTTTGGAAAAATTACTATACTGTCTCGTAAAGCTACCACAGATTGTAAAGACCTGAAAAATTACCATATTTTACAGTAAATTTTACAACAGAGTATAGTAAATTTTCCTATATTTCTGGTAAAATTTCTTATAAAGTATGGTAATTTTTTGGGTTTTTACAGTCTGTAGTCGCGTTCCCTGCACAAGATGCTAATTTTTATTGAACGTTTAGTACTTTTTCCTGTACTTTTTTTTCAGTGTAACGAACATTATTTTTTGTTATTAAAGTAAACGACTGTCCGTAGTACGACTTTACGGATACGTATGACAATAATACACATTTCATTGTACACGATTTCTGACTTGAGATTCCACCTGAGAATTCACCTGAGAAATCACGTATATAATTTTCAAAAATCCAAAAATTTTTTGTAACGCTTCGAAATGTGCATTTTTTAATTGATTTGAGAGGTGAAACTACCGGATAAGCAGTTCCCAGTACTAAAAGGTTGATTTTTAATTAAGGTAGGATTTCTTGCAGTATTTCGAGCAGAATGTCAGATGAGATTTTGACATGAGACCTCACCCGAGATCTCACCCGAGAAATCATTTTGAAATTATCAATGAAATCATTTTACGACACAATATATAGATTTATTTCATTAAAACTCGGACTACATGCACACAAGCTTGATAAAAAAATAACATATGAATTTCAAACAAAGCAAAGCACAGTTATTTGCATAATATTGCATATAAGAATAAAATAAAATGGCAATATATCAATGTGCATACAAATTTACCTAAAACGTAAGTAGCATAAGTATTGAAATGTTCACAGACTTGCATGAATAATTCTATAAGTGAGTAATTGTACTGTGGGTCCAAATAGGGTCCAAATTTAAGTAAAAAAAAATCAAACTTTCTATGTATAATGCCAGATGATTTTCGTATTATTTTCTAAACTTTACAATGGAATAATTCTTTCAATACCCAACAGAATTTTCAAAATCAAGGCCTAAAAAATTGATTTGGCTAAGTCTATAGACCTAGCCAAATCAATATAATTGTAAATCAATTATAATTGTATCACACATAACTGAAATATTATATACGATTTATCTGGTGTAATTCTGCATAAATGACACGACTCTATGAAAATTTTCTTACTGTACATATTGTTTAACAAAGAGAAGAACATATGCGAGAATAAAGTTTATTGTGCACTGCCATTTGCAAAAGAACAATGCAATTACGAGTTACTCGTCGCCATTGCAATTAAATCTCGTTAGACAATACTTCCGTATTTCCTACGGGATCTTGTGTAAGCCTCATGAAGCCTTCTCCCAAATTTCTATGAGCAATCAATGCTTAAACTTTTAATGTAAATTTCGATTGCAATCCATTTATGTTTATTTTAAAAATAAAAAAGTTAATTAATCATGGATTTTATCGCACGATTAAAAGGAAATTGACACAATTTTTTCTAACGAGATTTAAAGGCCAGTATCGAACGGAGCCATTCGTACAGCATTATTTGGGAGTCTTGATGAGGTATATCGGCACTTAATAGCTTTATAATTTTATACTCGAGCGTAAAAATACACTCTGCGCGCTCTAAATAATCTTGCGTTTAATTTTAAAATCACAACCTGTCTCGATTTTGATGTCAATCGATACAGAATATAAATTTGCTTGAAGCGTCATTGAGTCGTGGTACGACAATTCGCAACGAACTCTCCAACTACTGCTACCATCTAAAAGCACTATTCAATCTGCTGGGTCAAACATATATTCATTAAATCGATTGATCAAAAGCTAGTAGTACAAATGGAAAATAAACTAAGAACTGACTAAAGACGGTGTGTCGTAATCCTACTTAAAAATCTCAGGTGATTTCACAGGTGAGATTTCAGGTGTGGTTTCATGCCAAAATCTCACCTGAGATTGTGCTCCAAATACTGCAAAAAATATTACATTAATTAAAAATCGGCTTTTCAGTACTGGAAACTGCTGATCCCGTAGTTTCACTTCCCAAATCAATTAAAAAAGACACATTTCAAAGCGTTACAAACAATGTTTGGTTTTTGAAAATTTCATTTATTCTCAGATGAGAAATTGTGTACCAAATTTTAAAACAATTAAAAATTGCCTGTAACGCTTCGAAATGTGTATGTTTAATTCATTGGGGGGAGGGACTACCGAGTAGGCAGTTCCCAGTTCTGAAAAGCTGATTTTAAATTGACCGGAGCAGAAGCTCAGGTGAGATTTTGGCACGAGAACTCAGCTGAGATCTCACCCGAGAAGTCACCTGAGATTTTTAAGTAGGATAATTATTTAAGTAAATTTAATAATAATAATGTAATATAATTTAATAATAATGAAATATATAATTTAGGTGATGTATATAGTTTAATTGTATAATTTAGTTTTATTTAATATATAATTTTAGTTGAAGTTCGATCGGCTCGTTGATTAGTACTAATACTTTTCAGTACATCAAATAAAATTTATATTATTTTAATATTCTTATTATTAGTAAATTCTTAGTACGCATCAAAAAAATTTTACATTACTAAGTTCGTCGTTCAACTACTTATTTCTTTTCGTACGACAAATAATTGTAAAGTGTCAAGCAATAGAAGAGATCATTTTTTAACGAAATAGAGCTTATTTGAGTTTGGATTGTCCATATCTCAAGAAAAAGGGCATAGTTGACGGAATTGTGGGCACTGGGCTTCATTTTTAGATACCAGAAATCGACTTTCAAAGCTTCATTAACTTCCTTTCCCGGAGGCTATGCACTTCCCTTGTAACTGACAATTTAAATCATTTTATGAAATCAATATATTTTGTAGAACTTGAAGAAATAACATCTAAAACTTAACAATATTACGTGAAAAAGGTGTGAGTCATACAACAATTGAATTGTTTGTGCTATGCATAAGTGCATAACAGAATTTTAATGTCCGTGAAAAATATTATATTAAGACTAGTAGAGTTAAGGGATTTAAAATTTTTACCGAATTCTCTATTTGATGATTTTAATCAGAAACTTTCACTCAGTAAATTTGTTCTTAAAATCATATATGGCCTTTGTAGCCTTCACGATGCGTTACCTACAATAAATTCTATTTCACAGTAAAATAGTTTTGTAGTTGATCGTCTTTTTTGGTATATTCGAATTTTTTAAGAAATTATTCTGTGTAGTATTATTAATTTAAACAAAGTTGAGAATTACGTGTTTTGTATACTTTACATTCAAGTCATACAAATTGTATGTGTAATAATACAAAAGGAAAGTGCATTTTGATGTAAGATGTGAAATATTATTTACATTGGAATTGTGTACTGGCAGTTTTTAACGAATTTGTTGTAAAATTATAACACCCGATGCGTGAAATTTTCAAATGCTATGTGTATCTTGTGTATTTTTCGTTAATATTAATTATACACGTGTTTGATTAAACGTTCCATTATTAATGCAATGTAAGCTAAAAACGGAGTCAATTTTCAAATGTGCATAAATTTTATTCGTTCTGTAAGTAAAAGAAATTGTCGTAATAAGTTGTAATGATATGTCAATCGATCTTCATGCTTAAAAAGGTTCCTTGGTTGAGTGAAGATACAGAAATGTTAATTGTAATAAAAAAACATTACATTTTAGTGTTGGAAAATTGTTTTAGTTTTTTAAAAATTATCTACATTATCCTTTATTATCCTACTTAAAGAATTAACGTATATTAAATTATTATTAAATTAAATTGTATTATTTAATAATAATGTAATATATTATTACTTATATTACATTATAAATCAGATGAGATCTCATCTGTGTTCTCATCTAGAAGTTTATTTTTGTAAGTCATATAAGATTTTGGCATGAGATCTCACCTGAGATCTCACCCGAGATTTTTCAGTAGGGATAAGGGCTGACGAATGACTCCGGCGATAATGTATTATAATATAATATATAATATATCCATCACGCTGCCTTCGCACGATCCTCCACCATCCACATAAACACACCAGACACGCATCTATGTTAAAGATCTTTATGTATAAAGCAGCAACGCGTGCGCGGGCCGTGGTGCCGCTGCGCGTTTTCTGATTCCAGAGGCCGAGCAGCACCATCATCGTCATCATCATCACCAGTTAGCCGGGTGACATCAGCAGTGGAATAGCTGAAAGCGCGTCCAGTACGAGCGCTGAGCGCGCTATGTTGCCAATGCCTATATTATGCGGAGATGGGGACGAACGCGGGAGGAGAATCAACCATAATGATATTACTACACACGTGCACCGTGAACGTTCAAATTGCATTAGACCGTTTTTACTATTATATATACATATACATTTAGCCGCGCGGTGTACTGTATACGCGAATCATACATACATACATACATACATACATACATACATACATGCATACCTAAACTACTACCGAATCTTAAACTGTACTGTGATCTTTGTTTTTTTTTTTAATAAAAAAAAAAGGAGAGAAGATGAGGATGAGGAAGAAGAAAAAGGAAACTGTTTTGTTGCTTGTTGCATACACTCGGAATGTCCTTTCTAACAACGCATATACATTTAAGTTCTATATTATACTTTGCAAGCCGTCGCGGGTCTATTGTGTATACGCGTCGAGTGTTAACAGTAAAAGGAGACACTGAGGAGGCCATACATGCGGCGTTAGGACATACACAAATTATGTAAGAAGGACTGAACGATATTCACGCATATACATATAGTACGTAAGGTGCTACATTTCTGTAATACTTCAACGAGTAGGTTGTGTGTGTGTGTGTGTGTGTGTGTGTGTGTGTGTGTGTGTGTGTGTGTGTGTGTGTGTGTGTGTGTATGTGTGTGTGTGTGTGTAATAGAGTGTAAAATAAACGAGATTTACAGCTATAATATACACGACTAAAGCAAATACACGATAAAAAGAAGGAAAAAAAAGAGTTATAACCGAATAACAATTTGATGATGAACGTACAAGGGGCGCTGATTTTTTCGTTATACAGATCGTATTAATATATTATATCTATATATACATAACCGTTGTTAAAAACTGCGCGTTGTGTGTATACTTGTGCAACGTCCGAGATCTACCAGAGAAACGATAACGATATATTACCATATGTTAATCGTACGGGTTTGTGTATGCTGTAGTGGCTGATGTGTTCTATTCAACCTCTAATTTAAACTCTTCGTCCTTATACATACTTTTACGTTTTCATGAAACATGAAAATTAATGAATAAATGATAAAAAGGACTCTCATTGAAAAAAATGTAACTCTTGGAGATACTTGTTTGCGCACTGCGAATTATGTACGTTAGATGGTGATAAATATTTATTCCGGTTATTTTTAAATGATATGAAAAAAGGATACGTTTGTTAAGACGAAATATACATCTATCTCTCAAAATTCTCGTTGTTTGATATGCCATACATCCTATATATATATATATATATATATATATATATATATATATATATATATATATATATATATATATATATATATATATATATATATATATATATATATATATATATATATATATATATATATATATATATATATATATATATATATATATATATATATATATATATATATATATATATATATATATATATATATATATATATATATATATATATATATATATATATATATATATATATATATATATTATCCAATCATCTTGAGGTGGTTCTATGATTTATATAGGTCTAAAATGCAAAATTTTTTTAATGACATATTTATATATTGCATGGTGCAGAGAAACTATGTAATAGACAAGTATTTGGAAACAAAAGTTTTTAACGAAGTTTCAGTATACTTTTAAAATAGATATCAAGAATTGAAAAAATGATTCCACAAATGGTGAAAAAAATTAAATCATGAATAATTGTATCTCATGTATCTCATTTGTATCTTTATTATTTTTGCTTCAATTTGAATTTGGATATGCTCATTTTAATCTTTATGGAATTTCATTACGAGGTACCGCGGGACGAAATAAAAAATTTTTAATACCTGGAAAGTTGCAGGTTTATCAAGTTTTATACGAATCTGATATGAGTTCGTTAAATTCAGTTAAACAATCGCCTGTAACTTTCCAGGTTTTAAAAAATTTTTAAGATAGAAATAATAAAGATACAAATGATTTGTTGAATCAAGAACTTTTTCAATTTTTGATATATGGGAGCGTCCAGCAGAAACGGGCCACCAGCGCGCGCGGTGCCTTTTTTCGCGTAAAAGGCGCTCTGTTTAACTCGCTCATAATCGTATGCCGCGTCTTTGAAAAAAAAACCAAGGGCCTATATCGATAGATTTTTTCTGCTCTTTCCAATTGCGCCATTGTTTTTATTGCGAAACGCGTTCTTCCGGACGAAAACTCGAGTTGAATATTGAAAGCCATTTTTCTCAAAGTATATCATGTTTTTTTTCAAAATAAACTACACCATTGGAAAGTACAACTCTTAAGCTTCAAAACCCTATCTTGGAGAAGTTGGAGAAATAAAGGGTTTAAAAGTAACAACATGAAAAAGACAGCGCCGAGGGTCCGCGCGAGCCTCTCGCGCCCGTGCGTACGGCACGTTTAAGTGCACGCTCTATTCAATTCGCTAATAATTGCGTACCAAGTCTCTGAGTTTGAGTTTTAAGTACTTTAAAAATGTAAAAAAATTAGAATTTAAAGGAAAAGATAATATTGTTATGCCAGATTAAACAATCTAAAACTCAAACAAAGAAAGAAGCGGATGTCGCAAAAAGGACAATTCTTATAAAATCAAAAAAATGTAAAAAAATTAGAATTTAAAGGAAAAGGTAATATTGTTATGCCAGATTAAACAATCTATAAGTTTATTTTAAATTTCTGTTTCACTGCTTTCAGTGCGTTCATGGATATTTTTATGTTTAATATATTATGTTTTTCAAATTTTGTTATATAAATGAACAAAGTTCATTGTAATATTATACTAACTGTTACAACTAGATCCACAAAATTATGTCCACGCATTGGCATTGTAAGTTACAAAACATTTTATATTTACAAAAAAGAAAGGGCGAAATAGCACATTGCGTGTATTAATCCGCCCATGAGCATAGCGTAAAAAGTTCGGGCAGCCGCTGTCTTTTTGATCTTACTATTTTTGACCTTTTCATGTTTCAACTTAAAAATATAATATTTTATAGTTTAAGACTTGTACTTTTGAAGAATATAATTCATTTTGAAGAAAAGACTGATATTTTATTGAAAAAATAGAGTTTAAACATTCAAATGGAATTTTCAACTAGAAGGAAGCATTTCGGAATAAAAATAATAGCACCATTGGAAAGAGCAGGAAAAAATCTATCGATATATGTCCTTAGTTCTTTTTTCAGAGACTTGGTACACGATTATTAGCGAATTGAATAGAGCGTGCACTTAAACGTGCCGTACGCACGGACGCGAGGGGCTCGCGCCTTTTTCATGTTGTTACTTTTAAACCTTTTATTTCTCCAACTTCTCCAAGATAGGGTTTTGAAGCTTAAGAGTTGTACTTTCCAATGGTGTAGTTTATTTTGAAAAAAACATGATATACTTTGAGAAAAATGGCTTTTAATATTCAACTCGAGTTTTTGTCCGGAAGAACGCGTTTCGCAATAAAAACAATGGCGCAATTGGAAAGAGCAGAAAAAAATCTATCGATATAGATTCTTGGTTTTTTTTTCAAAGACGCAGCATACGATTATGAACGAGTTAAACAAAGCGCCTTTTACGCGAAAAAAGGCACTGCGCGCGCTCGGTACTTAAATATTGTTAAAAAAAATTTTGTCCGTTGAAATACTTGTCTATTGTACTATATCATTTCTCACCAATATATGAACAGTTCATTAATAAAAATTTTATATTTTAGACATATGTAAATCATAGAACCACTTTAAATAAGATTTTTGTATTTCTTAAAATTATACTTTTATGTTGTGCTACGTTGTGCTATAAAATAAATTTATAAAATGTGTAGTTATTTGTAGAAAAAACCGCTGCTAACTGAATTAGTAGAGTGCTTTCTCAAAGAGTATCTTCAATATTTTTGCGACATTTTTTTACTGCACATTTAAATTAAAAATCACAGTTTAAAGTTGAAACTGTATTATAATCCACGTTTCATTTAATAGTTTCAAAATACATAAATAAAGGGGGAATTAAGCGTATTGCAAGAATATGCCGAAAAAGTTATTTACAATTCATATAGCTATTATATTTTTCGAAAAAGTTGCTATTTTTTCAAATTCTCAATTGTAAGTCAAAAATTGCTAGTAAGTAGTTTTGAAATGCATAATTTAGAAGGAAATAGAATGTACGTTGAGAATATCGGTCTACATTTGAGATGTAATGCCGAAAAAGTTATTTATAATTCATAAAATTATTTAATTTTTTTTTTAAATTGCTACTTTTTCAAATCCGCATTTTCAAGTCGAAAATAACTCGTGAGTAGTTTTAAAAGACATACTTTAGAAGGAAATCAAGGAGCGTGGGAGCGCTCCGAAGGCAAGTATAGAAGAAGCCTAAAAGAGCGACCCGTGCTACATATACATTGAAATGGGTGTACGAAAAATTCAATGCGCTTTTGCGTATATTGCGTTAGTTTTTACTATATAACATATCCCTCTTTCTAATATAATTCAAGAATATTGGTCTCCACTTGGCATATTTTTAAAAAAATTAAAAAAAAAATAATTATTTTTGAAAACAAATTTTTACAAAATTATTATTTTTTTAAAATAAGACCTTAAGGTAGTTCTCTTCACATTGCAAAAACTGAAAAAGCTTCTGAAAAAAATATACAAATATTCTTCAAAGTCACAGAAATGATACCATATGTTTGTTTACATACATTGCGGAACAAATTTTTGAGAAAAAAATTCTTGAAAATGGTTATTTTTACATGAGAGTAAATGAGTGCTATATCAACTGTGACAGAAAGTAATAGAATAGTAATTACTCATCAAAAAAACTGGACTTCAAAAAGAAAAACATAGCTTAAGAAATATGAAATTCGGCTCTTTCTATTAAGTTTATCAAATATGTTTATCAAAGTTTATCAAGCTGATCTTTTTAAAAAGATATTAATGATTATAAACACAAATAGCAGACGACGTGCACGAGAGCGAGAGAGACAGAACGACGCCCATGGTATAGTTTGTGCTCTCGCTGAGCAACAAACTGTAGTGCCCGAGGAGAACCCCCTTAAAGTCATCCATTTGACTCTAAAATTTAATCAGTTCTAAGTTAAGACATACCTAAGGTGCATGTGAAAGTTCAGCTAATTCCGTCCATTCGTTCAAGAGTTATGCCGGGGACAAAATTTGGTTACACACACACACACACACAGACACACACACAGTGGTAGGGGCCTTATACGCGGGAGCGCGCGCGCCGCGAGGTTGTGGAAGAGCCCTTATGTGGTAGATAAGTTGAGGGGCAGCGGCAGCGGTCCCGGGAATACATATACAAATTAAAAACAAAAAAAAAAGACAAAAAAGCCGCTCTTGGTAGACCTTATGGCCACAGAATATAGAATAATATATTCTCTTTTAGGCTTGCGCCTCATAAGCGCGTTCGCTCGCGATTGACTACGGGCTGCCTACAACCACCGATTTTTTTTTTGGCGCATGCGTAAAAATCACCAGAGGGGGTTAGGGATGTATGAAGAGCCAACTGTAAAAAATTAACCCTAAATATTGTTTTCGCTGAACACACCTAAAAAGATCAAAACATGACTACATGAGTTTCTGCTTTCTAACATTAACAAAGAGTCAAGTGTTGGAAGAAGATTAGTGATTTAGAGATTTTATTATAAGAAGATTTTTCAATTAATGTAAAATGGATGATCATAATCTGGTTGTTGAAGTACTGGAAATAAGCATTAATTACCTTCGATTAATACAATTACTAAGAAATCGAAAAAAAATTCAGAAGATGGTGGTGCAAACCATTAATTAGAAATAATTACTTAACAGGATATGGTGCTTATGAGAGAGTTTTTACGTATTTTAAGATGAATGACGAAGAAGAGTTCATGAATTTTACTAGAATGAATGTACAAGCATTTATGTATTTATGTAATTTAGTTAAAGATAGAATAACAAAATATAGTCGGAGAGTACCAATACCTCTCCAGAGTTAAGACTGTGTATAACGCTAAAGTAAGTAAATATAATAAATGCAAGTTTAGATTGAATGTTAATTTACATATATTTTTACAGCTATTTAGCACATGGCGATTGTGTACAAAAAATGCATTGTTTTATGCAATTGATGTTTCAACTATTCACCAAATCATTCCAGACTAGGTTTCAGTTTAGAAAGCAGAAACTCGTATTCTTTGATTTTTAGTTGTGTTCAACGCAAACTCAATATTTAGGGTTAATTTTTTTACGATTGGCTCTTCTTACATCACTAACCCTCTCTGGTGATTTTTGCGCATGCGCAAAAAAAAAAATCGGTGGTTGTAGACAGGGCACTACGGTCGGCCGCGGTGAGAGCGCACGAGCTCGCTCCTCCCATTGGTTGCATTGCAGGGAGCGCCGGAGCGGACTCAGCGACGACGCACGTCTACGACAATCCATGAGAGACAGAATTTTTGATTGGTATTTTTCGTGTATTTTAAGCAGTTTTGCCCCATTCTCACCCCCCGAATCAAATGTTCCGGATGGATTTTGATGTCGGCAATTTTTTCCTAAGTCTTTTGGGAGCTCTTGAACTTATTTTTGTCGAGAAATTTTTAGTAAATTCATAAACCGCCGAGACAGAATTTTTTATTTTTTATTTTTATTTTAGTATTTTAGTATTTAGTATTTTTATTTTAATTTTAGTATTTTTCGTGTACCTATAGAGCTGTTTCGCTCCATTATCACCCCCCGAATCAAATATTCCGGATGGATTTTGATGACGGCAATTTTTCTTTAAGTCTTCGGGGAGCTTTTGAACTTATTTTAGTCGAGAAATTTCTAGTAAATTCATCAACCGCCGAGACCGAATTTTTGATAGGCATTTTTCGTGTATTTTGAGCCGTTTTGCTCCATCATCATTTAGAGAATAAAATAAAGACATTATAATAGATTTAAATAAAATATTTAAGTATTTGCAAGCCAAATCTAGTCAGACAATCTCTTATACTTAAGTACTTACTTACTCAGAAGATGAACGTTTTCCTTTTGAAATAAAAACATATGAACGACGATATTATAATCCATAGTTTATCTTAAATTCCTTTCATCTGTTCATGAACTAAGTTCATTGAAGTCCGAATTCAAATTTGATTAAAGACCATTATTTTTATTATTTTACATCCCTATATATTGTTTTATAAGAAGTTCCCAAAACTTATATAAATCAGATCAAAATTCAACGATAAACCTCATACTTTATATACCAATAAAATGCCAACAATAACAAAGCACATACGAATGACCTTTATTCATATATATATGTATATACCTGTAGTTCATTTACAATCGACCTCTCCCGAGAATCCGCGAAATAAAGGTAAACAAATTGTACGAAGGGTGGGAGGGGAGCAGTTGCGCATGCGCCTTTCAGCAGACAAGCGTGTGTGCTAAAATCTTAATTATTATAAGCGCGCAAAAAGCAGTGCAGTGGTGGTCCAGATCCAGTGATGATAAGAAGAATCGCGTAGTTCGTCGACGGTGCGTTGCGCACCGGCTCATAGATATACATAAAACTGGTGTAGTAGTATAGATATTTATTACATATATAGGCATATCATCAGACGCTCCCGGCGCAAAGTATCAGAGATGCACTTATAGGTGTAGCTGCAGTAGCCTCCGTTGCGATCACGGATGATCGTCGTTGTTGTTACCCCTTGACTTCGAGGACAATAAGTACATTGACAGGGTCGTACATATAAATATATAGACAATAGCGGGGTGTATATAAGGACAAAGCTAAAATAGAGAAAAGGAGTGTGACCACGCGCAGGGATATAAGTAGTTAAGTATACAGAGAGCGAAGAGAAGAATGATAATCGTGCTCTTCCACGTACTCTACCTATTGAGCCAGCTCGTGTTCCGCCGCCGCTACGATTACGGCGCCGCTAGTCGCGTCGTCGAGGACGACGACGAGAGTGGTGGTATTCCCGTTGTTGCTGCTGCTGCTGATGCCGTAACGATGAGCGGAAAGGTGGTTGAGGGAGATGCTGGTGTGGTTATAAAAGCAGAGGAGGGGAGCAGCGACTCTACGATGGAACCGTCGAAAGCCAAGATGACATGCTGGTTCGGTAGCCGACGGGTAAACGATGACGACGACGAGGAGTTCACGCCTACTATCAGATTCACGCCGCCGGCCTACGTGCAGCGCTACCAAGCCGTCGCTGATGTGCTCGCGGATAAGCGCTACGGCGGTAAACTCAAGAAGGTGAGCACTGAGGCTTTTTCTTCCAATTTTTCTGTTTAGCGCGTGGTCTTTTAGTTACTGAATGGCTTCTGTCATTTTGTTTTACAGGTGGTCGATTTTGGCTGCTCCGAGCTTGGCTTCTGCATGTACCTGAAGAACATGACGGGAGTGCAGGAAGCAATATTCGTGGATGTTGACAGATTGACACTGGATATGTACAAAAAAAAAACAAGGCCTTTGCACGTCGATCATTTGCACAGGAGATCTTCTCCGCTAGTCATGCGAGTGATGGAAGGCAGCGTGACTCAGTATGACAAGTGCTTGGAGAACTGTGATGCAGTTGTCTGCATAGAGCTGTAAGATTTTTATTTTTGCAAGATTATATTGTTCGTTATGATTATATAAGTTTGTTTATTTGAGCAATGTTTACTTCTTGCAGGATCGAGCATCTCTATCCGGAAACTTTAACTGACTTACCTTACAATATATTTGGCCTAGTAAAGCCAAAAGTGGCTATTATAACGACTCCGAATGCAGATTTTAACGTTCTTTTTACTAATTTGATAGGATTTAGGCATCCAGATCACAAGTTTGAGTGGACCAGAAAAGAATTTCAAGATTGGTATATATTTCTTTTATTTCTTGAGATTTTTAATAACAAAATTCTTTTTTTTTTAACAATTACGTATAAAAATATTTTTAATGACTAATCTTAGCACACATAATACAATTAACAAAGCATTCAGATGAAATTAGTATTGTTATTACTTCAAATTTAGTTTATAATTTCATAAATAATAATGTGTTCATTTTCAGGGCAAATAATATTGTGTCAAGATTTCCAAAATATGAAGTAACATTTCATGGAATATGCAATGGACCTCCAGGAACTGAAGACCTTGGTTCTTGTTCACAAATGGCAGTCTTCCATAAAGTTTACGACTTGAAAGATGAAATTGTGCCTGGTATTGAGGGCCTTTACACAACAATAGTTGAACACGAATTTCCTTATGAAATAGATAATCGTTCTGATGAGCAGAAAATTCTTGATGATGCAGTCTATTATATTCACAGATTCTCTGGAAATGATGAAGATTTAACAGAAGAAGTTGCATTAGAAAAGTTACTGACCTTCATGTCAAAGTATTACATTTCAATAGAGGAGTTGAAAGAAATATTACAAAATGCTAATTGGAATGTTGTTGAACGAGAAGATGGTCCTGTTGTAATAGTTCCTCCACCATCTGATTTCTTTGATCATAGTATGGTAGAAGATGATTTTCTTGATAACGATATTCCACCTGGAAATTATGACTGGGGTGATCCAGGACCACCAATAGATTATTATAATCGAGATAGTTTTTATGACATAAACATTGTGGAAGAAGAAGATTGGGAAAATGAACCTCACATTATTGTATCCCATACACAACCTCAAAATGAAAATGTAGATAATAATATAGATGGTATTAATTTAAATACAAATGAAGAAGATAGCACTACATCAATCCATCCAGAGGATGTTTGTTTAGATGACATAGAAACTGAAAGTCGTTCAGCAGAACTAGCCAATTCCGAAATAGATGAATCCATATTAATTTCTAGCTTCTCTGAAACAAAAGGTTCTGAAAATTCAGAAACTACAAAATGTTCTTACGTACAAGCACAAGAATTGGAACCAGAAAGTTCATTAAATGATTCTAGAAATGTGACTGTTACTAAAGATACAAGTCTTTGTAGTATATTTTTAGAACCATCTAATATAAGTCAAGATTTACATTTAGAAGATGTGACAGATCCAGTTTTGGAAACAACAATTGCAACACCATCAGTAACAAATACTAATAAAAAATTAAGATTAAATAGTCGTGCATTATTGAATGCTTCTTTTGATGAACCACAATATACAAGTTCTCCACGTGTTTCATCATCTCTTACTAGTAAAAAAAGAAAAGATGTAAAAAGTAGAGCTGAATACTCTGATTCAGATTCGAGTAGCTGTTGTAATGAAGATCTGATGGTCTTGTGTACAAATGCATCCAAAGATACATTTAAAAAAGATAGTAGTAAGTTTGACACCGTAAGTTCGTGTTCTAATGAATCTGTGATAGCAGAAAGTAATCATAGGTAAATTGCAATTTTATACAAATAAATTTTTATTATAATGAAAAATTTTTGTATTTTGATATTTTTTATACCTTTTAAACATTTCAGTAATGGATGTTCTCCTCAAATAAATCATTCTGAATGTTCTGAAAAATTAAGGCATTATACTGGTACAATACCCAAAAATTTTTCTGAAAAGTTGTCGGAGACAAAATCAAATATTCAAAAAGAGACAAAAATAGAACGGATATCGCCAGATATACCGGAAAGTCCTCCAAATAGTTGGTCTCCAGAGATCATGGATTCTGGTTATCCTAATTCAAACTCTCTACCAGATTTGTCTCCAGAATATGATTTGTCAAGTATAGCACACGATCGTTCGTCAGATTCTGAATCTCCTAGCATTGCAGATGCGCCACGAATCGGTTTTTATGACGCAGCTGAAATTGAAAACAGGGATCTTGCGAATAATAATCTCGATGGGGAAGGAAATAATATGGAAGGTGAAGAGAATCATCATATCAATGATCTCAGGCCACTTTTTAACGTGTTAGAAAATGACTTAGAAAATGAAAATGATATTTATTTTGTTCGAAATGGTTTTCCTATATGGTTATTAAGAATTCTGCAAAGATTTGACGCTGATGGCGTTGGAATAAATTTACCAATGCTTCGGCCACCGAATGAAAATTTTGGTGAGAATTATTACGACCTATAAGCTTGATTTTTACATTAATTAATTTTTAAGATACATTTCTCTTCCGCAGGCGAATAGCAGTTTATATCTTTTATAAGAAACATTTTCCAAGTTGATTTGTGGAAAACAAAAAAAAAAAACTCAAATTATGTGTTTTCTTAATTATCAGCTCTTCTCAGCATTTATTATGCTACATTAAAGCACATTAAATACTCTTGTCAGTAACACCATTTAGACCAAGAATTAAAAAAAAAAAAAAAAAAATACTCATAGTGGTCTATGTGATATTTGGTGAACACTGCCAGGTGTGATATATAGCAAAATAACTAAGTTGTTTTATGACCTCTACAAATTCATTCTTGTTAATGTGTAAAAATTACAAAAACATTTTCTATATTTGAAGCATGATCATATGTGTTCATTGATTTAAATTTCTGATATTTTAATACATATGTTTATTTAAAGATAACATTGAATCTGAAATATTCATAAAATACTTTTACAAAACAGAATTTATTAATTCTGAAAAAACAAGTATGGCGAACAAGGGAACAAACTTTTAGAAAACAAATTCAAATCAAAAGAAGTATAAATATTAAGTATTTGCTTTTATAAATGATTCTTTCTCAAAACTCATAATCGTTACTATGGAAGATCTAAGTAGTTATTAAAAGATAAAATTAAGATTAAGTACAAGTTTGTTCTCTTTAAAAAATTTTTTTTATACCACTCTAACCTCAAAATCACAACTTTGATATGATTTTTCGGCGCTCGTGGTATAAAATACCGTTCGAAACTAGTGCGTAAGTCGATTATTTAGGTGGTGTGACTTTTTCGCACTCGCTTCGCTCGTTCAAAAAGTCACACCAGCTAAATAATCGGCTTCCCCACCCGTGTCGAAATGTACTATTATTTTGTTCTTGTACCTATAGATTGATATTTTATATTTTATTTGTATCGATTCTTTATTATGAAGACTATAAGGAAAAAAAAATTGATAGTACATGAACTATTTCAATTATTAGCACTGTTTTTAGTACACAGTTATGGCATATCAATGCTCTTATAAATCAAAATTTTCGTGTACCTGCAAGTACCTCTATAAAAGCTTTTTTTTTCTATATTGTAATAATTACAAATTTTCAGTTATTTTTCTATGAAGTATAAATAGTCTATTACAGTGTTAAAAAAGAAGTAAAGCTTATATATCATAATGTTTTGTACAGTCTGATATTGTAAAAATTAAGTGAAAAATTAAATTTATACCTAAACTGTCACTAATACTTTATCTGAGACTGATATTACATATCATTTTATGCTAGAAAAATGATATGAAAACTTAGCCAAATATAAAACCGTAGAGTTTCTTAAGTAGGCTTTAATTAATTTGTAATTAAGTAGCCGTTAAATAAAAATCAGTAAAAATTAAAATTTTGTTTCTGATTGTGTTTTAAATAAAATTAACATTACCACATATACAATAATTTTCCTTTATTATTTTGACTTATATCCCATTACACAATGATTTTATAATATTTACACAAGTTTATATAATCATTTGTTAACGTACCTATATTAATCACGTATAATTAAATAATCGCAGATATTATTTTTAGTCGTACAAAACAAACAAATGTATATTTCTATTAAGATTAATTTAACAAAGTTATTACGATAAATGAAAGATTATGGACCTAAATCAAAAAATATTTATATGACAAACTTTTTTACAATGTCGCAATGACTAAAACGATTTAAAATTTTTTAGATAGAACAAACCAATCATTATGGCACAAGGCAAAATTTACAAATAGATTTTTATATTTGTAGACTCCTCATAAAAACATTTGTGAACGTGATTGTATGTAACTATTATTTACACCAAAGTAATATTATTGACTAATATTGACAGACTGTATTGCATATTCTGTTAAATAATAGTGTTTTTGCGATATACTTATAAGAGAATTTTGATGAGTCGCAACATGCTAAACTTATTCATTAACGAAATATAGCCATGAGATAAACTGACACACAGTGTTGATTGCTACCACAATTATTTTAAGGTGCAAAATGACTTTAAACTTTATAAGTATATTGTTTTTTTTTAATTTTACTATTCTTAAGCATCAAAAATATGTTTATGAATACATCAAATGATAATCACGTAGTACTATTTTTTTGGAAATACGTCTAAAGTAATAACATTATTAATATTAAAACTCTTATAATAATTACGAAAATAAAAAATATCAATACAACTAATTAAAAAGTAAACAATAAGTATTGTGCCAATTGAATACACGTAACATGTATGGAAAAAATATGTCGCTTAAAATGATTTTTGTCATCACTTTTTTTCTTTTGGAATGTGAATATTAAATACGCAATGATAATTGCCCGCCATGCATATGTAACTTTACAGGAATGGTTATTAGAGAAATTCATATAATGGCCTAAAAATAAATCGCATTTTTTTGTTTGATTCATTTTTCACATTTCTTCAAGAATACTAAGGCAGGCTTCAAAACCAAAGTGAATTTAATAAAGATACTAATTAGTACGAATGTAATTGTTTCTTGAGAATACAAGATTTGAACAGGATACATATGAGACGTCTTATATGTTATTCGTATGTCGACGTTATTACGTGGTATGGACTTTGTGGATAGTAAAGTAGCTCTGATTTCGAAAGATTGTGTTTACCGACATGCTTAGAGTTGTAAATCTCCCCAATTATGGACATATGGGAGTGAAGTAATTATTTTTAAATAAACCATGAAATTATGTCATTATTTAACCAAACAGGATTTCATGAAATATTTAACATATAAATTGATTAATTAAACTCCCCAAAATGCTACAGAAGCCCACGATTTTTAACATTTTATAAAAAGTTGAATTAGAAAAGAATATAAATAACATTACAAAAATACGAAAACGTAAAATTAATTCGTTATAAATTAAAAAAATAAAACAAATAATACACCTTAGCATGTATAGTACGTACGTTAAAGTATGGCATTAATTTACACGTGAAAAATAAATGTAGCATTCTAGGGACATAAATCTCCAATAATATTTAAATACTACAAATCAGCTTTTGATTTTTTTTTTTTTCATAAAAAAATTAAAAATCGTTGTTAGCTAACAGCATTAAATTATATACTTTTCGGTAGTAATAGTTTCAGTTGTACATAACAAGATGAAAACTAAATTTCTTTCAAAGGCAATATTGTCCGCCCTGAAACTACGACTACGACGTTATTGTATCAATGTAGTAATGAACTACTCAGAAAAGCATCTCGCATTTCTTATTAAAGTACACAAAAACTCACAAAAGAAAAATATCAGCCAATGAAGGGAAATACTTTGCTCATCTTTTACGTGGATATATATATATATAATTCTACAAAAGAAAAGTTCTCGAGTCGTCCGGAGCTCCCATATGTATAGTGAAATCTCTAACTAGGAGAAAAAAAATTGCAATGTGCTCCCCCCTATGTGTAGCCTACTTTCAATGTTTTTTTGTTTTTTTTTTCTTTTCGTTTATTTTTTTTCCCCATCTCATCAGCAAGCGCGCAAATCTCTCTCTCTCTCTCTCTCTCTCTCTCTCTCTCTCTCTCTCTCTCTCTCTCTCTCTCTCTCTCTCTCTCTCTCTCTCTCTCTCTCTCTCTCTCTCTCTCTCTCTCTCTCTCTCTCTCTCTCTCTCTCTCTCTCTCTCTCTCTCTCTCTCTCTCTCTCTCTCTCTCTCTCTCTCTAACCCCGTGTACGTGCGTCCGTGGTCGCACACCGCGTGCACAGCAGAGTGCACATTTTTTTTTATTTTGCGTTATATCGTGAATTATATCTCGAGATTAGATCTACATGTGTACGTGAGTGAATGCGTGGACGTGTGTACAATTGTCTGTACGTGTATGCGTGTACGTGTGCGAGGAGGACTGGAACTATTTGTAGACACATGTTTATCGTCCATATATATACATATATATTCGGGCCTGTGACCATTATTCGGAAACGGTGTATCGAGAGTTTGGCTTTTAAGTCTACTAAGAAAAGACGTACTTTGTAACAAAATTACCAATCAAGTCATCCGTCGTTAAAATACAATTATACCCCAACAACACGTCAATCGTTTCAAAATACATCTACTTATATAATCTCTCTCTCTCGCGTGCCTATGAAAAATATTTTTACCAAACAATTAACCCCCTCCCCCTCCTCTCCTACCCCATTAAACTGCAATACAAAACCCAAACGACACCATTTTTCCACACGCTCGCACCAGATCCGAATAATAAAGTCGCGGCCGACATCCTAACACAATCCATTCTTTCTCCCTCTTTATCAACCTCATCAGAAGGCTCGAAATAGCCCCAGTCCAGTGACTAGTGTCTGCCGGGCGTCAGCGGCGAGCTCGTTGTATCACACTGCCTCCTTGAAGCTGTCGCGGCTCTGAGAGTGCAGACTGTGGTGATGGTGATGAGGATGATGGCGCACGTCACCTGCGCTACTGCTACTCGTAGTCGCGCTCGTGGCGGGGGCGCTGTCGCGTCTGAGGATGTTGGCGCCCGTACCACCACCACCACCACCGCCGCCGCCGCTCATCATTTCGCGCTTGTTCGCGGCCTCCTTGATGCTGGACAGAGTCTTGCTGAGCCAGGGCCAGCTGTTGCGCGCTGCCTGCAGTTCCGATGCCGTCGCGTGCAGCTGGTGCGTGAGGTCCTGGTGAAGATAGTGATTAATAGTTGTATGAATGTAGGTTGCGAGGGGTGAGGTGATGTGTTTGTTACGCTATAATCTGTTTCAAGAGTTAGCTGCCTTGTGGTATAACAAAATTTTTCATTATTAAAGCACGTGAACTATCGTACTTTGTAATGAAGTCATTGAGACGGTATGACAAGTTACCAGAAACGAGATGTAGTACGAGTGTTATCACTCGCTATACCACAATACAGATATATTTACAAGGAGAGTACACACCCTCCGGGAAACGGGATTTTATCGGGGCTTTGAACGTCGATTTTTGCTATCTAAAACTGAAGTCCAATGCTCACAACTCACAGTCAAATGGGCTTTTTTTCTTGAGATTATGGACAATCTAAACTCAAGTATGCTCTATTTTGTTAAAAAATTATCTCTTCGCTTGACTATCTTTTTGTAAGCATTTATGATACGAAAACGAACAAAGAAGATTATAAAAGGAGAGAGTAAAAGCTGTAATTTAAGCTATGTTTCGTTAAAAAATATTAATTTTACAGGAAATTATAAGCAGTCAAAGATAGAGTATCACAATGGTTCAAAATGTGCCTTCTTCTTAAACGATTAAGGTGGTCGGACGTTAAAATTGACGTTAAATATAAACATTTTACAATATTTTAACATTTTTAATATTTTTTTAACTACTTTTTCAAATATTATAATATGAGTGATGATGTAATTCGAAAGAAGTGTACTTCAAGTATAGAAAAACATTTTTTTACACTCAAGAAAAAAAAAAGACTGAATTGTGAGCACTGCAGTAAAATGAAGCCTATGGACTTCATTCTTACATACTTGTTAAAATTCGTTTCCTGAAGATGTGCACTCTCCCTGTTAGTGTATTAGGCATACATTTTAAATTGCTCTAATTCAAAAACAAATTTTACACCACTCTAACCTCAAAATCATAACTTTAATATGATTATTCGGCTCTCGTGGTGTAAAATACGGTACGACACTGGTGCGTAAGGTGATTTTTACCGCATTCGACTTCCACACCCGTATCGTAATGTACTATTTAGTATATGTTATTCTATTTGTACTTAACATATTAATTTTTGGAAAAATTGGTAAGAAAACTTTTTATTTTATATTGAGAACGTGAGTTAAATAACAATAATTCCATTACAGCTCGTGATGCACATACGACCAACATCTGCGATTCTAATATATTATAGATGGTACCAAAATTCGTGTCTGAGAATTTTCAAAAGATATCCTAAGAAAATGTAATATTGTCATAAACCTTTTTTTTAACACACCCCATCATAAAGTTCGTACTTTATTCCCGCTGAAGTGGGAAAAAAGTGCTACGTTCATTCCCTACCCCCACTCTAGTCCCCAGCGCCACGCACATATGCCCTCGCCTTCGGCTCGGGCACAATCTTTTTTCCCTTTTCAGCGGGAAACGAGTACGAACTGTATGCGATAGTTGTGTTAAAAAGTCGTATATTGCACTCGTGAATATAGTGGGTTGTGCGAACCTGCGCGTTTGTCGCCCTCGCTTCGCTCAGGCGACAACTCTCGCGCACGGAGCACACAGCCCACTTTATTCCCTTGGTGCATAATATACTATATTTTAGGCGACACGTAATAATAGTATATTATGTACCAAGGGAATAAAGTGGGCTGTGTGCTCCCTGCGCGAGAGTTGTCGCCTGAGCGAA
The DNA here is from genome assembly GCA_036365515.1 of Torymus aiolomorphi. Taxonomy (NCBI): domain Eukaryota; kingdom Metazoa; phylum Arthropoda; class Insecta; order Hymenoptera; family Torymidae; genus Torymus; species Torymus aiolomorphi. Next base: position 259,587,014 of record CM070873.1, read on the forward strand.
GCGAGGGCGACAAACGCGCAGGTTCGCACAACCCACTATATTTACGAGTGCAATATACGACTTTTTAACACGACTATCATAAAGTTCATACTCGTTTCCCGCGCTGAAAAGGGGAAAAAAAGCTGCATATTGATTCCCTAACCTTACTCTCGTTTCCAGCGCAACGCACTGTTTGTGCCCGAACCGAAGGCGAGGGCATATGTGCGTGGCACTGGGGACTAGAGTGGGGGTAGGGAATGAATATAGCACTTTTTTCCCACTTCGGCGGGAACAAAGTTCTCGCGCAGGGAACACACATCCCACTTTATTCCCTTGGTGCATAATATACTATTTTATAACTGTTCTATCATTTAATCTTTAGATTATAATGCACTCATTCATCTCCAGAACTGTATGTATTACAATAATATTACGTAATATTTAATATGTAATATTTTCGTATGATTCATTATGTGTAATCGCGTTATACTATAATATCCAAAAAATTGTTGATATTATTTTCTAATTTCAATCTAAAACTAATTTAAGACTTATCAATTTTCATCCTCGCAAAAGCACCTAATCAATAATGATAAAACTAGATAATCTTATTGCACGTTTTACTCTTTTCTCGACATCGTTTTTCTATGAATAACCGTAAAAATAAAAAATAAAATAATTATTTTCTTCGCCAAAGAGAAAAAGAGGATCGACGAAAGCGCGACTCTAAAAGAAAAAAATTCAACGTGCACGATTTCATTATCTTCACTCTCAATTAGTTAATGAACGCATAACTTTAATGCTGCTTTCGTGCTCCGACACGAGGAAAAACATCATATATGTACGCGACTTATCAAACGCTATTAAAGTGGAAAATAATGTAGCTCGCACGCGCGCGCTATCGCCGTCACCAAAGCCTCCTAAAAATCCGCAAACACTGCCCACATGTCACCGTATTGTATACCTACACACAAATGTAAAACGTGCGCTTCAATCGACCCACGCGTTTGCATCACCCACATTTATTGCGATAATCGCGCAACGCGACTCCCAGCCGCCCCTGTCGTCAAACAAAGCCCGCGAACGGATAAGACACCGCACCGCGGCGATAACAACGATCGTTAATCGATAAAATACGTATATAATACAATACCTGATTCCTGCACTCGGCCTCGACGTGGGCGAGCTTCGTCTGGGCGAGTTCGAGCTCGAGCTCGCGCACGCGCTCCTGGGCACGGCTTAAGATTGGATCCACGCGGTTCTCCAGCGGATGGGACGTGGCGCTGTTGGGGCTGCCGGCGTTTCCGTTACCGTTGCCACCGATGGACTCCTTCACGTGGTTCGAGCACTTGTCACATTTGGAGATCTTTGTCTGTATGAAATACAAAGGGAGAGAGGCTGTTAGAGAGAGAAATAGAGATTGGGATCTATATGTGTGTAGTGACTATTGTGCGTGAAAGATAAGCGAGGTTAAATTTTAGATTTTAATTTTGCCTGACAAGAAAACGTTCCATCTGATTGAGAAGTTTTAGCTGGAATTTTCTTATCGTTCGATTAAGCTTTAATTTTGGTTTCTAATAGTACTATCAGGCATTTGAGGATCATTGATAAGAGCAGTAGGCGTTTAAAATGTAATTACGACTATGGAATTCAAAATTCAGCGACAACAAATAAAATATTTCATGAGAGCTCCGATACCAATATTATTCCCAAAAGAGATTTTGTGTAATTTATTACTTGGATGAAAATATACTTTATCACTTGAAGTAAACTATAGGCACGCGCTTTTTTTTTTAATAAATTTTACCGTACTGTTTATAAATTATTATTATTTTACATTACATTCTCCAGTACCTCAAAGCGACATCCACGCCCGTACACACCACCGCCACATTTTATCGCTCACACACATATTATACACATTATATTATGGTGCGAAAACTATGCGGAGCCTTTCTCATAAAGAGAAAAAAAAAAGGAGTAAAGATAAAATTTCATAACTTACGCGTATGTCGCTGAGGGACGTCTTGGCAGTATTGTAGTCGTCTTCGAGGCGCTGACAGATCTGCGCATAAAAACCGAGTGTTAAAATAATTAGTCGTGATAAAGGGTAATTGCGCGCGCGTGCACTTGTAAATGGTTCTTTTTTGTTCCTCCTCCTCTCCTCGGGTTCCTTCTTTTTCTTCTTCTTCTCCCTCGTTTCAATAACGCTAACTCGAATGTAAACAATGGGCAATGCGGAAACCCATTGCTCGCATGCGCGCTCGCCGGGGAATCTGTTTAGCGCGTACGCCGTAATAAGTCAAGTTCGCGGTAGTAGGTGATAATAAGCGATGCGCGCGCGCGAGCATATGTTCTTCGCGTTGTTGGGAAGGGAAATAAAGAACCATTTTCTTCTTCTTCTTCTTCTTCTTCTTTTTTTATGATACGTCAAGATATGCGCGGTATGTTCGTGGAAAATTTAGTCGTAAAAAAAGAAAGGAATTTTTAATTTGCGAAAATTTAATAAGACATTTGAATTTCTTGAACGTTGAACTATAGTTTCTTTTCTCGTTTTTCTTACGCAAGAAAACAGCCGAGCGCGTGAACCGATTGCGCTTTGCATTCGCGTGTATATATATATATATATGTATGCATGCTTATAAACTTATTGTAAGTTTCCTTCCAGGCTGTACTGAAAATACCTCGGAGCAACAAGTTATATCTAAGCGAATTTAAAAATAAGAAAAGTATACAAAGTACGCGTGATTTATGTAGCTGGCGCAGTAAATAAAACGTGTTATTTGCATCAACGTATATAACCAGTTATCGTTGCATTGTTGTTTTAGTCCAAGCTTATATATATGTATGTATACCTCGGCGTGTACTGACCGCGAAAAAGTTCGACGAGCGAATCTTCATTCAATTAAAGTACGTAAATTGCATTTCGGCGTAATTACTGGAAATGCACTCTCTCTCTCGGCCGAGTGAAACTTTTCAATATAACGACGTGACGTCCGGTAATAAAACAATTAAGAGCCGATACATTAACCGATAACGATATAATGGTAAATCGGTTTAATATAACGATCTTCTCCGTATATAACATATTTATGAAATTTAGATTAAAATTTTCCGTCATTAAAATTATTTTTTTTCCGAGAAGAAATTATGAATTTTTACCAATGTTTCTAAAAGAAAAAAAAACACCTTTATAACCTTTAAAATATATTCACCACTTTAGCTGAAATATTTTTTATTCAAAACACTTATTTGCATTCGCGTACCGGTTAAAATTTTGAAAATTAAAACACCAGAAACCACCCGATCAACAAAATAATTAACGACTTTTGCGAAATTACACTCCACCACTATACGCATATTCCGCCGAGTACGCGATTTAAATGCACACCTTTGCGATTCCTCTTAAGCGCGCATCCTGCGCGTGGAATGCACCTGCCCGCGCTTCCTCGCGAACTTATATACACCGTCAATTTTTAACATTCATCCCGTAGTGTGCATGTTAAAATCATTGTTTCATCCTACATGTCTCGACAAAGCGACTATAGAAAGTATGTATACCTTCGCTGCGCCGCGTGACCTCGAGAGATATATCCCGCATGCACTCACACACAGACACGCATACCCGTGAGGGCATATACACTTAGCGGGCTCTAGGAAAATCTCAAGAATTTCTCATAAAGTCGTCGGCGGCGAGCGTCGGCACACGATCGCGCACATACCTGCTTGTACTCGGCGATGATGACGGCGTTGCGCTTGCCCTCGGTGTCGGCGCGGCCCACCTCGCGCTGCAGCATCTCCTTGACCTGGACGAGCTCGGCTTCGAGCCGCTGCTTCTCCTCGTCGCTACGGCCGACGGCCGCGCGCAGCTGCTCCACCTCGTTGCTGTACTCGTCCGCATTCTCCTGCGCCTCTGCTCCCACCGAGAACACACAAGCACATGGCACACGGGCACACGGTCAATCATGATCATCATCATCATAATCATCGTCATCATCGTATAGTTGTGGTTGTTACTGCCGCTGCGTTACTGCTCCGAGAGCGCGCACGTGGCTGTTATAATGCGATCAGCTGTTGCGCCGAATGCGCGCGCGTAGGCGATTAAGAAACGAGTATGTGCAAGTGCGGTGTAGTAGTATATTTGTCGTTGCGTTGTCGAGGTGTATGGCATAGCCAATACGGTGCTGTTGTCTTGTCCCGTGGAGAAAAATTTATCGTGGATCTCGAGCAGCCGTGGTTAGAGATTATATATATGTATCGCTGTTATGAAGCACACGCGTCAGCATCATCACAGTGGTGTCAAAGAAATCGGCAAATGTATACATGTGTATATAAATATATATATATATAAATACATAGGTTTTATATATATATATATATATATATATATATATATATATATATATATATATATATATATATATATATATATATATATATATATATATATATATATATATATATATATATATATATATCGTGCTTTTGAGAAGCTCTGTCTAAGCTGTTTTTGTTGCGTTCTGTATGCATACAAAAATATATACATACGCAGAGATGCATCTAATTTTGTCAATGTTGTAATAGATAATAGTATACCCCCGATGAATTGAGATGGCGATCGATTTGAATATCGACGGATTTGCATTGTAAATGCACCGCGACTGCACCTGTGACACCTCGCAATCACATATCAACCTTACTGAAAAAAAAAAAACGAAACCAACCTACGTAACATCCCGAAATTCTCAATCCATCGTATCTATAACCAAACAGATTTTCCAATCATCCGCAACCGTTCATCATGATCAACAGCCTGCATGTTATTACATTATATACAATGACTCACGCGAATATAAACGCCGAATGCATTAACTTGCATGCAGAAGTCAGAGAGAAAGAGATCTCCCGGCACGTAAACACTAATTTCGGATCAAACGCGCTTGCATTCGGCGTTGAATCCTTCGATCGATGTCAGTGCGCGCGCGAAAATGCACTATAGGTGTGGGAGAGACAGAGAACGCGCGCGAGCGTTACGAAACGAAATCCCCCTACTACTCCCATTCACAAAACCCGCGCGGGCGCATTCCTCTCGCGTTCCTTCCCCATTATTACACGCTCGCAAAAAAAAAAAGCGAACGACGATTTATATATATATATATATATATATATATATATATATATATATATATATATATATATATATATATATATATATATATATATATATATATATATATATATATATATATATATATATATATATATATATATATATATATATATATATATATATATATATATATATATATATATATATATATATATATATATATATATATATATATATATATATATATATATATATATATATATATATATATATATATATATATATATATATATATATATATATATATATATATATATATATATATATATATATATACACAGGACGACACTCGTAACGAATCATTATCGTAATACAGTCAGTCGCGGGTGAATTTGTAAACAAAGGTTTGCATTGTGATGGTTGTATCCTTACTTCCCAGAAATCGCTTCGCCATCGATGCCAACTCTGTTATGTTATCTATACTTATGTATATATACACGGCCGCGTGCTACTGCTGCTGCGCGCGTCTCGAGCGACGGCCGATCACTGAGCTCCGCTCCCCACGCGCGCGTCGAAGATTGTGTGTATATAGGTATATAAGTATACGCGCCGGGATATATACACATGCAGCAGCGCTATAGCCAGCAGCAGCGGCAGATTGCGACAGGCACGCGCCGCTATGTGTACCTGTCGCGCTCGACTTTCGGCAAATTATCTCGTGCACGCGCGCGAGTTCTGTATCTTTTTTTTAGAGAGAATAGATAGGCGTAGGATGGGTGGGAGAGTTTTTTTTATCATGCGCGGGTGGCTGGCTGTTGCGTGTGTTTTTTTTTGTCGGTTATCGGCGTAGCAGCTGGCACTTGTGTAAAGCGACACTGCGCGCGAGATTGCGCGAGAAAGTGTTTGTATAGGCGCGATCGGGGGGAAATATAATAATTCGTATGTTGGAGAACGGCGCGTGGAATTTTTTTTTTTAATTTTGGTTTTTAATTGGTGTGGGAGCACGGTTGAGATTGATGAATCGCGTGCCGGTGCGATTGGAATTTCGTAATGTCTGGGTGTAACTAGGCGAGTTGTATAATAGTACTGAATGTCCATGAAATTTTAAGTCCGCTCCAATTTCGATCGCTATTCGTTCCATATGGATGGAGGTAAATTTTACGTTATGGTATCGGTTGGGACCAGCGGTCATTCATTAGTACAGAGATCTTAGTATTGCCGTTGTAATTGTAAATCCGGAAATAATATAAAAAAATGTATTGTTGTTCATTACTATACGCTGTAAAGTAATAGTTGCCAGTGCTAAAGAAATTATACGAAATAAATAATGGGCTTTTAATCTCACACGTACAATTTAAATAATAAATAATAAAATAATAAATAAATTTTATACAAAGGAAATTAAACGTGTTCGAAAGCTCAGATAAAAATAATTATTTACTTTGCTGACTTATACGATAAAAAAAGTCTTTCCTTGTTTATTTACTTATGAATACTTGGTGAAAACACCTGTTGAATTGCAGGTTTACTATTTAAATATTTTCAATATTCCAATGGTTAATAAGTCGGAGTTACGTGCTGAAAAAAAAATATCATACCTCGTACAATTTTCCCCACATAAAATTCACTCCAAACAAAAGCAAGAATAACACAAATTTGTAATGTTGCACGGAAGATAAGTACTACATTTTCAGAAGTCAACATCATGTATTCTGTCTCGAAAAGAAAGTACTATTCTCCCCAGTGTACCACACATGTGTATTAGCAAAAAGACATCACACTGCAGATGCAGTTAGTAACTACATAGAGTGTAAGATGCAGCGCCGGTACCAAAACAAAAAAACTTACAAAAAAAATGTGAATAATCCCAAAAGCGTGTACATGATCATCATATAAGTATAATAGTTGTCATGGATAGTCGGGCAGGACTGTAGGATCAGAGAGAGATATATACGAAATGAAACTAAAAGACGTTCAAGGGGGAGTCGGTTTTATTGTCAACAAATATATCATTTTCATTGTGGTCGAGAGCAAAAAAAAACGTAAAAACGTAACAATACTATTTCCAGAAAAAAAAAACAAACGAAAAAACATAATGTACAAGATAATAATATCATGTATATCTAATAACAAATAAACGGTATAGCGTCCTTTTTTAAAAGAATATATGTAACATCGCGCTCGGCAACCGCTCTCTCTCTCTCTCTCTCATTCGTCTTATAATATCGATTAGCTCTTCACTCGTATGCGTGTCTATGCATGTGTTCCTACGCGCTAAAACAATAAAAGTGCATTTGGCGTCGGATATTATAAGCGACTTGTTAATAACAGCGACTAATATATGTGTCTACAATAATGTCTATAGATGTATATTGTAAGTTTTATAACACGTTAACTCGCTGCTGCTTCTGTTGCTGCTCACTCATCACTGCTGGCATTATTGCTGTATCATTATTATATATTACACACGCATCACGCACAACAAAATTCAAAGCTTTATTTTTTTTTTCGAGCATCAGACACGTATATAATATATCTCAATACACGTATGTCATGTCTTAGTGTGTCTACATGCAAACTGTATATTGTCCTCTCGATTATTACTATATAGATACTGCTTATTATAGGTACAATAAATAAATAAATAAAACAGATAATATCACGCTTATGTAATATCAATGTGTCTAATAATAATTCAAAAAAGAGAGATTCAAAATAGCGTCGCGCTGACGCGGAAGATGTCTAATTTTTGTGCGAATATATGTGTTTATATAGAGAGTCATATCGCATATAACTATTAGAAGTAGACAGAGACAGAGAAAAATAGAGAAAGAGTTGCACAAAGAGAGATAGAGACAAACATTAGTGACTAAACTATAGCGAGAAATATATAGAAAGAGAGATAGAGAGAAAAAAAAGGTTTTTCTTTTTAGAGGAGACTCAACTCGACGGGCGAGATCGACTTGGTCACTGAAAGAATTGCAGATCTTCGAAACCGTACATGGAGAGCTGCTCGCTCAAGCTGAAGTTTTTGTTAAGGTACTCGTTTAGTCTACTGCGATACTTTTCGATTTTTTCTAAGCGCTTTTTAACCGCCATCGCTGCCCTCCTCCTGCCGCTCCCGGAATCGTGCTCTGTAATAAACACAGAAAAAAGAGGCATATTGGCTTTGGCTCCTGCACACGCGTGTGAGAGAGAGACTATTGTAAACACGCTCTCTCCGACAAGCCCATCATCACAACTCGATAATGTATGTTTTGTAATTTATTTTATTCTATTTTTATTTTTATTTTGTAATTTTCAAATTTCCAAATTTTTTCTTAATGGTTCCGGTATACTTATATGTAGATGTATAAGGCAGAGTATATATATATGTAATACTGAGAGACACACTCATGAGCGTCGCGAGATTATGTATATTTTATTCTATACATATATATGTATGTAATAATAGTATCAATGAATGTTTTTGGTTTTATTTTTTCTAATCCTAAGGATTCGGTAGCATATCTATCATGGTGTGTGTATAAATATAATTAATATAAATAAATATACGTATGAACATAGAGACAGAAAGAGAGAAAAAAAGAAAACCCGTCACCTCGAAGGGCCGCGACGACAACATCGACCAAGCTACGGGGTTGGAGAGTTCGTACACGCACGTGGGTAACCACTACTGAATCGTATATATATATATATGTATAATATAATACTTCGTCGTAGGGACGAGAGGGCAAGAGCGAGAGAGAGAGAGAGAGCGAGAGACATAAGCTGGTTAATATACACATACATACATACACATAATACGCACGCGCGCGTGCGAGCGGATGCATAATGTCGAGCGTAGTGACAAACATGCAATGCCATTAGCTGATTGTCTTTTCCTTTTATTTACACATGTTGCAAGATGTTTTTCCTCGCTTACAGAAGTAGAACGGCGCAAGGATAAATGATCGATCTACTGGTTTGTTAGATATTCGTAGGATGATTGTGTAGAAAAATAGACAGAGGAGAGTCGTGGAATTTGGGCAACGTGTAGTTAGAAAAATGTCTTGTAGAGAAGTACTAATAATTAGATTAAAATTGTTTCTTTTTTTAAATGAATTGTAATTTTTTACTATATTACTTAGCTTCATGCTTAAGACTAATAAATTATTTAGTAGAACTCGCGGAGCAGTGATAATAGTTGGGTAAAACACTTTTCTACGAGAAATTCTTAAGGTATTAACAAATACAGGCATCTAGCATAAGTACTACTTAAACACCAATAATAATACATATACATACAATATTAGCAGTTTATGTTTGTTGCATCGTGGTTTTAGCAGGGCAGAATAGTACTTACTTTACTTTCTAAAGAAATCAACTTATTTTAAAAAAGTTGAATAAAATGGTTTTCAACTTTGATATGTAAAAATATTATAGGAATATTGAAGCTTACACATACATCAATATGGGGAACAGTTTAAAGTAGAGTTTGAACCACAATATCATTCCATCTATTATTGCGAAAAAATGCATATGTATAATGACTATGGCTTGTTTAATAACTTTTCTGTTTAAAAGTTCTTAGTAGTATTTTGATAAGAAATTAAAATGCATACAAATATTAGAATTTCTCCATTTAAATTGTTAAAAGTTGATTTATAATCAATGTGCTATTGTACAGTAATAGTTAGTAAATGGCCATTGAATCTACAAAATTGGAAATCATTTTGAAAACCATACTGCCAGACTAATAGGCCACGATAAATTTAAATGTCATGATTACATTTATAATAACTTATAACCAAAATCTTGCGCATTCAATATTACAATATTCCCATGATAAAGGCGAGCAGAAAACAATAAATATTATTATAAATATTACAATAAAATGCAAAAGAAATGCCTTTACAGTTGAAGGAATTAATAGACCAAAGGAACATAGCAACGCTAACTACACTAGTCGGACTTCCAGTTTCTTTAGGATGTGGAAATTGAGGTATATCCCATGTCTTGCTTTGGTACGAACAAACATAAATTAAACGTAGAAGACAAAGTTACCTTTTAATGTCATGAACTCGGCTTCGTACTTCTTTAATTTTTTTAGCGTGATTGAGCAGGCTAGCTTCATAACATAACGTGAGACCTCTTCGTTACGACATCGTTTTGGTAAGTGTACTCGGAAGTATTTCAGGGTGCTTTCGAAGTCCAATTGCAGCAGTTCTTTTTTGCACAACTGAAAAACAATATATGCTAATAAGTCAACTAAAAATTGTGAGCTATTCTTGATTCGTGAAAAGTTTCAATTACCGTTAAAAGGGCTAATGCAACTTGGAATAATGTGTCCAATCCTTGCAGAAGAAAGACGTCTAATATGTGAAAAACGAGATACAGCGGAAACCTTGCGGTGAACAATGTAAGAAACCATTGTGCGGCGAACATGTGCGTTTCAATGCCGCGATCACAGAAGTGCTTGTAGAGGTCAGGCAACTGATCCTGAAATCCAAAAATTGTGTTCGAACGTCTAGTTATAAAAAATTTTGTGATTAAATAAAAAAAAAAAAACATTACCTCCATTAGACGGTTGAGCTGATAAAACCTCATATGAAGATTATCGAATCTGTCTTTATACAAATCCCTTAAGCCATAATCGTACATTAATTTGACCAAGACACAAAACGCTTGTTCTTCAGGCATCTGGTACAAAACATAATGATTATTAACTTAAAAAATCAATCATTATAAATTGATTAAACTTAATCACATACATGTAAGAGTAAACTTGCGACTAGGAAGCTAAGACCTTGGCAGTAGCCGATTTCCTCATCGAAAACTGCATATGCTTTGCTTATCCTATACAGAGAATCTTGACCTAAACCACCAGTTTCTTTGAAGAAATCGTGAGCGGGAAATGTTCTATTAATATCTCGTAAAATAACGCCTTCGCAGCTGCTCTCCTATATTATAAATTATTTTATTTAAAATGCATATTCTAATTTTAAAATTAATAATTAAATGCCAATTATTTTTTACGTCACAATGTTCTACCTTTGTGATAAGCATTCGATATCTGTCCATCATTTCTTGTGAATTATCACAATTACTGAGCCTTTGCCATACTTCTCCCCTGAGAGCCTCTGGTATACCTTGTTTCGTTAATTTAACAAGAAGTTTTGGACGTTGTTCATTAACCTGCCAACTATCTAAAACTTCAGCCCAACTAGCAAGTTCATCAGCTGAGCAGTCTTTGGAAACTTCTCCAGTTCCACTCAACATTGGTTCGTCGCCATCTAAAATTACGTAAATTTTGAAACTACTTTCCTCATACCAAAACAGTGATTATTTTCAAAGTATTTACATACCTGAATCAAAATCTTCTTTGGGAGTAAGAGTGTCAATACTTGTTAAGGAAGGTGACCTAATTAATGAAGCTAAATTTAAAGCTAAATTTAATCTATTTCTGTCTAACTCTCCTGAAGTTTCTATGTTTTGGACCTCATAATGAATTTCATTTCCGTCGTTTAATATTATCTAGAAAAGTAATTTGATAATGGCAATAAACATAAAATTTGTATTAAGAAGACCACACATACTTTATACTAAATATACTAAATAATATATAATAATTACCTCTTTTGAGTTTAGGAAAAATTGTTGCACAAGATTTCTTTTATTAAAATACCAAAATCTCTCATTTTGCGGAAAAACTTTAACGGACGTTTCAATAACAAATCTTACAGGTTCTCTAATACCTCGAATAACTAAATCTACAGCCACTGTCATGAAAATCTTTCCTTCTCGAGGTGTTTCATTATTTAATGTTTCTAGAGCAGGATCGGCTGGATCCCATCGACCACAAACGTTATAACTTTGTTTACCATCTTGTACTATTGGCGAGGAATTTATTTGCTAAAAGTTTACAGAAAAATTAAAAATCAATTTTTGTATAATATTAATATTTAAGGTGATATGCGGCCCCCCTGTTACAGGCAATTGCAGGGATCCGTTTTTTTCTTTCAATTTTGAATTTTTAGAAAAAAAAACTGATTCATTGTAGATTTAGTAAAGGACTACAACGTATCAAAAATATTTTTTCTTAAAATTGAAAATTGAATGAGAAAAACAGATCCCTGCAACCATCGATAACGGGTAAATCGCGCATCACCTTAATAATTATATCATAATAATACATAATTATATCCCTTACCATTTCTAATAATCTCATATCACTGTGCTTAACATTACGACCAGGACTGACTAAGACACCAAAGCACCTTTCTATCTCTAACGTAATACCTCCTTCTTTGACTTGCTGTATGTTTAAACACACCTGCTTTGGAACATTACTACGTAACTTGAAACAGTTTCTGTCTTTGGGAACTGTGTTATAAGCACCCTTTCCATCCTCCTCTTTTATCTCCATAGTAACTTCAAAAATAAACACTCTTGAATTTGCTTTGTCACTAGTAGGATTAAAACCATTATTGAAATCACTGCCAGTAAGAGAGTTGGTCATTGCTCTGGGAAACCTTTGAAAGGCTTTTGCAAAACATGACGACACTTGTCTTACCTAAATTTATCAATATTTTTTATTGTAATATTTAAAAAAATTTATTTTCTTTCACTTGGATGTTATTATAAATGTTTACTTACAGCTTCTGGTATATCACAACGAAAAGTATGACACTGAAATATAGCTGACTCTTGTGTGTCTCCATGGGACCACGTAAAAGCAAAACATGCTGCACATGGCCCAGTGCTTTCACCTCTTGCATAAAAAAGAATACGCTGTACTTCGTAACTCTTTATGGGCTGTTGAGTTGCAGAGTCGTATAAGCTACAAAATGAATATAAATCATATGAATTATCAATTTAGTGATAAATATAAAAATGCTTTAATCATACTTGACTTCTACACTCACATAACACTCCCTTGGGAACAGCTTGGCACTGAAAGAGACACTTTTATTGGAACAGAATTCAGTGACTGTTCAGCCAATATTTTCATATTTCGCTGAATTTCAGCTTCAGATTTTGGAGCATTTATAGCAGCAGCTCCAAGATAGGTAATAGCATCAAACTTTGTGTAATCTTGTTGCACATCTGATAGAATACATAAGTCAGCATCTAAAATGTTACAAAAAGCAATTAACATATAAAGTGTAAATAAAAATTGCGCTCACAATGAAAATGATAATAATCTATACCTTCTTCTTCATAGTCATCTGGTTTCATCTGGTCTTGTTTTTCTGGAGTGCCAACAGACGGAGTGACATCATCATAAAATTTACTCTGGCCAATTATTTTGGTTTTTTGGATGCTTGAGTTATCACTTGATATTATCTTCATCTCTCCTCCTTCCTCCATTTTGGATTCTTCTGTCAAAACCTAACAATGACAGTAGCATCAGTCACAGTTAAAACATTCTGCACCCACAAGAAGCACAAAAACAATGTTATACCTCATGTAAATTGTTTTGAAGGTCTTCTAGATTACCATTGTTGGCAATGTTCAGCATCGGCGACTCGAGCAACGACTGTGACTGTTTGATAGTTCCCTTTTCGCTTACAAATTCGTACTCATCGCTGGTCGCCACTGATTCCGTGGATTTGACGCTCATGCTATCCTCCATTACGGAGCCTGAAATACATAATGCTTTGAGAGCTGTGCCTCACACTAGGCAAAAGGAGCACACAGAGAGTAGCTGTGCAGCCAGTAGCCGTAAACAGGCAGATAAGATACAATGAAAACAAAACGCAAAAGAGGAAAAGTGCATGCACAATGCTGCTGTATTGCATCCACACACACACACACACACACACACACACTCACTGTGTGTGGTGTATTTTTATACTTCCATACACGCGCTCTCCGCGTTATTTTTTTTTTCTTCCTTATGAGGTATCAGCACCAGGCAACGTCCTCATCTTCGCGTTATATAATTAATCGCATAATTAAGCCAACTCTTCAACTTTTGAGTGAGAAAGCCATCATCGTGAACCAACGCGTCGCGGCCGCTCTATACTCTGCAATTAGGCACGCTCTGCACATCAGCCGTAAAAGGAACATAAAGCAGCCGAGCGAATAGCGAACGAGCGGGAGTGAACACGCGCGGGAGAGAAACCGAGAGACGGGGGCAGACTTTAAAAAAAATCGTCGACAATGGCATTTGCGACGCATTCGTTTATACACCGTGTCCAGCGCGAATTGACTCTCCTCCCACCTATAGACGTTTCGCGCGTCCGCACGCCGCGCACTATGCACATACATATATACTTACGCCCATCCCATCCGGGCACTACAATATATAACTAAGGTATCGCCTATAAGTGCGGCGGCGAACGAAAAATGCACCTAATATTAAGTACATACATCTCACAAATAAACATCTTCACACCTGAGAAAAAAAAGATAATATATAATGCACTGCCACTCACCAGAAGTGCTAGTTGGAAGCTCGCGGTGGGGGCGGTTCTGTTCTCCTCTCTTCAGATCATCGTCGGTGATGAGGAAAAGAGCCGATAAGCTGCTCCTCACCTTGACAGCAGCAGCACGTGATGATGTCCCTTTGCAGCAGCCGCGACGGCGCGAGGAGGTGGCGGCGACAGCGGCAGCACCTCGGTGCGTGCACGAGCTGCACGGACATCGGAGGGGAGTGAGAGAGGAGAGAGACCGAGTAACCGCCTCTCCTGGGAGATGATCGCCCCGAGTGCGCGCGCGGACACACACACGGCTGCTCTCTTCACGAGGGAATATATAGCAGCAGTAGATATACCTACGCTCTCTCGAAAGCTATACGGGCCTACGGCAGTGCAAGCACGCGCAAGGATTCCCCTCTGGTATTCACTCGGAGAGCTTCCTCCTACAGCATGATTCACAGGCGATAGATTAAAGGAAAACACACTGCCCGGATGCTGATAACAGTCGTATATATATACATATACACACTCCGCTGCACTCTCTTCCTTTTTCCTCGTTTCTATTACCGCGCGCGCGCGTTCAGTCGTCGGCGGCCATTCGGGATCCCGCCCGTTATATAGGTATATGTGCGTATGTACATACGTTCCCCAACGTGCATGAGTATAACGACCCGAAAGAGGAGAGACGTTGCCGTCGTCGTCGAGACGACCTGCCCCACTAACGGCACGAGAGCAGCAGCGGTGTAGCGTCGCGACGTGTGGCCCCCTCCCCTAGAAGAGCAGCAGCAGCAGCCACCCACTACTACTAATCCGTCGTCCGGAGCGACCCATTTGTTGTATGTATATATTATACACACGCACGCTCGGGCTTATTATATACTCACGTCGTCTCGCCGCAGTATAACCGAGAGAGAGCAACCGAGCGATGTAGGTACCAATATATAATGTCTAACAAACTACTTATATGATTCTCTATGTGCGTGCACCTAGTCCTCCGCTCGGCACATGAGCCTATCTTACAACTGCGACTGGCGACATGCTGTGATTATATGGGTATTGGATGTCGTGTGCCTATATGTGTGCTTTGCGAGGATTGGATTGAGATTGGGAAAAAACTGCAAGCGCTCATACACATGTATAGGTAGGTATAGCAGCCTACCTTGGTGGCGCAGGGCCGAATTTCGTATTAGCTTTTTTTTACGAGATCGACTGATAGTATCTTGGGACGCGACTTTTTGTTGAATTCAATGATTGTTTTGTAGGAAAAATTTAAGTACTGCTTGCTTTTTAGATTTGATGTTGTATCTGCATTTAATTTTATATGAAACATAACAAGATAAGATAATATTACACAACATGTAAGATTTTATCGTTCATAAATATTTAAATGCGCCGTAAAATAATTAGTACAGTTTCGTTGATGATGGGTATAATGTTTTTTAACGTTATGTGAATATGTTTTTGGTGCAAATGAGTTATTAGCCATGGTAATTAGTAAACTGATAAATGTGAATGATACATGATAGCTCTACATAATGCCAGAATATTATAAACAAACGTTTATGAATTCGAAATCAATAATATGATATTCTAGTGTTTTAGCTACGATGAGGAAACTTTTAAATTTTGCCGCGTAAGAATACACAAGTCAAATGTGAGCATTTTGACTAGCGATTATCGATTCCGGTTCCACTGCGCGCTGGTGTTCCAGAGTCCTCCATTGGCTCCGTTCTTGTTCGCTGTTTCGTTCCCCTCTTCTTTCTCTTTTGACCACCCAAAATCTGGCAAAATGGTTAGTGAAAAACTTTCTGTAAAATCTGTTTTTATTTAAGTCATCCTTAAAAATATAAAAAATATGAAACGACAGGATTGAAGATCAGTGTTAGAGCTTTCGGAACGTGTGATAAGTTATGGGCTTTCGTTAAGTTTGGTTGTTATTAACAAATACGAAAAACATGGACCGCTTGTCCAGCGACGTAGCCTATAATTTCCATGCTCATTTCGTATTTATAATGATTTCGATTGATCATGCCCAAGTGTTCAGAAGTGCTTGTTAAAACAGATTTCAAAAGTTCTAACATTAATTTAAAATTATTTTAATATTTTCATTTTAAAAATTGTTTTGGTTATGTTGTATCTTCACTACATGATTTCAACTGTTCCAGGGTAAAGTCAAGTGTTCGCAGCTGAGGACGAAGGACAAGAAGGAGCTGCTCAAGCAGCTGGAGGAGCTCAAAACTGAGCTGACCAGCTTGAGAGTAGCCAAAGTCACCGGTGGAGCTGCTTCAAAGCTCTCCAAGATGTAAGTATCTTTAACCTCAAAGCTTTGTACGCAACATGAGCTGATTAACATTACATTATGCTTTACAGCCGGGTGGTCCGCAAAGCCATTGCCCGTGTGTACATTATTATGCACCAGAAGCAGAAGGAAAATCTCCGTCTTCTGTATAAAAATAAAAAATACAAGCCTCTGGACCTGAGGCCGAAGAAGACCAGAGCTATCCGCAGGAAGCTCACACCTTTCCAAGCCAGTCGTAAAACTTTGAAGGAGATCAGAAAGAAGTCTGCATTCCCAACAAGAAAGTATGCTTTGAAAATCTAAGTTAAAGCTTGCGTTTAATAAAATATATTCGTAAATAAAACTTTTGCTATTTTTTATATTAAAAACCTGTAAATTTCTTGCTCCAAATCCTAAGTTTAGGTTCCATAGTTACATATTCATTAATTTTTTTTTAGAATTTATGATTTCAAAATGAGTATTAATTCACTCGCAGTATTTATATTTTATGATGATAATATTTAGAGTTAATTTATGACCTAATTTAAAAAAAATGTAATTGTCAAAGTATTAATTTATTGTTCTTCAAACTTTTAATTTTATTACAAAATATAAAATATGAACGCAGCTATATAAGTAGTATATTATATAATCTCACCATCAATATCTCTTTAGTTATAAATAATTTAATTAATTATATTACACTATATCAGTCACAAAAATTTTATTTTCTTGATAAAAAAGTATTGCTGTACAACTTTGTGTATTATTCGTTATTACAATATATATATAGAATCTATAATGTACAAATTCAGTTTACTAATCGTGAACCAAATTTTTTCAAATTTTTTTAGGACAATATTTTTATCATTGCTATACTCTAAATTATCTTCAAGTTATATTAAAGAACTAAAAAACCATTTCACAGATAAATCTTTTACTTAAAATACAGTACTTTTATAGACAGTACTTCCATTTAGCATATCTTTTTCAAGACTTGTACAACATTTTTATTTTTATCTAGAAAACTTTTAAGATTTAGTGACGGCCTTCAATTATTTATAATCATATTTAATTTAGTTCACAGTTTTATTTAGACAAACATATTGTATATACCCTAACGAAATTTAAGAAAAGTTTATGCAATATAATTAAAACATTGCCAAAATTACAAAAATATACAATAGTACAATCTTTTCCACATAGCCAAATACAATTGTAAATTATTTTATACATAAATATTCCTAGGAATAAGTGATGTACATAATATCGCAGAAAAAATCCCAAGTCATGTATCTCAGTGCAGCTTATCCATCAGTTAGAACAAATGTGGTTAAAATATAAAAGAAATAAGAGAAAGCACATACTCCTCATTATATTTGTGCTACTATTCTACAACAAATTGTAAGCACTCCATTAAGATATATAGTTTATATATATATAGTTTATATATATAGTTTATATAGATAGCTAGTTTATCCATTTATAATAAATGAACACAAAGCAGGAACAGTGAATGTTCCAATGGGGCAAGTACAGTAATGGAATCTCAAATTTAATTACACACCTTAAATAAAATTATTCGTAATTCTAATTTAAATTTGTTCACTTTAAATTATAATTTTGATTATTCTTTATTTGTAATAACTTAATGAATAGCAGATAATTAAAATACATATAATAATTTAAAAAAATTATAATGTAATTATTCGAGAGAAGGAACTATTGGTAAGTATCCAACTTTACATTAGTTTCGTCAAAAATAAAAATGTTACCAATAAAAATACCTTTAGTTTCCTTCTAAATTTAAAAAATGCATTTTAGTTTTATTACGTAATTTATGACTTTATTACGCACGTATTCAAAGATATTTGACTTGAAAATACAAATCTCAGGTTTTATTTTCTACAGGAAGAACATTGTAATTCTATATGATGACGATGTAGTTGGTATCCCTTTCATACCACGTCATTATTCAGTTTATATAATACAATTTTTATTTAAGTATCAACAATTACCATTAGCTTATATTTTTTCGAGATTTTTTATGACGTGATATGTATTTCAATTTCATATTTACATCAAATAATGCCGAAAAAAAAGTTGACACTGCGTCAATAGAAAAAAAAATTAAATTACAAATCGGCGGTGGAAATAAAAAGAAAAATCTCAGCGAAGCGCGTGACAAGATTCTAAGTATTTCAGACGAGCGCGTAAAAGAAGGTTCCATCTGGGCGAAGCGCGTGGAAAGGTTCTATAACTCAGCTGAGCGCGTAAGAAGGTCCATTTTGCTGCTACAAGAGATACAAGATGACACTTTCTTATGCGCTCGTCTGGAATCGTCGAGATGGAACCTTTTTACGTGCTCCAGCTGAGATAGGACCTTTTCATGCGCTCCGCCGAGCTAGACCTTTTTCTTCCGACCCAACGAAATACCTATATTGTACAATTTTTTGTATAAAAGGAGTAATTTTGTCAACTTATTAAAATAAAAATAAAAATATTTTTTATTCTAAAAAATTATTAAAAAACAAATGTTTGTCTATTTTTGTGTAATTATTAGATTTATTTAAAAATTTCAACTTACAATTTAATACTATGTGTGCGTGCGTGCGCGCGTGCGCGCGCGCGTGTGTGTGTGTGTGTGTGTGTGTGTGTGTGTGTGTGTGTGTGTGTGTGTGTGTGTGTGTGTGAAAGAGCCCTCGCAGGAACTTTTGACTTTTAATGGTCATTTTTGGTGATTTTTATGTGTTTTTCCAATCGATCTAGAAAAAAGGTCACTTACTATCATTACCAAATTTAATGTATAGCTCTTTCTTTATAACAAAAGCTATAATTCAAGCCCTGGTACATCAATGTGCCATGAAAAATAGCACAGATATAGAGTTTTTATTATCTAAATCTTCAAGGGATATTTTTACTTCTTGAATTTTGAAAAGTCACCAAAATCACCATTTTTTCGCTCTTTTTGTAATTTTTCGTAAAAAAGTCTTCCTCTATCATTATTCAATTTTTTATATTCCTCTATATTGAATTTGAAATTTTGCAGTTTCCAAAAAGTTAAAAGTTCCTGAGATTTGCTTATATACTTCAAGTTATGTCAATCTTACATATGATCTCTATTGAATGTGTTGGTAAAATCACATGCCTTATAGCCTTATATTATATAGAAGCATTTAGTCTTTATTGATTTAGTAACTGAGCTTCTAGCACGTGGCGCTGACACCGTTGTTGTCGGTGAATTTTGCATGTCTACGATGGCCGACATGCTCCGGTTTCCGTAATTGGAGAAAAATGACTTTCATGCACAACGTTTTACAACGATTCAAATTATTATTTTTAAATGACGTTTAATTTCAACCTTTTGTAAATTATAAAAATCTGTTTCTTTAATTACCGAAATCAAACTTGTTAATATTGGAATACGACCGAAATCATATAACATTTATTACACACCTAGAGAAAAACGTACTGTAGATATAACTATTTGACACATTAAATAGAAATCTTGTTATTAGTGTTTTTGGAAAACCTATACCTACATTATAATATTTAAAAGATAACTATAAGATTTTTGTTATGAATGGGGTCTGGTAATGGTAAGTCTTCATAATTGTCCACACAATAACAAGATTTTATAGTAATTTTTACAACAAATTTATAGTATTTGTATTCTAATTTATAAATACTAGTAATTGAGAGCGCGCGCGTTCTACACATTCTTCGGCTGTTTTATTACATGAGATCCAAAAATGACGGTTTCGAACTTTTACTTTAAGCAACATTATATATTAAGTAATCATATCATTCATCGAAAAATACGTATGAAGTTTTATGGAATAAGTAGGTATATATTTATACCTGAAATAAATGATATTTCACTTGTTGATGATCAAATGAACTTACCTAAGTGAAGTTCGATCGTAATTATACTTCGAACTTCGCTCTCGAGATTATAATGTTGTAGTACTTCCTCAGCTGCTCGCCAGATGCCGACAACGGCTACTTTCAGAGTAAGCAAGAAAAGGAAAAGGGAGAGGGGGCAATTCCCGCCTCAACCATGCGCTCGCTCTCTCTGTATCTCATAACTTCTGAAATTATTGTTAACCTTTAGAGGACGGGGATTTGGGTTTACTGTTTTCTCTCACTTTTCTATAGAAATCGAGTTTTTGTGATGTCTCACATCTCAAAACTAACACATGTAAAGGGTCGATCATGGGCATGGCCCGTATAGGGGCCATCCCGTCCTCTAAAGGTTAAAGGTAAAAGCGGGTGGGTGTCGAATTTAAAAAAAATTTTTAGGGATGGGATTATAATCTCTTCGAGCGAAGTTCTCGTATATAATTACGATCGAACTTCACTTAGGTAAGTTCGTTTGATCATCAACTATACTTCAAACTTCGCTCTTGAGATTATAATGTTGTAGTTCTTCAGCGTTACTTTAACAATAACAATTTTTAGAATACTAAAGAACACTTTGTTCTGAAACTTTATTAGAACTTATATACAAGGAAAAAAGTTTACACTTTTTATAAAAAGAAACTTTAATAACACTAAGGTTAACGCAGTAAGGCTAGAGCAAAGGATTCATTATCACTTACAATATCCCTGAGATAATGTTTTGCAAAAACTAACGAGTTAGCAGACCATCCTGCTGTCTTTTTAATAGTTTGAACATCAACTCCTCTGGCAAAGGCTGTTGAGGTAGAGGCATGTCTCGTAGAGTGACTAGAAAAGATCTTAGTATCTATGCCTGCACAAGTCAAAACTCGCTTTATCCAGTTACTAATGGTTTGCGAAGTAACTGAAACAACCGGCTTCTTTAAGGAAATGAACAGATAACGAGCCTT
The DNA here is from genome assembly GCA_036365515.1 of Torymus aiolomorphi. Taxonomy (NCBI): domain Eukaryota; kingdom Metazoa; phylum Arthropoda; class Insecta; order Hymenoptera; family Torymidae; genus Torymus; species Torymus aiolomorphi. The sequence continues at coordinate 259,608,635 of CM070873.1, forward strand.
ACCTCTAAAAACCTCAGAGCGCCTTAACAAACCATACAAGAATAAACGCAAAGTAGAGGGTTGCTCTCAAACTTTGGCAATATTAATATTGGACCAGATACTCCAGGTCTTGAATCGAAGAAATCGACAAGCGCTTAGAACGTGAGTGCGTGTTTAAATAATAGAAATTTGACCAATAACACTCATACTTCTTTTTTCAAATTCAGATTAAATGTGTCGAGAAATACCTTACACAGTGCTTACATCGAGCACGACAATAGTTTTTTCTAGATTTTAAATTCTACCTAAGTACATCGAGAAATGCCTCATAACACTAACATCGAATAAATATATTATTTTATTCATCGAATTTCTACTGTAAATATGCATGGCTTAATGACCCAAAAAGAATTCCCAATTGGCGATCAGCAACTAATTCAAGAAATGAAAAATGTTTTCGGATTTGATTACGCGCGAGTCCGTAAACTAAAGTATCGCGATCAAGTCCAGAAAAGTAACTTGTTTTTTGACTCACTCGATATCATGTTTAGAAATAAAAGCTTGCTTGAGGCACAACCCTGTTGCACAGGCTCAACCTCCGAAATCATATTCAATACGGTCAACAGAAAAATCATCAATTTTTTACTAAAATAATAGATATAATTATTACAATGAGTTATTACGATAGGTCATTTCATAGAAGTTTGTCAGGTAAATTAGAGCTATTTCCCATTAAATTTTGGGTTTAATAATTCAAAACTCTTGAAATTTAATGATTTTTGTGAGAATATTCATACTGCCGAAATTTAAATACAATCCTGATTTATCGATTAGAACTTTTTAGAATCTCGGTTTCTACAATTCAAATCAACATACATATTAGGAATTATGGACACATTCGGTCAATTTTTGGCTGAATCAGCGAAAACGATGTTTAAACCCAAGATAAATAGTTTTTAAGTATGTATATGTAGTACTATTGTTATTAAAGTCAATAATAATATTATTATCATTATATTCATGTATTCAAACATAAGAATGCATATTATACATCATGAATATAACCGGTGTAACGGCGCCAACCAATGAGCGCAGCAAAAACTCAAAAAATTGCAAATAGCAAAGGGCTTATTTTACAAAAGTCATTTAAAAAAAATTACGAAGTTGTAGACAATCAAACATTAAAAATAAAATGATGTAAAAATAAAAACCAAAAAAAGTTGTGTAATGTACCAGTAAAAAGAAACAAAAACATGTTTCCTGGTTCTGTAGAATCTGTAAAGAAGATGTGATCCAATAAATATGAGAAGGTGTGAAATTCGTATCCCTTTCACGAAGTCATTTATGTCTCTTTTATGAGAAGAAACTTTAAAAGCATGATTAGGAATAGCCAATTTCATTGATCAAAATAAAATTTTGGTTTCGTTTACGGCAAAATCCTACATCAAAAATCATGTACAAAATACGTTGTAATGTATAAAAAAAAATTTCTTTTGGTTAGTATTATTTACACGAGTTAGTAATTAAATAAAGTAAAAAATATTAATATTATTAATTTTTAGAGTTTATAAGTTTCCTTGTACCATTTTTTCATTATTGACCGAATTGGGGGACACGTTACGTGTTAACGCACATTTTACATTTTTGCACCCTGTAAAGCCAATATCACATTTGGGGCGTTCCTAATTTTTTTCTTGGTAGTATAATTAGTATATTTTAAAGCCTTCCTTACAATTTTTTCCCAACGCATTTACAGAAGGAGATATAAAAAATATTCCGCTTAAGGTGGCCGAATTAACCCAAGTTAACTCATTATAAAATTTCATAAAAAATATAAATCTTAAACATTGATATTATTCCTATATTATAAGATACAACCCATGTAATTCACGTATCAAATCACTCGTATTGATGATTTCTTCGAATAACTGATACAAATTAGCAAAAATTAAAAAATCTCTCTCGTCAAGCAGGAAAATAATAATAATAATAATAATAATAATAATAATAATAATAATAATAATAATAATAATAATTAATTTAAACATTTATTAAACATCATTAACTTAATACAGTTACAGTAACTGAATTATTGTACATTTAACTAAATTTTTAGTAAACTTTACTATATTTATTTAGTATAATATTATATTCCCTTTTGAATTTCTTTGATATTTCAAATTTAACTATTGATATTGATAAGCTCAGCGTCGGAGAGCATGAGAGAAAAGGAATAGGAAAAGAAAGGTGGTTAATAAAATATGCATAAAAAAAATGAAAGTTAAAATAAAACTTCATTTCAAAACGGTAGAGTAAAATAAAACTAAGATAATTAAATACATAAATAAGTAAAATGGGGAGGGTCAGGATACTCAATATGCCTGTAGCGACCAAGTTGCCGTTGGCGGGAGTGCAGGCGAGGCTTCCTGGTGCGAGAGCCTGGTGAGAGGAGGCCCATCTCCGGCGGAGCGTGAAGAGCGAGAGTGCTCCAAAATTCCGGAGTCGAGCAGAATACCTCGGTGAGGGATGGGGGCGAGTTTTCCGGCTTGCTAATTGGTTGCCGCAAGGCGGCGGCAAAAGGTCGGCAGATATTGCGGTTGGGGCTGCGGACCGCTCGCTCCCCTCTCCGCGGTTCGAGGGTGCGGCCCGTCGCTTCCACGAAGCTCGCGGGGTGCGTGAACGTTCGAGAATTCCGGGAAAAATGTCGGGCTTGACTAATTCCCCAAATTTTAACTAAAAAAAGAGAAAGTGTGTAATAGTTGCGGACGTCACTATATAATATAGTACCTCATAACATATTTATACCTATCGTCATCATAATTTTGTTGTTTGTATCACTATCAAATGTAGTTGTAGTCAAATAAGACTATATTTTATAGTACTTTTATGTGAAAAATTGTTAGTTTTAAATTGTTAAAAAAAAAAAAGAAAAAATACTGAACCTATAGAAGAGAAAGTTCAAAAAATCTTGTAATTTAATTTGACACTATAATTATTTAAGTTAACTAAGTTGATAAAATAAAAATTATTTATTAATACTGCTAAAAAATATATTTTTACTATTTAAAAAGGCTTATTTACTTGTGACTGCCATTACCCCGCTAGTGACTGGTATTGACCCAAGAGATATCATTAGAATTTTTTTTATTTTGTCTTATATTTTTAATAGAAGTGAAACGAGAATGATAATACTTTTTTAATTAATATCCAACTTTAACTTATATTTTTCTACGCTTAATATTAAATTTTCGTTAATACATTCTTTGAAAAAGTAGTTTAAAAGCAGAGAAACGTTCAAATATTAGATTCAAAGTGCTTAGGGGAAAAAGCCTTGTCAATTTTCAAAATATGTATTGGTATAAAAAAGCTCAAATAAATTTCGAAGATTTTTTTTTATCTATGCTATTCAATCTCAAACCTGTGCTGCCGAGTTTTATTTTTTAATTCAGGAATCTCAAAAACATCGATAAACTTTAAAATTTTATTGCAGTTTTAAAAGTATTCGCTGTTGTGAAACTTTTTATTTAAAAAAAATGTCGTCATACTTTGAATAATAATTTAACGTACAAATAATATTGCACGATTAAAAGTATAAAACTGTTTTACTAGATATTTAATCATTTTTCGTATCAAGAATTGGAAAGAGAAAGAAATATAATACAAAATGGATATTTTTTTAAATTTTGATGTTGCTAATGTGATATAAACGTAGGTATGTAGAAAGCTAGGGATAATTTCTCTCAAATTTATAATTATTTTTCTGCAAAAAAAAAACAACGGAACTTATTCGCGAAACGGCTCCACGCGCCGTACCAATAATCTAATACCTCCAACACTAACCTAACGCGCAAAACAAAACGTATTGGCACACGGTACATACATAAACAAATAACCCTTAGAAACAGATGCGAGCAATAAGAGAATGAAAGAGAAGCGATTCGCTAATAGATTGACTTCAAGATGACAGTGTCCATAAAGTGTTCTGTCTTTTATGTTTGGATTTGAAAACAAACAACGCTTAGCAACCGATGGGAGCAATAGGAAAATGAAAGAGAAGCGATTGGCTAATAGAATGGCTTCAAGATGTCGGTGCCCATAAAATGTTCTGTCTTTTAATTTGGACTAGTGGATTTTTGTGCGCGCTATACACGCACGTGGTCCTATTTGTTTTCAACTTTACCTACTAATGAGAGTCAATTTTATCCATCTAACAATATGGCTGAGCTCTAATTCGATACTTAATCGCGGTCTCTTATAGATGGATTATATTAAATTATTATAAATGTAATACCTAACATAATTTGTAAATTCATCAAACTTGCTAAAATTCTGTAAAATAGAGAATACTTGGGTTTTGAGAAAATGAGCGACGTGAAACTTTCTTTAGCTTAAAAGGACGAAAATCCTGGAATGTGTTGTAGTCCATAAATACTCCAAGATTTAGCAGGCCCTAGATTCGAAAACGTAGATAAGACGCGCAGGGGAATTAGGGGGAGCAGGGCGCCGTGGGACGGAACAGACAGAAGCTATTACACACTCTCAAATTTCGACGACGTGACTTTTACCAAATTTTAAACGTAATGCTCTAAACTCATTATAATAAAAAAAAAAATAATTAAATTATACTGTTCATTGAAAAAGCGCCATGTCTTGTTAAGCTGATTTCTTTGCATGCATTTTAAAGGTATAATTGATTTTTTACGTGTTTTGCGTCCCACATAATATTCTTTATGATTCAACTGAGTTCAGAATTGAATAATTGACTCATTCTCTCGCTCGCCAAGGTGAGGATAGTCTACGTACGTGCAGGTCAACACGACGATACGCGGATTTTAATTTTTCTCAATCACTTTCAAAGAACACCTTTCATGCCCTGTCACTATGAATGTCATTAATCCCATTTGACGGTTTACGTATTTCTCTATTATCTTATAAACCTCTTACATCATTCATATTCAGTGATAATGATAGGCGTGAGATCTCATAGTTTCGGTAGACCTCGTTTGGAATACGAAAAATACAAAAAAAAATAACGGACGATTAAAAGATCGTTAAGTTATCAGGTATATCATGTTTATTACAAATGAGATACTTCATCAATATTTCAAGTCTATTTGTATGTACGAAAAACAATACATGCGTTTTGTATAATTCTTTAATAATGATACTATTTTGCAAAACTGCTATGACATTGTAAATTGATAAATACATTATCTGTATGTAAATGCACACATTCAGTTGATAATGTTTGCTTTACTTTCAATTCAAGTCACATAAAGCGTTTTATTCGGAACAAAAAATGTTTGCAACATACTAATTATCAATGATAAAACAAACTATATTAATACCGATCTCATTATCAGTATCCCGATCGCTTCTTCGATCCCTACATCGAGAAGCACACAACAAACGCCAAAAATAGCTTCCGCACTCCAGCTCAATGATGAGTAACGTAAGTATATCAGTATATTACGCTACGCACTTACGCGTGCACGCGTGCGCGTGCTTGCAGTAGTGCACAACAAACAATTGACGTCGACGAGAAAAAGGAGAAAAAATCGGGGTCACGTCGATTTTACAATAAACCTCATATCCCACAGTCAGTGCTTGGCGCAAATGTTGAGATGCACGTAGACACAGTCGCGCTGCAGATTAAAACCTCCGTGTTCCTCGAATTTTTGTGAGCGCCCGCTAATCTTATCTATGCACTGTCTCGTACAGCCTCCGCACATACAACATTATATACATTATATTTTATGTTGCCGCGGCACTTGTGCAAACGCCGAATTTGCGCGCCGAAAAAAGCGCTGCCGGGGGTTTCCCCACTGTGGTGGCGACGGATTTTATAGTGTAGCGCATGCTTAGAGTAATTATTGTATAATGAGTTCGAGAGGTCTAATTCTGTTTTTCATAAAGAGGAAAGTTTCGATGTTTATGCCGTATTATGTTTATGAGGACGCGATAGCGTGGGCGTTGTATTACACACATGTGCGATGACATAACGTCGGTGTGGGATATATATTTACGATTCGTTTACGTATTCTCACTTAAAAATCAAGATAAGGCCGCACCGATTCTCTCCTTCAACTTAACGGCTCTGTAAAGCGACACGATACTATACACAATTGCTTAAACGATCGCTCATTCTCCCATTCATCTTCCTCTGTACCAACAATTCATCAGAGATCCCTGAATCAAAACGAGATTTTTTCATTATACCCGCCTCTTAATCCACCAATATATAGGGGTCATACTCATAAATCGCACTATACATCTCTTTCATTCCTCCACACACACACACACACACACATACACTTAATCTACGCATATAAACTCAATCAACCACGTCTCAAATCGAATCATCCTCTATTCCGATCCGATTCTCTTTTACTATCTCTGTAGTATACTTCCATTAAAAGCCAGCATCGGCGCACGTGCGGCGCACGAGAGTGCGGCCGCCGCGTAAACAAAGACTCATCGGGCAATAGCGAGTAGTCCCACGCGTGCACGAGACTATATATACATATATAGGTACTCGGAAAAGGAGAGCAACATAGAACGCTGTAGACTAGACGCCGCGTCAATGCCAAAACATTCTCGGTATACGTATACGGCACATCGATAAGCGCACAGACGCGAGTGGCTTCCTCGCGGCCGCGTCGACCGGAGAACGTGGACGTGCCTGGAATCACGCAGGCTACTCTCCCATTCCCAGCCCCCTGCGCGAGAATCCTCGCACACTCTGCCCCCCCCCCCTCTCCCGCTATTGCGCACTAGTAGCTTTACTGTATAGTATACTCATCGTGTATATGTATACGAACTACGCGAGATAAAGAGCGCGATCACGATGTATATAGTGAGCCACGCGTTGGACGGCGAACAGCCGGCGAAGGGGAACGGAGAGACTCGCAAAACATCGAGCATCTCCGCGCCGCGTATATATACAAGCGAGTTATACGCAACGTGAAAAAGCAGTCAACGCACCGTCGTAAATAACAACAAGTATCAACTGCAGCAGCCGTGAGCATGTGTTATCTCAGCTAGTGCACACACACAGAGATCATCATAGAGCCGCGATAAGTATCTTCTTCTTTCTTTGGGTTTGAGTGGCTTGGAGCCGTAGCTCGTAGTGCCATCACCGGGTATTCCGCGATAAGTATATCTGAGAAAGTGCACGTCGTCCACGGGGTGGCAGAAGTACAGCACTTTAGCAGTAGCAGTAGCAGCAGCCGGTTCTGCAAGAGAGTGGGGGCTGTCGGTGTAAAAAGGAAAGGGTCGCCGGCGATAGCTACATAGTGTGTACATATATGCACCGCAAGTGCCAAGTGGTGACTGGTGGGATAGGAAGCAAGCGCTCGCGCGTGTATGCGTGCATGCGTATATACGCAGTGGGGGCAGCAGCCGGCGCTGTTGCCGCCGCCGCCGTTTCCCATATTACAAAAGGGGCCCGCGTAGCTCTACGCCACTAGTGCTGCAGTTTCCGTGGCACGAAGCACATCTCGATAGAAACAGTACTGTTTTTTACAAGTATACATACGTAAATATAATATAATTGTATTCGAACGACGCATAGGAAGGAGAGTTGAAGAAATATTATAATAGCAGTCACCGAAAGCATCTGGAAGAATTTGAAAAAAAAACAGTTCGGTATCAAAGGAGTGGAGAAAGTGCGAGCTAGGCAGGAGAGGAGTTCGAGAAAGACGTAGAAGCTGTTGTACACAGATATATATATACATATAGGCAGGATGGCAACAGTCCTGATGCGAATGGGCCTGCGTCAGGTCTTCGTCGGCAGGAAGCTTGCTCCAACTGTCTGCAGCTGCCTCCTGGAGAACGACGTTTCCCATCACGCCGACGCACACGTCTACCGTTTGACCAGTCCCAAGGTAACGGAGCATTTTACTCATATGTGTGTATACATTAATCACATAATTTGGTATGCGCATGTATAATGGGCCTGCGAATAGTATTGCGCAAACGAATATATCGCCTCTCGGACGTGCGGTTGACACACACGTGTGTGTATATATGTATGCTAACCGAAAAAACAATGACTCCGCGTAGGTAGTTATGTTGTGGTCGGTCAACTGTTTCTGCAATGCGCGATTTTTTTTCAGGCTTGCAATATCTTTTCCGCTGGCTTTCGGGGGGAAGCGCTCCGGAGCAGGTATACCCATCGCGTGCCTATCTTTCTCTCTCTCTCTCTCTTGCCCTGACGGGGGACTTGTTCTTCTCGCGCGCGGAGTAGTGATGGCCTTCGCTATGGATTTTCTCTCGGCGAGGACGGTGACGGGGGAGAGTGTAGGTGTGCAGACAGCCACGTAGGCCCCATCACATGCACACTGCCTATATGGAGCTATGTATAGGTGCAGCAGTCGTGGGTTAAAACGAGAACGGAGGGTGAAACAAAAAGATACCCGTACGCAGCAGGTTTTCTCTTAAAAGGAAGGATGCCATGGAAAACGGGTTTCGGTTTCGTTCGTTTTTTCTCGATTTCGATACTTTGGTCTCTCTTCTTCGTTAGGCGTGGGTATATATTATAAGTACGCGATTGGAGAAAGACCCGCTGTCGGGTGGAGGTTCTTCTCTTTGTCGAGCGCGCGGCTGATTAAAAAACGAGCCGCAAAGATACCGGAGAGTTCGTTTGGTATTTAATGCCGTTACTTTTATACGCGCGTATTTGTTTGTAACAACCGTTGAGTATACTAAAATGTTTTTTTTTTGTTTTCCTTCGTCGAATCGCTGTTCAATTCGGCAATAGAAAAAAAATATATAGGATGTAAAAAAGGCAATGCCACGCGATAACAGTTATACTACTCGCACTCGTCGCGCTTGTTTCTTCGACGTTCTCTACATCGGCCACTGACTTTTCCATTGCGACAGCAAAACGTCGTTGACAGAGACAAAACAACGCGCACGCATTATAATAGGTAAGCTCTATTTTCGCAAATGAGAATTTCGCGTGATGCGCGCGCGAGGACAACTATGCACTTCTATAGTTAGATTTTCGCTCCACGTCTCGCGCGCTACAGTTCAGTACTTGTTTAAGTGCTGCATATACAGACACGGGCTGTTGATCCCTGTTGTTTTTTTCTCTCTTGCATGTGCAGAAGGTATAGACTATACCTATATGCGGGGCGGGGGAGTGTCCCGAAATGCGCGACAGATGACTCGAGCGAAGGGGAATATAATATACAAACGCGCAGTTGTGTGTCCGTGGTTTTGACTGTACCGTAAAAATTTGTAATGCCACGTGAATTAAGATGGCTCCATCGACTTTACTTAAAATTATAGATTAAGATGAAACTTTGGGAAAAATATATAGTTGAAACCTTCAACTTTCGATTGCCGCGAAGAAAAAGTGGGGTCAACATCCAAATTAGCGAGAAAGTAGCATCGCAAAATGTTCATTTTGAACGTGCAGTTTATGGAAATTTGATCGAGAATAAAAGTTAAATTGCGTATTCAAAGTAATAAAAATGTATTTTCAGTAAAAAAGTATGTGGTTATAGGATTTGAAACAGCGGTTTAGGCGGTATAATAAAATTGTGGATTAACATGCAATTTAGAGAGTAAATAACTGTCAAAGTATGTAATTTTACTTTTTGGGGGCGCTTCTCATGGGGCGAAAATGAACCATTTATTCTGTTTTATTATTAGTGATATTTTGTTACAAGTTATACGCGTATAAATCATTTGCAGTTATATAGGTTTAAATTTAAAGCTTTAATTTTGCGAAAAACTGTAAATGTTAACTGAGGCGCCCGCGGGGCCCCCCGCTTGATACGATACTCAACGCTGGAGCCACCTTAAAAATCACCCACTGCGCGTATCTTTTATTGACAACGCGTATGATATTCTAAAGTTAGCCTGTGCATCATTATTTTTTTACATACATTTTCGTAATGACACGTGCATGGAATGAGGGTGCGCAGGAGATTAAACAAAAAAAAATGCTTATAAGTATATCAGGCGCTCTCGATACGATGTACAAACACTCAACATACACACAGTCGCGGCTGGTGCATCTTCTGTTTTGGAAACCAGCTGAAGTGACTTTGCCGGCTGATAAGCCCTTTCTCTCTCTCTCGCTCTCGCGAGCAGATATGTTATACCGAGCCTCTTAATTTCCATTATCTGTGCAATTCTATAATCGTCGCGTCTATCGGTCCGGTGGAAACTATTTTTTTTCTAGTTATAGTACGAGGAAAAACGATAATGTTGTCACGATAACAATGTTTTCAATGATTTTTGCATGCACAAACGCCACGTAGGAGAGTAAAGTTCAGCCAGGCGAGTTTGCGTCTTCCTCTGCATTCGCTACAAACGTCAAGTTATTTTAAATCTATTATCATAAATTTTCATATGATTTCGCCGGCCTACAGGCGCGCGTGGCACACAATAGTCTATCGCTAGCTTATAGGTATATACTTTTTTGCTTATCGCATGAAACTTGGATGAAATTGGAGCGAGGGTTTATAGAACGCAATTCGCAACGAGATGTACATACCTAATTGCTTTTTGCGCAAGCAGCTCGTGTCGATATACAATGCGGGTGCAGATTTTATTTTAGTCGCGTATAACTGTAAAAAGTCGGTTACGGTTAGAGCACTGAGCGCGCGTTTTCTTTTTCACGAGTAAAAAAAAGTCCCGGAGAGCGTCTGTCAGCGATAATAGTGTTTTTACTCGTGAAGATATAATGAAAGAAGACGGGCTTTGTGCGCCTCGCGCGATAATGATTTCGCGAGGTGATTGTCCTGGCCTATATTACGCGAAAGTGTAGAGGTGAAACTTTGTTGTTCAGTTTTCTTGCAACATTGAAATTTCCGATATTTTAATGTTGAGAGCGGATTTTTATACTGCTGACTGCACGTAATAGAATCTGTTGAGATGACAAAGTTTGGAGCTCAGTTGTATAGGTCTGATACAGATTAGGAGTATATAATGACGCTACGGGCCACGAATTTCAATGACCGACGTTCATAAATTATGAATGACGCGTATCCAATTACCATTTTTTTAGAACCCATACAACCATTCCTAAGTGTACACAATCCTACGTCTGTATATTAATCTCTCGAGAAACACTTTTTCATACTCGCAAACTAAAAATTCGCAATTGATGGTTTATATATGTACAAAAACGGAAAAAATTTTTTTCGAGGGCACACCTACCACATAAGGTTTTTTCGGTTCTTTGGGGGTCCCCCAACATGAAAATACTCGTGTACACTCATTATCCGTTGCCAAACTTTTTTGCCGATGAAATCAATTTTTCTTATGGAAATTTAACATGGAAAAAATGGACGAAAAGTAGTCATTGATGATTAACCAATAGCAAACTATTGAAGAGGCCAAACCAAATTCCACAAAAAAGCGATTAAAGTTGAAGAATAGAGCTTTAATTTGAGATGAGAATCGTTAAAATCGGGCGATTCTGTGCAAAGCTACGTGAAGTTGAAAATGGCGAAAAATGACAAAAATTTGAAGAATTGCGTGGGTTTGAAAAATATCTCTCATTTTCGTCATTATTCGCCATTTTCAAATTCACGTAGCTTTGTACAGAATCGACCGATTTTAACGATTATCATCTCAAATTAAAGCTCTATTCTTCAACTTTAATCGCCTTTTTGTGGAATTTGGTTTGGCCTCTTCAATAGTTTGCTATTGGTTAATCATCAATGACTACTTTTCGTCCATTTTTTCCATGTTAAATTTCCATAAGAAAAATTGATTTCGTCGGCAAAAAAGTTTGGCAACGGATAATGAGTGTACACGAGTATTTTCATGTTGGGGGACCCCCAAAGAACCGAAAAAACCTTATGTGGTAGGTGTGCCCTCAAAAAAAATTTTTTCCGTTTTTGTACCCCAGTTGTTGTCTGTAGTCCGCGGATTTGCACATATAAGCGATTCTATGGGAACCATTAAACAATTCGGTATACCAAAAATAAATAAATATTTTTTGATGGGCACACCTACCTACCAGACCAGGTTTTTCTGGTTCTTTGGAACATATAATAAAAATCGGGATCACGGTTAATCGCGTGGCATCTAGCTTTTTCATCGATAATAACTTTATTTCTAAAAAAAAGCCTTTGCAAATGACCTTCAGGCATAAATCATTTCGTCAGGGAGAGTCGCACGTACACTTGAATAAAGTGTTTTCCAAAAGATACATAAATTAAAAAAGATGAGCTTAAAGTGAAAATATAAATGCAAAAGAGCGGGTTTTTGCCATTTTTCAATGTATTTTTAAAAATTAAGGTATTTTACGCTCATCTTTGAACTTCTATAACTTTTGAAGAAATCAACATTTATTCATTCTGTAAAAAGCAAAGAAAAGCCCAAGTTCTCTAGCTTTTTTTTTGGAAGCCTATATGTGCTACTCTATCTGACGAAACTATGTATATGCTTAATGGAGGGTCATTTTTAAGCATTTTTAAAAAGCTAAGTTATTGTTGGTAAAAAAATGTGTTCACGATTTTTTTTATATTTTTTTTATCCAGAATGGTCTATAGAGAACCAGAACAACCTGGTCTGGTAGGTGAAACCCACAACAAATTTTTATCTATAACTTTCTGTACCCAGCTGATTGATGTTTCCCGTAGAATCGCTCATATATATGTATACAAAGCTATAAATCGTCATTAGTAACGCGAGTTCGCGAAAGCCGCACCACGAATGTTTACGGCTTTCGTATAGGCCGGTTATTACGTAACGAGGATAATAATGTAGCACACGCGCCATTCCTTGGGACTAAGATACACACACGAGCATCATGCGCGAGCGCGCGGGTTCGATGCACCTAGGTACTGCTCCAATTTTCTTTCACCTTTCACGAGCGAGGCGCCGATGCAGTTCTCGTATTTTCTCGATGCTCCTGCGCTCACAGAAAACTCAAATCCGAATGAATGTCAATGGCCGCTGAAGCCCTCGGTTAAAAACTTTCACTGCTGTAAAAGTCGTCGCGACTCGTTTCCGCCATTCCCGAACGTACTTGATTGTTAAATTTCATCTGAAAAATAATAACCTTATCGTTCTCTCTGTCTTTTTTCAGTTTGACAATGCTCTGCGAGAGATGAGCAGTGGCAAGCGCAACGTCCACCACACGCGCGCCTCGGAGGTGCACAAAAGCGAAGCCGAGAGCGACATAGACAGTGACAGCGACAGCGACAGCGATGACGAGAAACCGCGTGAAATATCCAGGGTGAGTATAGTGATGCAGCTGTTGTTGTATACGTGCCGAGCGGCACTCGGTGTGGTGCAGCTGCGCGCGTGTATATGTGTATGTGTACACACACACACACACACACACACACACACACACACACACACACACACACACACACACACACACACACACACACACACACACACACACACACACACACACACACACACACACACACACACACACACACACACACACACACACACACACACATATATACACACACACACACACACACCCCGTATGTTTTCTCTTTGTCAGGATTACTCAGATCGAGATCGTGTAACCATAGAGTGTACACTGAAAAAAAAAATTGTATTTTCAAATAAATATTTATTTGAATACTGCTATATAAATATTTATTTAAATTAAAACAATATTTATTTAAATTTAAAAAATATTCATTTAAATTAAAAAAAATATTTTGATTTGAGTAAATATTTATTAAATTTAAATGAATATTGTTTTAATTTAAATAAATATTTATATAGTAGTATTCAAATAAATATTTATTTGAAAATAGAATTTTTTTTTCAGTGTAGCACAATCGGGTGCTTAGATCTTTGATATTCGCGGCAGAGTATTTATAGAATTTATGAATGTATATATAGATTTTTGTGTGTATTGAGGTGATTGTCAACAAGTTTTTCTTTAAAACGCTTACTCTTTTTAAAAGGATTAGTATATAGATATGCTTTTATATTACATAACAGTTGATGGCACACATTGCTAATCTAATCGTTCATATTAATTCAAAAATGTTATTGAGAGCTGAAATAGCTCGACTATACGTTGTGAATAAAATTGTCAAGACTTAAAATTTTCCGGAGCATTATTGTTTATCGTATAGACTGGAGGTTCACACACACGCGCGCGTGCTTATTTGTTTCAGATTTTATCTACAACGTACGTGCATAACATTACAGCTCCCCCACACACACATACACATATTCAAGTCGAAAAATAATTCTTTTCACACACGCATCACCGACACAAAAGTCCATAGTACTATCCGTGATAACATCGTGGAGACGAGCAAAAAAACCATCCCATCGTCGCGCACGCGCTGCAGTGGCCGCGAAGGTTATCGCCTCTATAGCCGCCGTTCGAAATTTATCGCTTTTTTTCATATGTATAATACACACACACACACACGGCAGTGTGTTATTAGTCATAATAGCATCAGAATCACACTACACGTGTTAATATAATATGATAATGATAGCCTTGGCACGAATTCGGTAATAAAGACCGACACAATATCCGCGCGCAGATCTGGCGATTTTAACGAGCGAACAGCCAATATGTTATGCGCATATATATATATAGATATATATATATATATATATATATATATATATATATATATATATATATATATATATATATATATATATATATATATATATATATATATATATATATATATATATATATAAATATATATATATATATATGCGCATAATAATAATAAGCATGATTATTTGAATTGACGCACAGGCTCAGTCGCACTTCTGGAGGCGAAAAATGAGGACGCTGCACAGCCACTTGGACGTAAACAAGGACGGCGTGCTCAGCTACGACGACTTTATGCTGCTGGGCGATCGGTTCGCCAAGATGGGACACCTGACCGACCAACAGAAGGAGGAGTTCAACGTCGTTTTACGCGTGAGTATATCTTATATTCGACTTTCACATGCACGTGTATCGTGTTTCTCTTTCTTTTCTTTTCGGTTATTAAAAATTGCGTGATTATTCGACCAGTGGTGTATATATGGGAGCGTCCAGCAGAAACGGGCCACCGAGCGCGCGCGGTGCCTTTTTTGCGTCTTTGAAAAAAAAAACCAAGGACCTATATCGATAGATTTTTTCCTGCTCTTTCCAATGGTGCCATTGTTTTTATTGCGAAACGCTTTCTTCCGGACGAAAACTCGAGTTGAATATTGAAAGCCATTTTTCTCAAAGGATATCATGTTTTTTTTCAAAATAGCTGTTAAGCTTCAAAACCCTATCTTGGAGAAGTTGGAGAAATAAAGGGTTTAAAAGTAACAACACGAAAAAGACAGCGCCGAGGGTCCGCGCGAGCCCCTCGCGCCCGTGCGTACGGCACGTTTAAGGGGATGTGAGTACCGACGTTATTTTTCAAACGAGCATAACTCACGCAAATATCAATAGAATAATCCAGAAAAAAATCTGCATATAGTGTTTGCGTGTACGGAGCGCTTGACAGCTGTCTTTTTCCAAATAAATGTTTGAATGTTGATTTAAAAAAATATTGAAATTAGGGTTGCACATCCCCTTAAGTGCACGCTCTATTCAATTCGCTAATAATCGTGTACCAAGTCTCTGAAAAAAGAACTAAGGACATTTTGTTATATAAATGAACAAAGTTCATTGTAATATTATACTAACTGTTACAACTAGATCCACAAAATTATGTCCACGCATTGGCATTGTAAGTTACAAAACATTTTATATTTACAAAAACGAAAGGGCGTAAAAAGTTCGGGCAGCGCTGTCTTTTTGATCTTACTATTTTTGAACTTTTCATGTTTCAACTTAAAAATATAATATTTTATAGTTTAAGATTTGTACTTTTGAAGAATATAATTCATTTTGAAGAAAAGACTGATATTTTATTGAAAAAATAGAGTTTAAACATTCAAATGGAATTTTCAACTAGAAGGAAGCATTTCGGAATAAAAATAATAGCACCATTGGAAAGAGCAGGAAAAAATCTATCGATATATATGTCCTTAGTTCTTTTTTCAGAGACTTGGTACACGATTATTAGCGAATTGAATAGAGCGTGCACTTAAACGTGCTGTACGCACGGGCGCGAGGGGCTCGCGCGGACCCTCGGCGCTGTCTTTTTCATGTTGTTACTTTTAAACCCTTTATTTCTCCAACTTTTCCAAGATAGGGTTTTGAAGCTTAAGAGTTGTACTTTCCAATGGTGTAGTTTATTTTGAAAAAAAAACATGATATACTTTGAGAAAAATGGCTTTCAATATTCAACTCGAGTTTTCGTCCGGAAGAACGCGTTTCGCAATAAAAACAATGGCGTAATTGGAAAGAGCAGAAAAAAATCTATCGATATAGGTCCTTGGTTTTTTTTTTCAAAGACGCAGCATACGATTATGAGCGAGTTAAACAGAGCGCCTTTTACGCGAAAAAAGGCACCGCGCGCGCTCGGTGGCTCGTTTCTGCTGGACGCTCCCATATGTACATACGGTTTTTCATTAGAATGGCAAGGATGGATTAAAGATAAGATAATTAAAGAGCGAGTGAATGGGCGAATAGTTTCGGCGTTATTAGAATAATAATTATTCTTCGGGAAGACCGTTTGCATACTTACGGTAAAATCACGAAAACATGATAAAATAAGAGAGCGGTGTTATTGGTGGATTCGAGAGCTATAAACTTAATGAGTTTACTGTAACGGTAGCATTGACGATCTTTTCGTGATAAAAATACTGAGTAGACTGTGTTCAATGGGCTCTTCGTATATTATCTTACAAATACTATAATCGCCAGTATTTGCAACAGATGCTGTTTTTGTTACACAAATTTAATCGTGAAATGATAAGTTTTATAAAGTTGCTATAATTTGCTTAAGTCGATAATTCCGTGGTCGGATTGTGAGATCATCTTTTTATGGATCTGAAGTTTGCAACGTTGAAGTGCAACGAAATAAAAAAATAATTCATTTTACTTCACGTTTATACTAAATAATATTAATTTGTTAGTAGTAAATAGTAAATAGTAGTATTAAGTTAGTATTAAAAATAGATTTAGTGTTTTATAGTGTAAAATAACTTTAGCTCATGTGACTTTTCTCACTCGCTTCGCTAGTGCGAAAAACGTCACATGAGCTGAATAATCACCCTCCGCACCCGTGTCGAAATGTACTATTAAAACAAAGGTTTGGATAAAATTTCCATTGTTTAAGAACTTTATCAATCGTAAAAAATGATTTCGTTGTATTCGAACGAAGAAACTTCAGACCCATATACCTTTTTGTTAATAAAGTTAGGTTGATACTCTTTGCGTTCGATAGAATTAGTTTCTGGCGTTTTAAGAATTCGACTGTTCGTGAATCATTGCTTAATTAACATTTTCAAATAAAAATAGAAGCGGCAGCATTGACTTATTTTACGACTGGATAGGAAAAATTTCCGTTGTTTTGAAAATATTATTAATGAATGATATTATTTTATTAAGAATTTTTATTAAATATAAAATGTGTCACATTGGTACTGATAAAAAAACGCATTACATGCATTTTAAAATTAATTTTATCTCTTTTGTTTTTTAGCAAATGTGGGAAGAGCAATGGGGTGAGATCAGTCCCTACAATTTTGTCGACGTCGAGAAGTATCTTCAGGAAATGCATCACGTTCTTGAAGACAAATCTCTGAGGCGAAAAGTACACCACTTTTTGCCGTATTTATTCAAGGTATGTTTAATCACATTAAAAAGATATAAAATTTTATAAAAATACGATTTATTATATCCAAAATTTTCTGTTGTTTTTTACAGGCTGTGGACAAAGACAAGAGTGGAGAAATTTCCGTCCAAGAATTCAAACTCTTCTTCAAGTGTTTAGGATTACACAATGACGTAAGTATCGTTGTTAAAAATGTGTTAATGGCGAGTGTTTTTCAAACTCTCAAATACTTAATTATGTTGTTTGTCATTACAGGATGCAGTGGTCACCTTTAGTTATATCGATACCAATGATGATGGAAAAATCAGTCTTAAAGAGTTCATCAAACTAGGACGTGATTTTTTCCTCACACAAAATCATGCAAAGCCCAGCAAGCACTTTTGGGGACCATTAGTTGATTAATAAATATAACTATTGTATAATGTTAGTCATTCACAGTGATATATTGTTTGCTCTCATTCATCGAGACTCATTCGACCATTTTTCATAAACTTGTACCATAATATCCATTGGGTACTTCGAAAACTTATCTTTATATTTTTTTATACTTAGATGTATATTTGTATTTACACGATGGAGACACGTTTTTATATCTTTTAATGCACAGGTAACACAGTGCTTGGTAATTTTATACCAAACAAAGTGCTACATACAATGTTTGTAAAAGATGTATTGTTTTTTATAATAAAATTAACGTAGAACTATAAATACCAATCTTATCACTTTCTTGTCTTGCGTAAAGAAAATCCTTCTCCAGTAAACGCTTTAAACTCATCCTGATCCTTCACCTAACAAAAAAATATGAAAAACATTTAAAAAAATATTGAAAATATTTCTCTTATTTAAATGAAATAAAATATTACCTCTTTAATAGCAGGAACAGGAGCAGGGAGAGATACCAGAGAAGAGAAAGGGACGTGATCGAAAGACATCGCAACAAGGTGCTCATGGTAAGAAAAGGGAGGAGATGGTAGGAGGATATGGGAATGACTAAATGGCTGCAGATGGAACTGGGAGAGGAGGTGGACATTAAGGTGGAGAGGGCACAGGATGCACAGGTGTTCAAAGTGTGGTGTGAGGGAAAGGAGGTGAAGAAGATGTGGGAGTCGAGGAGGAAATGGGAGGAGGACCAGATGGCGACGGTGAAAGAATGGAGGTTATTGCAGAGAGAAGGGCCAGAGCGAAGGTGTTCGAGAGCACGAAGGAGATTGCGAGACGGGCTGGCTATAAAGACGCAAAAATTGTAATCAAAGAGAACGGTTGGAAGGAAAGGGAGGAGGGAGAGATAATGGAGAACTGAAGGGACTGGAAAGGAGAGAAGGAAAAGGGGGCGAGACAAGGGTACTAGAGAAGAAAGGCGGAAGAAGAAAAGTGTTAAGAAAAAAGAAAAAGTGTTAAATGATAAGGACTAATGATTATGATTATTAACGATAATGAATTGAATGAATTGTGATTATTATTTAGAATGAGTTTAAATAAAGGAAAACCACGCACTCAAATGTCGAGTATTGTTTGCAAACATTCAATGTAAATATTAGCTAGGTTAAGTAAAAGGCACAGTAAGGCATTGTAGAGAAAAAAAAAACCAAAAGGTTCAATAAAGCTATTATTATTATTATTATTATAATATTACCTCTTTAATATTTATTGGTTTAACATTACGTAAGAATCTTAAAGTTCCAATTTTGTAATCATAATCTGCAATTCCTCTGATATATACTGGTTTTTCTGTTTGTGAATCAATTTGCCCTGATTCTTTTCTCTTTTTCCCATCCAATCTATTACCTAGTCCTTTGAAAGCAACAAATCCAGTTGGCTCTGGCATTAAATCAACGGGATCAACTGCATGTTCTTCCTTTTTGACAGGCTTTTCAGGCTCTTTGTAACCAACCGGAGGTGCAAATTCAACATTCATATCACATTCAATAATACTGACAGCTGAACCTGGCTTAGTTTCTAGAACGCACATTTCATAAATACGTGCATTGTATTTGATAGCAATAATGTCACCAGTTGTCAAACATGCAAAACTCCTTAATCCATTTTCTAATACAGCTTTTGGATTTGTAATATCTAAGAAGTCTTCCGATTGTGGTTGGAAACGTGCATATGTTGCTACTGGAAGTGACATGGATTCAACATTTAAAAGTTCACCTTCTTCCAACAATAAATTGTGCATCATCTATAAAGTAATTAAATTATTGAATGATACGAAGAATCAATCATAGTTATAATAACTTTCAATATAAAAATTTATCTTACCCAATAAGGAAGGTATACTTTTCCTTCATCGGCAACGAATTCAAGAACACCAGAATGAGTTATTCTATTAGTCTTTTTATTTGTCAATTTGAACAACATTGGGTACACAATATTCAGTCGCGTAAGAGTGTCAAGAGCTGAGGGTGGCATGATGACTGGAAAAAGAATTGTTAAAATTATTGCAACCTCCAAAGAAAATAAATCTTGAAAAATTTTTATCATTACTTTTTCCACCACGTTCAACGTCGTCACGTTCATTGCCAGGCAACATAGACACAGAGAAACATTTATATTGGGTGTTGAAGGGCCGAGGTATCTCGGGAAACATATTAAACCCAAACTGAAAAATCAAAATCATCGTCAGCGTCAAATCGAAAACACGTCACTACTCCTGCATCTTTAACACAAATTTGTCCTTACCATTTTGCTGATGTGTGTGTATGTATATGCACTGAAAATTTCGAAAAAGGTCCCAACGCGCACTTTCCTTGCAAAACGAAAGCTGACAAAGGCTATGATGACTGAGCGTATAAATCGGAGCAACGCCAAAGTCAGGTTAGTATTTTAGTAAGTGCAACTTGGTTGACAATCGTGGCATCAATGCATCATGCAGTCTGCGGCGCGGCACCAGCTGACTGGGGCCTTTCTACATATGTGTGTTCTGTATGTTCTGTGTGTTCCCGACAAAGACAGATAGATCTGTTCCGTTTATGTAAGACAGAGACAGACATAGAGAGAAGTTGTCTAGAACAGACAGAACACACATATGTAGAAAGGGCCCTGCGGGAGATTGGAGAATATACATATTGGGATCTGACATTTTGAGTGGCGCCACCTGCTGCCGAAAAGTAGAACTACCCTAAGCTTAGCGTCGATGGCCGATCAGCGTTGGCCAGCGTTGGCCCCGCGAGGATTCTCCCGCAGCGTTGGCCCCGCGAGGATTCTCCCCTGGGGTGCCTTTTCCTATGGGCTTTGCCGGCTTTGCCTTTGCGCAGCAGCGCAGTTGCGTTTCTGCTTCTACTCACGTCTATCTTCGTTAAAAATCAAAATTAAAGCAAAATTGTAAACATGGCACTACTTTTTTAAAAATCGTCATTACGTTGAAATTAGTACATTTTGACGATTTAATGATTTTTAAATTGATTTTTAAAGCTTATAATATATTCCAATTGCGAGAACTAAAAATTGATCAATTACTTTACATAATTATTTATCGCAGTTTTAACATGAAAAACTAACTTTTGGCAGGGAGCTTACGGCCAATACAACCTTAACATTTCCATGTAGGGAGCTTACGGCCACTACACCTTAACATTTCCATGCACAATCAGTTCCTGACAAACTAAACTTATAAAAACGATTTTTAACGCCTAAATACATCTGAAATAGTCGATTTTCGCTTATCATTTAATAGGATTTAATTTGAACATTTTTGCGTAAAACAATTTCTGGTAAGTTAAACCTGAAAGAACGATTAAAAACGCTTAAATACAATTAAAATAGTCAATTTTTGGCCATTATAGAAAATAAATAATTTTTCATGAATGAGTTACAGTTTTTGTCAAAATATAGTATAATTAGTATTTGAGATGTAACAGTTTTTGCAATGTCGAAGATATATAAAGTTCTCCTGAATAGTAGCCGTCGTGCCTCATATGTAAAAACAAAGTTTTTATACAGCGGGGGTTGGCGCGCGACAGTGCGCGCAGGACAGCGCCTATAGTTAAGAATAAGATTAGATTTAGTTTTAGTTAGCGAATTACGCGACTCAAATGGGCGCACAGTTAATCTGATGTTAGTGTATTATATCAGCACTTTTACTTTTGGAAAAACTATTGGTCGGTTAACGAATTTAAAATAAAATTTAAAAAAAATTACAAGCAATAAGTTCTAAGAGAAGAAGCGGAATCTCTGGGAATATTGGTCTATGGAAAACTGTAGTGTGGCGAGATATGAGCAATATATCATTAATAATATCTCCAATATACTGCCCATACACGTGTTACGTCGAGTTTTCGAGAGAAAATCCAACTTATATGTTTCTTAAAGAGCTTTTTGCTCGGTTTAGAGTCTGGAGTTTTAATTCCAATAGCTCAAGATCGAGCCTGATACTATACTAGCCAGAGTGGAATTAAAGAGCAACAAAGGGCGCGATGCGGTTGGTGATTTAAAGATCAAGTCGTAAATTTGTTTCGTTGATTAGATTTTTTTTTATTAGCAAATGTAGGCTAACAGATACAAGTGGTTAACCAGATGACCTAAGTAGTCTAGATTTACTAATATGTTTTTTAGATCCCGAAATTGAAAGGTTGGAATTAATAAAAAAAAACACGTTTTATGGGGACATAAATTTTTCGAGTTATCGATTTAATTTACATGAAATGGGGGAAAAGTGATGACAAATAATCTAGCTAAAATAGAAATAGATAGATAGCCAGGTAAATATTTACTTACTTGTGACTTTCTGCTGGAATGGCTTACCCCTCAGTAATTTGAAAAAATATGAATGGAAATTTATTCAATAAAATAATCCGATAGAAAATTTTGAAATAAAACGAATGCTAAATAAAATTTATGTTAATTGTTACTTTTATTCAAGGAAATAGTAATCAAATACAAAAACAATTTTTAAATCTTTGTAAAAACACCAAATGAACCATAAACTTGCTTTGCGGAGCAGAGTCGCAAAAAGTAAGTAGAAAAAATTGCTTGAAAAGAAAGCACGTGTGTAGCGATTGTAGTACAGAGCGAAAATTTCTGAGACCGAGGAAAATGTTAGTTTGGAAAATTTTGAATGGACCGAACTGCTTGAAGATTTTGAGTGAACTGAACGTGGGTGCGCTCGGAGGTGTAAGTAATCGGCTTGAGAATTAGGGACGCAGCCGCCTTCTCTTTATCGCAAGACTCCAGGGATGATATTGGTCGCCCAGATTTTTGGGACCACCCTCGCTCAAGATCGAATGCTAGGTTTCGTTAATGAGCCACTTATATGCAGATTCTACATAATTTAAGTACTAAACAATGTAAGTACTAAACGATTTTGGATAGCTTTCGGCTGAGTTCATTGGGCAAAATGATTGGTTCATAAATTTCAGAGATATTTGAGGCTAAAATTTTGTCAACCTCTTTTTTAAATCGTAATTTCTCGAGAACGGCTCGATGTATCAGCTCCAAATTTATAGACAATTTTGTATGCGATATAGATAATATGTGTGGATTTTCATCAAGATCGTATATTATACGATTACTTTTTGAGATATTTGATAGTTAAAATTTTCATATTTTAATCATGCTGAAATTTTGTGGAGATGTAGAGTTTATATATTTATCGTATAAGTCCTTTAGGTAAAAGAATTGTCTTATGATTGTTAGAGATATTTAAGGTTAAAATTTTTTTCGTTATTTTCAAAATCGTAATTTCTCAATGAGGACTTCATGTATCAGTTTGAAATTTATAGACTATTTTGTATGCAATATAGGCAATACCTGTGTAAAATTTCATCCAGATTATACGGTTACTTTTTGAGATATTTGATATTTAAAATTTTGGTATTTCTGAAAATGACTTTCTTTGTTGTCGCACAATAACTATATAGAATAAAATTGTTTTAATTTCTTTGAAATTTGGTGGAGATGTAGTTAGTATATTATTTATTATAAGAGTATAAGAGAAATACGTTTAACAATACTTTTAACAATACTTTTATTTATTACGTAACATTTTATTAAACTAATATTATATAGAATTAAATTTATGTATGAACGAAGGAAGAATACCCGTTTATTCCATAGTGATTTAGTGATGCGCACTGCCATTTGAACGCTATAGGTAAAATGGGCATTCAATATGCAATCAAAGTAAAACCGTAGGTTAAGTGTAATCTAGAGTTATGAAGGAGATTATTGTTTTTATGATTTGAATTTTTATCATCATTTTATTATTACTGAAAATTCTGTAACAGAAAATCATCGATGCTTCAACTATTTCAATACTTGTTGAATCTCTACGACATTCAACAGTCGAAGGGGGAAGTGTTACGTCTGTGACGTATTCTTAAAATTAAATTTGATATTTATATTCTCATCAGTAATTTTCTGACACGCAAAACGATGTGATTGCGAATTTCTACGATACAGCCTTTCGACCACGCGACATCACGATGAAGTAAACCACCGAAATTACGAAAGTATACGCGCGTCGAAATTTTGTCTACACTCAGCACTTTTCAATTTGAAATCGAACGGCTTACGTTTAAATAATTATTTAATTTGTTTAAAAAGATGATCTCGACTTATCGTCAAAATCATCTTTAACCTAATTTAATAGCGGTATAAAATAAGCGGTAATCGTCCGCATGGGCTGGTATCTCGCAGCCAGACCGCGAACTCCTTACCACTCCAGCCGACAAAAGGAGTAGTTAATTTGTAAGGACCAATAAGTACGAGTACAGTTCAATAAAATAGACCAATTTATCTATATTTAAAATCGCACTACTTAGACGCGTATTTTTCGAGAATCATTTCTTAACTAGTTTAACTTGATCAATTAAATAAACACATTTTATAAAATCTGGAGTTATTAAATTGAGAACCTATACCTAGAAAAGGTAAGGAATCATCATAACTAATCTATCTAATATATTAAGTATTATCCTCACCTTCTATGGCTATACTAACCAAAGATAACAGGCCTGAGGGAGTGTGGTCAGCTGATATGCGGGAGGGTGGACAACTCAAGGGTCTGTCTCTTGGCTAAGGGCCTAAGAGCGGAAGTTCTACCCAAGTACTGCTTACGCAACCTGGCGATGGCTAAGATTTTGTACAAAGACGAGAAAGACGGCATGCGGGAGGTGGTTGTTGCATCAGCCTAACTCCCTAATTTTGTAAAGCCAAGCGGCGGGACCTGTTGTTGGAGTCCGATGCTAATGCACATCATCTGGCGTGGGGCAGCTCGGACACGAACAACAGAGGCGAGAAGCTCTTGCAGTTTCTCTCCACTACCAACCTTGACTTCCTGAACAGAGGTTGTAAGCCTACTTTCCGAAATGCGAATAGGGTGGAGGTCATTGACATCACCTTAGCTATGAGAAATATGGGGCGTGCGATCACGGGCTGGAGAATCTCAGATGAGATCTCTATGTCGGATTGCAACCATATAGTTTTCGAAATCAAAGGACGCAGCACAGAATCTAGACTCTATAGAAATCCGAGGAAGACAGACTGGGCCACCTATGTTGAAGAACTGGGGGCAAAGCTCAAGTCATTTCCAGGTAAATATAGCAATCAGATTGAACTTGATCACTGCGGTGAGGTTCTAAAGAATAACATCATCAGTGCCTTTGAGAACAACTGCAGATTACGATTGAAGCCAGTGCAAAAGGGAGCACATTGGTGGAATCCAACACTGAAGGCGTTGAAGAAAAAGACCAGAAGAATTTATAATAGCTCTAAGAAAAGGAATAATCCAGCCGATAGAGAAGCTCTTAGAGATGCTCAAAGAGAGTATAAAAAGGAAATCGAAAGAGCTAAAAGCCAGAGCTGGAAAAGCTTTTGCGAGAGCATGAGCGTGTCTCTGATACCGCTAGATTGCTCAAACTGCTAAGACAACCGAAAACTTAAGGGCCTAATCTAATAAGACTTGGCTCGGGGAAATAGCTTGCTTGACGTAGACGGGGCGTTCAACCATACCACGAAAGAGAGCGTAGTGAAGGGCGCCGAGGACCATCTGGTACCCAATACGGTTAGAAGGTGGCTTTGGCGCATACTTAGTTGTAGAAGAGTGGAGACCCATTGGGGCTCACACTCAGAAGAAATAAAAGTAGGGAAGGGCTGTCCGCAAGGAGGAGTACTGTCTCTCACCATGTGGTGCTTGGTGATTGATGAACTCATCAGACTACTGAATGAGGCAGGCTTCTTTACCCAAGCCTATGCGGACGACATCCTAATACTAGTGAAAGCCGACGACGAGCACGTACTTGCAGGACTAATGCAACATGTGTGAGTCTATCAGGCTATCGGTGAATCCAGATAAAGTTAACATGATTTGGTTCATCAGAAGATACAAGGCCAAACATATTAGGGGAGTGCAACTGTGCGTCAAGCCCCTAAAGCTGATAAACGAGGAAAAGTATCTGGGGGTGACGTTAGATTCTAAACTGAATTGGGGATAACACATTAGCAAGATATGCGAGAAAGCCATAAACACCTTCTGGGCCTGTAGGAGGGCTGTTGGCAACACCTGGGGTCTCTCGTTGGACAACGTAAGGTGGATGTATGAAGCAATCATCAGAGCCAGATTAGCGCATGTAGCGGTGGTTTGGTGGCAGAGATGCGCACTAAAAATCCACCATAGCTTTTTAGACGAAATGCAAAGACTAGCAGTAGGGG
This sequence comes from Torymus aiolomorphi, assembly GCA_036365515.1. NCBI lineage: Eukaryota > Metazoa > Arthropoda > Insecta > Hymenoptera > Torymidae > Torymus > Torymus aiolomorphi. The sequence goes on from CM070873.1 coordinate 259,634,944, forward strand.
CATAACGGGCTCTCTGAACACTACACCCCTTGCAGCACAAGAACTAATACTAGAAATACCACCCTTGCAAGTTTTCATTAAATGCGAAGCAAGCAAGACTTGGTGACGCAGCAGGGATGTCATGGGCGTAGGGAGCGGGCTTGACCAGGAACTTAGTCAGCTTTTGCCCCCTGACATCGAAGCATTGGAGTATGATAAGACAGGGCGAAGGATTATATTCCAAAAACCTTACAGGATGCACATCTCCGACAGATCGAAAAGAGTGGGCCAACGGTAAGCACCCCTACACCCAAACGGGCGTGGTGTGGTACAAGGATGGCACCAAAAATGAGAATGGCATGGGTGCCTGAGAGCAAAATAGCTCTACAGAGCTGGTGTACACACTTGACTCCCACGCATCCGTGTTCCAAGCAGAAGTGAAAGCCATAGCGGGGTGTGCTGCAGTGCAACTTACCATCTGCTCTTTTGACTGGCGCTATGAGTTTTGCAATATCTAAAAATTGTTCAAAATTACTTCTTTCCTATTGGCCCTATGATCCTGAAACCTGTTCCATTAGACAGAGCAGAAACAAATAGTCGGGTATAGTAATTTGTGAGTTCAGAAAATGGAAATTTTATGTTTTTGAGAGATCTGAAATCGATTACGTCCGAATAAACGAAGAAATATAGAACATTTTTCAAAATTACTGCGTTCCTATTGGTCCTGCGACCCTAAAACCTGTTCCATCCGATAGAGCGGAAAAAAAGTCAGGTATAGTGACTAGTGGGCTGAGAAAATGGAAATTTTGGGTTTTTGAGTGATTTTAAAGTGAGTAGATCCGTATAAACGGAGAAAAACTTTTCTTCCTCCAAATCACACCAAAACTCATATACAGAGGTGTTTTTCGATGCTCTTTCGACTGGCGCTATAAGTTTTGCAATATCTAAATTTTTTTCAAAATTACTCTTTTCCTATTGGCCCTACGACACTGAAACGTGTTCCATTCGACAGAGCGGAAAGAAATAGTCGAATATAGTGACTTGTGGGTTCAGAAAATAGAAATTTTGAGTTTTTGTGCGATTTTAAGGCGATGTGAACCTCAAAATCAACCCAATTTCATTATTTAATTAATAAACATTCGAACGTTTATTTGGAAAAACAATTCTGTCAGGCGCTCCGTGTATGTAAATACTATGCTCAGATTTTTTTTTGTGCGATTCTATCAGCATTTCCATGAGATACGCTCGTTTTAAAACTGGCAAAATTCGAAGTATTACAGATCCCTACTTATCGACATTACGGCTTTTATTTAATTAAATAAATTCTGAGTAGATTTTTGGAAAAACAGCTCTGTCAGGCGCTCCGTATATATAAATACTATACTCAATTTTTTTTTTTAGTAATTCTATTATTATTTGCAAAAGATATATATGTTCTAAAATTTGTCGGTAAGTACACATTACCTTAAAGTGATTAGATCCGAATCAACGAAGAAAAACGTTTTTCCTCCAAATCTCACCAAAACACATACGTGGGCGGTTCAATAAGTCCGTGACTTTGAAATGAAAAACACTATTTATAACAAAAATTCCAATTTATTTTTCAACATAGCCCCCTTTTAACCGTAAACATTTATTATAGCGGTACTCAAGCTTATTTATGCCCTCTAAAAAGTAATTTTTATCAAACTCCTCAAAATACTCATTTTTCGCAGTAATGATCTCTTCGTTCGACGAAAATCTTTTACCTCTAAGCCAAGCTTTCATGTTATGAAACAAAAATAATCGGAAGGGGACAAATCTGGGGAATAGGGTGGATGAGGAAGTATTTCGTAGCGTAAACTAAATAATTTGGCCGTTGCAATGGCACTCGTGTGAGCTGGTGCATTGTCGTGGTAGAAAAGCACTTTTTTCGCCAAATGGGGCCGCTTTTCCTTCAGTATGGCATCAAAGCGATCTAATAATGTGGCATAATATTCTCCTGCAATAGTTTTTCCCTTCAGGAGGTAATCGATTAATATTATACCACGTGAGTCCCAAAAATTGTGGCCATGAGCTTACCGGCTGATGGAACCGTTTTCGCTTTTTTCGGCGCAGATTCCCCAGGCCCAGTCCACATTTTCGACTGATTTTTTGTTTCTGGCGTATAATAATGAATCCACGTTCCATCAACAGTTACATAACGTTGTAAAAATTCCTTTGAATTACGTTGAAACATGCCCAAACATTCCTCAGACGCAACCACACGAGCAGCATGCAGCACCCATCTTGCAGACAGCTTCCTCATGCCCAATCATTCATGTAAAATGTACCATTCGCGCCATACTGAAATGTTTACAGTCTCACTAATCTCACGCACTTTCAATCGACGATCGTTGAGTACAATGTCGTGGATTTTATCGATCATTTCTTGAGAAGTCACCTCTTTTGGACAGCCAGAACGCTCAGCCTCACTTGTGCTAATACGGCCGCAACGAAATTCAGTGAACCACTTATGAACCATACCACGCGATGGAGCAGACTCCTTATAATATTTTGCGAGCTTTTCTTCAGTTTCCTTGATTGATTTTCCTCGTAGAAAATAATGTTTATTAAGCAAGCGAAACTCGCTTTTTTCCATCGTTTTATTTTAACAATGAAACACTAAATTCAAATGACTGTAAAAAATTTTCTAATCAACGCACTGACTTGAAACTTTGTATACGCACTGATATTAGATGGTATTCTCTTAGAGTAGTAACATATTTACGATAACAGCACCATCTTTCGAGAAGTCACGGACTTATTGAACAGCCCACGTATATAGAGGTGTTTTTTGATGCTCTTTTGACTGGCGCTACGAGTTTTACAATATCTCAAAAGTTTTTACAAATTACTTCTTTCCTATTAACCTTACGACCCTGAAAGCTGTTCCATTCGACAGAGCGAAAAAAAAATAGTCGGGTCTAGTGACTTATGGGCTGCGAAAATGAAAATTTTGGGTTTTTGAGCGCTTTCAAAGTGATTATAGAACCTAATAAACGAAGAAATATAGAACATTTTTCAAAATTACTCCTTTCCTATTGGCTCTACGACCCTGAAAACTGTTCCATTCGATAGAGCTGAAAAAAATAGTCGGGTATAGTGACTAGTGGGCTGAGGAAATGCAAATTTTGTGTTTTTGTGCGATTTTCAAGTGATTAGATCCGAATAAGAGGCGTTTCGCCTCAACTCTCCCAGCGCGGCGCGCGAGCGTCAAATCATGCTATTTTCAAGTCGTGTTTACGATATCAATATGAATTTCAAAAAATTATGTGATAAGCGTTTCCGACGTATTTTTTCCTCAGCTTTCCAATGGTGTAAGTGGTTTTTCCGAAATTTTCCATTTTCACCCTCAAAAAGTATAAAACATACTATATCTCGGAAAGTATATTTTTAATATTTTTTTATCATCTAGATCGAAAGCTGAGCATTTTTTACGTCGGAAAGGATTTTTTGCAAAATTTGCTCGAATGTTTTTCTTAGAGAAACAGAATGCGAAAGAGCAGACGCAGCGTCTCCTTCGTGCGCGGTATGCGGCGCGCTGTACAGCGCGTGGACTAGATGTATTTCGCTCTCTAGTAACCTTATTATTTTTATTTATCATTTTTAATTCTTTATGGAATATCTTTTTGCACTTCGAATTTCACTTATATGCATGATTGACATTTTCATAGGTTATTTCGCAAAAAAAAAAACCGCTGCCAATGCTTTGGCACTTAGCTTCCTCAAACTAATTCATCGTTTCCTAATTAAAAATTGAAATTCTGAAAATACATTTTTCATAAAAAGGAATGCTAAAGAATTTCAATAATACTTTGAACCGATGCGTCTTATACCAGTTTCTTGCAAAATAGTATATTACGTACCTATTTTAAAAAAAGCTTTGACAGACCACCAAGTTTAAAAAAAATTGAGATTAAAAAGAGATAAAAGAAGGGGCTAAAAATGGCACTATTAATACGTTTTGATATTTTAATTTACTACATTATATAAAAATATTAAAATGATAGTTCTCGAAAATAAATGTATAATATATATTCATATAGATAATCACTTAAAATTGCAACACAATATTGCCACCAACAAGTGTAATAAGTAACAGTTAAAATTTCAAGTCGATAAATAAATTATTTTTTGAGATATTAATTTTTAAATATAAAAAAGTTTTCATTAATAACAAATGACAGAGTGAAGATATTTTAAATTTTAAATTTTAAAAAAAGAAAATGTAGGTAATTTGAATACCTTTTAAGAGAAGTATATTATTTTATGTAATAATTACTATAAGATACGAAAAAAAAAAAAAACTAAAAATTCAAAATCGTTTTTTGGTTATAAAACAAAAGAAAATCAATAAAATCCCAAATCCATCAGGGTACTTTCCTTTTGCCGCAAGACGAAGCGAATAAGCTTTACCCGACGAAAATCGGTTGATTAGTTTCGGAGATATTAAGAGTTGAAATATACACACACACACACACGCACACACACACACATACATACATCCACGAAATCAAAAATCATCAAAATCAAATAATATACACATATACCACCATAAAATATCTTTTTGAAGACTTTTTTTCGAAAATTTTTTTCACCGTTACAAAGCTTCCTCTTTGAGGAAGCAAAAACATTACAATCAATTTGAAATAGCAGACGCAACGCTTCTCACTTACTTTTTACCCGATAGGTGGCTTGCGTATAGAAAATTTTTGCCCGAGAGTAATTTGTTGTATCCAATTATATAAGTCTGATGAATTTTCGATCTTTGTTATCCTTGAAATTGTTTAAGAATTTTAACGCTGTTTCCGTTATATTTGTGTTCTTCGTGTGTTTGCTGATTAAATCATAATTTATTTTTGGTTTATTTATTGCATTTATTTTCTCGCTACTGAAATGGATCCAGCTTTGAAGCTGAAATGCATAAATCCTTTTAATAAAATTAATCACTCTGTGCGTAAAAATTTGTCGAATTTTCCTTCAATATTTAGGAGTGCGTATCCCCTCGTACCAGAAAACGCGAAAATTTGTTCCAACTGTCAACGTCAACTTTATAAACATAAGTTAGATTTACCTTCATGCGATGCCAAAAAAGCTAAAATTGAATGTACTGATGAATATCATAAAGCAGGCGTGGCAGTTCTCAACCAATTAAAAAAAAAATTTTTAGAATCACCGGGTAAGGAAGATAAAATTCAGCTACTCACGCTTGCTCCTGATTTTTGGTCTCGCAGAGACTTAATCAGAGAGTTCGGTTGTACTGAGTGGGAAGCTCGAGAAGCGAAAAAGTTAGTAACTGAAAGTGGAATTTTTTCAAAACCTGAAAAGAAAAGGGGCAAAATATTTCCAGTTGAAAGTGTAGATTCAGTTAAACGTTTTTATGAGAGGAACGATATTAGTCGTGTAATGCCCGGATTAAAAGATTGTATATCTGTTAAGCAGGATAATGGTAAAAGAGAACATGTACAGAAAAGGTTACTACTTGGTAATTTACGTGAAATTTATTGTTTATTTAAAAAGAGCATGAATCTGTTAATATTGGCTTCACTAAATTTACTCAATTGAGGCCGCCGCATTGTGTTCTAGCGGGAAGCAGTGGTACGCATAATGTATGCGTATGTGTACACCACGAAAATATCAAGCTGATGTTAAATGCTATTAATTTACAGAGTTTAACTGAAGGTACTCGACTATTTCTTAAAAACTACCACGATTGCATCCAAGCAATCGTATGTAGTAATGCTAGTTCGAAATGTTACTTGGGAGACTGTTTAGATTGCCCCAATATGCCTGTATTACGGAAACATTTGCTTGAATGTTTTGAGAGAAATGATATTTTTCAAATACAGTATGAGTCATGGCTTCAGACAGATCGTTGCACAATAGTATCTACAACTGTAAATGTTTATGAATTCATGAACATACTGGGAGAAAAATTAATAAAATTTAAAACTCATGACCTCTTTGCGAGAGAACAATATCTTTTCTTAAGCGATTTGAAAAAAACCTTCAAAAAGGAGAATTCCTTGTTTGTTGTGATTTTGCAGAAAACTATGCGTTTATAGTGCAAAATTCAACACAATCGTTCCACTGGAACAATAATCAAGCAACAGTTTTTACAACAGTGGTATATTATAACGAAAATCAAGATCTTAAACATATAAGCATTGCTATAATTTCTGATAATCTAAATCACGATACTGTTGCTGTTTATGAATATCAAAAAATTATAATATCGTATTTAAAAAGTAATTTCATAGTCAAGAAAATTTATTACTTAACTGATGGAGCAGGTCAGCATTTTAAGAACAAGTCTACCTTCCAAAATCTTCTGTTTCATCAAAAGATTTTGGAGTTCCTGCTGAATGGCATTTTCATGCAACAGCGCACGGTAAAGGTGCGTGCGATGGTATAGGCGCAAATTTGAAAAGAGGGGCGAAAAGAGCAAGTCTTCAACTCTCTTCGAGTAATCATATTTTAACACCAGAAGACCTTTACAACTGGGCTTTACGTAATTGCAAAAAAACTAAAGTTTTTTACAGCACTAAAGAGACCTATGAAAAAGCCGTTTTGAAACTAAAATCAAGGTTAAGTAAAATTAAATCTATACCGGGAACTTTACAGTACCATGCCGTTATTCCAATGAATAAAACAACATTAATACTAAAAAAAACGTCAATGAGTTCAGAATATCAAATCTTCCCTAAAAAACCCGTAAAACAAAACAAAATAAAATTATCTACTTTAAAAAAAAAAGAATTATTAATATAAATACTAGTTTATTGTTGCTATTATTAAGGAAATCAAAATTTTAAGTGGTTGTTAGAGAGCGAAATGCATCTAGTCCACGCGGTGTACAGCGCGCCGAAAACCGCGCGCGAAGGAGACGCTGCGTCTGCTCTTTCGCGTTCTGTTTCTCTAAGAAAACATTCGAGCAAATTCTGAAAAAAACCCTTTCCGACCTAAAAAATGCTCAGCTTTCGATCTAGGAGGTAAAAAAAAATATTAAAAATATACTTTTCGAGATATAGTATGTTTTATACTTGTTGGGGGGGAAAATGGAAAATTTCGGAAAAACCACCTACGCCATTGGAAAGCTGAGGAAAAAATACGTCGGAAACGCTTATCACATAATTTTTTGAAATGCATATTGATATCGTAAACACGACTTGAAAATAGCATGATTTGACGCTAGCGCGCTGCACTGGGAGAGTTGAGGCGAAACGCCTCATAAACGTAGAAAAACTTTTTGCCTCTAAATCTCACGAAAACTCATATATAGAGGTATTTTTCGATGCTCTTTTGACTGGCGCTACGAGTTTTACAATATCTCAAAAGTTTTTCAAATTACTTCTTTCCTATTGACCTTACGATCCTGAAAGCTGCTCCATTCGATAGAGCGGAAACAAATAGTCGGGTATAGGGTTTTGTGGGATCAGAAAATGAAAATATTGGGTTTTTAAGCGATTTGAAACCGATTAGGTCTGAATAAACGAAGAAATATAGAACATTTTTAAAAATTACTCCGTTCCTATTGGTCCTAGGCCCCTGAAGCATGTTCCATTCGATAGAGCGGAAATAAATAGTCGGGTATAGTGACTAGTGGTTCGAGAAAATGGAAATTTTGTGTTTTTGAGCGATTTTAAAGTGATTGGATCCCAATAAACGAAGAAATAGTACATTATGTAACAAGGGACTAAAGTAGCAGATTATCCCGAGCGAGCGTAGCGAAGCGATCACCGAAGGGAATGATCGACTTTAGTCCCGTGTTATAGTACTTTATTCCCATCGCCACTGTGGCCACTTCATAGATTTGAAAATTTATTTTGTATTTATGTGTTATAATTTTGTTAGTTTTAACCCAAATTACCATAAACGTAAAACATTAGACTATGTTACTTTATTCTCGCATAATGCGGGAATAGAAGTACTTTATTCCCGATAATTTACTTTATTCTCGCATAATGCGGGAATAAAGTAAAAGAGGGAATCAGATGCCACTTTGCCCCGCTTTTTTGAGGCTATAAAATGGCCATTATAGTAGAGATGGGAATAAAACTTTTTCCTCCACATCTCACCAAAACTCATAGCGTGACTCAAATTATCCTGACATTGGATTTTCTCCCCGGAAAAAGGCGAAAAGGTTGGAAAAGCGGTGAGTCTAAGGGTTTTGGCGTCCGAGAAACACAATGGTGCAGTAAAAATTGACGTAGCACAAAAAATAAAAATGATAGCAAAATTATTTTTTCGAAAAATATTTAAGGTTTGGTTTTCAGGTCCATTTATAGAATTTCATTAAGTTTAAAGACCATACCGCCGTTGCCCAATCTCGATATAGGGATAAATCAATATTTAATTGAATATTAAAAATCTGCTTTTTCGGACGAACATGGGAATTACCAGACGTTCGAGAAACGGGAATTAAGAGAACGAAGTCGTTTGAATAAACGGACTTTAGCTAGCAAGCGGCAACTTCATGACGCGATGGGCGCTCTTGACATAGTCATAACTACTTGATTCCAGCTAACGGAATATTCACAAAATTTCATTAAACCTTTAAAGATTGCTGATAACATGAATGGCATTCTATTTCTATTCCCCGGTGTGTGTAATTTCTTCTGAAATTATGGGGTATGTTGCGGGTTATGTTAAGTGGCAATGTTTACAGATGCTGTCGGTTCGCGAAATGGCCAACAGATGACGCCTCTGTCGCGCACGTACTATCGCCTCGACGTATAATTTGCCGTATTTGCCATAGCCGAGACAGCCCACCGTTACATTGATAATACTGTGAATGAAATGGAAGAAAAAAGACAAATTGGCTTTATTCATTCCTTATCAAGATTACTGACAGTTATTTACCACCGCATTTATCTATGAGGCCATGATACTCGAGTATTTTGCGAGTCACTGAGCCCGTTTACATATTGCGTGCACGCGGTACAATGTATAAAAGTGTACGAAATTGTAAAGAAAATGTAAAAAGGTACAAAATATGTCCGAAATTCAGTATCAAACTACATTTTTATTACACTTTCTTACACTTTTTTACACTTTTCTACATTTACTAAACAATTTGCAACATTTTCGATTTTTGCTAGGGTTACTACTTAATTTTTAGTTACGTGTACTAGTGTAAAAAAATTCATATTCTAAATTGTTAAAGCTCAAAAACGATGAGAAATTAACGCATATCTACAAGCTCCAATTGCCATAATCAAAAGATTAAGAGTTTAAAATTCATAAAACTCACTTTAAATGTAAAAAATTATGATTTTTTGATGATTTATCCATTTATTGTGGGGAGATTATTGCAATAAATTTACTGAAGAAACTTATTTTTTTCTATTTTTTTTATCATTATTTTACTATAGTAGTACTTCCATAATTATTAAAAATGCTCATTTTTCTGTTTTTTTGCTTGGGGAGGGGGTAAACACATTTTTTTCAAAATCTCAGTGATAAACTATTTTTGGAGTCAGAAGACAACGTTTTTTAGTTATAGCGAATGGAAATTAAAAAAATTACGGTTTTTCGCTACACCCTATTATATAGATGTTTTTTTCAACGAGTACATGAGAGGGCCTTTTTATATGCATTCAAGTTGTATAGGGGATCATGCATTTCGCGTCGTGCATAACCGAATAGTGAATTAATACCAAAGATTAATAATAAAGTAAAAATATAATTATAAAAAAACTATAAATAAAAGTCTCATGCAATTATTTCTTACCTATTAATACCTATTTATAAAAATTTATTATTTTGCGATTTAATTTTTATATCATTCTAAACAGGCTAAAAAGCCATAAAATATAAAAAGTTGACAATAAGAGAAGAATTACGCCAAGATTCGCTTGGAGAGGGGAAAAAATAGATTGTTTTCATTCTTTCCTAAATCACGCTCTAAATGCTGTTTTGGTATAGCGAATGGAAATTTAAAAATGACGATTTTTCGCTATACCCTACTACATAATTATTCAATAGTCAGTTTAAACGATGAAACACTATCGTTTACTGCGTACACGAAATATGTAAACGGGCTTAGTAACTCGCAAAATACGCGAGTATCATCACCTCATAGATAAATGCAGTGATAAATAACTGTCAATAATCTTGATAATGAATGTATAAAGCCAATTTGGCTTTTTTCGTCGATTTTATTCGCAGTATTATCATTGTAACGGTGAGCTGTATCCGCTACGGTAAATTCGGCAAATACGGCGAGGCGATAGTACGTACGTGGCAGAGGAGTCATCTGTTGGGCATTTCGGGAACCGACAGCATTTGTAAACATTGCCTAACATTTAACATATCCCGCCACGTACCCCATAATTGAATAAATAAATTACACACACCGGAGAATAGAAATAGAATGCCATTCATATTATCAAACAATCATTAAAGGTTTAATGAAATTTAGTGAATCTTCCGTTAGCTACAATCAAATAGTTATGGTTATGTCAAGAGCGCCTATCCCGCCATGAAGTTGCCGCATGCTAGCTAGAGTCAGTTTATTTTAAGGACTTCGTCCTCTTAATTCCCGTTCCTCGAACGTCTAGTAATTCCCCTATCCGGCCAAAAAAGCAGAATTTTAATATTCAATTAAAAATTGATTTATCCCGACATCGAGGTCGGGTAAAGGCGGGATGGTCTTTAAACTTAATGAACTTCGATAAATGGACATAAAAACCAAACCTTACATATTTTTCGAAAAAATAATTTCGCTATCTTTTTTATTTTTTGTGCTACGTCAATTTTTACTGCACCATTGTGTTTCTCGGACGCCAAAACCCTTAGACTCACCGCTTTTCCAACCTTTTCGCCTTTTTCCGGGGAGAAAATCCAATGTCAGGATAATTTGAGTCACGCTATGAGTTTTGGTGAGATGTGGAGGAAAAAAGTTTTATTCCCATCTCTACTATAATGGCCATTTTATAGCCTCAAAAAAGCGGGGCAAAGTGGCATCTGATTCCCTCTTTTACTTTATTCCCGCATTATGCGAGAATAAAGTAAATTATCGGGAATAAAGTACTTCTATTCCCGCATTATGCGAGAATAAAGTAACATAGTCTAATGTTTTACGTTTATGGTAATTTGGGATAAAACTAACAAAATTATAACACATAAATACAAAATAAATTTTCAAATCTATGAAGTGGCCACAGTGGCGATGGGAATAAAGTACTATACTTTATTACTTGGAGAAAATCCAATGTCAGGATAATTTGAGTCACGTTTTATTCTCATTTCTACTATAATGGCCATTTTATAGCCTGAAAAGCGGGGCAAAAGTAGCATCTAAATCCAGCCTTTACTTTATTCCCGCATAAATCGGGAATAAAGAGAATTAGCAGGAATAAAGTAGTTCTATTCCCGCATTGTGCGGAAATAAAGTAACATAGTTCAATTTTTTACGTTTAGGGTGAATTGGGTTAAAACTAACAAAATTATAACAAATAAATACAGAATAACTTTTCAAACCTATGAAGTGGCCACAGTGCGGCGATAGAATACGTAAAGTACTATATGTAACGCGGGACCAAAGTCGATCATTCTCTTGGATGAAAAATACCCCTATATATGAATTTTGGCTAAATTTGGAGGAAAAAAATTTTTCTTCGTTTATTGGGATATAATGCGTTGAAAATCGCTAAAAATACCAAATTTCAATTTTCTCAGCCTAATAGTCACAATACCCGAATATATCATCCTGCTCTAGTGGAAGGAGTATCCTCTGGGGTCGAACGACCTAGCAGAGATGTGCACTTTTGAAAAATGTTCTACATTTTATCGTTTATTTGGGCCAAATCGACTTCAAATCGCATGAAACCCCAAAATATCCATTTTTAAATCCCACCAATCACTATACGCGACTATTTTTTTCCGCTCTATCGAATGGAAAAGGTTTTAGGACCGTAGAGCCAATAGGAAAAAAATAATTTTCAAAAATTTTGAGATATTGCAAAAATCATAGCGCCAATCGAAAGAGCAGCGCAAAATACCCCTATATCTGAATTTTGGCTCAATTTGGAGAAAAAAATTTTTCTTCGTTTATTGGGATATAATGCGTTGAAAATCGCTCAAAAATACCAAATTTCAATTTTCTCAGCCTACTAGTCACAATACCCGACTATATCATCCTGCTCTAGTGGATGGAGTATCCTTTGGGGTCGAAGGACCTAGCGGAGATGAGCAATTTTGAAAAATGTTCTACATTTCATCGTTTATTTGGGCCAAATCGACTTCAAATCGCTTAAAACCCCAAAATATCCATTTTTAAATCCCGCCAATCACTATACGCGACTATTTTTTTCCGCTCTATCGAATGGAAAAGGTTTTAGGGCCGGAGAGCCAATAGGAAAAAAATAATTTTCAAAAATTTTGAGATATTGCAAAAATCATAGCGCCAATCGAAAGAGCAGCGCAAAATACCCCTATATATGAATTTTGGCTCAATTTGGAGAAAAAAATTTTTCTTCGTTTATTGGGATATAATGCGTTGAAAATCGCTCAAAAATACCAAATTTCAATTTTCTCAGCCTACTAGTCACAATACCCGACTATATCATCCTGCTCTAGTGGATGGAGTATCCTTTGGGGTCGAAGGACCTAGCGGAGATGAGCAATTTTGAAAAATGTTCTACATTTCATCGTTTATTTGGGCCAAATCGACTTCAAATCGCTTGAAACCCCAAAATATCCATTTTTAAATCCCACCAATCACTATACGCGACTATTTTTTTCCGCTCTATCGAATGGAAAAGGTTTTAGGGCCGTAGAGCCAATAGGAAAAAATAATTTTCAAAAATTTTGAGATATTGCAAAAATCATAGCGCCAATCGAAAGAGCAGCGCAAAATACCCCTATATATGAATTTTGGCTCAATTTGGAGAAAAAATTTTTCTTCGTTTATTGGGATATAATGCGTTGAAAATCGCTCAAAAATACCAAATTTCAATTTTCTCAGCCTACTAGTCACAATACCCGACTATATCATCCTGCTCTAGTGGATGGAGTATCCTTTGGGGTCGAAGGACCTAGCGGAGATGAGCAATTTTGAAAAATGTTCTACATTTCATCGTTTATTTTGGCCAAATCGACTTCAAATCGCTTGAAACCCCAAAATATCCATTTTTAAATCCCACCAATCACTATACGCGACTATTTTTTTCCGCTCTATCGAATGGAAAAGGTTTTAGGACCGTAGAGCCAATAGGAAAAAATAATTTTCAAAAATTTTGAGATATTGCAAAAATCATAGCGCCAATCGAAAGAGCAGCGCAAAATACCCCTATATCTGAATTTTGGCTCAATTTGGAGAAAAAATTTTTCTTCGTTTATTGGGATATAATGCGTTGAAAATCGCTCAAAAATACCAAATTTCAATTTTCTCAGCCTACTAGTCACAATACCCGACTATATCATCCTGCTCTAGTGGATGGAGTATCCTTTGGGGTCGAAGGACCTAGCGGAGATGAGCAATTTTGAAAAATGTTCTACATTTCATCGTTTATTTGGGCCAAATCGACTTCAAATCGCTTAAAACCCCAAAATATCCATTTTTAAATCCCGCCAATCACTATACGCGACTATTTTTTTCCGCTCTATCGAATGGAAAAGGTTTTAGGGCCGTAGAGCCAATAGGAAAAAAATAATTTTCAAAAATTTTGAGATATTGCAAAAATCATAGCGCCAATCGAAAGAGCAGCGCAAAATACCCCTATATATGAATTTTGGCTCAATTTGGAGAAAAAAATTTTTCTTCGTTTATTGGGATATAATGCGTTGAAAATCGCTCAAAAATACCAAATTTCAATTTTCTCGGCCTACTAGTAACAATACCCGACTATATCATCCTGCTCTAGTGGATGGAGTATCCTTTGGGGTCGAAGGACCTAGCGGAGATGAGCAATTTTGAAAAATGTTCTACATTTCATCGTTTATTTGGGCCAAATCGACTTCAAATCGCTTAAAACCCCAAAATATCCATTTTTAAATCCCGCCAATCACTATACGCGACTATTTTTTTCCGCTCTATCGAATGGCAAAGGTTTTAGGGCCGTAGAGCCAATAGGAAAAAAATAATTTTCAAAAATTTTGAGATATTGCAAAAATCATAGCGCCAATCGAAAGAGCAGCGCAAAATACCCCTATATATGAATTTTGGCTCAATTTGGAGAAAAAAATTTTTCTTCGTTTATTGGGATATAATGCGTTGAAAATCGCTCAAAAATACCAAATTTCAATTTTCTCAGCCTACTAGTCACAATACCCGACTATATCATCCTGCTCTAGTGGATGGAGTATCCTTTGGGGTCGAAGGACCTAGCGGAGATGAGCAATTTTGAAAAATGTTCTACATTTCATCGTTTATTTGGGCCAAATCGACTTCAAATCGCTTAAAACCCCAAAATATCCATTTTTAAATCCCGCCAATCACTATACGCGACTATTTTTTTCCGCTCTATCGAATGGAAAAGGTTTTAGGGCCGTAGAGCCAATAGGAAAAAATAATTTTCAAAAATTTTGAGATATTGCAAAAATCATAGCGCCAATCGAAAGAGCAGCGCAAAATACCCCTATATATGAATTTTGGCTCAATTTGGAGAAAAAAATTTTTCTTCGTTTATTGGGATATAATGCGTTGAAAATCGCTCAAAAATACCAAATTTCAATTTTCTCAGCCTACTAGTCACAATACCAGACTATATCATCCTGCTCTAGTGGATGGAGTATCCTTTGGGGTCGAAGGACCTAGCGGAGATGAGCAATTTTGAAAAATGTTCTACATTTCATCGTTTATTTGGGCCAAATCGACTTCAAATCGCTTGAAACCCCAAAATATCCATTTTTAAATCCCACCAATCACTATACGCGACTATTTTTTTCCGCTCTATCGAATGGAAAAGGTTTTAGGGCCGTAGAGCCAATAGGAAAAAATAATTTTCAAAAATTTTGAGATATTGCAAAAATCATAGCGCCAATCGAAAGAGCAGCGCAAAATACCCCTATATATGAATTTTGGCTCAATTTGGAGAAAACATTTTTCTTCGTTTATTGGGATATAATGCGTTGAAAATCGCTCAAAAATACCAAATTTCAATTTTCTCAGCCTACTAGTCACAATACCCGACTATATCATCCTGCTCTAGTGGATGGAGTATCCTTTGGGGTCGAAGGACCTAGCGGAGATGAGCAATTTTGAAAAATGTTCTACATTTCATCGTTTATTTGGGCCAAATCGACTTCAAATCGCTTAAAACCCCAAAATATCCATTTTTAAATCCCGCCAATCACTATACGCGACTATTTTTTTCCGCTCTATCGAATGGAAAAGGTTTTAGGGCCGTAGAGCCAATAGGAAAAAAATAATTTTCAAAAATTTTGAGATATTGCAAAAATCATAGCGCCAATCGAAAGAGCAGCGCAAAATACCCCTATATATGAATTTTGGCTCAATTTGGAGAAAAAAATTTTTCTTCGTTTGTTGGGATATAATGCGTTGAAAATCGTTCAAAAATACCAAATTTCAATTTTCTCAGCCTACTAGTCACAATACCAGACTATATCATCCTGCTCTAGTGGATGGAGTATCCTTTGGGGTCGAAGGACCTAGCGGAGATGAGCAATTTTGAAAAATGTTCTACATTTCATCGTTTATTTTGGCCAAATCGACTTCAAATCGCTTGAAACCCCAAAATATCCATTTTTAAATCCCACCAATCACTATACGCGACTATTTTTTTCCGCTCTATCGAATGGAAAAGGTTTTAGGACCGTAGAGCCAATAGAAAAAAATTATTTTCAAAAATTTTGAGATATTGCAAAAATCATAGCGCCAATCGAAAGAGCAGCGCAAAATACCCCTATATATGAATTTTGGCTCAATTTGGAGAAAAAAATTTTTCTTCGTTTATTGGGATATAATGCGTTGAAAATCGCTCAAAAATACCAAATTTCAATTTTCTCAGCCTACTAGTAACAATACCCGACTATATCATCCTGCTCTAGTGGATGGAGTATCCTTTGGGGTCGAAGGACCTAGCGGAGATGAGCAATTTTGAAAAATGTTCTACATTTCATCGTTTATTTTGGCCAAATCGACTTCAAATCGCTTGAAACCCCAAAATATCCATTTTTAAATCCCACCAATCACTATATGCGACTATTTTTTTCCGCTCTATCGAATGGAAAAGGTTTTAGGACCGTAGAGCCAATAGGAAAAAAATAATTTTCAGAAATTTTGAGATATTGCAAAAATCATAGCGCCAATCGAAAGAGCAGCGCAAAATACCCCTATATATGAATTTTGGCTCAATTTGGAGAAAAAAATTTTTCTTCGTTTATTGGGATATAATGTGTTGAAAATCGCTCAAAAATACCAAATTTCAATTTTCTCAGCCTACTAGTCACAATACCCAACTATATCATCCTGCTCTAGTGGATGGAGTATCCTTTGGGGTCGAAGGACCTAGCGGAGATGAGCAATTTTGAAAAATGTTCTACATTTCATCGTTTATTTGGGCCAAATCGACTTCAAATCGCTTAAAACCCCAAAATATCCATTTTTAAATCCCGCCAATCACTATACGCGACTATTTTTTTCCGCTCTATCGAATGGAAAAGGTTTTAGGGCCGTAGAGCCAATAGGAAAAAAATAATTTTCAAAAATTTTGAGATATTGCAAAAATCATAGCGCCAATCGAAAGAGCAGCGCAAAATACCCCTATATATGAATTTTGGCTCAATTTGGAGAAAAAAATTTTTCTTCGTTTATTGGGATATAATGCGTTGAAAATCGCTCAAAAATACCAAATTTCAATTTTCTCAGCCTACTAGTCACAATACCCGACTATATCATCCTGCTCTAGTGGATGGAGTATCCTTTGGTGTCGAAGGACCTAGCGGAGATGAGCAATTTTGAAAAATGTTCTACATTTCATCGTTTATTTGGGCCAAATCGACTTCAAATCGCTTAAAACCCCAAAATATCCATTTTTAAATCCCGCCAATCACTATACGCGACTATTTTTTTCCGCTCTATCGAATGGAAAAGGTTTTAGGGCCGTAGAGCCAATAGGAAAAAAATAATTTTCAAAAATTTTGAGATATTGCAAAAATCATAGCGCCAATCGAAAGAGCAGGGCAAAATACCCCTATATATGAATTTTGGCTCAATTTGGAGAAAAAAATTTTTCTTCGTTTATTGGGATATAATGCGTTGAAAATCGCTCAAAAATACCAAATTTCAATTTTCTCAGCCTACTAGTCACAATACCCGACTATATCATCCTGCTCTAGTGGATGGAGTATCCTTTGGGGTCGAAGGACCTAGCGGAGATGAGCAATTTTGAAAAATGTTCTACATTTCATCGTTTATTTGGGCCAAATCGACTTCAAATCGCTTAAAACCCCAAAATATCCATTTTTAAATTCCGCCAATCACTATACGCGACTATTTTTTTCCGCTCTATCGAATGGAAAAGGTTTTAGGGCCGTAGAGCCAATAGGAAAAAAATAATTTTCAAAAATTTTGAGATATTGCAAAAATCATAGCGCCAATCGAAAGAGCAGCGCAAAATACCCCTATATATGAATTTTGGCTCAATTTGGAGAAAAAAATTTTTCTTCGTTTATTGGGATATAATGCATTGAAAATCGCTCAAAAATACCAAATTTCAATTTTCTCAGCCTACTAGTCACAATACCCGACTATATCATCCTGCTCTAGTGGATGGAGTATCCTTTGGGGTCGAAGGACCTAGCGGAGATGAGCAATTTTGAAAAATGTTCTACATTTCATCGTTTATTTGGGCCAAATCGACTTCAAATCGCTTGAAACCCCAAAATATCCATTTTTAAATCCCACCAATCACTATACGCGACTATTTTTTTCCGCTCTATCGAATGGAAAAGGTTTTAGGGCCGTAGAGCCAATAGGAAAAAAAATTTTCAAAAATTTTGAGATATTGCAAAAATCATAGCGCCAATCGAAAGAGCAGCGCAAAATACCCCTATATATGAATTTTGGCTCAATTTGGAGAAAAAATTTTTCTTCGTTTATTGGGATATAATGCGTTGAAAATCGCTCAAAAATACCAAATTTCAATTTTCTCAGCCTACTAGTCACAATACCCGACTATATCATCCTGCTCTAGTGGATGGAGTATCCTTTGGGGTCGAAGGACCTAGCGGAGATGAGCAATTTTGAAAAATGTTCTACATTTCATCGTTTATTTTGGCCAAATCGACTTCAAATCGCTTGAAACCCCAAAATATCCATTTTTAAATCCCACCAATCACTATACGCGACTATTTTTTTCCGCTCTATCGAATGGAAAAGGTTTTAGGACCGTAGAGCCAATAGGAAAAAAAGTAATTTTCAAAAATTTTGAGATATTGCAAAAATCATAGCGCCAATCGAAAGAGCAGCGCAAAATACCCCTATATATGAATTTTGGCTCAATTTGGAGAAAAAAATTTTTCTTCGTTTATTGGGATATAATGCGTTGGAAAATCGCTCAAAAATACCAAATTTCAATTTTCTCAGCCTACTAGTCACAATACCCGACTATATCATCCTGCTCTAGTGGATGGAGTATCCTTTGGGGTCGAAGGACCTAGCGGAGATGAGCAATTTTGAAAAATGTTCTACATTTCATCTTTTATTTGGGCCAAATCGACTTCAAATCGCTTGAAACCCCAAAATATCCATTTTTAAATCCCACCAATCACTATACGCGACTATTTTTTTCCGCTCTATCGAATGGAAAAGGTTTTAGGGCCGTAGAGCCAATAGGAAAAAAATAATTTTCAAAAATTTTGAGATATTGCAAAAATCATAGCGCCAATCGAAAGAGCAGCGCAAAATACCCCTATATATGAATTTTGGCTCAATTTGGAGAAAAAAATTTTTCTTCGTTTATTGGGATATAATGCGTTGGAAAATCGCTCAAAAATACCAAATTTCAATTTTCTCAGCCTACTAGTCACAATACCCGACTATATCATCCTGCTCTAGTGGATGGAGTATCCTTTGGGGTCGAAGGACCTAGCGGAGATGAGCAATTTTGAAAAATGTTCTACATTTCATCTTTTATTTGGGCCAAATCGACTTCAAATCGCTTAAAACCCCAAAATATCCATTTTTAAATCCCGCCAATCACTATACGCGACTATTTTTTTCCGCTCTATCGAATGGAAAAGGTTTTAGGGCCGTAGAGCCAATAGGAAAAAAATAATTTTCAAAAATTTTGAGATATTGCAAAAATCATAGCGCCAATCGAAAGAGCAGCGCAAAATACCCCTATATATGAATTTTGGCTCAATTTGGAGAAAAAAATTTTTCTTCGTTTATTGGGATATAATGCGTTGAAAATCGCTCAAAAATACCAAATTTCAATTTTCTCAGCCTACTAGTCACAATACCCAACTATATCATCCTTCTCTAGTGGATGGAGTATCCTTTGGGGTCGAAGGACCTAGCGGACATGAGCAATTTTGAAAAATGTTCTACATTTCATCGTTTATTTGGGCCAAATCGACTTCAAATCGCTTAAAACTCCAAAATATCCATTTTTAAATCCCGCCAATCACTATACGCGACTATTTTTTTCCGCTCTATCGAATGGAAAAGGTTTTAGGGCCGTAGAGCCAATAGGAAAAAAATAATTTTCAAAAATTTTGAGATATTGCAAAAATCATAGCGCCAATCGAAAGAGCAGCGCAAAATACCCCTATATATGAATTTTGGCTCAATTTGGAGAAAAAAATTTTTCTTCGTTTATTGGGATATAATGCGTTGAAAATCGCTCAAAAATACCAAATTTCAATTTTCTCAGCCTACTAGTCACAATACACGACTATATCATCCTGCTCTAGTGGATGGAGTATCCTTTGGGGTCGAAGGACCTAGCGGAGATGAGCAATTTTGAAAAATGTTCTACATTTCATCGTTTATTTGGGCCAAATCGACTTCAAATCGCTTAAAACCCCAAAATATCCATTTTTAAATCCCGCCAATCACTATACGCGACTATTTTTTTCCGCTCTATCGAATGGAAAAGGTTTTAGGGCCGTAGAGCCAATAGGAAAAAAATAATTTTCAAAAATTTTGAGATATTGCAAAAATCATAGCGCCAATCGAAAGAGCAGCGCAAAATACCCCTATATATGAATTTTGGCTCAATTTGGAGAAAAAAATTTTTCTTCGTTTATTGGGATATAATGCGTTGAAAATCGCACAAAAATACCAAATTTCAATTTTCTCAGCCTACTAGTCACAATACCCAACTATATCATCCTTCTCTAGTGGATGGAGTATCCTTTGGGGTCGAAGGACCTAGCGGAGATGAGCTATTTTGAAAAATGTTCTACATTTCATCGTTTATTTGGGCCAAATCGACTTCAAATCGCTTGAAACCCCAAAATATCCATTTTTAAATCCCACCAATCACTATACGCGACTATTTTTTTCCGCTCTATCGAATGGAAAAGGTTTTAGGGCCGTAGAGCCAATAGGAAAAAAATAATTTTCAAAAATTTTGAGATATTGCAAAAATCATAGCGCCAATCGAAAGAGCAGCGCAAAATACCCCTATATCTGAATTTTGGCTCTATTTGGAGAAAAAATTTTTCTTCGTTTATTGGGATATAATGCGTTGGAAAATCGCTCAAAAATACCAAATTTCAATTTTCTCAGCCTACTAGTCACAATACCCGACTATATCATCCTGCTCTAGTGGATGGAGTATCCTTTGGGGTCGAAGGACCTAGCGGAGATGAGCAATTTTGAAAAATGTTCTACATTTCATCGTTTATTTTGGCCAAATCGACTTCAAATCGCTTGAAACCCCAAAATATCCATTTTTAAATCCCACCAATCACTATACGCGACTATTTTTTTCCGCTCTATCGAATGGAAAAGGTTTTAGGACCGTAGAGCCAATAGGAAAAAAATAATTTTCAAAAATTTTGAGATATTGCAAAAATCATAGCGCCAATCGAAAGAGCAGCGCAAAATACCCCTATATCTGAATTTTGGCTCAATTTGGAGAAAAAAATTTTTCTTCGTTTATTGGGATATAATGCGTTGAAAATCGCTCAAAAATACCAAATTTCAATTTTCTCAGCCTACTAGTCACAATACCCGACTATATCATCCTGCTCTAGTGGATGGAGTATCCTTTGGGGTCGAAGGACCTAGCGGAGATGAGCAATTTTGAAAAATGTTCTACATTTCATCGTTTATTTGGGCCAAATCGACTTCAAATCGCTTAAAACCCCAAAATATCCATTTTTAAATCCCGCCAATCACTATACGCGACTATTTTTTTCCGCTCTATCGAATGGAAAAGGTTTTAGGGCCGTAGAGCCAATAGGAAAAAAATAATTTTAAAAAATTTTGAGATATTGCAAAAATCATAGCGCCAATCGAAAGAGCAGCGCAAAATACCCCTATATATGAATTTTGGCTAAATTTGGAGAAAAAAATTTTTCTTCGTTTATTGGGATATAATGCGTTGAAAATCGCTCAAAAATACCAAATTTCAATTTTCTCAGCCTACTAGTAACAATACCCGACTATATCATCCTGCTCTAGTGGATGGAGTATCCTTTGGGGTCGAAGGACCTAGCGGAGATGAGCAATTTTGAAAAATGTTCTACATTTCATCGTTTATTTGGGCCAAATCGACTTCAAATCGCTTAAAACCCCAAAATATCCATTTTTAAATCCCGCCAATCACTATACGCGACTATTTTTTTCCGCTCTATCGAATGGAAAAGGTTTTAGGGCCGTAGAGCCAATAGGAAAAAAATAATTTTCAAAAATTTTGAGATATTGCCAAAATCATAGCGCCAATCGAAAGAGCAGCGCAAAATACCCCTATATATGAATTTTGGCTCAATTTGGAGAAAAAAATTTTTCTTCGTTTATTGGGATATAATGCGTTGAAAATCGCTCAAAAATACCAAATTTCAATTTTCTCAGCCTACTAGTCACAATACCCGACTATATCATCCTGCTCTAGTGGATGGAGTATCCTTTGGGGTCGAAGGACCTAGCGGAGATGAGCAATTTTGAAAAATGTTCTACATTTCATCGTTTATTTGGGCCAAATCGACTTCAAATCGCTTAAAACCCCAAAATATCCATTTTTAAATCCCGCCAATCACTATACGCGACTATTTTTTTCCGCTCTATCGAATGGAAAAGGTTTTAGGGCCGTAGAGCCAATAGGAAAAAAATAATTTTCAAAAATTTTGAGATATTGCAAAAATCATAGCGCCAATCGAAAGAGCAGCGCAAAATACCCCCATATATGAATTTTGGCTCAATTTGGAGAAAAAAATTTTTATTCGTTTATTGGGATATAATGCGTTGAAAATCGCTCAAAAATACCAAATTTCAATTTTCTCAGCCTACTAGTCACAATACCCGACTATATCATCCTGCTCTAGTGGATGGAGTATCCTTTGGGGTCGAAGGACCTAGCGGAGATGAGCAATTTTGAAAAATGTTCTACATTTCATCGTTTATTTGGGCCAAATCGACTTCAAATCGCTTAAAACCCCAAAATATCCATTTTTAAATCCCGCCAATCACTATACGCGACTATTTTTTTCCGCTCTATCGAATGGAAAAGGTTTTAGGGTCGTAGAGCCAATAGGAAAAAAATAATTTTCAAAAATTTTGAGATATTGCAAAAATCATAGCGCCAATCGAAAGAGCAGCGCAAAATACCCCTATATATGAATTTTGGCTCAATTTGGAGAAAAAAATTTTTCTTCGTTTATTGGGATATAATGCGTTGAAAATCGCTCAAAAATACCAAATTTCAATTTTCTCAGCCTACTAGTCACAATACCAGACTATATCATCCTGCTCTAGTGGATGGAGTATCCTTTGGGGTCGAAGGACCTAGCGGAGATGAGCAATTTTGAAAAATGTTCTACATTTCATCGTTTATTTGGGCCAAATCGACTTCAAATCACTTAAAACCCCAAAATATCCATTTTTAAATCCCGCCAATCACTATACGCGACTATTTTTTTCCGCTCTATCGAATGGAAAAGGTTTTAGGGCCGTAGAGCCAATAGGAAAAAAATAATTTTCAAAAATTTTGAGATATTGCAAAAATCATAGCGCCAATCGAAAGAGCAGCGCAAAATACCCCTATATATGAATTTTGGCTCAATTTGGAGAAAAAAATTTTTCTTCGTTTATTGGGATATAATGCGTTGAAAATCGCTCAAAAATACCAAATTTCAATTTTCTCAGCCTACTAGTCACAATACCCGACTATATCATCCTGCTCTAGTGGATGGAGTATCCTTTGGGGTCGAAGGACCTAGCGGAGATGAGCAATTTTGAAAAATGTTCTACATTTCATCGTTTATTTGGGCCAAATCGACTTCAAATCGCTTGAAACCCCAAAATATCCATTTTTAAATCCCACCAATCACTATACGCGACTATTTTTTTCCGCTCTATCGAATGGAAAAGGTTTTAGGGCCGTAGAGCCAATAGGAAAAAAATAATTTTCAAAAATTTGAGATATTGCAAAAATCATAGCGCCAATCGAAAGAGCAGCGCAAAATACCCCTATATATGAATTTTGGCTCAATTTGGAGAAAAAAATTTTTCTTCGTTTATTGGGATATAATGCGTTGAAAATCGCTCAAAAATACCAAATTTCAATTTTCTCAGCCTACTAGTCACAATACCCGACTATATCATCCTGCTCTAGTGGATGGAGTATCCTTTGGGGTCGAAGGACCTAGCGGAGATGAGCAATTTTGAAAAATGTTCTACATTTAATCGTTTATTTGGGCCAAATCGACTTCAAATCGCTTGAAACCCCAAAATATCCATTTTTAAATCCCACCAATCACTATACGCGACTATTTTTTTCCGCTCTATCGAATGGAAAAGGTTTTAGGACCGTAGAGCCAATAGGAAAAAAATAATTTTCAAAAATTTTGAGATATTGCATAAATCATAGCGCCAATCGAAAGAGCAGCGCAAAATACCCCTATATATGAATTTTGGCTCAATTTGGAGAAAAAAATTTTTCTTCGTTTATTGGGATATAATGCGTTGAAAATCGCTCAAAAATACCAAATTTCAATTTTTTCAGCCTACTAGTCACAATACCCGACTATATCATCCTGCTCTAGTGGATGGAGTATCCTTTGGGGTCGAAGGACCTAGCGGAGATGAGCAATTTTGAAAAATGTTCTACATTTCATCGTTTATTTGGGCCAAATCGACTTCAAATCGCTTGAAACCCCAAAATATCCATTTTTAAATTCCACCAATCACTATACGCGACTATTTTTTTCCGCTCTATCGAATGGAAAAGGTTTTAGGACCGTAGAGCCAATAGGAAAAAAATAATTTTCAAAAATTTTGAGATATTGCAAAAATCATAGCGCCAATCGAAAGAGCAGCGCAAAATACACCTATATATGAATTTTGGCTCAATTTGGAGAAAAAATTTTTCTTCGTTTATTGGGATATAATGCGTTGAAAATCGCTCAAAAATACCAAATTTCAATTTTCTCAGCCTACTGGTCACAATACCCGACTATATCATCCTGCTCTAGTGGATGGAGTATCCTTTGGGGTCGAAGGACCTAGCGGAGATGAGCAATTTTGAAAAATGTTCTACATTTCATCGTTTATTTGGGCCAAATCGACTTCAAATCGCTTAAAACCCCAAAATATCCATTTTTAAATCCCGCCAATCACTATACGCGACTATTTTTTTCCGCTCTATCGAATGGAAAAGGTTTTAGGGCCGTAGAGCCAATAGGAAAAAAATAATTTTCAAAAATTTTGAGATATTGCAAAAATCATAGCGCCAATCGAAAGAGCAGCGCAAAATACCCCTATATATGAATTTTGGCTCAATTTGGAGAAAAAAATTTTTCTTCGTTTATTGGGATAAAATGCGTTGAAAATCGCTCAAAAATACCAAATTTCAATTTTCTCAGCCTACTAGTCACAATAGCCGACTATATCATCCTGCTCTAGTGGATGGAGTATCCTTTGGGGTCGAAGGACCTAGCGGAGATGAGCAATATTGAAAAATGTTCTACATTTCATCGTTTATTTTGGCCAAATCGACTTCAAATCGCTTGAAACCCCAAAATATCCATTTTTAAATCCCACCAATCACTATACGCGACTATTTTTTTCCGCTCTATCGAATGGAAAAGGTTTTAGGACCGTAGAGCCAATAGGAAAAAAATAATTTTCAAAAATTTTGAGATATTGCAAAAATCATAGCGCCAATCGAAAGAGCAGCGCAAAATACCCCTATATATGAACTTTGGCTCAATTTGGAGAAAAAAATTTTTCTTCGTTTATTGGGATATAATGCGTTGAAAATCGCTCAAAAATACCAAATTTCAATTTTTTCAGCCTACTAGTCACAATACCCGACTATATCATCCTGCTCTAGTGGATGGAGTATCCTTTGGGGTCGAAGGACCTAGCGGAGATGAGCAATTTTGAAAAATGTTCTACATTTCATCGTTTATTTGGGCCAAATCGACTTCAAATCGCTTGAAACCCCAAAATATCCATTTTTAAATCCCACCAATCACTATACGCGACTATTTTTTTCCGCTCTATCGAATGGAAAAGGTTTTAGGACCGTAGAGCCAATAGGGAAAAAATAATTTTCAAAAATTTTGAGATATTGCAAAAATCATAGCGCCAATCGAAAGAGCAGCGCAAAATACACCTATATATGAATTTTGGCTCAATTTGGAGAAAAAATTTTTCTTCGTTTATTGGGATATAATGCGTTGAAAATCGCTCAAAAATACCAAATTTCAATTTTCTCAGCCTACTGGTCACAATACCCGACTATATCATCCTGCTCTAGTGGATGGAGTATCCTTTGGGGTCGAAGGACCTAGCGGAGATGAGCAATTTTGAAAAATGTTCTACATTTCATCGTTTATTTTGGCCAAATCGACTTCAAATCGCTTAAAACCCCAAAATATCCATTTTTAAATCCCGCCAATCACTATACGCGACTATTTTTTTCCGCTCTATCGAATGGAAAAGGTTTTAGGGCCGTAGAGCCAATAGGAAAAAAATAATTTTCAAAAATTTTGAGATATTGCAAAAATCATAGCGCCAATCGAAAGAGCAGCGCAAAATACCCCTATATATGAATTTTGGCTCAATTTGGAGAAAAAAATTTTTCTTCGTTTATTGGGATATAATGCGTTGAAAATCGCTCAAAAATACCAAATTTCAATTTTCTCAGCCTACTAGTCACAATACCCGACTATATCATCCTGCTCTAGTGGATGGAGTATCCTTTGGGGTCGAAGGACCTAGCGGAGATGAGCAATTTTGAAAAATGTTCTACATTTGATCGTTTATTTGGGCCAAATCGACTTCAAATCGCTTGAAACCCCAAAATATCCATTTTTAAACCCCCACCAATCAATATACGCGACTATTTTTTTCCGCTCTATCGAATGGAACAGGTTTTAGTGCCGTAGAGCCAATAGGAAAAAAATAATTTTCAAAAATTTTGAGATATTGCAAAAATCATAGCGCCAATCGAAAGAGCAGCGCAAAATACCCCTATATATGAATTTTGGCTCAATTTGGAGAAAAAAATTTTTCTTCGTTTATTGGGATATAATGCGTTGGAAAATCGCTCAAAAATACCAAATTTCAATTTTCTCAGCCTACTAGTCACAATAGCCGACTATATCATCCTGCTCTAGTGGATGGAGTATCCTTTGGGGTCGAAGGACCTAGCGGAGATGAGCAATTTTGAAAAATGTTCTACATTTCATCGTTTATTTTGGCCAAATCGACTTCAAATCGCTTGAAACCCCAAAATATCCATTTTTAAATCCCACCAATCACTATACGCGACTATTTTTTTCCGCTCTATCGAATGGAAAAGGTTTTAGGGCCATAGAGCCAATAGGAAAAAAATAATTTTCAAAAATTTTGAGATATTGCAAAAATCATAGCGCCAATCGAAAGAGCAGCGCAAAATACCCCTATATATGAATTTTGGCTCAATTTGGAGAAAAAATTTTTCTTCGTTTATTGGGATATAATGCGTTGAAAATCGCTCAAAAATACCAAATTTCAATTTTCTCAGCCTACTAGTCACAATACCCGACTATATCATCCTGCTCTAGTGGATGGAGTATCCTTTGGGGTCGAAGGACCTAGCGGAGATGAGCAATTTTGAAAAATGTTCTACATTTCATCGTTTATTTTGGCCAAATCGACTTCAAATCGCTTGAAACCCCAAAATATCCATTTTTAAATCCCACCAATCACTATACGCGACTATTTTTTCCGCTCTATCGAATGGAAAAGGTTTTAGGGCCATAGAGCCAATAGGAAAAAAATAATTTTCAAAAATTTTGAGATATTGCAAAAATCATAGCGCCAATCGAAAGAGCAGCGCAAAATACCCCTATATATGAATTTTGGCTCAATTTGGAGAAAAAAATTTTTCTTCGTTTATTGGGATATAATGCGTTGAAAATCGCTCAAAAATACCAAATTTCAATTTTCTCAGCCTACTAGTCACAATACCCGACTATATCATCCTGCTCTAGTGGATGGAGTATCCTTTGGGGTCGAAGGACCTAGCGGAGATGAGCAATTTTGAAAAATGTTCTACATTTCATCGTTTATTTGGGCCAAATCGACTTCAAATCGCTTAAAACCCCAAAATATCCATTTTTAAATCCCGCCAATCACTATACGCGACTATTTTTGTCCGCTCTATCGAATGGAAAAGGTTTTAGGGCCGTAGAGCCAATAGGAAAAAAATAATTTTCAAAAATTTTGAGATATTGCAAAAATCATAGCGCCAATCGAAAGAGCAGCGCAAAATACTCCTATATATGAATTTTGGCTCAATTTGGAGAAAAAAATTTTTCTTCGTTTATTGGGATATAATGCGTTGAAAATCGCTCAAAAATACCAAATTTCAATTTTCTCAGCCTACTAGTCACAATACCCGACTATATCATCCTGCTCTAGTGGATGGAGTATCCTTTGGGGTCGAAGGACCTAGCGGAGATGAGCAATTTTGAAAAATGTTCTACATTTCATCGTTTATTTGGGCCAAATCGACTTCAAATCGCTTGAAACCCCAAAATATCCATTTTTAAATCCCACCAATCACTATACGCGACTATTTTTTTCCGCTCTATCGAATGGAAAAGGTTTTAGGGCCGTAGAGCCAATAGGAAAAAAATAATTTTCAAAAATTTTGATATATTGCAAAAATCATAGCGCCAATCGAAAGAGCAGCGCAAAATACCCCTATATATGAATTTTGGCTCAATTTGGAGAAAAAAATTTTTCTTCGTTTATTGGGATATAATGCGTTGGAAAATCGCTCAAAAATACCAAATTTCAATTTTCTCAGCCTACTAATCACAATACCCGACTATATCATCCTGCTCTAGTGGATGGAGTATCCTTTGGGGTCGAAGGACCTAGCGGAGATGAGCAATTTTGAAAAATGTTCTACATTTCATCGTTTATTTTGGCCAAATCGACTTCAAATCGCTTGAAACCCCAAAATATCCATTTTTAAATCCCACCAATCACTATACGCGACTATTTTTTTCCGCTCTATCGAATGGAAAAGGTTTTAGGGCCATAGAGCCAATTGAAAAAAATAATTTTCAAAAATTTTGAGATATTGCAAAAATCATAGCGCCAATCGAAAGAGCAGCGCAAAATACCCCTATATATGAATTTTGGCTCAATTTGGAGAAAAAAATTTTTCTTCGTTTATTGGGATATAATGCGTTGAAAATCGCTCAAAAATACCAAATTTCAATTTTCTCAGCCTACTAGTCACAATACCCGACTATATCATCCTGCTCTAGTGGATGGAGTATCCTTTGGGGTCGAAGGACCTAGCGGAGATGAGCAATTTTGAAAAATGTTCTACATTTCATCGTTTATTTGGGCCAAATCGACTTCAAATCGCTTGAAAACCCACAATATCCATTTTTTAATCCCACCAATCACTATACGCGACTATTTTTCTCCGCTCTATCGAATGGAGTAGGTTTAGGGCCGTAGAGCCAATAGGAAAGTAATAATTTTCAGAAATTTTGAGATATTGCAAAAATCATAGCACCAATTGAAAGAGCAGCGAAAAATACCCCTATATATGAATTTTCGCTATATTTGGAGGAAAAAAATTTTTCTTCGTTTATTGGGATATAATGCGTTGAAAATCGCTCAAAAATGCAAATTTTCAATTTTCTCAGCCTACTAGTCGCAATACCCGTCTATATCTTCCTGCTCTAGTTGATGGAACATGTTTTGGGGTCGAAGGACCTAGCGGAGAGGAGCAATGTTCTAGATTTCTCCGTTTATTTGGGCTAAATCGATTTCAAATCGCTTGAAAACCCAAAATATCTGTTTTCTAATCCCACCTATCACTATACGCGACTATTTCTTTCCGCTCTATCGAATGGAGTAGGTTTTAGGGCCGTAGAGCCAATACGAAAGTAATAATTTTCAGAAATTTTGAGATATTGCAAAAATCATAGCGCCAATCGAAAGAGCAGCGAAATATACCCCTATATATGAATTTTGGCTAAATTTGGAAGAAAAAAATTTTTCTTCGTTAATTGGGATCTAATCCGTTTGAAATCGCTCAAAAATGCAAATTTTCAATTTTCTCAGCCTACTAGTCGCAATACCCGTCTATATCTTCCTGCTCTAGTGGATGGAACATGTTTTGGGGTCGAAGGACCTAGCGGAGAGGAGTAATGTTCTAGATTTCTCCGTTTATTTGGGCTAAATCGATTTCAAATCGCTTGAAAACCCAAAATATCCATTTTCTAATCCCACCAATCACTATACGCGACTATTTTTTTCCGCTCTATCGAATGGAGTAAGTTTTATGGCCGTAGCGCCAATAGGAAAGTAATAATTTTCAGAAATTTTGAGTTATTGCAAAAATCATAGCACCAATCGAAAGAGCAGCGAAAAATACCCCTATATATGATATTTCGCTAAATTTGGAGGAAAAACATTTTTCTTCCTTAATTGGGATCTAATCCGTTTAAAATCGCTCAAAAATGCAAAATTTCAATTTTCTCAGCCTACTAGTCGCAATACCCGTCTATATCTTCCTGCTCTAGTGGATGGAACATCTTTTGGGGTCGAAGGATCTAGCGGAGAGGAGCAATGTTCTAGATTTCTTCGTTTATTTGGGCTAAATCGATTTCAAATCGCTTGAAAACCCAAAATATCCGCTTTCTAATCCCACCAATCACTATACGCGACTATTTTTTTCCGCTCCATCGAATGGAGTAGGTTTTAGGGCCGTAGAGCCAATATGAAAGTAATCATTTTCAAAAATTTTGACATATTGCAAAAATCATAGCACCAATCGAAAGAGCAGCGAAAAATACCCCTATATATGAATTTTGGCTAAATTTGGAGGAAACAAATTTTTCTTCGTTAATTGGGATCTAATCCGTTTAAAATCTCTCAAAAATGCAAAATTTCTATTTTCTCAACCATTAAAAGAAGGCAGGAGTCTCGTTGAACAGATCTGACAACAGCAATTTCTAGCTCTTTCAAGCCGAGTGTACGAATGTTCGGAAGTAACCGGAACGTTCACACGCACTCGAGTATACGAGTTGCGTGGATTTTTTGCTCGTTTTCGTCATGCGTATGAGTGTTCCAGCTGATAGGATAGCAGCAAGTTGCAGCTCCTTCAAGCTAGGTGTACGCATGTTCCGAAGTAACCGGAACATTCGCACACACTCGAGTTTACTAGTGGAACCTGGTGTGTAGATTTTTGGCTCGTTTTTTTCTTGCATAGGAGTGTTCCGGCTGATGGGTACACTGGTAGAACATCGTGTATACTGTTATCGGTACACTGCAGGGCCTTTTCTACACTCAACGCTATATCAGAAGGCAACATTCTTCACGTAAAAAGTCATTTCGGAAGCTGATGAGTATCATCAGACAGATCGGATAGCAGCGTGTTGTAGCTCCTTCAAGCCGGATGCACGAATGGTCCGGAATCGCGGGAACAATCGTACGCGCTTGAGTTTGCTAGTTGACTGACATGTCTAGCCCTCAAGTTGCATATCCTGTATTTTTGGCCTTGATTTTTTGCGTCTTTTCGGGTGTAACCGGAACATTTACACGCACTCGAGCGACGCCGCCGAGAGACGCCCAAAGTGGTGGAACCTGTCGCGTGGATTTTACACTCATTTTTGTCGTGCATAAAAGTGTTCCGGCTGATCAAGAACACCCGCACGCCATTGTGTGTCTCGAGTATATA
Organism: Torymus aiolomorphi; assembly: GCA_036365515.1. Classification (NCBI taxonomy): domain Eukaryota; kingdom Metazoa; phylum Arthropoda; class Insecta; order Hymenoptera; family Torymidae; genus Torymus; species Torymus aiolomorphi. The sequence goes on from CM070873.1 coordinate 259,666,284, forward strand.
ATTATCGGCATACTGTAGGTGCTTTTGTACAGTCATTGCCATATCAGAATGTGACATTATTCACGCAGAGAAATCATTCAGAAAACTCACTAGTCTTATCAGGCAGATCGGACTGCAGAGAGTTCCAGCTCCTTTAAGCTTGATATACAAATTTTTTGGAATTATAGAACCATTCGTACTCACTCAGGTTTATTCGTCAGGCGTTATAGTTGGAAAACACCCACAACTATTGAAACCTATCACGCGAATTTTGTTGATCCATTTTAACTTGCGAAAGTCTGTATTAGCTCTGCGGGGACAGCCGCACGCTATCGTGTGTCTCAAGTATGCTGTTATAGGGTACCGGCAGGTGCTTTTGTTGTGTCTGCCATATCAGCAGGCCATATTCTTAACGTAGAAAGCTGATGAGTATCATAAGACAGATCGGACAGCGGCCACACCTAGCTCCTTCATGCCGGATGCGCGAATGTTCCGGAATCACCGGAACATTCGCACCCGCTCGAGTTTACTAGTCGAGCGGCGTCACTGAGAGACGCGAAAGTGGTGGGACCTCACGCGTGGATTGCTTGCTCGTCTTTTTCTTGCGTAAGAGTGTTCCGGCTGATGGCGAACACCCGCACGCTATCGTGTGCGTCGCGTATACTGTTATCGATGCACTGCAGGTGCTTTTGTAAAGTCATTGCCATATCAGAAAGCGACATTCCTCACGTAGTAACGTCATTTCGAAAGCTGATGATTATCATCAGACAGATCGGACAGCAGTGAGTTGTAACTGCTTCAAGCCGGATGCACGAATGTTCCGGAATAACCGGAACATTCGTACGCGCTCGAGTTTACTAGACAAGTGTCGTTACCGAGACTCGCCCACAAATTGCACATCCTGTATTTGTGGAGTGGATTTCTTGCCTCTTTTTCACTTGCGTTAAAATGTTTCAGCTGATCGGGAACAACTATACAGTCTTTACCGTATGGGACGGTGAGATTCTTCACGTATTAGAGACATTCCGAAATCCCACGAGTCTCGTTGGAGAGATCGGACAGCAGTAATTTCTAACTCATTCAAGAAGGGTGTACGAATGTTTCGGAGTCACCGGAATATTCGCACACACTCGAGTTTATTTATCAGGCATCGTAGCTCAAGAACGTCCATTTTTTTTTTTTTTTTTATAACTCCGTGTTTATTTACAATCTGTCTTGTTGACATTAAGTAAATCGTATACAATTATATACAGTAACATGAAAGTATTAGACCCACTGGTTAATACTTTTATAAATCCTATAGAAATAAGCTTTTATACAAGGACAAAATGTATGGCAATATAATGATATGATATTATATGTACAACATTATGCAATTATATTAATAGTTTTACATTTTTCAGCCGAATTGATCTAGTCTATATCAATATAATAAAAAAAATCATGAGTCTCTATCCGTTTGCACATAAAACTGTTTTTCCCTTCTTCCCACTTCACAACTTCCCAACTTTCATGTTCAAAATTTTCTTAAAGTTATGACTATGATATGCACTTTCGTTCTATCAATTATATATTTTATTTACATAGACAACTAGATTGGTTTCTTCACTCAGGCCATAACACACTTGCTAACAAAGTTTTTTCCAGGTTTTAGTTAAGTTTTTATTTCAGATTCTGCGGGGGTGATTATAAACAAGGGCAATCTGACTGCCATAAATATTAATTATTTTAATTTAATTTTTAAGACTGTAAGACCGATAGAAAAATTCTTATCAGTTGATAGTAAATTGCAGTCGACATAAGTAATATTTTTAACGAATAACACACTTATTGATTTGGATTCCAAACAACTGGAAAACAAACGACTTTGCAGTGACCATTTTACTGCTGACGATTTTGTAATCGGTTCTGGTATGAAAAAACTAAAAAATATAGCTATACCTATTCGAAAGGCTTCACTTATTGATTCGAATGATTCCGACGAAGTTGAGGAACATGATTGGCTCCAAAATTGATCTTCCTCCTACTACCTGTCAAGAGATATCAGCTATTGATTTAAAAAATCCTTTTTTAACAGAAAGTATTTATAACATGCCGCAAACCTTTAATGCAATTGATTTAGAAACTTCTTGTTTAATAGAAACTAGTTATAACATGCCACAAAGCTTTGATGCAAAAGAGCCATCTTGTTCAGGAATGCAAAGCAAATTGAATTTTGATTGTGACTACCGACAAATCCACAAATGCTGGTGATAAAACTAAAACTTATGAAACTTCACTTCAAAAATTGCAAGATGAAATTAAGAATTTAAAACGACAGTTAAACCAAAAACATAAACAATGTAAAAAAGCACAACATGCGACTAAACAAGCGAATGCAAAAAGTGTAACATATGAACAAAAAACTGTTAAACTTTCTAAAGATATTCAAAATAGAAATAAAAAAATTAAGAATCTTAAGCGTAAAATTGAAAAATCTAAGGAAGCAGTTTCTTTTTATGATGATTATTTAAAGCTTAATGCTAACGTATTAAATTTTTTTTAAATGCAAATGAATCATAACAAACGGAGAAAGTTATCCAATGAGGAAAAATAAGTTTGCTATTAATTTATTTTATAAGTCTCCAAAAGCTTATTGTTATTTGCGTGACCAAAAGAAGTTTGCTTTTCCGTGTATTAGTTTAATAAGTCGATGGATTAACGAACTTGCTTTTTTGAATCCCGGAAATAACACTAAGTTATTAGAATTATTGAAAATAAAATCAAGTACAATGACTCAAAAAGAACGCGAGTGTGTATTAATGTGGGATGAAATGAGTATAAAATCGTATTTAGATTACAACCCAAAAAAAGATTTGATTGAAGGTTACACTGATATGGGAAAACATGGTCGCAATAAAAATCATGGTAATCATGTTTTAGTTTTTATGTTACGAGGTAGGCACAATGATTGGAGACAGCCTATTTGCTACTATATTCCCCATAACAGTGTAAATGGAAAATTATTGCATAAAATCATATTAGATGTTATAGATTACGTTGAAGACGCCGGTTTTATATTAAAAACAATGGTATGCGATCAAGGATCGCCAAATCAATCGGCCATAAAAAAATTGGGTATAACAAAAACTGAGCCATTTATTGAACGACATAATCGTAAAATTTTCTTTAACTTTGATGCTCCCCATTTACTTAAATGCCTGCGTAACACTTTTCGTAAACGTCAATTTGAAATAAATGAGAAATCCGTTTCATGGGACGCGATTCGGGCATTAAGAAATTGTGAAAAAGATCTACCAACTAAATCTGCCCCTAAACTAACAGACAGACATCTAGATCCAAATTCTTTTCAACTAATGAACGTTAGTCTTGCCGCTCAAATTTTTAGTAAAAGTGTTTCCTCAGCTTTACTAGCAGGTGCGCTCGCCCCAGAGCAACCTTTAATTCATCCTGATTGTATAGAAACAAAAAATTTTATTAAAAAAGTAAACGACCTTTTTGATTGTTTAAATAGTAGAAGTTCTCGAGATGGTAATCCTTTGCGTCGTTCTTTATCAAAATTAAATCCTCAAGTAGTACAGTATTTGAAAGTCCTTGATTTGGATCGAAACGTGGAAATGCGTAGATAAAAACGGTAATCCCCCATCCTTTGACGGTTTTTATTTGATGGTTAATAGTATACCCATATTACAATATATCCCATTTTACAATGGGAAGATATGGCAGCAAATAATGGAGTGTATTTGTTAACGACGCGTTTAAATTAAGATCCATTAGAAAATTTATTCTTTCTTTTAAGAAGTCATTCTGGTCACAATCAAAATCCAACCGCAATGCAAGTAAGGCATAATTTGCAGTATAGCATTACTGCAAATTTAACGTATTTATCCAAATTAACAAATTGCGAACCTGATGGAACAGTAGCGTTACTAGCAATTTGTATGAAAAGTAAAAATATTGAATTACAAGAATCGTTAGAAAACCGAACCAATTCTGTGCACGCGTTTGATGAAAACATTAATGCGGATTGTATTAATAGTAATTCCCTTGCAAAAGGCAACAGTATCATCGAAGTAAATGCAAGTAGTCAAAATGATAAATTAGCTAACGATGATATTAAAGACGCTTACAGTGAAATTTCGTTCGATGGAGTAAATGAATCTGTTTATTTCGATGAAAATGAAGATACTTTTGTAGAAAATATGTCTGATTGAGACACAGTTATAGGTGATGATGATGATGAATTTCAAGAAGTATCTGATTAAATGAAAGGAGTGAGAATTTGAGTAATACAGCTAGGAGTTGTTTATCAGAAAATTATGACAAATTGAATAGTGTATTGTCAAATTCACATAATTGACAAGATTCGTCTACTCCTTTACGGGGAGCAATGAAGTATGTTGCTGGATATGTCGCGATGAAATGTATCTCAAAATTTAAGGGGGTGTCAAACTCAATTTTTACCGACCGAGCAAAAAATATATTGTTTTTAATAGAAAAAAAAATATAACGATATATGAAAAATAATGAGTGCATTGCCCTCCGTAATTACATTATTAATCATTCTGCAAAATGCCAAGTCAATATTCAAAAGCGTCTAAGAATGGCATTTGAACGAAAATTTCGTTCAAATGCCATTCTCAGATGCCTTAAAATATCGACGTGAAACTTTGCAGAATGATTCATAATGTCATTACGGAGGGCAATGCACTCATGATTATGCATAATATTATAAAAAAAAATAGATTATTGTACCATATGGGTAATATGTAGCATCGCGAGATTCGCGAGTCGGCGACGGCAGCGACGGCAGCGGCCAGCGGCGCGGCCTTGCCCGTGTGTGTACGCGCATGCGCTGCTGGCTGCAGCACAGCTGAGCTGTCCATCGCCGATGCCTGGGCCTAGGCCCTCCGGGAGGCGGTCCCGTGTTGCCGCCACCACCTTCGCCGCCACCTTCGCCACCTGTGCCCTCCTCTATCCATTGATGCTTATCGACGTGTCATCAGGCCGATGCGTCGTTTGACGACTTGACGTTTGAGTTTAGTCGGCACTCTGGTATATTACTATTGAATTTCAATGAAAAAGTTTGTTATTACAAGATTACAATTACTGGAAAGCAACACAGTTTAGAATAGTTTATATCGCACCTTCTGCCGTTTATATTTAAAAAATTTATCTCAACTAATAAGTATAAACATCTGTTCTTACTTTTTGTAGCAGTACGATTACTATTTGACGCAGCCCTACTGAAAAAAAATCATATGATTTATCATATAATTTATCATATAATTTATCATATGATTTGTCATATGATAAATCATGAGATATTTTCGAGAAAATCATCTTATAATTTGTCATATGATAAATCATATGACAAATCATATGGTAAATCATGTGATAAATCACATGACAAATAACATGTCCCATCAAATAATAAATCTAATAATTTATAGTATATTACGATACGTGGGCCGGAAATTGGATTTCCGGTCCAAGTATTGTACACTATTTTTCTTACTCCCCGGCCAAAAGTACGTTCTATAATTGTTAAATAATTAATAAAATTGCGTTGTCGTTTGCTAGCTGTGTTTGAGTGTTAGTTTTTCTTTCGGCCCGCTCGATAGTAATATGCCTCTCTCGGCCGCTTTGGGTAGCTCGGTCGATATTACCGACTGTTTTTTCTTTCGACCCGGCGTGGAGAGCTGGTTTTTTGGGCGTCTGCTACTTTCGCTGTTGCAGAGATGGTATGATGCCCGCCCGACATTTGCAAGACCGAGGCGAAGCCGATGAACACATTCATTAAAAAAAGAAAGAAATAAGGTGATCAAATAAGTACGTTAAAGTTTGATTAACTAACTCTTTTTTCTCTTCACCCGTGCACTTTCCTCTGTCTATTTCGTACACCCAATGGACATTGATTCGTGTCGAACGTGCCCGTTAGTGACCGTCACGCATAACCTTTTAAACGTTAACATACATAAGAAATGAGAAAACAATTGAAAAGGTTATGCATGACGGTCACTAACGACACGAATCAATGTCCATTGGGTGTACGTGTCTAACCTTCACACCGCACAAACATCTTTTCCTCGGACGCTCTCGTCCGCACGTTTACGTAATTGTTTCTACACGACTCGTAAGTACGTGTAGAAAACAAGAGAAAAAACAATGACCACGATCAAACAACACCACTTTTTATTTCAACTAACTCTTCCCGGTTGAGAAGGTCTGATAAAAACTAATAAAAATTTGAAGAATCGGGTGCAAAAACCACTTAGGTGATTAGGTATCTGCACCCTTTTTATCTGGTTTTATCAGACCTTTTCAACCGGGTTTTTTCTCGTCACCCGTGCGCATGAGACTTAGGGAAGGGCCACATATGTGAATACGCTTGCGTACGAATCCGCATAGCGCAGTGGAGTCACTAGGAAAACTTTGTAATGCCAACTTTGCAGAAAAGTCACTATGGTTTCGTGAGGAACTTCTATTGTTGAGAGGGTTCACGAAGTCATACTGACTTTCCTGTACAGTTGGCACTAGCGGGTTTCGCTTAGGCTGTCTAGTAATTCCGCTGCGCCGTACGCATTCATGCGCAAGCGTATTCACATATGTGGCCAAAGCCACAGTGAATCCACATTGCGTGCTGTGCTTCGTGTGCCGTGCGATTTGTGCCGTACCATAAAGAAGTTGTTGTTCGACATCTACAAAGTTTATTGGCACAGGGTAAAGTGGAATAGACCTACACTTTGTCAAAGGTTATGTGCAATGAAATCGGAGCAGAGTGGCTGTCTGTTCTCTCTCTTTCTGCATTACTCTAATTATAATTATAATTAAATTAAATTATTGGTGCAAGAAAAAAAAGTATCTTTGAATGGAATTTCCTTTGATGGATTAATAAATATTTTGCAAGTATTCAAGGCCCACCTGGAATTGATAAAACAACAACTTTAATCATCGATTTCGCAAAAAGGAAAAATAATTCAAATTAAAAAAAAAATAATTTATATATAATGTAAAATATTTGACAGGTTTATCAGCTGATAACATTGTACTTAGTGCGTCTTGCTGATACCTTTGAGGCTTGGTCGTCCTACAAGAATTGCTAAAAGAGCACTGCAATATTCTGTAGATACTTATTTAAAAAGAGATGATGGTTTTACTATTATGAAGGATATAAAAATCAATAAAAAATGTTGCATCAAATATTAGTAATCCAGGAGCAAGGTATGCCTACAAAGAAATTATACATGAAGGAAAAAGATGTGGTTCTCTTATAGAAGAAATGAAAATAATGGTGTCAACGCATTATGAAATAGCAGCTAGGTAAACAAGGTTCGCTCGTGCGAAAAGTCGAATGCGGTAAAAATCACCTTACGCACCAGTGTCGTACCGTATTTTATACCACGAGAGCCGAATAATCATATTAAAGTTATGATTTTGATGTTAGAGTGGTGTAAAAATGATTTCTATTATATGTTTTAAAATAAATCCTTAAACAAAATTAATTTATTTAACGCAGATATGGCGAAAAATTTTCAGTCCCCATTGTAAAGGGGCTATCAAAAACAAGGCAAGCCTTGTAATTCGGACTCTTCGTAGAGTCATTTGAACTAGGATAGGTTAGGAGGGGGGGGGGGCTGCCTTCGCCGCCACCAGTGAGGTTCGCCACTAGGCTTGCGCCCTGTCTCGACTTTCTCCCTCTCTTTGCTTTAAGAGAAATGAAGATGGCCGAGCAACCTCTCCTTTAGGGAATGGGAGGTTGGATGTTTAGGTGCTAGGAGTTGGTGTGCATCGTTCCGTAGGAACGTTATCACACGGTCGGAAAGGATAGGGACATGGCGGTATGAACAGGACGTTGGTGGGAAAAACCTCGTGAGAGGAAAAAACCCACTTGTAGAGTACCTGAAAAGAAAGGTTATTAGATGTGTATGAGAGGGGTGAAGGGAATAAGCAGGTTTGAAGGGGGGATTATTCTCCTGGATCCTGGAACTGCAGGGTGTTGTTGTTACCTGAAAGAAATTAAAATATATTATTGTCATTTATTTATATCTAGAAAGTCTTTGGGTCTTCTATGCTTATCGCGTGGTTCATAATCGTAATTACCGAGGGCTTTAATTAGTTCGTGAGGTGATTTCTTAGATTTTGTATAAAATGCTTTACCGGCTTTTAAGACGAAGTCTTTTATTGATTCTATACCTAATTCTTCATGAATTCGCGAGACTCTAGTATAGCGCGGCGCGTTGGTTATTATTAAGACTCGGTTTTGGATAAGTTGTATTTTATTAAGGTTACTCGGCGTGGTGCCTCCCCAGATGGTTGACGCGTATGTAATTATTGGACGAATTAACATTTTATATATTATTATGCCATTGTCGACGCTTAACGAGGAGTGATTTCTGAGGAGTGGCATTAATCGAGCAATGGCTCCCGAAGCGTTGTTTTTAACATTTGTTGTGTGTACGTGGTATTTTAGTCTACGATCGAGTGTAACTCCTAGATATTTAGCGTGAGATTTCCATTCAATTTTTGTGTCTCCGAAGCGAGGTGGTTCAAGGGAATCGAAGTTAGTTAGCTTCCAACCGAATAGGATTGCTTCTGATTTACTCGCGTTTATTTTAACTCGCCATTTAGCGCACCACTCTTTAATAAGAGTAAGAGCTTTATTTAATTCAGTTACAATTTTAGCGCTGCTTTTTGAGGATGTATAGAGAACGGTATCGTCCGCGTATACTCCTATGTTTACTCCGGGTGTTGTGGGCATGTCGTTAATGTTTAAATTAAAAATTGTGGGGCCGATTAAGCTGCCTTGGGGGACACCTGCTTTTATTTCGCGTTCTGTTGAGAAAGTGTTATCTAGTTTTACTGTGAATGACCGATTTTTTAAATACGAGTTTAGGAAAAATATCATCCATTTTGGAAATTTAAGTTCAATTAATTTTCTAAGTAGACCGTTTATCCAGACGCTGTCGAAAGCTTTTTCTACATCTAATAGCGCAGCTCCGGTGTTATGCTTCCAATTAAATTTTTGTGTTACATATTTCATGATTCTAAGAATTTGATGCTGTGTTGAATGGCCTTCGCGAAAACCGAATTGTTCTTTTCTTATTAGGTTATTATTTTTTATAAATTTATTGAAGTGGTAAATTTATTGAAGTGTGTCATTTGAACAAAAGAAAGAAAGAACACCTAAAAGAAAGAAAGAAGGGATGGTGGGGCCCCCTCCGTCGCCCCCTACCAGTGAGGTACAGCCTGCCCGGATCACCGTCCAGGAGCCCCTTATGTAGAAATTAATCCACGTAGGAGGAGCCTGGGCGATTCCAGTTACCTCTCCTTAAAGAAGGAAATCAAAAAGAGGAAGTTGTGCGTTACCCTGTGACGGCATTTCCACACTATCAGAAGTTATAGAGCAAAAACGGTTGTATGGCTGGACTACTATGTGGAGTGTAGAATGGGGAAAAACCTCGCTAGGAGTAAAAACCCATTTATCTTAAGTTAGTTGTTGAGACGCGTAGAATGACTTTATTAGACAGAAAAAATAGATGAGTAATTTATATAGGTAGGTAAAGGTGATATGCGGCAGAAATGTGTGTCCAAGCTGGACTTGCGTTTTGTTTATTAATAAGTCGCGGGAAGTTACGTTCATAGTTAGTGTTGGTGTTGTAATTATGTTGTTGTGTTGGTGTTGTAATTATGTTGTTGTGTTGGTGTTGTAATTATGTTGTTGTGTTTGTTGTTGTTTTTGTGGCGGTTGTTGTCTGGGCGCATGAATTTTTACCTGTTGTGTAGGTTTAGCGTTTGTTTGTTTTTGTGACCTGATTTTGATTAGGTCGTGTTGTCTTTTATATCTTGGGCATCCCTGGTAGTTTGCCGTGTGGTTTCCTCCACAGTTAGCGCATTTTAGGTTGTTTGTTTTATCCGAGAAATCTAATTTGCATTCAGTTAGATTTGTGGATTTCTCCACATTTAACGCATTTGGGAAACATGTGGCAGAATTTAGATACGTGATTAAATTCCTGGCAGTTGAAGCATTGCACAGGTTTGTTAGGTTTGTTGTACTTTTCAAGTTTTATTTTAAAATAATTAATCGATTTTACTTCGTTCAAAAGCTTTAGGTTTTCATCATTAGTTATGGTTAATAAGAAAAGAGGGAGCGGCGTGGCTGTTCTTCCACTTCTTCTTTTCATCTGTGCAACGCCCTCAATCTTCAGTCCTAATTCAATCAATTCTTTCTTGATTTCATCCGTTTCTGTGTACGAGGGGAGACCTCTTATCACAATTTTCGCAGGGGGGGGGGATGGAATCAGCAGGTCGTCTCAGGGAGAATTGAAAATTTGCTTCCTCAAGACCCTTGAGTAACAACCGATAGTCGTCAAGTGTACTAACCCCAACTGACATGTGGGTGCTGTCAATAGTTTGAACCATCGGTGGAAACTTAAGTTTCCTGAGAATAACTTTAAGCATCTTGTAGGGGAAGTTTAGTTCGTCCACTTTGACTGTCACTGGTTTGATGTTTTGTTTTTTAGGTTTAGGGTCTGTCACGTTGTTTGTCTGTGTGTCGTTTGTATTTAGGCACCCGGTTGGTACCGTTTTTTCTGTATTGTCATTGGCAAGCGCCTCAAAGTAATTTTTAGTTTTATTAGAAAGGGTCACGTTAGATGGTTGTGTGTTGATCTTACTAGTGCTGGTTTTGGTGCTGCTGCTGGTCCTTGTTGAGGTCCTGGCCTTTGTCGAGGTCCTGGCCTTCTTCCTCTTGGTTGATGATACGACGTTGAATCCATCATCACTATTATCGGGGTTCACTCGCTTAGGGTGGTGTGGCGTTGAACCATCCGACTGGTCCATTTTGTCCGATGTGCGTGACATGGTGACCTTGGAGGTCACCTCTCCTAGGTCCGCTCTCTGGTGGCTGCTGTTGTTGTCGAACTTGTAGTTTGGAAGGATGCGGTGAATAACACAATACTGTGTTCAGCCGTGTGATTGCCCTTAGAAGGGCAGGTGATCAAATTGATTCTCTGATGCACTATCACAATCACTATCACTCACTGATGAAAACTATCGCGATACTACGATGCTCACTGCGATCTTGACGCGACGACTGTCAGAGATAGAATCCGATGCGTTCTATCTCATTTGAACAGTTGACTTACATGGCTTATATACTCTCGGCCATCCAGTGTATCTACAGAAAGCACTACCGGAGCGCCGCATAGCGGTGACAAAGGGCAACTTATGATAGGCGGCGCTAGATCAGCAAGCTTCGGCTATTTATCCGCTATGTGGCGCTCCAGTAGTGCTTTCTGTGGATATACTGGATGGCCAAGAGTATATAAGCCGTGTCAGTCTACCGTTCAAATGACTGTTTACGAAGAGTCCGAATTACAAGGCTTGCCTTGTTTTTGATAGCCCCTTTACAATGGGGTCTGAAAATTTTTCGCCATATCTGCGTTAAATAAATTAATTTTGTTTTAAGGATTTATTTTAAAACATATAAGGTAATGGAGGCAGTACTGGGACAAAACCTATTTTGGGACCAGAAGTGGGACAGCAGTAAAAAACTACGATGAACGGTTAATGTGATAAAAGCATTACTTCATTAGTATTCTTTATGATGTTAGCTACGTAGTCACTTCATTATTGTGTTGATTTACTTCTTAAACTAATGTATAACAAGATTCAAACTTTTTGAGGTTATGTTTGAGCTGTACGCATAGCGAAAACTTTATCCCACTATAGGTACCTCTTAATTCCCATATCGTAGTAGTGGGACACGTTTAAAAAGTATTGTCCCACTACTGCGTCAAATGGGCGTCCCACTACCGGTTATAAATAAGTTACCGTGTCCCACTACACTAGTCGATAGTTATTTTCTTTTAATGAGATTCTTTTAATACACCAACAACGGAAGAAAGCATCTTTTTTTCTTAAAATAAACCTTGAGACACGAGCTACCTGCTGAGGTAATTAGTTTTTATGTATTGTGCTTAGTTTTGGCAATAGAAAAGATTATAAAAAAAGTATGGTCAAAACTGTCCCACTACTACTTACTTTACCTTAATAGAAATAATTTAAATTATTAGATTTATTATTTGATGGGACATGTTATTTGTCATGTGATTTATCACATGATTTATCATATGATTTGTCATATGACAAATTATAAGATGATTTTCTCGAAAACATCTCATGATTTATCATATATGACAAATTATATGATAAAAGTAGATAGGCTATGCTGGTTCTGGACCACCACGTGGTGGTCTAGAACCAGCATAGCTTTTTTGGGATCCCCTCTCCTCCCCTCTCCCCCTCCCACCATTTCAGGGCGTGGTGGTCCAGAACCAGCATAGCTTTTTTGGGATCCCCTCTCCTCCCCTCTCCCCCTCCCACCATTTCAGGGCGTGGTGGTCTAGAACCAGCATAGCTTTTTTGGGATCCCCTCTCCTCCCCTCTCCCCCTCCCACCATTTCACGACCTGTTTGATGCAGAACCAGCATAGGGTTTCTGGATCACCCGCAATTGTACGGGGCACCAATAACCCATAACAAGTCGTGACTTGTTGATCCAGAACCCGCCTAGGGTTTTTGGGCCACCCGCAATTGTACGGAGGTGACAATAACCCATAACATGCGGGCACCTTGCTGTCGGCGGGTGACAGCCCGCGACCAGACGACTGCGCACATCGGCTGCGCAGCGGCGGGCGGTCAGCGGCGGGCGGTGAGCGGCCAGCCTGCTACTGCAAACAGGCAGCGGTCGGCGGCGGGCGGCTTGCTGCTTATCAGCTGCTGCTTTCGGCCACGCGGTATGAGGCAACAACCTGCAGTACGCGATAAGCTAAAAACACTCACCTCGACGTCCTCAGCATCCAATTTCTCCACGTCGTCCAACAGCGATGGCTTCCACGATTTCTCCACATCGTCTAACGGTGATTGCTTCCACGTTTTCTCCACGTCGTCCATGGGGGAGCGCCCCGCCGACAGCGACAGCCTGCTGCGCACCGGCAGCGGCCCGCAGCGGGCGGTCGGCGGCCTGCTGCTTGTTAATATATATTATTTAAAAAATGCAAAATTTAAAAAGGTAATAAAATAAAAATATTACGCTCCGTTTTCAATTATATTGCGAAAGTATAGTATTAATTTTACATTAAAAACTTTATACGGTAATATACATTCTACTATTACATTCTACATTTTACGGTAGTATATATTCTACTTCTTCTACCTCGTTTACTGAGTATAGTCCGTGAACAATCGTAATGAATAATATATTATTGGTGAATTGGAAGGAAAAAGGAAACGGAAGAGTGAGTGAGAGGTTTTAAATAAAAACACAATTATTCTCGCGATAAAGAAGGAAACCCTTGCTGCGGCGTAAAAACCCTCACGGAATAGAGGGAAAAGCCGAAGCAAGCGTGATGATTTTATTTGTCTAAAGGAAAGTTACAATGGGAAAGAAAAGAAAGAGTAATCACGCACGCAAATCGCAAGGCAAATTTGCCACGCCTATCGCAGAGAGCTCTCTTACCTCGTTGGCCTCATGGCCCGCCAAATTCGCAACGCTCGAGTCCGCCTGTTGAAGACGTCGATGAGCCGAACGCCTGCCGCAGCGTGCACCCGCTCGCTGTGGTCACGCCGGGAACGGGGATCGCAGAGATGGCCCTCAGCCGTCACCAAGCGCGCCTCGACGTCTCGGGGGAACCAACGCTTGGTGCCGAGCAACAAAAGCGTTGCCGCGTGCTGCGATCGCCCCGGGAAGGGTCACGCCGTCGAGCGCACGTGGACACGCTTCCCACAAATACAGTCTCTAACGCAACGTACACTCCCACAGGCACACACGAAGTCGCGGTTCCTACTTTCACGTTCACACCCACGAAACTAAAGATTCGCTCTAAAAGGAGCGGGAGTCTCGGGTTTACTTTTCCGCATGTAGAAAACGCAATGATCCTCCAGCACGTCTTGACACATCGGCGAATCGATTACGAGTGCGCGAGCTCGCGCGCGCGGGTCCGTTTACCCCCAAAATTATCGATGGTGACGCGCGCGACGCGGTGTTGGCGCGCGAGGTCGCGCGCATTTTAAATTCGCTGCTTGCGTTAATAGCTCGGCACAAGTAAAAATGACGCGAACAGTCCGTGATACTCAAAGTCACCTCCTACTTGTGCATTTTTATTCACCTCGGGTTCTTGCTGTTGCTGGTGCTGCGGCTGTTGCTGCTGCATCGCGTTGAAGCATGATGCGTGCTTTCGAGATTGGGCGCATACCCCACACAACCACATGTTACACCCTTCGCCACACACAATTTTTTTGTTTTTTAATTAGTACTTTAGCACATACTAAACATTTTGCCACTATGTTAGTCTTATTATAATTTGATGGACCACCAGCATCAGCAGGATTACTGAGTGTTGAAGCGTGCGCAATCTCTTTTCGCACGCCTTCCAGTAGTAGAACTTCGCACGCTATTCTGTTTTGGAGCACCGTAATTTCGTGTTGTTTATGTAAAATGGAAAAATGTATTGCCTCTTCTTTTTCTTTAAAATATCTATTAAGTCTGTTACTGCAGACGCTTTCTGCACCCATGTCATCTTGACTGTGGGTCTTTGATGAATGCTGACTTGAACAGAGTGTACCCCTGGTGTTTAACCTTTGGTAAAAATGTAGCGCGATAGCGAGCGGAGACAGTGTCAGATTTTAGGTCCAGCGCGATGCCTGCCCACATCCTTATCGCTTTTTCCATAACAAAAGCGCGCATCAATAGGCAGTGTAAGAGAATACACCAAAAGCGCTCCGTCTGAACTAATCTCCTCACGTTATATCAATTTCGTTTTATAATTCAAACAAGTGCGGAGGATATTTTTTTTTTTCGCGATAATGCGTAACGTGTACGATAGGGTATTAGTTACATACATATATATCTTTATCTGAACCTTCTATAAAAATTTATCGCTATGTGCAATATGAAAACCCTGCCTCGTGTGCTTCTCATGTTTTATTATTTCGTCGAAACATAACGGTTTCCTGTCCTTACGCTGTGTACTTTGAGCGATGAATGAGAATAGCGAATGCCCGAGTTATTTGA
The DNA here is from genome assembly GCA_036365515.1 of Torymus aiolomorphi. Lineage (NCBI taxonomy): Eukaryota > Metazoa > Arthropoda > Insecta > Hymenoptera > Torymidae > Torymus > Torymus aiolomorphi. Next base: position 259,681,338 of record CM070873.1, read on the forward strand.
ATTATATTTTGTCTAGAGGTAATATCCGTAAGCATTATCAAATAAAAATATAGCGCGATAGCGAGCGGAGACGGTGTCAGATGCACGATTTCGGGTCCAGCGCGATACATGGCCACAGCCTTATCGTTTTTGCCATTATAAAAGCCCGCATCAATAGGGTGTGTAAGAGAATACACCAAAAGCGCACCGCCTAAATGAATCTGCTCACGTTATATCAGTTTCGTCTTATAATTTAAACACGTGCGCAGGATGTTTTTTCACGATAGTACGTTACGGTTCGTCGTCATCTTTATTTCGTATTCGTTACTGTTTAAGCTCACGTCATTTCAACGTACTTTTTTATCGCGAATACAAAACGGGAAGTGAGGTTACGTTACATTCAAGGATTTCTTTCATCATAATCTTTCTCCGAAACCATTATTTTTATCTCGTATTCGCGTTACTCTCTAAGCTCACGTCATTCCAACGTACTTTTTTATCGCGAATACGAAACGGAAAGTGACGTTATGTTACATTCATCGATTTCTTTCTCGGAAACCGTTATTTTTTATCTCGTATTCGTTACTCTCTAAGCGCACGTCATCCCAACGTACTTTTTTATCGCGAATACGAAACGGAAAGTGGGGTTATGTTACATCCATCGATTTCTTTCTCGGAAACCGTTATTTTTATCGTGTATTCGTTACTCTCTAAGCTCACGTCATTCCAACGTACTTTTTTATCGCGAATACGAAAGGGTAGTAAGGTTATTGTTTTTAAATATTCAAACATAATCGATTTTGACGCTTTATTGTGAGGATAGTTCACTTTTTTAAGAGAGAAGAATATATATATATATATATAATTATAAGAAATTAATATAACCACAAAATTTAATAAAAAATGTTTATAAAAATTTTTTGGAATTATTAATAAAAATTTACAACATCATTAGACTCGTAAGATGTTCTCGCAAGAGAATCAAAAGTCGCTTATTTTTCGATATACTTAACGCGTGCTACAGAGTTTACAACTTATTCATTGAGCATTCTTTTTTAGGATGAATTTGCAAATTACCACTACTATAATTTTATTATTATCAATTGCACGATATATAAAAATAAAAAAGAGCAAATAAAAAGGCAAATTTACGAATTTTTATAAGAGAGGATTGGAGGATAGGTGGTAAAATAAAAAAGATAGTCGGTGTTTAATTAAAAGTTTTGAACATATATTTGTGAAAGCATACAAATAATATTTTACAAAAAATTATACAAATTAATTTGCGAACATATAATCGTACAAATCATTAGCCAAGTTGAATAAGCCAAATGCATGAAATTCCATGAGAAAAATGTCGTACAATTCTTCACTCATATTACCGAATTCCATGTGCAACTTTGCTCTATTATTAATTTCATTTTTACGCAATACATAATACTGTTTAAACGCAGCAATGTCTTTCAAAATATTTTTCGCTTTTTCGGTGCTTTCTTTCTTTAACTCATCTTTTAAAAAGTCGAATATGTTATCCATACCTCGATTTATAAATCCGGCACTATCTTCTAAACGTTTTAACCTCGCATCGACACATTCGCGCACTTCACGCAGTCCGCTCAAAGTAGCCTGTTGCATGACAATTCCGGGTGGACTCTCATATTTTCTTTTCTTCTGCGGTGTCTCGTACTGTGAAGAACTGTCTGGAAACTGCGTCTCCTCGTCTATTGGTTGGCCATCGGGAAAGTCTCTGACGAGTTTCTGTGTCAGTACACAGGGTCTCTCGTCGATAAGGATGGACCTCACACCGTATGCCGTGGTAAAATTGATGCCGTGGGTTGGAAGATATATTTTTGTAGGTTTACCAAAGTCTTTGTAAAATGTGAAGGAATCTAGCAGATATCCCATCATCGCATCCATTTGATCGACGATCAGCTCCCAACTATTTTTTTCGAGAGTTACGTACTTTGCAGGAGCCCCCGTACTACAGAGTTTCACTACAGCTCTATAAAATCCAGCGTGGTGTTCCAATCCGACAGCGACTCTTTTGGAATGTGATTTATTGATAGCATAGGTTGTAGATAGAAAGAGATTTGGTAGATCCATGTTTTTATTAACTCGCGGTCTTACTGCTGGCGGAGGTAGCGGTGGCGCTGTTGATGGTGGAGGTAGTGGTGGCGGAGTTACCGACGCTGCTTCTGCTGCTGGAGCTGCTGCTGATGCAGGAGGCACTGCTGATGCTTCGTTATTGTCCATTTTTAAAGCAATATTACTTAGAGATTGTACGGAGACTGGAATATCCACGTGGGAGCGTACTCTCAAATGGAATGGCTACTCGTGACTGAAGGATGACATGTCGGGCTCCAGCATTTACACGGTTATCCCCACCACCCTACTCTGTTTTTCCCCCCCCTAATGGACGACGAGTTCGTTACGTCTCAACCAATCAGCGAACAGGGCGATGACGTAGTAATATAAAGAATTCAAGCAAGGCAATGAATGTAACATAACCTTATTCACCGTTTCGTATTCGCGATAAAAAAGTACGTTGAAATGACGCATGCTTTGAACAGTGACCGATACGATGTAACATAACCTATTGCGATAAAGAAAGTTCGTTGGAATCACGTTGGCTTAGAGAGCAATGCAAACGAGATAAAAATAACGGTTTCCGAGAAATTATTATATATATCCTAACCTTACTTTTTGCATAACCTTTCGCGTCGTATTCGCGATAAAGAAATTACGTTGGAATCACGTAGGGTTAGAGATAAAAATAAGAAAGATCGATAATTTCTTGTAAGTATGCATGGGGAATTAGGTAGGTAAGGATGTGAATAAAAGTCTAACACTAAATGTAAATTTTTACTAATACATTTTTATTTTACGAGTATCTTACAAAAGTATACATATTTCACTCTTACATCTAAGATTACAAAAAAAAATTTATAATTTTGCGTTACATGTCTGATCACTCTGCCCATTTCCCAATGAAGTCTCTCTCGGAAGAAAACGATTCCGGTAAGGATTTCTCTCTTTCTTGATTGCTTTGTGAAATAACTTTGTAAAATTTAGCAGCTATGTCATCGTTTCTGCGTGTATTATATGAAAAGTGCGACAAAACGCGCGTAAAGAACTACCACTACACATATGATGCAAAAACATAATGCAATATTCACCGCACACTTTTGAATCAAAACTTTGTAATAGTTTCTTGTTCCACTGGAAACGCACGCAGTTCCTTCGTAAGCGATCGAGATGGTGTGATGAGGTGGGGGCGAGCCCGTAACTGTCGAAATATACTCCGTATCCATTTTTATCTATGTAAATGGCAATCCAATGCGATCCTGGTTTATTTGCTGTATCGAGATTGGTTATGATGGCCACAGGTGGACTTAAAATTTTGGAATGTGATCAGCAGCATACACACGTATTGTATTCGCTCTTAGTGCACGTATCGCATGGATTATTGTTCTCGTGTCCATCCTGTAATTGATTTGAAAACTCTTCACTGGGTACCTTCTCATTGAATACGATGTTGCTGCCGTCGTCGTCCTCCTCCTCCTCCTCGTTGTCGTCGTCTCCGTCGACTTCATCTACACCTCCTGGTTGACCAAAGCGAAAAGCCTTTCTGCGTTCGTTACGATAATTGCAAAGAGCTGCGTAAAATCTTTCGCTTTGTATGGTTTCATTTGCTTCGCGCCACTCTTCTGGAAGTATACTGTACATCCATTTTCTTAGTATATTTGCTTTGAAAAGCGCACAAAAGTCTTTCTTATTTTCTATGTGTTTTCGATATGACTTGCACATACTAAGGAATTCGGAAACACTGCTTCTAATTTATTAAAAGTTGGCGACCTCCATTCTTCGAGGTTTATAACGCAACGTCCAAGCACATTCTCGAGATATCTTCGTTTGTCATCCCCGCGCACGTATATATTTCTCGCCTTCTTGACAACTTTGTAAAGATGATGGCGCAAGTGTCGCAATGATACGTCACCTTCGAACCAATGTATTCCGTGTAAGTGAACTGTGCAATAGGTGTTTGTCGTTTTTATGTCTGGTGGCAAATGCAAAAAATTACAAGGTGGGCCTACTATCCAATGGCCAACTATGAGCTCTTGCAATGCAATCACAGCCACTTCCTTTGGCAAAAAATTTCTGTTAACGTCGCGAAAACCTTGTATATCGAAAACGAAATCCATGATTTAAGGAGTGAGCGCGAGAGTGTATCGCCGAGTAAAAGAGCAAATGACAACTGATCCTCGCGTGTAGGCATTTCATTTCTGATATACACTTACCCCCACTACTCTTGTTTCTCCTTCTTCTTACATTTACGCGCTAAAATCCGATAGGATTTGCCTGCTCGAATCTACTTCCAGCACGTTATCGTATTCTGCGTAAATGATCCAATTTATGGTACTAGTGAGGGCGCCCTCGAATCGCACTTCCACGCGTATGCTACCCGATCGTATGAGGTTCCAGTGCGTAGCACAATGAGCTGATAAATCTGGTGTTAGGTCGAAAGCCGTCAGAAAATTTCCTCTCGCATAATTGTGACGATTGATGCCGTTGCCTTCGTTGAGAAAATGTATTCCTGTACCCGAAAACAGCGTATGGTAAGCATCTATGTAGAGACCGTTGTTGCCGGTAAAGCGAGGTTGTAACGGTTTGCTTGGAATTTGCACTCCGTCGACGTACAAAGAAAGATAATTTATCGAAAAGTGTTGAAAATTGAACGGGTTGAATTTACGATTTCCATTAAACGCTTTGTTGTCGACGAAACCTATAATTATTCTTTTAGGCAGCTGCCCGAGGATGACGTTGTCGAGAGTGTTCCCGAGAATTCCAGTGTGAAGCGTGAAAGACTTAACTTCGACGCGTGTAATCGGATACTTGGCTGTAGCTTTAGCTAAGGCATTGGCGTGCCCAAGTAAAACACCGGGGCTTATCTTTACTCTGCGTACGATGAGACTGGCTTCTTTGATTTTGACACGAAATTTACCATCATCCGACACATCCATCAAGCAAAAGGCATCTTTGCTTCGTACGAGGCGTACTCTCATCTCCACTCCGTTGAAAAGGCATCTTTGTCGACTGCTTTCCCTCCAAGTATGTAATATTAGCGACGTAAGGCTCCGTTGTTTGCGACCGCATTTTCTTTCGGAATATTCGGAGCAGCTTCAAAGTTGTCAAACGTATCATCGTACCAGAGCGTTGTAGTTAAATGCGAGTCTTTAGCCGACGGAGAATAATTCAACAACGATTCAATATAAGCTCTAGACGGGTAAGCGTTGTTGGGAGGTCATTTACATTGCGACGTATTTAATCAAGATAAAATGCTTATCAACGGAGTGGAGATGAGAGTACGCCTCGTACGAAGCAAAGATGCCTTTTGCTTGATGGATGTGTCGGATGATGGTAAATTTCGTGTCAAAATCAAAGAAGCCAGTCTCATCGTACGCAGAGTAAAGATAAGCCCCGGTGTTTTACTTGGGCACGCCAATGCCTTAGCTAAAGCTACAGCCAAGTATCCGATTACACGCGTCGAAGTTAAGTCTTTCACGCTTCACACTGGAATTCTCGGGAACACTCTCGACAACGTCATCCTCGGGCAGCTGCCTAAAAGAATAATTATAGGTTTCGTCGACAACAAAGCGTTTAATGGAAATCGTAAATTCAACCCGTTCAATTTTCAACACTTTTCGATAAATTATCTTTCTTTGTACGTCGACGGAGTGCAAATTCCAAGCAAACCGTTACAACCTCGCTTTACCGGCAACAACGGTCTCTACATAGATGCTTACCATACGCTGTTTTCGGGTACAGGAATACATTTTCTCAACGAAGGCAACGGCATCAATCGTCACAATTATGCGAGAGGAAATTTTCTGACGGCTTTCGACCTAACACCAGATTTATCAGCTCATTGTGCTACGCACTGGAACCTCATACGATCGGGTAGCATACGCGTGGAAGTGCGATTCGAGGGCGCCCTCACTAGTACCATAAATTGGATCATTTACGCAGAATACGATAACGTGCTGGAAGTAGATTCGAGCAGGCAAATCCTATCGGATTTTAGCGCGTAAATGTAAGAAGAAGGAGAAACAAGAGTAGTGGGGGTAAGTGTATATCAGAAATGAAATGCCTACACGCGAGGATCAGTTGTCATTTGCTCTTTTACTCGGCGATACACTCTCGCGCTCACTCCTTAAATCATGGATTTCGTTTTCGATATACAAGGTTTTCGCGACGTTAACAGAAATTTTTTGCCAAAGGAAGTGGCTGTGATTGCATTGCAAGAGCTCATAGTTGGCCATTGAATAGTAGGCCCACCTTGTAATTTTTTGCATTTGCCACCAGACATAAAAACGACAAACACCTATTGCACAGTTCACTTACACGGAATACATTGGTTCGAAGGTGACGTATCATTGCGACACTTGCGCCATCATCTTTACAAAGTTGTCAAGAAGGCGAGAAATATATACGTGCGCGGGGATGACAAACGAAGATATCTCGAGAATGTGCTTCGACTTTGCGTTATAAATCTCGAAGAATGGAGGTCACCAACTTTTAATAAATTAGAAGCAGTGTTTCCGAATTCCTTAGTATGTGCAAGTCATATCGAAAAACACATAGAAAATAAGAAAGACTTTTGTGCGCTTTTCAAAGCAAATATACTAAGAAAATGGATGTACAGTATACTTCCAGAAGAGTGGCGCGAAGCAAATGAAACCATACAAAGCGAAAGATTTTACGCAGCTCTTTGCAATTATCGTAACGAACGCAGAAAGGCTTTTCGCTTTGGTCAACCAGGAGGTGTAGATGAAGTCGACGGAGACGACGACAACGAGGAGGAGGAGGAGGACGACGACGGCAGCAACATCGTATTCAATGAGAAGGTACCCAGTGAAGAGTTTTCAAATCAATTACAGGATGGACACGAGAACAATAATCCATGCGATACGTGCACTAAGAGCGAATACAATACGTGTGTATGCTGCTGATCACATTCCAAAAATTTTAAGTCCACCTGTGGCCATCATAACCAATCTCGATACAGCAAATAAACCAGGATCGCATTGGATTGCCATTTACATAGATAAAAATGGATACGGAGTATATTTCGACAGTTACGGGCTCGCCCCCACCTCATCACACCATCTCGATCGCTTACGAAGGAACTGCGTGCGTTTCCAGTGGAACAAGAAACTATTACAAAGTTTTGATTCAAAAGTGTGCGGTGAATATTGCATTATGTTTTTGCATCATATGTGTAGTGGTAGTTCTTTACGCGCGTTTTGTCGCACTTTTCATATAATACACGCAGAAACGATGACATAGCTGCTAAATTTTACAAAGTTATTTCACAAAAGCAATCAAGAAAGAGAGAAATCCTTACCGGAATCGTTTTCTTCCGAGAGAGACTTCATTGGGAAATGGGCAGAGTGATCAAACATGTAACGCAAAATTATAAATTTTTTTTTTGTAATCTTAGATGTAAGAGTGAAATATGTATACTTTTGTAAGATACTCGTAAAATAAAAAATGTATTAGTAAAAATTTACATTTAGTGTTAGACTTTTATTCACATCCTTACCTACCTAATTCCCCATGCATACTTACAAGAAATTATCGATCTTTCTTATTTTTATCTCTAACCCTACGTGATTCCAACGTAATTTCTTTATCGCGAATACGACGCGAAAGGTTATGCAAAAAGTAAGGTTAGGATATATATAATAATTTCTCGGAAACCGTTATTTTTATCTCGTTTGCATTGCTCTCTAAGCCAACGTGATTCCAACGAACTTTCTTTATCGCGATAGGTTATGTTACATCGTATCGGTCACTGTTCAAAGCATGCGTCATTTCAACGTACTTTTTTATCGCGAATACGAAACGGTGAATAAGGTTATGTTACATTCATTGCCTTGCTTGAATTCTTTATATTACTACGTCATCGCCCTGTTCGCTGATTGGTTGAGACGTAACGAACTCGTCGTCCATTAGGGGGAAAAACAGAGTAGGGTGGTGGGGATAACCGTGTAAATGCTGGAGCCCGACATGTCATCCTTCAGTCACGAGTAGCCATTCCATTTGAGAGTACGCTCCCACGTGGATATTCCAGTCTCCGTACAATCTCTAAGTAATATTGCTTTAAAAATGGACAATAACGAAGCATCAGCAGTGCCTCCTGCATCAGCAGCAGCTCCAGCAGCAGAAGCAGCGTCGGTAACTCCGCCACCACTACCTCCACCATCAACAGCGCCACCGCTACCTCCGCCAGCAGTAAGACCGCGAGTTAATAAAAACATGGATCTACCAAATCTCTTTCTATCTACAACCTATGCTATCAATAAATCACATTCCAAAAGAGTCGCTGTCGGATTGGAACACCACGCTGGATTTTATAGAGCTGTAGTGAAACTCTGTAGTACGGGGCTCCTGCAAAGTACGTAACTCTCGAAAAAAATAGTTGGGAGCTGATCGTCGATCAAATGGATGCGATGATGGGATATCTGCTAGATTCCTTCACATTTTACAAAGACTTTGGTAAACCTACAAAAATATATCTTCCAACCCACGGCATCAATTTTACCACGGCATACGGTGTGAGGTCCATCCTTATCGACGAGAGACCCTGTGTACTGACACAGAAACTCGTCAGAGACTTTCCCGATGGCCAACCAATAGACGAGGAGACGCAGTTTCCAGACAGTTCTTCACAGTACGAGACACCGCAGAAGAAAAGAAAATATGAGAGTCCACCCGGAATTGTCATGCAACAGGCTACTTTGAGCGGACTGCGTGAAGTGCGCGAATGTGTCGATGCGAGGTTAAAACGTTTAGAAGATAGTGCCGGATTTATAAATCGAGGTATGGATAACATATTCGACTTTTTAAAAGATGAGTTAAAGAAAGAAAGCACCGAAAAAGCGAAAAATATTTTGAAAGACATTGCTGCGTTTAAACAGTATTATGTATTGCGTAAAAATGAAATTAATAATAGAGCAAAGTTGCACATGGAATTCGGTAATATGAGTGAAGAATTGTACGACATTTTTCTCATGGAATTTCATGCATTTGGCTTATTCAACTTGGCTAATGATTTGTACGATTATATGTTCGCAAATTAATTTGTATAATTTTTTGTAAAATATTATTTGTATGCTTTCACAAATATATGTTCAAAACTTTTAATTAAACACCGACTATCTTTTTTATTTTACCACCTATCCTCCAATCCTCTCTTATAAAAATTCGTAAATTTGCCTTTTTATTTGCTCTTTTTATTTTTATATATCGTGCAATTGATAATAATAAAATTATAGTAGTGGTAATTTGCAAATTCATCCTAAAAAAGAATGCTCAATGAATAAGTTGTAAACTCTGTAGCACGCGTTAAGTATATCGAAAAAATAAGCGACTTTTGATTCTCTTGCGAGAACATCTTACGAGTCTAATGATGTTGTAAATTTTTATTAATAATTCCAAAAAATTTTTATAAACATTTTTTATTAAATTTTGTGGTTATATTAATTTCTTATAATTATATATATATATATATATTCTTCTCTCTTAAAAAAGTGAACTATCCTCACAATAAAGCGTCAAAATCGATTATGTTTGAATATTTAAAAACAATAACCTTACTACCCTTTCGTATTCGCGATAAAAAAGTACGTTGGAATGACGTGAGCTTAGAGAGTAACGAATACACGATAAAAATAACGGTTTCCGAGAAAGAAATCGATGGATGTAACATAACCCCACTTTCCGTTTCGTATTCGCGATAAAAAAGTACGTTGGGATGACGTGCGCTTAGAGAGTAACGAATACGAGATAAAAAATAACGGTTTCCGAGAAAGAAATCGATGAATGTAACATAACGTCACTTTCCGTTTCGTATTCGCGATAAAAAAGTACGTTGGAATGACGTGAGCTTAGAGAGTAACGCGAATACGAGATAAAAATAATGGTTTCGGAGAAAGATTATGATGAAAGAAATCCTTGAATGTAACGTAACCTCACTTCCCGTTTTGTATTCGCGATAAAAAAGTACGTTGAAATGACGTGAGCTTAAACAGTAACGAATACGAAATAAAGATGACGACGAACCGTAACGTACTATCGTGAAAAAACATCCTGCGCACGTGTTTAAATTATAAGACGAAACTGATATAACGTGAGCAGATTCATTTAGGCGGTGCGCTTTTGGTGTATTCTCTTACACACCCTATTGATGCGGGCTTTTATAATGGCAAAAACGATAAGGCTGTGGCCATGTATCGCGCTGGACCCGAAATCGTGCATCTGACACCGTCTCCGCTCGCTATCGCGCTATATTTTTATTTGATAATGCTTACGGATATTACCTCTAGACAAAATATAATTCAAATAACTCGGGCATTCGCTATTCTCATTCATCGCTCAAAGTACACAGCGTAAGGACAGGAAACCGTTATGTTTCGACGAAATAATAAAACATGAGAAGCACACGAGGCAGGGTTTTCATATTGCACATAGCGATAAATTTTTATAGAAGGTTCAGATAAAGATATATATGTATGTAACTAATACCCTATCGTACACGTTACGCATTATCGCGAAAAAAAAAATATCCTCCGCACTTGTTTGAATTATAAAACGAAATTGATATAACGTGAGGAGATTAGTTCAGACGGAGCGCTTTTGGTGTATTCTCTTACACTGCCTATTGATGCGCGCTTTTGTTATGGAAAAAGCGATAAGGATGTGGGCAGGCATCGCGCTGGACCTAAAATCTGACACTGTCTCCGCTCGCTATCGCGCTACATTTTTACCAAAGGTTAAACACCAGGGGTACACTCTGTTCAAGTCAGCATTCATCAAAGACCCACAGTCAAGATGACATGGGTGCAGAAAGCGTCTGCAGTAACAGACTTAATAGATATTTTAAAGAAAAAAGAAGAGGCAATACATTTTTCCATTTTACATAAACAACACGAAATTACGGTGCTCCAAAACAGAATAGCGTGCGAAGTTCTACTACTGGAAGGCGTGCGAAAAGAGATTGCGCACGCTTCAACACTCAGTAATCCTGCTGATGCTGGTGGTTCATCAAATTATAATAAGACTAACATAGTGGCAAAATGTTTAGTATGTGCTAAAGTACTAATTAAAAAACAAAAAAATTGTGTGTGGCGAAGGGTGTAACATGTGGTTGTGTGGGGTATGCGCCCAATCTCGAAAGCACGCATCATGCTTCAACGCGATGCAGCAGCAACAGCCGCAGCACCAGCAACAGCAAGAACCCGAGGTGAATAAAAATGCACAAGTAGGAGGTGACTTTGAGTATCACGGACTGTTCGCGTCATTTTTACTTGTGCCGAGCTATTAACGCAAGCAGCGAATTTAAAATGCGCGCGACCTCGCGCGCCAACACCGCGACGCGCGCGTCACCATCGATAATTTTGGGCGTAAACGGACCCGCGCGCGCGAGCTCGCGCACTCGTAATCGATTCGCCGATGTGTCAAGACGTGCTGGAGGATCATTGCGTTTTCTACATGCGGAAAAGTAAACCCGAGACTCCCGCTCCTTTTAGAGCGAATCTTTAGTTTCGTGGGTGTGAACGTGAAAGTAGGAACCGCGACTTCGTGTGTGCCTGTGGGAGTGTACGTTGCGTTAGAGACTGTATTTGTGGGAAGCGTGTCCACGTGCGCTCGACGGCGTGACCCTTCCCGGGGCGATCGCAGCACGCGGCAACGCTTTTGTTGCTCGGCACCAAGCGTTGGTTCCCCCGAGACGTCGAGGCGCGCTTGGTGACGGCTGAGGGCCATCTCTGCGATCCCCGTTCCCGGCGTGACCACAGCGAGCGGGTGCACGCTGCGGCAGGCGTTCGGCTCATCGACGTCTTCAACAGGCGGACTCGAGCGTTGCGAATTTGGCGGGCCATGAGGCCAACGAGGTAAGAGAGCTCTCTGCGATAGGCGTGGCAAATTTGCCTTGCGATTTGCGTGCGTGATTACTCTTTCTTTTCTTTCCCATTGTAACTTTCCTTTAGACAAATAAAATCATCACGCTTGCTTCGGCTTTTCCCTCTATTCCGTGAGGGTTTTTACGCCGCAGCAAGGGTTTCCTTCTTTATCGCGAGAATAATTGTGTTTTTATTTAAAACCTCTCACTCACTCTTCCGTTTCCTTTTTCCTTCCAATTCACCAATAATATATTATTCATTACGATTGTTCACGGACTATACTCAGTAAACGAGGTAGAAGAAGTAGAATATATACTACCGTAAAATGTAGAATGTAATAGTAGAATGTATATTACCGTATAAAGTTTTTAATGTAAAATTAATACTATACTTTCGCAATATAATTGAAAACGGAGCGTATTTTTATTTTATTACCTTTTTAAATTTTGCATTTTTTAAATAATATATATTAACAAGCAGCAGGCCGCCGACCGCCCGCTGCGGACCGCTGCCGGTGCGCAGCAGGCTGTCGCTGTCGGCGGCTCGCTCCCCCATGGACGACGTGGAGAAAACGTGGAAGCAATCACCGTTAGACGATGTGGAGAAATCGTGGAAGCCATCGCTGTTGGACGACGTGGAGAAATTGGATGCTGAGGACGTCGAGGTGAGTGTTTTTAGCTTATCGCGTACTGCAGGTTGTTGCCTCATACCGCGTGGCCGAAAGCAGCAGCTGATAAGCAGCAAGCCGCCCGCCGCCGACCGCTGCCTGTTTGCAGTAGCAGGCTCGCCGCTCGCCGCCCGCCGCTGACCGCCCGCCGCTGCGCAGCCGATGTGCGCAGTCGTCTGGTCGCGGGCTGTCACCCGCCGACAGCAAGGTGCCCGCATGTTATGGGTTATTGTCACCTCCGTACAATTGCGGGTGGCCCAAAAACCCTAGGCGGGTTCTGGATCAACAAGTCACGACTTGTTATGGGTTATTGGTGCCCCGTACAATTGCGGGTGATCCAGAAACCCTATGCTGGTTCTGCATCAAACAGGTCGTGAAATGGTGGGAGGGGGAGAGGGGAGGAGAGGGGATCCCAAAAAAGCTATGCTGGTTCTAGACCACCACGCCCTGAAATGGTGGGAGGGGGAGAGGGGAGGAGAGGGGATCCCAAAAAAGCTATGCTGGTTCTGGACCACCACGCCCTGAAATGGTGGGAGGGGGAGAGGGGAGGAGAGGGGATCCCAAAAAAGCTATGCTGGTTCTAGACCACCACGTGGTGGTCCAGAACCAGCATAGCCTATCTACTGATAAATTATATGATAAATTATATGATAAATCATATGATTTTTTTCAGTAGGGAGAGCAACAAAATTCATCGGCTATCCAACAGCTTTACTAAGACAATTTTTCATGTTAATGCCAGCTATGTATGACAATGATTTATAAGTAGTGAATTTCTATAATCTCATACACATTGAGGACGATGTAAAATTCATGGGAGCTTCGTTATCCTCATACTCGGTATATCCTTTTGAGAATTATTTGGGATTTTTTCGGAAATTGATCCGCACTCTGAACAATCCTCTCGCTCAAGTATCCCGAAGACTTAACGAAATACAAATAACTTCTCCAAATACGATTAGAAAAACTCATAAGATCGGCGATGTTATTACAAAAAATGCAATTGTATTAAATCAATCTGAAAAGGACGACAGTACCTATGTGAACTACTAGAAATTAAATTTAATAGTTTTAATTACCATTCGTTATATAAGTCCGGACAATATAATTTCTTTAAAAGATGGACAAGTAATAGTTGTAAATAAATTATTTTCAAAAAAAATAATTTTTTCCTGGAAGGTTGCAGTGTACAAATTGAAAACACATTTCACTACCCATGCGAGTCACATATCGTTGGAGTACTTATTCAAAGTAATTGGTGAATCAAGAAAACGAAAAGTTTATTCTTGCAATGAAATTTCAAAGAAATGTATGAAACTAAAAATTGGAACAAAATTTTACATAATGGAACTACTTCATGTGTAATTTTTGATTCCTTTTTATATTAAATAAATGTTTCTATTTATATTTTCTTATTAATGTGTAAAACGTATTATTTTTTTATGTTGATGACAGAAAATATGCTTTTTTTTATAATGAATTTAAGAGATCGGAGGTTCATTCGGCTAGGTGCACGATTCGTATATGGTAGTTTCTGAAGTTAATACTGTTTTCCGTTGAGTCCATGTTTCAACGAAAGAAAGAGAGAGAGCGACATATGCCCGCAGTGAGAGCTGTAGCTGATCGTCGGCGTCTGCCATGACGTCACCGTCGTCTAGGAGTTGGCGATATCTCGAGTGTGCGAGAGAACAGTGAAGAGTGAGAACAAGAGCGAGAGAGAGAGAGGGAGAGAGAGAAAGTGAGAAAGAGAGAGAGAGAAAAGTCCTGATCTTCTCAATGTTCCTGTCCATGTGTGGGCGCCTGTGTTTTTCGCAACGTTTCAAGCCCCCAGCAAATTCGGTAAACTCGGCAGTTTAACGCGCGTCCCTATTGGCATCCTTAATTTTGTATTAATATATAATGTAATTTTGATTCATTGTAATTATACGTAATAAATTCTAATTTGGTTTTCATTTGTTGAGTGAATGGACATTACGTGCATCTGTAATTTTCCACGTACGTTCTGCTTCGATCCCCGCCAGATTGTTGTAAATGGAGAAGTCGACGACGATGCGTTCTCAGCGAAAATGTGCAAAACGAAGGCACTATTCTCTCACGTGTGCGGCAGAACAAATTTCATTCATTATCTATTTAAATGAAGCAAGTATGACCATATAACATACAAAATCTGTGAGACTTTTTGCAGCATTTTCACAGCGCTGTTTAACAGCTCTCGGGATGTCACTCGGTCGTGTTAGAAACTATTTATATAAACATAAACCGTACCATGTAATAACGTAGAGTGCAAACTATACTTAATCATGGAATTATTTATTAAAAATTTGATAGAGTGGTACTAACCTTTAAAATAAACAATCGATAAACGGAAGCGCATTCGAATTTTTGACCACATATATGTTTTTTGCAATTGCTTATATATAACATTGGCTGTCGCATTAAGGGGGTTCTCCTCGGGCACTACAGTTTGTTGCTCAGCGAGAGCACAAACTATACAATGGGCGTCGTTCTGTCTCTCTCGCTCTCGTGCACGTCGTCTGCTATTTGTGTTTATAATCATTAATATCTTTTTAAAAAGACCGGCTTGACACATATTTGATAAACTTAATAGAAAGAGCCGAATTTCATATTTCTTAAGCTATGTTTTTCTTTTTGAAGTCCAGTTTTTTTGATGAGTAATTCTATTACTTTCTGTCACAGTTGATATAACACTCATTTACTCTCATGTAAAAATAACCATTTTCAAGAATTTTTTTCTCAAAAATTTGTTCCGCAATGTATATAAACAAACATATGGTATCATTTCTGTGACTTTGAAGAATATTTGTATATTTTTTTCAGAAGCTTTTTCAGTTTTTGCAATGTGAAGAAAACTACCTTAAGCGCGATGTCGTTGTGCGAAAGTTTAAAGTTTGCAGTCGTCGCATTCAAGAATTACGAGCTTCCTGATGGGAAAAAGCCAGTTGAACTTGTACCTAAAGTGTGGTTACAATGTGCAGAAGGAAATTGGTTTTGTTCGTACCCATCCGAAAACGAGTACACCTTCGTCAAGGAGTGAGTTATGTCCGAAAAACCGCCCGAAGAGAAGTGGGTTTCCTTCGAAGTATATAAAAATTTTGTCCGTATAGAACTAATTATAATTTAACCTATAGTCTTGTGACGTTGTGTTTGATTATACCCCTCAACTGAGTCCCTCTTACCAATCCGGTTTCAAATATTCTAGTGATTTCCACCTGGATTTCCACCTGAAATTTCACCTGGATTTTCACCTGAAATTCATGTAAATATAGCGTAAAATTAAGGTGGAACATACGTAATTTTCAGATGCATTTTCAGCTGTAAAAAGTCCAAAAACGTCACGTGAAGTTCAGGTGAATTTGAATGAATTTCAAGTATATTTCGACGGCTGAGCGGAACAAGGTCGTATCTCGGCGCGCGGACAAAGAACGTCGTATCTCGGCGCACGGACAAAGAACGACGTGTCTCACCGCGCGGATCAAGAACGTCGTAAGGTAAAAGACCCAGAAGATGAACACTTTGAAAAGTTGAAGCAATAGATGGACACTCTATTAAAAAAAATCACGTGAGTATTCACGTGAGTACTCACGTGAGTACTCACGTGATAAGTGAAAAGAATGGTTTAAAAAAAATTAATAATCAATGTTTTTTTTACTGAACTATTACATAAATATTTGAACTTTAATTTTTGCGTATAACTTCGAATCCTTAAATAGTATAGAAGATATCAAAAACGAGGCAAGCCTCGTAATTACAACTCTTTTAAAAGAGTCGCGTTATTGACTAAGTCCTACCGCTTTATGTATCCTCGCCGGCGTTCATTTGCCTATGGAAAACGAGAAATGGGTTACCGCCTGGCGGTTAAAAGAGTTACTAGGCGTGGAGCTCAGACGGGCCCCATCAGTAATCAGTTCCGCCGGTGTCCGCCAGGCGGCAACCCCTTTCTCGATTTCCATAGGCAAATGAACGCCGGCGAGGATACATAAAGCGGTAGGACTTAGTCAATAACGCGACTCTTTTAAAAGAGTTGTAATTACGAGGCTTGCCTCATTTTTTATATCTCCCTATACTATTTAAGGATTCAAAATTATACGCAAAAATTAAAGATCAAATATTTATGTAATAGTTCAGTAAAAAAAAAAAATTGATTATTAATTTTTTTTAAACCATTTTTTTCACTTATCACGTGAGTACTCACGTGAGTACTCACGTGATTACTCACGTGAGAATATCGTCGAAAACTTCACGTGAGAACTCACGCGCGTTCTCACGTGAGTAGTCACGTGAGTACTCACGTGACTACTCACATGATTTTTTTTAATAGGGCAGAGACAAAAATCATATATAAAATTTAAAAATGTCGAAACATTTTGTTTTCTAATTTTCTTTTTTGTATGAACTTTCTTATGAAGCTAATTTGAAGTCGATTTGTGGCTTACAAAAAGAAAAAATTAAGAGAATCAAATATTGAGGTTATGGTCAGAGTAGATGGTGCTGTCCATCTATACCTTCCACATGAATTTAGTGGTAGCAATAGTTGGACCATTTAAACTACATGTAATTTTGCTGTCCAACTATTCCTACCAAAATTGTCCGATTATTCCTGCAAAGAAAAAATCACCCGTCCATCTTCTCCGACAATTTGGTCATTACTTAAAGCCGATTTAAATTTTGTATTTTAGTCATTTATTAACAATATTTGGTCTTATTCGTTACAAAAATGTATTCGGCTTATACATATACCGAAATTTTTACCCTAGCCAATGATTTTCACTGCGAAAAAAATGATTGAAAATTTTTATAATCATAAGTGTCCATCTTCTGGGTCTTTTACCTTATCTCACCACGCGGATGAAAAACGTCGTATCTCACCGTATACTGGCCGTGTACTGGCCGCAAGAGCGCCGAGATACGTCGTTCTTCATCCTCGCGCCGAGATACGACGTTCTTCATCCGCATGGTGAGATACGACGTTCTTCGTCCGCGCGCCGAGATACGACCTTGTTCCGTTCAGCCGTCGAAATATACTTGAAATTCACGTGACGTTTTTGGACTTTTTACAGCTGAAAATGCTTCAGAAAATTAGGTATATTCCATCTTAATTTTACGTTATATTTACATGAATTCAGGTGAAAATCCAGGTGAAATTTCAGGTGGAAATCCAGGTGGAAATCACTAGAATATTTGCAACCGGGAAGGGTTAACTCAGAACCAAACACGTACCGCGACACTATTTCTCCGTTTCTTCCGTTTCTAACGAAGCCACGCCACGGCTTGAGGCTTGAATCTGGATTAGGGAGGTCAAGAAGAGCAGCAACAACACCAATAATTTCGGAACAACCCACGACGTGACAATGGGGATCCAGTGATTACCCTCGGCGGTAGGCTTTAGCTCCAACTATTCGTAAGGACACGCACACAATGGGATAACGACACTCGCCAATAAGAACAAACAAATAGGAGCTAGGTAAATGGAGTTTATTGAGATTCAAAATGGCAGATCTCGGCAACCTTCTGTACCGCTCGGTGATAGAACGTTCAAAACCACAGTGAAGTGTTCTCTTGATTTTTTGTGATTTTACGTATTTTATTTTTAATAAGCTTTAAACTGTGCCAATTGCTCAGTCGGTAGTGATACGGCTATGGCACCCTCTTAAAGGATTAGGTTCTGGGATCATAAATTGGGCAGTACAATGGGCAGGAAATGCTTTAAAAATTCGTTAGGTAATTGGAAAAATTCGTGTACGTTAAAAATACGTTTACGTTACGACACGACAGTTGCTAGATTTAGCATCAGGTTATTACCAAATCTCGGCTGGGCTATTAAGGGTTCTCGTAGGGTCTATACCTGAGGTGAGTTGCTATTGGTTGTCACAAAATTTTGACAAACCCATTTTCTGAATCTTGCACTGCACGATTCGTTAATTAGCTACCAACATTCATAATACGTATAACTTATTTAGTTAATAAAACTTAATTAAAATTATCAAGTTAAAACTAAGTAAATGTAAGACAAATAAACTTTTTTAAAAAATATTTACGTGATAAATTATCCGATTAGACACATACTAAAACACGTGATTTATCACGTGATTTGGCATGTATAAAAGCATGTGCTTTTGCACATGCTGAATCACGTATGAAATATAATGTGACTAATAACTTGCTTTTTTCGAACCGATTTGGCATGTGTAAAAATCACGTGATTTTATACATGATAAATCATGTGATATAAGAAAATTTGATATATAATAAATAAGAAAACTATTATTTTTAATACTTCCATAAATGATATTAAAATTATGTTGCAAATAATAAGGAGATGTTTTATCAAAATTGAAAACTGACTTATTACTGATACGGCCGAGCGGTTACCCATCCAAGTATTAACCGCGCCGATTGTTGCTTAACTTACGTGAACCGACGGCCATGCACCCAAGAACTCCTCCAACGATGCCTTTGATCTAGTGTTTCTATAAAAGCGATATGGCAAAACTATATTATACCAACATTAAATTTGCTTTTTATTAAATAATAGTATTTATTTACAAATAATTTATTAATAATAACAAATTATGTATCATAAATATCCTACATATTATGAATATTTAGCTTGAAATGAAATTCGTTGTAATTTTTGTTTTGGATAAAGATAATTTTCTATTATAGTTAGTAAATAAACAATAAATGATACTTTGGTCGTGGTACATATTTTAACATTAAAACAAATTTTTTAAAATAGCAAAGGACATTATTATTTAATAAAACACTATACTATTATTATTTAATAAAAAAAAAAATTAGTGTTGGTGTTACGGAGTGTCTATTTTATGCGAGTGTGTGAATATCCGCGAGCGGCAGCACTACGCTGTCCGTAAATACCCTTCTGCGCGGCATGTGTCTGTATGTATGCATGTGTGTGCGTGTGTGTGTGGTCGCTCTCTCCCGATCGCGGCGCGACGGGAAGTCCAGAGGTAACTTGACTACCGAACCGAGAGGATGGGCGAAGCTGCTCTCTCGACTGAGTAGCGCGTTCCGTAGCACGCAAGCCGTACTACCGCGAACTCGTAAGTGTAAAGCGATGTGCTCAGCTAGGTACTATGAATAAACCGAATGAATAACAAAACGAAGCATTTCATCTTCCGCTATCCTGAACCATCCTACTGCACTGTCCGCCGAAGTTTCAGCGGCTTAGGGTAGTGGTCCGTATTAGTGTGCCTGTCCATATTTGTGTGCCCTATTATTAAAACATATCCTAGAAGTGAACGAGTAAAAACGTAACACTAAAATATTTTTTTTCATAAAGTATAGTTAATTAAGTTTAAATAGAATTAATTACTTTTTTTTGTTTTCATTTACTATAACATTAAAAAAGAACTTTCAAAAATATGTTTCACGGTTTGCGGTGTGTCACGGTGTTTCCTTGTTCAAACTTCCTAAGAAATGACATTTTTAAAAGTAACATTAAATAATGTTTCGGAAGGATTTTAATGTGGGATACAATTGATTATATCATAAAATAATATTATGTTATATAATAAACCTTAATATAAAGGTTTTCAATTGATTTTAATATTTAATTAATGGTGTCTACTAATAGGGCAGTGAAAAACGACTTGTCCAGATTTGTGTGTGCACAAATACAATACGAGCATGCTCGTATCGGCGCTTGAACAGGAAAGTTAGGTTAGGTTGTCTGCGCACAAACGTTGTTTCATATCGCACTGACGACCTTCAGCAGCTTTTACCGTATTGGAATTAATTAACATTCAATGTAAACAAGGGTTAGAAATTGATTATAAATGCACTACAGTTAAAATAATTTTGTTGGCAATGATAATATTATCAAGACACACTAATGTGGGGCACACAAACGTGTACATCCACATTAATACAGGGCACACAAAACTGTACTTTGTTGTCTGCTAGGGCACACAAATGCGTACAAAATTTTTTTTTTTATATTGCTTGTAACTTTCTGTTCGGGATTGAAGTACCCGAAGTGTCCGCCAGATGGCAAGCACCGACGAGCAACCTTCAATGAAAAATACTTCAATGAGTATACATATAGAAGTCTGCGGCAGCCACTATTCAGGTGCTTTATGCACATGCCTTGTTACTTTTCCCCTATACTTTTGCCTATACTTGTTGCGTACATTTGCCTACACTTGTCTTAGTTGAGACTAAGACATATTATTGCCTTTACTTTATTTATTACTTTGCCCTTATCGATTTTACCTATACTTTGCCTTATTGCCGATACTTTGCCTACATTTATTGCCTACAGTTACATTGCCTATACTTTGTTGTCTTATTTGCGAATAAGACACTTTATACTTTGCCTATTTTATTTGAACGCATTTTACGTTCACACCTTTTTCGGTAATCAACTTTTACTTGCGAGTAGAGTTGATTGCATAGACTCTCGAAGTCTTAATTTTCCCTTTTTATTTCTTCTCGTTGACAAACTCTAACAATATAAATAACTCGTACACGTTCATTCGTGCACATTTTTGGTCCTTCGAGCCGGATTGAGTTGTCAACCGAGAGGAATACTTGAAAAGCGATCGGATAAAATTCTGTTATTTAGTTGTTCTCAATTGCCAGAGATTTACGACCTCTGACAAGTAAGGCGATTTCGTTGGAGATTTACGACCTCCTAACGAGACCTCGTGTGACTGATCTTCAGCCTCCGCACTCGCACGGCGGGCGGAGTCATCACATCAACTCATAAAACTCAAGAATCTTTAATATCCAACGTTATTCAAAGCTACCATCACCAACGATGAACGACTCTCTAATTCAGAGAAACTACAGCAATTGAAAACGCACGTTCAAGGGGAAGCAGCTGATATGCTCAAAACAATTCAAATTACAGATCTCAACTTCCCTATTGCCTGGAAAAAGTTGGAAGATCACTATACAAACAAACGTCGACTCGTTGCCATTTATACCAAGACCCTACTCGATCTTCCTGCCGTACACTCCGAGTCACCATCTCATTTACAATCCCTTCTTAATACATCGACAAATGCAATCTCGGCTTTAGAGCAACTCAAAAGGCCAACGAATCAATGGGATGATCTACTCGTGCCTATCATTGCTCATAAGCTTGATTTCAAAACCTTATGCGAGTGGGAAAAACAAGTCAGTAAGAGTGCCGATCCTCCTACTTTTGTCCAACTTAGTCTGTTCATCACCGAACGTATTGATTTTTTAGAAACCACCTCCGTACCTAAGTTAAGTAAATCTAAAACTTCAGAAAATAGATCAATTAGCTCTCATGTTACGTTTACCGACAAGTGTGTCTTTTGTACAGACGCACATTTCATTACTCGTTGCAATGCCTTCAAAGCCAAAACCGCAAATGAACGAAAAATCTTCGTGGAAAAAAGGAAGTTATGTTTCAATTGTCTTGGGTTTCACCCAATCAGTAATTGCCGATCTGACAGAAGATGTATCATATGTAACAAACAACACCATACGCTTCTTCACGAAGATACAAATACAAGTTCTCATGTGTCTGCCACTGAACCAATACATAATCACGTCGCTTTCACTGGTCCCTCTTTTTCTGCCAACACTGACCTGCAACTAAGTTTAGTAGCTCAAAGCTCCAGCGTAGAACCTACTCTTCTGGCTACCGCGTTGGTGAAACTACGTGGTGCTGATGGCAGAATTCATACTGCTCGAGCTATGATAGATCCTGGATCCCAAAGTTCTTTTGTATCCGAGGTGTTATTAAAGAAGCTTGAACAACCATACTCTACCACGACAGTGCCGTTGAGTGGCATTGGAAGTTATTCTCACATCCCTGCTAAGGGCCGTACAACTTTGCAACTTACATCCGCCTTTAACCCTAAAGCACATTTGCAATTAAACGCACTAGTACTTCCCTTCATTACTAAATACACGCAAAGATGCCATGAACTAAAGAATGCCTGGACCCATTTGAAAGGATTACAATTAGCTGACGATTTCAGGGAAACACCTGCTGAAATTGACATTTTACTTGGGGCCGACATCTTCCCAGAGATCTTGCTCAACGGACTGGTCAAAGGACCTTCCGGAACTCCAATGGCCCAACGCACAATCTTCGGATGGATTATAAGCGGACCTATCGCCAAACTTAATACCTCAAAGTCTCCAATTGCAGCATTTCAACCTTAGTTTTCAGATCGGTTTAAATGTCTGCTAAACTAATTCTGTTCGCCCATTGTATGGACGAAAGCGGGCGGTATGTTCGGGATTGAAGTACCCGAAGTGTCCGCCAGATGGCAAGCACCGACGAGCAACCTTCAATGAAAAATACTTCAATGAGTATACATATAGAGGTCTGCGGCAGCCACTATTCTGGTGCTTTATGCACATGCCTTGTTACTTTTCCCCTATACTTTTGCCTATACTTGTTGCGTACATTTGCCTACACTTGTCTTAGTTGCGACTAAGACATATTATTGCCTTTACTTTATTTATTACTTTGCCCTTATCGATTTTACCTATACTTTGCCTTATTGCCGATACTTTGCCTACATTTATTGCCTACAGTTATATTGCCTATACTTTGTTGTCTTATTTGCGAATAAGACACTTTATACTTTGCCTATTTTATTTGAACGCATTTTACGTTCGAGTTTTTCGTTTTACTTGCGAGTAGAGTTGATTGCATAGACTCTCGAAGTCTTAATTTTCCCTTTTTATTTCTTCTCGTTGACAAACTCTAACAATATAAATAACTCGTACACGTTCATTCGTGCACACTTTCGTAAATATTAATATTTTTTTATAAAAAAAATTGTTTCGTGTAGATTATTACTTTTATTATCTATATAAACCACCCGGAATCTCTGATACAGCTTAAATAGTCTATTATTATGCGACAAAACTGAAGAGTTTCTTAAACCCACACTAATACGGACATCTACCCTATTATCGATTCTCAAACCACATGAAAAGACACGCGGTCAATCCGCAACAGTTGGGTATGATATAGTTTTGCTATATCGCTTTTTTAGAAGCAGTAGATCAAATTAATACATCGTTGGAGGAGTTCTTGGCTGTATGGCCGTCGGTTCACGTAAGTTAAGTAACAATCGGCGCGGTTTAATACTTGGATGGGTGACCGCTCGGCCGTATCAGTAAATAGTATATTACGCCCCTAGAGAGTAAAAGTAAAGAATGTCCCAGATCGCATGTTTGTCACCCGAGCCGAAGGCTATTTGCTCCCGTGGTGCGTATACGATTTTTTTGCCTGGCGAGGCCGAAAATACAACCTTCGCGATCGGGCGCCAGGAGCAAAAGTGGCACTTCCGGCCCGCTAGGCAAAAAAAGGCCTTTTTAAGTCAGTTTTCAATTTTTATAAAACATCTCCTTATTATTTGCACCATAATTTTAATATCATTTATGAAAGTATTAAAAATAATAGTTTTCTTATTTATATTATATATCCAATTTTCTTATATCACATGATTTTTATCATGTCTAAAATCATGTGATTTTATACATGCCAAATCGGTTCGAAAAAAGCAAGTTATTAGTCACATTATTTAATACGTGATTCGGCATGTGCAAAAGCACGTGCTTTTATACATGCCAAAGCATGTGTTTTAGTATGTATCTAATCGCATAATTTATCATGTAAAAATTTTTACCAGAGGGTGGAGCTACCCGTATGGAAAAAAAATGTATGAAACCGTATACAACCGTACAAAACTATATAAAAACGTATAAAACCGTATAAAACCGGATCTAAACATTGGTTTTTGGCCAACTTTATACGTTTTAATACGTTTTGATACGTTTTAATACGGTTTCATACTGTTTCTAACATTTTTATACAGTTTTCTACGGTTTGCAACGATTTTATACAATTTCATACGGCTTTTTTCGTTTTATAGAATTTATAAAACGTAAAAAAACGTAAAAACGTAATTACGGTTTTATAAACGTAAAAACATAATTTATTTATTTATTTTTTAATTTTTTTATTTTGTATGAAATTGTACGTATTAAACTGTATAACAATAAAAATGTATAAAACCATATAAAAATGTAATAAATTTGAAAAAGCTACGAAAATATACAGAAATATACATTTTTATACGGTGTCCTATGTTTTATTACATATAACCTTTTTACAGACTTGACATATGGAAGAATTTCTGAATTGTATAAGAAAATGACTGAAAATGTATATTAAACTATATAAAAATGTATAAAACCGTATAAAATATAACCGTATAAAAGGATACATTTTTATACGTTTTTATCGTTTTCCTACGGTTTCATACATTTATTATTTCCATAAGATCTTATAGAATTCCATATACTTACCGACATTCTTGTATTTTTCGTTGTTTTTATTCAATTTTTTATTTTCACTAAGTATCTTTGTCATCCGGGGTTCGTTAACCCGATACAAACACTGGATGACTGCGATAATTTAAAAAAATCTAAAACTATGTATTTAAATAATGTAAAATGTATTCGACGTAGAAATCTGTAATTGACTCCGATATCCCTTGACCGCGCCGCATACATCAAATGTGAAACAGGAAATTGGAAACTGAAGCTGAATACTGTATAATCTCCTACAACTGTGATGCTATAGAGTTTCTGAAGTTTTAGCTAAATAATAATACTATTCCGAACAAATATTAGGAATCTGCAAGTAATAGAGCTTATAAGTTTAGAAATCAGCTCGCAACTACTGTCTCAACTCTCTCTCTTCCCTCTATACCTATATCTATCTCTTCCTACTACACACCCGCGGCACTTTTCCCTGTCTCTGTTTTTTAGCACGGACCGCTTCGTATAAGATTGTGGAGCCGCCAATCAAGTCTCTCCCTCTCGTTATACAAGCGGAGTTGGGGAGGAGCGCGCAAAACCACAGTGTAATATCAGCTGATCTGCATTAGAGGCGCGGGCGCGCGTCTCGTCAGCGTATAATAGAGCCGCGATTCTCCCCGTTCAGCCGCGACAGACACTTTGGTGACCCGATAAGCGGATACCTAATCCACTCTGTTGTTTTAGCTATAATACGGAGCAACGTGTGTATACCTACGTGCCTGGCCAAGTGCGCGTGTGCCATCTAGGTTATATTTTTGTTGACAAGTTCGCATGGCTGATAGGCCCTCTCCTTGTCACGGTATGATGTGCGCTACTTTGCGGAGCCGCTATACAAATCGCGCAGCTTTATCGGTTGTTTAACAAGAAATAGAGCGACAATGGATTCCAGGAACTAGTGCGTAGCTTCGGTCCCGTGGCGAAAGGCGCGAGTCTCGTCCCCAGTCGTACACGCACGGTATCCACGCCTGGCTCTGTACAGCCGTGTGAAAATGGCTCTTTATGACAATCCTCACTGGCTTCTTTCGCATATTCGGGATAGCTTTATTTCTACTGACGACACAGGTATGTCTTCTGCAATGAATGTTCTTTCTACTTGCTATGATGGCTCTGTTAAATGTGGTTTCTCTGATTCAAGGTATGTGCGAGATGGTTATGGTAAGGGATGATATGCCCAAGGATTTGCTTAACAGTGGAACAGTCCACGCTTATCCAGGAACTGAAGACAGTGATGAAGAGGATCTTGATGCTTTGGCTGATTCGTATGACATTCAAATGGGTAAGATTTATGATTTTCTGCAAGTATTTCCATGTTTTAAGAGTATATAAATTATATTGTGTGTGTGTGTGTGCGTGCGTGCGTGCCTGCGCGCGCGCGCGCGCGTGTGTGTGTGTGTGTATAAAAATTAACTGTATTTGTATGCATAGATATGGAGTTTAGTCATAGACAAAGAACAAATACAGCTCAACGTTTAGAAAAAATGGATCAGGAGAGAAAAAAGGCTGCAAAAATTAAACATATTAAGTGGGAGTATAATCCAAATAATATATCTTTAGAAGAACAGCAAGAATTGTTCAAGGGAAAAGAACTAAAAAGGAGCAAGGAAATTGTGAAAAAACGATCACTATTCTCAGAACAATTAGAACAGTGTCCTGATCTTCCACAAAATCCTTTTGTTGAATATGCCAGGTTTGATGGCAGTGTTAGTATTGAAAATTTGTATAGACTTAATTTATTAAATCATTATTGTATGGTTCATAATCCACTCTTTTAATTTCAGTCACAAATTGGAGCTCCATTCAGGAGATATAGAATATTTATGTGTATGCTTCCTAAAGACCAAAGATCATATCCTCTACAAATTGTTGTTCTTGCTAATGCCAAAGTTCGAGAATTTATAGGGCTTATTTGTTATAAATATGTTAGTGAACATCCAAATCATCATATTCAGTAACTATGACTATTGCCTAAATTCCATATACTATTCAAAACAGAAAATCTGATAAAATAAATGAATTTTCAGAGAGGAAATTAGTAAATATGGATTATATATAACAGAAGATGATGGAGAAGTTGATTGGGATTTTCCTTGCTTAGATCCCTCGGAAGTTATTTCTAAATTTGAATTTACAACATTAGGACTTGTGGAGATGAAGCCAAGTGATCGAGCTCGACATAATACAATCAGAACCATAACAGAACGAAAAGAAGAGACCGAAAAATCTGATAAAGCAAAAGAACAGGCAGATAGAGATCTTGCAAAAATGGAAGGTCATACTAATGCTTTAGAGGCTCCTTTATATCAGTCATACAGGTATTTTATTTATCTTTCTATATTACGTAAAAGTTATTTTTCAACTCTAAATACTATTTTTTATGCATTTTTCAGAGTTTATATAATAAACAAAGTTAGAGCTAAAACTGAAGTACATCTAGGAATCTCTGGTGAAAAAATAGAAATAGATCCTGTTGCTCCTGGAAAAGGAGCTAGTAGATTTTGGAACAGACAGCGAGCTGTTAGCTACCACATGGATAATGTTGCATGGTGTGAAATCACAGAAAATAAAGGATCAAAAACAACTTTCACATTAGTTTATACACCCCATTCTTCAATAACATTGGATGGGTTAAATGGTATTTATTCTTTTATATTATTTACAACCAAATTCTAAAATGTTTATAAAATTATAAAGTGGTAATTATTTCTATAGTAGCTCTCAGTCACACTCAATCTCTGAGACGATCAGCTTCATTTAAAAATCATGACTTTGAAGCGGAATCTTCTACAGCTGAAGAAATAGTTCGAAAAGTAAATCACATACTAGAATTAAGAAGTAGTTCTTCGAGGAAGGAATATTTAGCGCAAAAAGAACGGAAAGCTTCTAGACGAAAAAGTTTTCACATTCATAGATGACCACTCTATCGTTTTCTATGCACTGTTATTGTTGATTTTTTAAAAAAACTTTAATTGAAAGTGATAATAGCCATTGCTAAAAGATATTAAAATATAACTTAATTATGTTTATTTAATGTTAGGATTAACTTATAAATAATTTATACAATTGTAAAATAAAAGCTGAAGTGCAAGTATGATACCTATATATAACAACATATGTACAAAACTTTTGATAAATTAAGTATTACATGTATGTATTAGTCAACAAGATTAATAATTCGACGAACAGCATCATCTGTGTCATTTCGTAATTTCACCATTGACCTTTCACAAAAATGTTCTGCACACATATTAAAATATGTCACTTTCGTTGCCATGGTGTGTAGTTGAAATAGATTCTTATTAAATTGTTCATAATCAGGTTTTGCTGCCAGAAAAGCTCTATCAGAATCTGACAAACAAGTAATATCTAACTTCTGCTTATGTTCCTTATTTTTGTCTTGTTTTGCTAAATCTTGTGTTCGAGATTTTCTTTTTACATATTCCTCCCTCCACTTCTTATCTTCTTCTGTTAAACTGTCAATGTACTTCCTTATATTGAATACTTCCAATTCATTTTGGAATTTGAATTTTTTTGATTCCTGACTTATTTCTTCTGTAACATTAGTGTTTTCCAAGTCTGCTGAATAAAATAATGAGATTTAATTATTCTTGTATCATAAGAAATAAGTTAGTAATTTAGAAAAATACATTATTTATAAGTTTTCTATTATTTATTCATATAAAGTCGCAAGATACCATCACCATTTTTTATATTACACTACATTTAAATAAAAAATATGATGTTTCGAAGCATAAATATCTTACCTCGATCGGGAGGAACGATCGAATGTCTTTTGAAAACAGATGATCTACGTTTGTTTACTTTTTTATCAGCTGAAGAATTTATGTAACTTTCAATTGCTTGCGTCTCTAAGTCACTCATTATTGTTATAAATATCGTAATTACGATGTTTTTACATCGTAAACATGTCAAACATAAACAAACGTATGACGGCGTGACGGGCAGATGACGGTTACTAAATGAATCCTTTGAATAAGCATGCTTTGACTCTTTGCTTGTATTGGTGTAGTATCATTTCACCATATACAACAGTGAGTACTGTACACTGTACTACACCAGTGTATACGCATTACAGATGGTGGTACTGCCTTACCGAATGCCAGCTGCCCCCGATATAAGGTAGTAGTCTGCAATCATGCATATGAGATTGACTAATTTTTACAAAAAACATTTTTAATGAATGTCACTAAAACTTAAATAAAAACATATTTTTTGTACACCTTTAGTTGCAATTGATTTTTTGTATCATCAAGGAGTGCGGGAGCGCTCCGAAGGCAAGTATAATAGTACATTTCGACACGGGTGCGGAAGGTGATTATTTAGCTCATGTGACGTTTTTCGCACGAGCGAAGCGAGTGAACATGCAACTGCTCATTTTTTTGTAAGAATATACGAATGGAACGGAACGGCAGAGCTAATGCCCTAATCACATAACCGCGTACGATCGCGTACGTCTGCGTACAACCGCGTCCGACGTTAAGGAAGAATCTAGTGATTTTCGCTGTTGCCAACAGCGGCAATGTCAGTGCAATAACTAGTACTTTCGAGGAACAGACCTACGTATGCGAAAGTCGGCTACTACACCAACGACAACAGACATAAACAAGCAAGCGTTACTCCGATCTACTGCACTTCGTGTGAGTAGGTCTGTTCCTCGAAAGTACTAGTTATTGCACTGACATTGCCGCTGTTGGCAACAGCGAAAATCACTAGATTCTTCCTTAACGTCGGACGTGGTTGTACGTAGACGTACGCGATCGTACGCGGTTATGTGATTAGGGCATAAGCTTCAGCGCAGCGGCAGCACGGCGCAGCACGGCGCGGCGCAGCGCAGCGCGGCGCTTATATACATTCTCCCTAATAGTGAATCCACATTGCATGCCGTATGCTGTATGCCGTCAGAAAAAAAATTTTTGTCCGAAATCTATAGGATTTATAACTCTATGGTTATAAATCCTATAGGAATTGTAACCATAGAGTTATAAATATTATAGATTTCGGACAACTTTTTTTCTGACGGCATACGGCATACGGCATACGACATGCAATGTGGATTCACTGTAAAAAATTTTGCGGAAGATTACATCGCTGAGCGTGGGCAACCGTCCAAACCTACGTTGTAAATATACCGCTGAAACGGTAAGATGACAGTACCGCGGTAAATTTACACGGAAAATCCGAATTCAATACGAATTACCGTAATACTGTAATTTCACGTAACCTATAGGTAAAAATACCGTATACGGTAAAAGTGCAGCGATTAGACGCATAATACGATCCATTTAAAATCTATTTTAATTATAATAATATAATCAACTTTTTATAGCGCAATTTGAAGGTTAATCAGTAAGACAAGGGATAGAATTAAACAAATTAAATTTAATTTCGTTCAAAGTTTTTGAAAAAACGGCTTGATATTTCGACTCCAAACTTTGACTGGATGATAGAACGTTAAAAAACACAGAAGAGTGTTCTCTTGATTTTTTGTGATTCGACGTATTTTATTTTTAATCAGCTTGAAACTGTGTGAATTGCTCGGTCGGTAATAGTACGAGTAAGGCATCCCCTTAACCTTGCCCTTTAGTCGTTCCACTTACCATAAGAGTGAAATCACTAGTTTTGGGAAAGTTACCACTTTCAAGGATTTTTACCCGAGAGTCGCTGTACTGTTCGTGATAAAATTACACCGCTCAGCACAAGCAAAATACAGCTGGCGTAGAAGGACCCTCACTCAGTGCAGTAAAATTACATCAAGAGTGGGATTTAACATAAACGATGTAAATTTACATCGCTCAAACATGTCATTTCTTACATGAAAACGTTAATCTCTCGCAAAAATTTTTTACAGTGAGTGTATACGCATTGTGCGCCGAAAATCGAAATTGTTACGAACCCCCAGTGGCCATAAACTAAAGTCTTCAATATAGAGCAGCGTTGGTTTATCCAAAAGTCTACGCTCATAGTTCATGACTGTAGACAAGTGGCGCCACAAGGTCATATCATTGAAACTCATACGCGAGTATGAATAAAATTTTAAATTTTGTCGAATAAGCTATTCATAAATAATCCTTTTTTAATTTAAATAATCCATACTCATTGCAAAAATAAAAAAAAGAATTATTTATGAATTAAACGTGAGCTGGGGTGAGCTCATTCGACAACATTTCAAATTTTATTCATATTCGTGCATGAGTTTCAATGGTATGACGATGTGACGCCACTCGTCTACAGTCATGAACTATGAGTCGTAGACTTTTGGATAAACCAACGCTGATATAGAGCGGCAAGCGAATGTAATATTTAACTAAAGGAATTCTAGAATGGCCCTAGGGTTTTATGTAGGTGATGGGATCGTCGTCCAATTAAGTACAAAAGTACAAATAGCACTGAAAATCATTTATTACACTTTTCCGAATTATGAATTGACTGCATATACGTATATATTGCTTATTTTATAGTTTTTTGAATTTTGATTTAAAGAAACAGCTCTATGCCAATGTATCACGCATACGTATAAATTTAAATAAACAAATTAATCATAGGTACAATTGATGTTACATTCGTGGATGATTATAGATATTACATAAGATTATTAAATATTAACTGGTTAACTTGAGTTTCTTAAGAATCTTTTTTATCTTTTACTAGTTGCTATGTAAAAAGTATGAAAATTAATATAAAAGCTAATTGAATGAATTGAATTTGTTATTAGATATTGCGATTCAAAATCCTTAATTGAAATTAATAAAGAGAATCTAATATGTATTTATATTAAGTAATCTTACTAATCTTATATCTTAAATCCTTAAAGACTTATCTATCTTGTTATTTTATTAAAATATGGAATTAAATATAAACAGTTAATTGATTTATACATTAAATTGTATATTATTTATTCTTGAATTTAGTTATTATGATTTGAAATATTTAAAATGGATTTAAAAGAAAGTCTAATTCATATTAAATTAATTTTAATAATCTTAACTTCTTAAAATCATATCTAATTTGTTATTCTTTATAACACAGAGTTAAATATAAAGAATTAATTAATTTGTAAATTATCTATCTTTAAGGACGCGCTTGCATGAAAATTTGCAAACTGGGATATAACATTTTCAATAGTTCAAGATTTACCGAATCTTATGGTATGTTTATTTTACCCTATAACCGTGGAAAATTTTGAGAAATTAACGTTCGAAATTATCATTTTTTACATGTACTCTTATGGGACGGCGGGAAAAAATAGGTTAAATCGAGTATTTCTGAAAAGGGATCAAATTTTTGACCAGTAAAAAACATATGGCTTTAAAGATTGAGGCTTCCCCTTTCAAACCGCACCTTGTAAATTGTACGTAGCTGTGGGAAATTTCGAGATATAATACAATAAAAAAAATGTTTAACAGATAATCAGACCTTCATAATAATCAGACACCTTATATTACTTAGTAACAAAGTTTACTTCAATTCATGATTAAATATTTAATACTATATTGGAAATAATGGAATACTAAATTTACAACAAACATGCATGCAATCCGTTTACTTTTCGAAAGACGAAAATGGTAATGAGCTGTCTGCTTATTAAGAACGACTTGCTTCTGTAGGTATCTAAAAATTCGAAAAATTAAACCTATTATTCTGCTTAACGAATAACAAGAATATGAGACAGAGAGAACTATCTTGAGATTAAGGCTCCGCGGAGCAAGAGAAGGAATTTCGGAGCACGTTACTCTCTACCTAAACCCCAACTCCGGAATAGGTCGTAGCGCCCCCATGACTTCATTTACGTATTTTCATTAATTTAAGTGTACTTATAAATTTTAAATTAATCATAACTCAGTTTTCCCACGTGTAAAAGTTAATAAGGATTACTTTTAAACAAGTTTCATGAATTTAAATGAATAAATGAACTTGTATTTTGTAGAGAAAATTCAAACGTTCAGTGGACATTTCTGAAAATGACTCCAAATTTTTGTCTACATAATACAGATTTATTAATGGAATTTAATTTGGGAAAACTCTTGTAATCGTATCTTTAATACTAATTACACGTGGGAAAACTTTATTTTTACGTTAATATTGCCCCAAATTTTTTTAATTAACAAAAAACACTTTTGACAGTAGGTGGCGTTCCAATCGGAGTAGAGAGCACTCTTAAGAGTGCTCTCTAGTCTCTACCTAAACCCCAACTCCGGAATACTCCGGAATAGATCGCAGCGCCCCCATGACTTCATTTACGTATTTTCATGTACACTCTCCCTTAAGTGTACTTATAAATTTTAAATTAATCATAACTCAGTTTTCCCACGTGTAAAAGTTAATAAGGATTACTTTTAAACAAGTTTCATGAATTTAAATGAATAAATGAACTTGTATTTTGTAGAGAAAATTCAAACGTTCAGTGGACATTTCTGAAAATGACTCCAAATTTTTCTCTACAAAATACAGATTTATTAATGGAATTTAATTTGGGAAAACTCTTGTAATCGTATCTTTAATACTAATTACACGTTGGAAAACTTTATTTTTACGTTAATATTGCCCCAAATTTTTTTAATTAACAAAAAACACTTTTGATAGTAGCTGGCGTTCCAATCGGGGTAGAGAGCACTCTTAAAGATGATGTCGCTTTTGTAGAGCTGATCATTGGTAATACAATACTAGGTAGACGGAAAACTCACGTTTTGATCCGTTCAGACCACGGAACAGCTGAACAGCTGAACTGAACACTGAACTGAATCTATTGTAGAAAGGCTCCAGTGTGTCCCGAATTCTCGATCTTTCTCTATAAGTAATACAGACACACTGTACGTGTCGAGTTCTAACTAGTGACTACTGGAAGTCTGGTGTACTTATATTCGAGAAAATTCTCACTTGTGTGCTGTTAACTCAGAAAGCATAAACTTATACCCGGCAGAAGTTTCGCACCCAGTGCACAGAGCGCACGCGGCGTGTTGTTGATCTCTCAGAACTCGAATAAACGAAAGCTTGCGTTGTTAAAAGGGGAGAATCTAGAGTCAATTTGTTCTTTGTTTCCACGCAGATCTACTTAACAAAAGAAGCCTAAAAAATAAAGGTTATATACAATAATACATTTCGTTTGTTGTTTATCGCGAGGATAGAATTAAACGTGCGGAAAAATGGCAACTAAACTTAATGAGGTGAGTACTACTCTTTGCACATATTCGTGCGTGGTAAGTAATGATATGGTTGGTTTTTATCATGTGGCACTTCTTTAAGGAAAGAAAAATCGTTTTAATTTTTTTCTCAAGGTTTACTCCGAATGAATAAATCATTTATCTCTTTACTATTCCTCTTTTTTGTAAAATTAAAATGCGAAAAAAGCTAAAAGTATAAAATGTAATAACAACTTGCAGGAGGGTGTTTGCACTTTATTGATATGAATTTAATATTTTTAAATTTGTGAATGTTTTGTTGGGTTGCAGCTCAAGTTGGATATCGATGATATGAATAATTTACTTGAACACGCATCCCGTCAAAAATCCAAAGATATTCTGATGCTTGAAATAAGAAGACTACAAACTGAAATGATAAATCTTGAGAAGAAACTGAATACAAATGAAGAAACTTCTGTGCCAAAAGCCACCTCAAATATAACAAATAAATGTTACACTGTTAAGCTCAATAATTATGCATGGGATCAAACAAATGAATTTATTAAATTGTATGTTACATTGAGTAATGTTCAATCTCTCCCAAAAGAAGCAGTAATTTGTAATTTTAAGGACAGATCAATTGATTTACATGTTCAAGGATTAGAAAATAAAAATTATGAGCTTCCCATTAATAATTTATGCGAGGACATTGATGCAACAAAAAGTTATGTCAAAGTAAAAACAGACATGATCATAGTCTATTTATCAAAGAAAGCAAAGAAAAGTTGGTCTTGCGTGACAAGTGTTGAAAAAAGACTAAAAGATACTAAAGATTTTAGTCCCTCAAATATAGGAGACAATAATGATGACCCAAATGCGACTTTGATGAATATGATGAAGAAAATGTATCAAGATGGTGATGATGAAATGAAGAAAATGATTGCAAAGGCATGGACTGAAGGTCAAGAAAAGAAAGCTGGTAACTTACCAAAATTTGACGATAACATGTAAAGTATTATTGATGCCACGTTTATTAGTTCTAAGAACCCAAAATGAATGCATTTGTTAATTTTAAGATGTCTATGTAAATTATGTAAAAAATATACTTTTTTTTTTCAAATACAATGTAATTTTTATTTAATACAACTTTAGATAATACATATTTATTTTTCGTGCAAAAACTGTTATTTTACTTAATTACTGTTACATATAATGAAAAGTTTATAAACTTACATTTCTGATTTTTTATAATTGACTATAATAAATAAGAATAAAACATACACATAAGTGGAATGTTTACATTAAAAAAGCTTGGCACTCTGAAACATATTCTCTTGCATACTGATCAAAACACAACTTTATACAATGGCATTTCAACTTATAATAATTAATGACATCAAAAATTCAATAAAAAAGCAATTATTTAACAATGACTGTATAAAGCTATACATACATGACATATCTCATTGGTTGTAGTAATCTCACTTTAATAATATGTTTACATGATTCAAATTCTTATGTAATCATACAAATAATTTAAAATGTTTTAAACTATTGGTAATATGATTCTTGGTGGATATTATCTTTGGTTTTCTTTAACAAATGTTAATCACATTTTGAAGAAAAATTTACATTGAAATTACACTTTAATGTCTTTAATGTACAATTAATATTGTTGCATTTATACAGTAAGCATCATGATTTGTGTAAATATGTGTAAATTAAGCTACATCATAATCGTTCATAGTTATTGGCTAGCTGTGCTCTGTACATAATTGATTTGTACTTTTTGTACAAAAGAAGTGCATTTTTTAGTTGCAGATTAGAATAATAAAACAATGTAAAAGGTTCAACCATTGCTTTAGTTATTTTCAATTATGCTGTATGTAATTGCTCAGGTTCATGCAGGTAACGATAACTTTAGAGAAATATTTATGCTTGGATTAGTTATTAAATATTTATTTTTAAAATGTCAATTTAATAATTTTTATAAAATTTTGTTCCAAATTATAAGAAATTTTAATATGTATACGGTAGATTCATTTCCATTCAAATATAAGAAATTTTATTTTAAAATATTTTTCATTTAGAAAATGAAATGGTATATTAAAAAAATTCGATGTAAAATAAGGCACTTTTATTCAATAATTATATTGAAAAATATATTTTTTACTAAACTTCATTGTTAGAGTAATTAGCCTTAAATTACTAAGTCACTTTACTTAAAACCAAAATAATTAAGTCAATTTTGATTCAAGCTTGTTAAATATACCATTACGAAGTTGAAGTCCCTAAGAAACAGTTACAAAATCATTAGTTAAAAAATCATTCCTGAATTAATAGCCGGAAAAAACTATGCATGTTATGTTATTAAGATAAGTTTAGTGCATTGAGAAACATTTAATAAGTACATTATTTTTCATCTATTATATAAGACAAAAGATTTACAATGTTTGTAGAATTACTTATTTTTTGTCAAATTTAAAATTTTCAAATTATCATTTTTAAGAAATGAATTTTTAAAAAATTAGTAAATTCCTTAGTAAAATAATAAAAAAGTACACATTAAAATTACATCAGACTTTTCAAATAAATTTTAAATTAAAATCAGTAAATACTTTTTATAAAAAATTGCTAAAATATTATTTTTTATTATACAATTAAAAAAATGTTGTTAAATAATTTAAATGTATGACTTATAAAAAAGTTTAATTTTATGAAAGAAGTAAACCCTAACAAAATTGACTAAATTAAAAAAGATTTATTATTGATTTAATGTATCGTTACCAGCAACCTCAATCTATTGTACAAGTTTCTTATTCTACCGCACTTCTTGTTTCTGAGATACTAATGACGATTGTATCTCACGATTTGTCTGTTGAAATACGTCAGACATTAATGCTTTCGTTTTTTCCATTAAATCTGGAACATCCTTAACATCTAATCCTTCAGTTGAGATCGGCGGCAATACGGTGAGAATCACACGTCCTAAAAACCAAAAATTCAGATTTACAATTTTTGAAAGCCATATTATATCAATTATATTCTTTTATACCTGCATCCAAGCGCTTTTCCGACTTAGACATAAAATAATAAGAAGAATATACTACCGGTAATATCGGTAATTGAGCATTTATGGCAACATGGAAAGCACCCTTTTTAAAAGAATGAATTTCGCCAGTATTACGTCTCGTGCCTTCCGGGTAAATCCATAGTTTTATCTAGTGATGAAATACGAAAATTATAAAGTTAAATTTGGATGTAAATGAAAAAAAATTATGAGTAAAATAGTCTTTTAAAAAAATTATCATAAAATTTAGAGGCATTATATTTTTTTCTAACTCCAGAATCTCAGTTTTTGCACATATTAGATACATATTAATAACATGGATATCATAATTTACTTAGATTTGATATATTGATATATAATACAATCATTAGCGATAGACTTTATTTAACCTTTAGACTGCCGGGATTTGAAGGGCTTTAATTCCCTTAAAAAATGTCCAAACCATGTCACTATATCTTAGATATAACATATACAATGTTCCGATCACAGGTAGAGCCTATATTTAGGTTTTCCGGCAGCCTAGAGGTTAAACTAGCAAGTTCAGGCGCGCTCTTCCTCTACCTTGATTATAGCTATACAATTAATATTGAAATATTATGAATTTAAAATATATTTTACTTTTTAACATCCGCAAATTTATCCAAGATTTTTTATTGAGACTTAGATTGTATTTATTTTAGTTTATGCCTACAATACAAAAATTTGTAGATTAGAAATTTAACTGTAATCAGAACAGTATGCATATAGTTCTTTATTGTTAACTAGAGATAAAATTTTAATACTGTTTGTTATACAAAACCAAATTTTAAGTTA
Source organism: Torymus aiolomorphi (assembly GCA_036365515.1). Classification (NCBI taxonomy): domain Eukaryota; kingdom Metazoa; phylum Arthropoda; class Insecta; order Hymenoptera; family Torymidae; genus Torymus; species Torymus aiolomorphi. Next base: position 259,719,327 of record CM070873.1, read on the forward strand.
TTAATACTATTTGACTTATATTTTTTAGTTTAAATATTTGATAATCCTCGCCTTCGGCTCGGGTGGCAATTTACACATGCTCTGGACTGGCCAACTCTTTACCTCCCTAGTTGCGTAATATACTATTTTTGCGGGGATGCTGAAAATACAACCTTAGCGATCGCCGATCGGGCGCCGGGAGCAAAAGTGATACTTTCGGCCCGCTAGCCAAAAAATAGTATATTACGTAACTAGGGAGGTAAAGAGTTGTTCAGTCCAGAGTACGTGTAAATTGGCAAACATGTGCCCCGTGTTGCGTATATACTATCTCACCGTACCCGGGCCGAAAATACCACATTCGCGTTTTTGAGCCGGGATCGAAAGAGGTACTTTCGGCCAGGGTATGGTGAAAATGGTATATCGACGGCTGAGCGGAAGAAGAACGTATCTCGGCGCGCGGATGAAGAACGACGTATCTCAGCGCCTTTACGGCCAGTATACGGCCAGTATACGACGAAATATGTCATTCTTCATCCTCGCGCCGAGATACGTTGTTCTTCATCCGCGCGCCGAGATACGTCGTTCTTCATCCGAGCGCCGAGATACGTTCTTCTTCCGCTCAGCCGTCGATATACGCAACACGGGGCACATGTTTGCCAATTTACACGTGCTCTGGACTGGCCAAACTCTTTACCTCCCTAGTTGCGTAATATATTATATTTCGGCTTCACATTTTCGTCATCATTCTTTTAAGAAAGGATTTTATTATTTTATATTTAAAAAAAAATATATAAAAATAATCTTGAGAACAGGACATCCCATTTTCCTTTTCAGGACTACTATAATGTAATATAATGTTATGTATACTAATGTAATAATTAATTATGTAATATTACTCTGGAATAAATATACTAAATATACTAAATACACTAAATATATACTAAATATATACTAAATATACTTAATTTGTAATAATAAGTGAATTATTTTCTTTTTATAAAATGTACATTATTATATCAGATTATTTTAAAATAGAAGCATTAAAAATATTTTTAAGTTAAGTACTTGTATAGCTTTGATAAGACTTATCAATACCAGAACAAATTTTTAAGTGAATGTATCAAAATTATCTAAACTTAGTTTTTGATATCTTAATGTCTTTGAATGCCACTATTGAATCATAAATATTAATATAAAATTTATACTACCTAAGCAATAAAAATACTAATGTTAGTCTCAAAGCTATCTATACTGTTAATTATTCAGAATAATCAAATAGTTTAATCACATAATCAGTTTAAAAAATGTTAGTAAGTTGTTTAAAACCAAAAAAAAAATATTGAACTCTTAAAAAACTATTTTAGTTTACTGATTTTCTCATAAATTACATTGTCTTATTTTGGGTATACTAAAGTTGAAACTTGATTGCATTTATTAACGATACAGTGATTTAATTTCTGCAATTTTAGTCTAACCAGTATATTGAAACAAAAAATATTCAAGATTATAAGCTAATCGAAGTTTTTTTTTTTCAATTTGAATGTTTAAAATTGAATTGGGAACATGATGTAAAAGTTGTTTAAAATCCTTTTTTTAAAGATTATTCAAACTAATAAATAAAATTACCTTATTATCTTTTAAATATTCAACAGCCGTATTGATGGCCAATCTCGCCTTTTCAGAGTTCATTCTATCAATGAAAATGAGTCCAGAAAGCCAAGCTGCCAGTCCAAAGGGTCCAGCATAAAATATTTCCTTTTTAGCAACCACTGTGCACTTCTCCATGACTGGCCAGAGTTCAAACATTCCTAAAACATCTAATGAGCTTTGATGATTAGCTACAATGATGCATGCTCTTTCTTTTTCCAAATGTTCACGACCTCTGAGTTGCCACCTTAATCCTAATAGAGTACTTATAGGAGAGCACAATGCAGAAGCCAGTCTAAAATAGCAAAAGTAATATTAGTGTAATTATCATAATAGCTTTATCTGACTTTCCATAGCTTTAAGGTAAGTTTTAACTACAAATACTTACACAAGATTCTTTACATTCATAGGACGGCAAAGCATGAGTGGTATAAGGATGATGGACTGCATCATGACAAGCCCATAATACATGAGAAACTTGAAGTAGTAGCGAAAGGTTCTGCTAGTTTCGTATAGGAATGGCAGGATGAGTATGAATGCCACCAGAAGCACCTCGACTGAGAGGGACGGTGCCATGATTTCTTGATAATACTTGAACGGTGTGAATGTATGTGAGTGATTGACTATCAAGAGAGAGGAACTAAAACACTACTTGCAACGGATAATACTACTCGCCAGCGACTACAATGACGACGATGCAGAGCTATCCTCCCTCTCTTTGTTTCTATGGCTTTGCGCGCGCTAATTCATATTATCAACGGGCCTCGCTTCTCGCCAGGCACACTATACCTATATACTCACGGAGTCACACAATAAACAACTGTCCAGATTACTAATTGATAAAGCAGTCCCTTCCGCCACGGCTGTCAGCCTCAATCCCGATAGTGAGGACCGCCGTCTCCGCCGCTTCTCTGAATCGCTGTCTACTGATGACCGCAACTACTGACTCTCTGCCACGGGCGTTATCGCCTCTGCACTTTATCATAGTAAGTTACGCTGACTAGATCATAGAGAGAGAGAGAGAGAGAAAAGAGGGAAGGAAGGCAACAAATTACTTCTCTCACTCGACAGCTCGAATATTGTTACTTGTAGGAATTGACTGTGGATTCCTATTCACATATAAATACACGTCGTCATCGTTGTTCTTCTCCGTTGCACTACCTAATATCTTATACGCTAATATACGAGCCGCGCGGATGCTGCCACTGTTGTGATGATTCGCGTCGCCGCGGTTCTCTTCCAATATTATCCTGGATTACACATATACATACGTCGTTCGCGTACGTAAGCTGTGGCGGCGGCGGAGGCAGCTGATGCGGGGAGCACTTGCGAGAGAGAGATTACGGAGCGTTCACCCTTCTTGTTGCTGGGATGTTCCTCCTCGGTGACGCGCGGCCGCAACAGCAGCGCAACATCCTGGACTACTCGAGCTCCTCATCCCACACAGACCAGGGTGAGAGGTGAAAAAGCTGTATCCTTCTCCCTCTGGAAAAAAACACTGACCAGCGAGCGGAAATTCGCTCTGCTCCCCTGCGGACGCTCGCTCGCTCGCTCGCTTACTCGCCCTACCACTGTATAATGATACACCTATTAGGTATTAATACGGCGATGAGTAAGTAATCCTGTCTCTCTCTCGTTCACTCGCGCTTTTTATTTCACTCCCACTCGCACGCACCCGCAAGGCTTTTAGTGCAGGCGGATATCTCTTTCTATATAGATATATCGCGCGCTTGTGTAGGCCTTGAGCCGCGTATTAGTCTCGGATTATCCGATCGTTTTTGCGGCGTGCAAGGAAGAGAGGGTTGATTTTAAGTATACTTATCCGACGTTCACGCGGGCGCAGGCTATCGATTTCTCTCAGCGGACAGCGTCTATGCGCGTTTTTATTGTACTTTTACATGCACGGCGCGTGTGTGATGACTAATATACGAGACGCCTGCATGCAGCACACGATGCAAACGCAGCCGCCCGGTGACTGCTGCTGCTGGCTGTTGCAGCTTGATGATGGGTTTTGCGTTGCTGCCTTGCTGGCTGCTTACTGAGCAGCTGCACGCCTGCACACTGCACAGGGCGCAGCCGCCGTCTGCTCTAGCACGCGCGCGCCGACTTTCCGCTGCGTGAAAGAGTATACAATAGTCAAGACACAACATATATATATATATGCATGTATATATGCAAGTCGCTCCTTTTATTTCGCATAGTTGTAGCCCGTTATAAAGAAAATGCATTCAAATTCAGCATATACATATACTAGGTATATTTATACATACACGCGTATGGATTTATGAACGCGTTCACAAATCACAATGCGTTACGGTTGAAAGAAAACTGTCGACAGTGCGCGATGCCCTTGCCCGCGCGCGTATATTTTTGAATAATTCAAAAACTTATTCGAGAATGTGTCCTTTCGACCAACGGCACAGCGAAAAAAATATGCGTGTTTTTCTTAGAATTATACACTCTGCGCGACGCGCAAACTCTCAAATCCCAGCGTGTGCAGCAGCTCACGCTGCCATGTGCGACGAATGACTTCTCTTCTGCGACCTTTACGACTGCGGGAGCGAGAAATTTACCCCCCATGCCGTATGCTGTACCAATGCCTACATAATGTGGGTTTGCCTCCCTCACAAATATGCATCATTCTCGATTGTGCTTGTTTCTTTCGTCGGACGGACGATGGTGTGAAGAGACGGTGAGAAAGTGAGAAAGCAAGAGAGAGACTAGAAAATGCATAGATAAAATATGAAGAAGCGAACTTATGTGATCGATCATATTGATTGACAACACGAGTTGTCCACATAGCGTGCATCTTTACGCGCGCGCGTTCCCTCGCTCGGGTCTAAGATTAGTCCGGTCGCTGGGGGGGGGGGGGGGGGGTCGGGCATGCACGTTTAGGTCCCCTCCGTAACTTGATGTTACTTTATATTTTTTGGTGTGCTGAATCCATTTTTCAAGGGTACCAGGCCGAGAAGTGGTCAGATTAATTGTTAATTAACATTTTGTTATAAACAATATAAAAAATGTTATATTTTTGATTTTAAAAAATAGCAAGCTATTCTCTGTCATCTTCTGAGCAAAAATAATCCTTATAAATTTTTCTCTGCGACCCATAGTTTTCGAGAAAAAAATTTCCAAATATTCAAAAAATCACATTTTTTCAAACGTTGGGAATTTTTTTCTCGAAAACTATGTATCGGAAGGAAAAATTTATAAGGACCATTTTTGCTCAAAAGATGACAGAGAATGATTTGCTATTTTTTATATTGTTTATAACAAAATGTTAATTAACAATTAATCTGACCACTTCTCGGTCTTGTACTCTTGAAAAATGGATTCAGCACACCAGAAAACATAAACATCAATTTACCGAAGGGACCTAAAAGTGCACGCTCGATCCCCCCCTAGCGCCCGGACTAGATGATGGGCATATAATTTCCTATATACCTATGCGCTTGCTGCCCGCCTCTCGTTTGAATAAGTGCATCATGTGCTGGCTCGGTGCAGCCGCGGCCGATAAGATTCGCGTGCGCGCATTATCGTCGCGCGCACGCGTACTTATGTGCATAAGATATTAGATATACGTATTATATATATATAATACATATATCTAATAATATATATATAATACATATATCTAATAATATATATATAATACATATATCTAATAATATATATATAATACATATATCTAATATCTTATGCACATAAGTACGCGTGCGCGCGACGATAATGCGCGCACGCGAATCTTATCGGCCGCGGCTGCACCGAGCCAGCACATGATGCACTTATTCAAACGAGAGGCGGGCAGCAAGCGCATAGGTATATAGGAAATTATATGCCCATCATCTAGTCCGGGCGCTAGGGGGGGATCGAGCGTGCACTTTTAGGTCCCTTCGGTAAATTGATGTTTATGTTTTCTGGTGTGCTGAATCCATTTTTCAAGAGTACAAGACCGAGAAGTGGTCAGATTAATTGTTAATTAACATTTTGTTATAAACAATATAAAAAATAGCAAATCATTCTCTGTCATCTTTTGAGCAAAAATGGTCCTTATAAATTTTTCCTTCCGATACATAGTTTTCGAGAAAAAAATTCCCAACGTTTGAAAAAATGTGATTTTTTGAATATTTGGAAATTTTTTTCTCGAAAACTATGGGTCGCAGAGAAAAATTTATAAGGATTATTTTTGCTCAGAATATATATATATATATATATATATATATATATATATATATATATATATATATATATATATTACATGCATGCGTGTGTTTGACGTTTTATTTGTATACTAGTGGAAGAGATGTGCGCAGGCGCGGGTCCTACGAGCTCAGGTAATGCTCATTCGCTCTCTCTTTCTCTCTCTTTCTTCCCCCACTACTTTCGTCCTTCAACGTTTCATCCAGAGCAAAGCTGTATAGAGGATTTCATTTTCCCACCACTGGCGCTGTATCTCTCTCGAGCGTCAGCGCATGCTTGCGCGCCGGTGTTTGTTTCCAGGAAAGATTTATATTTATTCGAAAAGTTTCGTATCTATACGGGTGCGCGGATTACGACATTACGAGCAGCGGTCAGTCGTGTCCGGCGGCTCACCGAGAGAAAGTGAGCCTTACGAGAGAAAGGACCGCTCTGCAACAAGGAAGAGAGAAAAGGGTAGAAAAGCCGGCAGAAGGATAAGGATTATACTTATAGAAGAGTCAAGTGAGCGTGCGCACGCCGCACCTGCATTTGTTGTTGTGCGAGTTGTGTCACCTCGTGTACTAAACACGCTGGGAACAAAGGCATAGTTGAAAGTGCGTGCTTTGCTTGGTACGAAAGACATTTTGTTGTGCGATATGTGGCCTTATAGAACAATTTGAGACATTCGCTGCACAGGTAGAGGTGAAGTTCTTTGTTTACATTAACAGAACGAGGGAACGAGTGTGACTTTCTGCAAATTGTAAAACCGGTCAAACGGAAAAATGCCGGTCATTGCGAGCACGAATGACGCCGGTCTCCGTGAGATCAAATCGATCCTGCGTTCGCTGCTAATATCTGCCAGCAGCCGAGATACCACGATACGACAGCTCAATGGCATGTACAGGGAGATGGAGAGTCGGAACATACCCTTCCGCGATTTCAATTATGGCAACCTCAACGAATTTCTCGAAAGCATGCCCGACACTCTTTATGTGCGTAACAATCGCGAAGGTGAACTCTGCGTCTATCACGTCGACACGGATAAGACTAGGCACGTCAGCTCCCTGGTCGCTCGACAAAAGAAGCCACCGAAGAGGAGCAAGTCTACTTGCACCTACAAACCTCGCAACAATTATCAGCATTATCAGAGTTATCAGAGTTATACGAGACCGGCGATGAATTTCAGCAGTCCGGTGTCTGATGACATTGTGAGCGCAGTCCTCTCTAAGATGAAGTATGCTCCTGGTCGTAGTCCAGGACAGGGTATTCGTAAGGCTGACATTTTGTCCAAAGTGAGAGAACGTATAGGCAGGAGTATTATGTACACGATACAACATTTGACCAAGAATTTGAATGGTCTGTCTTACATGCTGCTCATTGAGGCGGATTGCATTTATTTTAAAGATGAACTGATTAAAGCAAGAGAAGAGCAAAGGACGACTTATGCAAATGTTAAACAGCCTCTAATGCAAACAAATTCTATACAGAAATCTGTTAATAATCATATGTATCAGCAACCTGCTCATATGTATAATTTAGTTAAGGAACCTTTTCCTCTTGATAATACTGTTAAACAACCTGTCTACTCAAACGACTCTAAGTCGCAAACTGTTATGCCAAATAAGGCTGTGCAACCACCTGCTTTCAATGATTTTAATGGTAATATAATTGATGAGCACCAGAGTGCTGCTCCAAATTGTAATGGAAGACTCGGTGCTGATCAGCATGATCAACAACCAGTGGAGTCAGAAAAAATGCAGTCAGCTAACGATGATGGAGTTGTTAAAGAAAGGACTAAGATACGTTTACAAAAATTAATAGAAAAACATCCAGAAGGAATTTGGTTTTCACAGCTTCCAAGTTTATATAAGAGTGAATATAATATTAACTTAGAGTACAGTGAAATGGGATTTAATAATATTACTGAATTTGTTGCTGCATTACCAAATATTTTTTCAATAGTAGAACCCCCAAATACTAACAGACAAATGGTCATAGATGCAAGAAAAATTAACTCCTCTACAAAAGATCATAAAACCAAAACTTTGGCTTCTCTTTATAATTTTGATGATTACATGGCAAATGAGCCTGAGCCTATTCCTACCAATTTGGTAACTTTAAATTTGAATAAAAAATTTTATAACCTATTCTTTTAAAATTGGACTAAAGAATCTTCTTTTTTCAGTCATTAGAAGTAACTCGTACATTAATACCTGAAGGAGTCATGACTTTAAATGAGACTGTTGACCAAATAAGTGTTTTCAGCTTGATAGGGACTGAGTATATTGAAGTGCATCTGCCAGAAATATTTACTCCATCATTCTTTTGGATTACATTAAGAAAGAATAAAAAGAAAATTGAAATGCTCATGTGTGAATTAGAGTAAGTAAATAATAGTGAAATTTGAAATTTTTGTAATTTATATTATATATTCATTAATGAAGTAATTAATGTTTATATTGGTATTTCAACATTTATTATTTTCCTAGTGAATTTTATTCTAATCGAGATCTGGATACATACAAAATACCTCAAGTTGTTTTACAACCAGGATTAAATGTAGCTTGTACTTATGCCAATATGTGGCACAGAGGAATAGTCCATAAAATTAAGCCAGATGGTTTTGTTGCTGTGAGTTAATATTTATTTTTCTATGTAACTATGTTGAACATATAAAAAAAAAATAATATTTAATATTAATCATTATGTTTTTTTACTTTAGATTGCATTTTATGATTATGGTACTGTAAGAACATATAACCCAAATGATTTGTACTTCCTCAATAAAAAATTTTCTGCACTACCTGCTCAAGCAATAGCTTGTGGTTTATACAATATTAGACCAATAGGAAGTACAGAGTGGTCTAATGAAGCATATAATCGCTTTGTAGATAGAGTATGGCAACTACCTTTGATTGCGTTTATTAACAATGTTAATGAAGAAGTAAATATACTTGCCTTCGAAGCGCTCCCGCGCTCCTTGATTATATTTAATTTTTTATATCTCTTATATTTTGTCTGAAAATAAATTTTTTTTTTTCTAAATTTTACAGAACAATACTATGATGGTAACTTTGACAGATACTAGTGATGATGAAGTGGATGTTCATATTAATGATTGGATGGTGGAACATCATTGGGCAGAATTTGGAAAAATGGTTAGTATAAAAAATAATTTTGTTTTCCAACATTACCAACAGTGTCTTCAAAGAAAGGACTATGATTCTCAAAATGAATCTATAAAATCAAGTGATTCTCTTCAAAGTTGTGGTAGTTACTTGAAGAAAAAGGCAGCACTAGAAAAGTATAAAGCAATATTTTCAAATTTATCTGATTGTTCTTCATCACTTGATGAGATTGCATTTATATCTACAACTAAAAATGAAGAAAATAAAAATTTTCCTTTGGAAAATCCGTTTAATCGATACAAGAAATTAGCAAGTAAAAGTTTACTTAATAAAAATGAAAACCAAAGTAACTGTAGTAACGGTAATAAGGAAAAACAAAATAATTGTACAGTGCAATACTTGAATTCTTCTATAGAACTAAAATCATCAAATGAGGAAAAAGATGATTTTTGTAAAAATAATGGACAAGTTAGCCACACTGATGATGAAATTTGTGATAATGACGATTTTCATGGTGACAATGGGGGTCATGGTCGAATGAATCCTATTGATTGGTCAAAGGCAATCAATGATAAAAATAAGGCACCTTTATCGAGTAGTAATTCAATAATTAATCGTTTAAAAAAATTAAGTATCAATACTTACAAATGTATTTAAAAAAATTAAGTATCAATACTTACAAATGTATTTAAAAAAATGTTAGTTTATTTAAAAAAAATAAGTATAAAGTTTATTACTTTGTTTATTATTGTAAAGAATGTTAAATTTTAAATGTTCATTTTTCTAGTATTCCCTAAAATGTAATTTAATTTTATTAATTTTATTGATTTTATTTTGAGAAATAGAAAAAATCAATATTTTAACTTTTAATTTTTTTAATTGGTAAGAATTTTCAGTGAAAAAACACTTTAGATTAATGTAATGCTGTTTTTAGAGTATTATTTTTAACTGTTTATATGTATGCACACACACACACACACACACACACACACACACACACACACACACACACACACACACACACACACACACACACACACACACACACACACACACACACACACACACACACACACACACACACACACACACACACACACACACACACACACACACACACACACACACACACACACACACACACACACACACACACACACACACACACACACACACACACACACACACACACACACACACACGATGTTTTGTTTTGACTCCTTTACTTTTTCTGTAATATGAAAGAATTGCAAAAAATATCATTTATGTGGAAACGAGTTACAAGCGTTAAATGTTTAATGTACTTCGATAACGTGCCTTGCAATAATTTTGAGATGAAAAATTTTATTAATTTTAGGAAAAGCCTTACCTGTCTTACCTTGATAACGTCCTTGCAATAATTTTGTGGTGAAATATGTTATTAGTTTTGGGAAAAATCTTACTTGTGTCATGAAAGCATATTCAAAATATTGTCAATTATTCTTTAATTTAATTTTTATGATGTTTGTAAAACTTGTAATATTTCTATAAATAAACAAATTTTGAAAATGAAGTTCTAGTTTTTTATTTATTACGTTTTTAGTTTACTGCACAAAGTGAATTTTTTCCCAAAAATTAATTATTATTATTTTATACATTTATTTAATTATTTAATCTCAACTGAACCTTTTATTAATTCAACTTGTTGACAGATAAATGCTGTTCCACTTCACAGATTATCTATGTATGATGAAATAGAGTTAAAGAAAATGAGAGATGAACACAAAAAATTGAGTGCCCGCCGAAAAAGTAAAGATAGCGTGGTTCAGATTAATGATTTAGAATGCATTGATAACAAAGTATCTTCAGTTATTAGTTCAAATCCAAGTTCTTGCTGTATAGATTCTTTATCTGAAACGTTTAATGTTGCAACCTTACTCAAAGAAAATGCAGATCTAATGAAACAAACTCATACTATAACCCAAGCCATTCTTCTCAACATGCCAGTTCATAAGAGTGGTATTTCAAATAATAGTTCTGATAAAAAAATTATAGAGACAAATGGTCAATACGTTGAAAATCAATATAATACAAAGACATCTAATCCAGAAACTGTTCAGAAATTCACTGCAGAATTTAATAAAAACTTAAATTCTATTAAAGTGAACATTTCAGAAATGAAGAATGATAAATATTTTGAAACAGAGTTTATCCAAAATGAACCAGTATATCAAAAGAAGAGTGTCAAAGATGATTTGGATTATCGATCAACGATACAATCTGCAAAATCACATCTACAGAACACTGAAAACAAATCAGTTCAACAAAATAATGGTCCTGTAAAATCTAATTCATATTCAGGTGAATATGTTGAACGAAGATCATCAATACATTCTACACGTTCATCAAACTATGATTTTCATACAATAGAAGAAGAAGAAGAAGAATTCAATGATTCTGACGGTGATTCTTCTGTCTATTTCAACAACGGTACACTTGAAATAAAATTGCAAACGAATTTGCCAAAATCAAAGCAAATCAATATTAAGTATCCATCAAATTTTGCCAATTCAAATATTAAAAAACCTGAAACTCAAAGTAATCACACAGAAGTAAATGGCGATAAGATTTTGAATGGAAACTCTACTCTTCTAAAAAATTCAAATGAAAGCAGCAGTACGAAAACTTTAATTTCGCAAAACTGTAATGAGAATAATAATTCATCATCATCATCTACATTAAACACATTAGTTTCAAATAGTTCTGTGTTCACTTTAATACGTTAGTAAATAGTTTGAAAAATTATTTTAAATTTAATTATAGATAATTGATATTTACTTCATTTCTTTTAGATCTCAGCGATAGATGTGAAAGAAAAACAGTTCATATGTTTCACTTGGATAATGAGGGCTGGGTGTCCACAAGTGAATTTGTAGATGCTTTTACTAATTTGAAGGACCAAAGAGTAATTGTGAAATTACTTCAAATTTTAGAATATGAAGTTAATTTCAAGGAGTTGACTAGAGTAAATGATCCTCAACTTTTCTCCCAATTGGATAAGTAAGTAATAATTTATTTATCTGCAGAGGAAAATAAATTTCCTGTTTGCAGGTCCGAAATCTTAAAACTAAATAAAACATCTTTATTTTATAACATTATAATAAAAATTTATGTAAACAGTAATAAGTATATATGTTATACGCATTTATCTAAGTTTTAGACTTGAATTCCTATAACAAAATTATAGGATCAAATCGGTTTCAAGGAATATTATCCACAATCCATTTTTTTTAACTTGTACATAGCAGGTCTTTTGTCTATTTCTAGAGTTTTGAGTTCATTTGGAAGAAGATTGAAAGTCTTTATGCAGTTATGTAATTGTTTTTTTCACTTACTCTTTTGCCTATTTTAGGCAATATGATAGATTTATTTCTTGTCTTACTATTTAAATTTGTAAATATATTTTTCATTTCGTTATAATAATATTTTAAACAGTCCAATGTGAATGGTTGCTTGATATTCATTGGTTTATTTTGCTCAAAAGTGTTTTTGAAAACTAGTTTAACCTGTTTTGAATATTTTGGAGCAAATGTTGATTATTTTTGTAGGCACCACCCCAAGCAATTATCCCATAATTAATCACACTGTGAAAAAACGCATAGTATATAACCTTTAAAGTATTTATTTGCATAAATTTATTAATTTTGTAGAAGATGAAATTTAAGTAACTTGTTTTTTTGATTAGGTAGCCAATATGTTCATCCCATTTTAGATTATAATCAAAATTAACCCCTAAATATTTACACGTGCCCACTCTCTTTCGTTTTTCTTTGTTAATAAAAATATCTATATTTTTTGGAACACTGTCATAATAATTCCCGAAAGTTATGTACACAGTTTTACTTATATTTAAAGTTAGTCTATTCAATGCGAGCCATATTGCTACTTTTTCAAGATATTGATTCATTTCCTTTACAACTTCTTTCCAGGTTTTACCTGATGAGATAACTGCTGTGTCATCAGCATATGATAAAATTGAGTTTTCTGGTATTGTTATCAGTAAATCATTTATATACAGTATAAAAAGTAGCAGCCCAAGAATTGTTACTTGCGGTACTGCTACAGTTATTGCTATCGTTTCACTCTCACTTTGCCCAATTCTTACTTTCTGCTTTCTATTGTCAAGTAGCTTTGCATTAATTTATAAGCTCTGCCTCTTATTTCGTACACTTGCAACTTGTTAAGGAGTATATTATGATCAACTGTATCAAAAGCTTTTGCTAGATCTAAAAATGCGACTGTATCAAAAGCTTTTGCTAGATCTAAAAATGCGACTGTGATGGGCTTACTCTTATCTAAGTTCTCATATATCGTTCTTGTAATATAGCTTAGAGCATCTCGGGTTCCTTTGTTATTAATAAAGTCAAACTGTTTTTCACTTAATATTTTATGCTTGTAAATAAAATCAAAAATTCTTTTGTATATTACCTTTTCAAAGATTTTCGCAATATTTGATATTAAAGATATTGGTCTATAGTTATTAACACTAATTTTTTCCCTGATTTATAAATTGGTACCACTTCAGCAGCTTTTAGTGCATCTGGTCATATTGACTTTTCAATACATTTATTGATGATATGTGCTAATGGATCTGCTATATGATCAGATATTGTTTTTATGGTCTTATATTTAGCATTTATTTTGTGAACTCCTCCATTCTTGATTTTCAAGTTGTCAATTATCTTTTTAATTTCAATTTCATCTGTAGGATTTATGAATATTGAATTTGCATTATTTGGGGGTAGTTGAATTAAACTGTTACTTGGAGCAATAATTTTATCGCTCATTTCTTTACCCATTTTATAATAATAATCATATCTTTATATAATTCATCATATCTGCAATTTTGGATTCGTCTTTTATTATCTTCTTGTTTTCATCATATATTTCACTTATGTTATCATTTTTTTTTACCTTTGTTACCAGGTTTGGAATTTATAATTTTCCATAGTTGCATTGGATTACCTTAATTTCTTTCTATAAGATCCTTATCGTATTTAATTTTGGCATCTTTTATAACTTTATTTAGAAATTTAACATAGTTTTTATATTCCCATTTTAAGCTATCATTCATTAGATCTTTTTTTAATTTTTTATATAATTTATCCTTTTTTTTACAAGACTTTAATAATGCACTTGTAATCCATTCTTTTCTGGGTACATTATTGTTTTTAACCGGGTTCCTGTTTGATTTTTCTTGACATTGTAGTATTGCATCTATAAAGAGGTGTATTGCTTCATTTGGGTCTTCGATTTGTTTGTATTCAGTCCAATATTTTTGATTTGCTATAATAGCTATTTTTTTGTAATTTAATGAATAATGAGTTTTCTTTTATTCCATGTCTGTATTCACTAAAGGTTTTTTTATGTCTATAAAAAGTGAATAGTGAACAGTATTAAGGGTCATTAATTTGAAAGCTTTTGTATGGATTGAACTAGATAATATTAATAAGGATTTAATTGCAAGACATTTTATTTATATAATTAATTCATTAAAATATCTTATTTTAGAAGCAAATTGAAGGCACCACGGGAAAACAATAAAATAGCTGCAAATTTTACGATCCTTCTAATGCCTTTAAAAAGCACATTACAAGTTTTAGTAAAACTTGATTTTCTAAATTCGAAAATGCTTAAAGAAGCAAATTGCCTGATGAAACAATGTAAAGAGGAGGATCTTGCAAATATATTGTTTGAACAATACAACAATAAAATATTATATGATGTATTGGTAAGTTTAACATATTACTTTTGATAGTCTTCATTAGAATTATCCATTAAACTTAATATCTTGTATTTTTACAGAATCTGCTAGTTGAATATAAACACTTCAAACGTTCACTGAAATCAGCAAATCAATGATTTTAAAAAAATGTTTCTCTTATTAATCTGACATTAGATAAACAACTGAATAAGTGAGCATAAAAAATATGTTTATTTTTGATATCCGCAAGAGGCTTGTAAATAGATCTTTTTTATTTCTTTTTTTTAACCAAAGTTTAGGTAAATATGTTTATTACGAATTATCAGCGTACGTATAGAAAATTAATATTTTTGTACTGTTTCTAATAAAACAAGTATTTTTGATTACAAAATCTCTTCATTGTGCCTTAGAAAATCCTCGTCATAAAAAAAATTCACAGTCAATGTTTATTTTCGTACACCTGCACGAAATCTTGTGCAACAAGCATCGCGTATACCTATAGCATTTCGTACTTGCCGCTGTGCAGTACGACTGGTGCATGCGCATAGGAGAGATCGCAAGATCGCACGTATCCGGGGACTGGGGGGAGGAGAGAGCCGCAGTCGTGCGCAGACGACTAAAAGATTCACTGTGCATTAACTGCTGCCAAAGTCAATCTTTCGCGAAATTTCGAAAAGTTCAAGTTAGTGTGACAAATCGAGAATGTCGGGCGCCGATCCTCCCGGTTCTGAGAACCTCAAGGGCCTGAGCAAGTACTTCAACAGCCAGACGAACTTCGGCAGGGCAAACGTGAGTACATACATATCCAAACAGTACCAGTCACAGTTTCACCTAACCTCTAAAGTTTGGATTGATCGCATTCATTGCTCATAATAAACGTCTTGCAGGTAGCGAAGGCCACCTACGCAATGATTGGCCTCATTATCCTGTACAACGTGCTCAAACCCAAGAAGAAGTAGTTTGGGTCAATATTATGAGAGAATATAATCGTCGATACTTTTCAGAGAAGTGATATAAAATCATTATATAATGATAAGCGCCATTCCTGTATGCGGACGGAACGTTTTATCGAATAATGAATAAAAAGAGTTAAATAAAGTATTGAAAAGTCAACTGTTGTTTCTTAAATTGCCGTTCTTTTATTTTTGCTTTGCGTACATGTACACCGTCCTGTAAATTTATAAATAAATAACAGCGGTAAGTAATAAGGGCGTCTGTAATATCTTGTTCCACAATGTTAATGCCGTGACCTTCTTTATCGATTACAACTGGGGTAAAAAGAGAACTATGATTTTTCAAAATGCTAAGTACCTATGTGCTATCATCTAGAAAAATAAAAAGATATGCAATTTTAGAAAAATTTTGATATGTTATTAGAGTGAGAGGTTGTAAAAAATTGAGTAGACAGCAACGGCTGCCTAAATTTGACTTACACTACTTTCGCGTATATATAGGTTCATAACATAATAAATTTTTTCTAAATTTCATGTTTTTATATACCTGGTTTAAATGAGAAAGCAGGTTTCACATTCAAAATGAAATAACCGTCACAAATGGGGTCACCGTTTACATCGATTTTCTTTTAGCCTATAACCAGAGAAATTGTATTTTTCATTTTTAGATCATTATTATTGTCTAATTTAACAGATTTTAAACGATTAATTGAATGAAGTTTGGTGTAATAAAAGAAGCCGTTATTTTGATTTTCATATATTTTTAATGAGGATATAGTCAATACACTTTTTGAAAAGATTTTTATTTTCGTGATTGGTCAAAATAATTGTTGATCATTTGAGTCTCGTGAAGTATTTTGCTTGAAAAAATTTACACACTACACTAGCGTAGCATTAAAAAAACGATATTTACAATTTTATTTTTATAATCCAAGTTTGTTATATTGAATTTTTCAGTATCAAATTATTATTCCAAACAAAGTAAAACATTAAGATCGTTATATATATATATATATATATATATATATATATATATATATTTATTTATATATTTTTTTATATTTATATATATATATATATATATATATATATATATATATATATATATATATATATGCGCATTTTTAGGTGTATATACATCGGATTTAAATTACATTGATTGATTGAAATACAGAATACCCATTAATTATTGAATCAAAGAAAGTTTCGCATCAGGAAAAATAAACAGTCTTGAATATGCATTTAATCGTAATTTGCATTTCCTTACAAACTATATGATTTTTTACTATAAATTACACATAATTTTATTGTTATTATTATTATTATTAATTATCAGAGATGAGTAATTTTTAAAGGAAGCACGTTGAGTATGCTGCGTACCAGCCTCGGTATAATTATACATTTTTCTTTCAAAATTGCATAGGTAGTCTTGTAGCCATTGAGTATATACTTATCTATGTACTGAAAATTAAACATCATTATTATTTCCATTTTAATTTTATCAAACTTTGAAAAACCACAGTAGTTGATTTTTCTCGTAATAATTATTGTACAGAGTTAGAAATGTTCGACCCTTTTATTATAAGTTTTCGTTAATAATTATACGATGGTCGTAGACGATAGTTGATACTACTCACATATCTTTCCTTTCATAAATCGGATTGGAAAAGTAATATTGGGATCAATAAGTGCTATTTAACACGCAACAATTTTTGTTCTCTAAAACTTCCTGGAATTTTGTGATAATTCATATCAAGCGTCCATTTCAATTGATTAATAATTATCAACTTTCAAGGTCAACAGGAAGGAAAACGATTATAACATGTGTGGTTTTGTATCTAAAATTATTAAAATAATTGTATATTAGGAACTAATTATTGTGGGATACATTACAACGTCTAAACAATTAAAGTTCATAGGTATAGTAATATTCGTAAAGTCACGTATTATATGTTTTTTCATTTATTTAATTTGTTGCATAAATAAAATTATAAAGGTATTCAAATTTCATTTCGTTTAAAAAAAGCAATTGTCCTTGAAAGTTACGTATATTATATGGGTACAAACGTCTAGTTTATGAAGATATTACACATGAATTATCGAAACGTGAATTCACTCCGAGTTAATGCATACATGTCAGTAGAATCTAAAACCATCGTCGCAGTACGCTTATTGTGACTTTAACTTTGCAGGATTCGCTTCGATGGTTTCTTTAAAATTTTCGAAATAAATAAAGTTGAATTTTTAGTGCTAAAGACTGTCTCTTACTTGGAGGAGATAGTGTGTGTGTGTGTGCGTGTGTGTGTGTGTGTGTGCGTGTGTGTGTGTAGTAGATATAGATCGATATTATAGTGGACACAGTAAGTGAATAGATCTTGAAAAGAGTTGGCCAATCTAAGGCACTTCCGCGTTTCGACTCCCTCGAAATAATCGCAATGATTAGCCCCCAATTATGTACACTTATGAACTATATAAGTAGAGATGAATAATTTTTAAAAAATAGGATAATTGTGAATAATAAGATTATGTGAAAAAGAAGGACTAATAGCGACATTTCAACGTTTTTGATTTCCCAAAGAGAAAGCTTGGTATCGGTGAAATTTTTCGACCTCGAGATTTCCATGATTTTCGATATTTGTGAGCTCCCTGAGTCGAAATATGCGTTTTCTAGAAAAACGTGTGTGTGTGTGTGCGTGCGTGTGTGTTTCTTATAAATTTATCGGCAGCATAACTCGAAACTGGGCAGAGATATCAAGTTTATCTTTGGCAGGTATATAAAGTTTATTTTGAAGTTGTGCAAGTTCAATTATATAGTTGATCGGGTAATGTTAAGTATTCAAAAAATAAAAAAGAAAAATATGGAAAAATCGAAATTTATTTTTTTTCGTCGCTGGGTTTGGATATCGGTCGGAAGTAGACTCATTTTCTGAACGATCTTGAAATTTCCTATCTACCCATATTTTTTTCGGCCCAATCGGATATTATTAAGTCGGTAAAAAAAAATAAAGAAAATTATGTAAAAATCGAAAATAATTTTTTTTTGCTCTGGGTTTGGATATCGGCTGAAAGTAGGCCCATTTTCTGAAAGTTCTTGAAATTTCCTATCTACCCATATTTTTTTTGGCCCGATCGGATATTATAAGTCGGTTAAAAAAATAAAGAAAAATATGGAAAAATCAAAAATAATTTTTTTGGCTCTGGGTTTGGATCTTGGTCGGAAGTAGGCCCATTTTCTGAAAGGTCTTGAAATTACCTATCAATCCATATTTTTGTCGGCCCGATCAGATAATATTAAGTCAGTTAAAAAAATAAAGAAAAATATGGAAAAATCGAAAATAATTTTTTTCGTCGCTGGGTTTGGATATCGGTCGGAAGTGGGCCCATTTTCTGAAAAGTCTTGACATTTTCTATCTACCCATATTTTTGTCGGCCCGATCGGATAATATTAAGTCGGTTAAAAAAAAAAAAATAAAGAAAAATATGGAAAAATCGAAAATATTTTTTCACGGCGTTGGGTTTGGATATCTGTTGAAAGTAGTCACATTTTCTTAAAAGTCTTGAAATTACCTATCAATCCATATTTTTGTCCGTCGAAACGGATAATATTAAGTCTTATACAGAAATTGTACTTTAACATCCTAGAGCTACCACTACAAAATTAAAGAAAAAAAAAAGAACGCCTGAATTAGAGGATATTTGAAACCTTTATATTAGTTATATGGTTTTTGAAACCACTCTATGAGTTGGTGGATTTTCGAAGTCTTCGCTGAGTTGCCGGAGTTTTGAAGCAAACACCGAGTTAGCAGATTTTCAAAGAAAACGCCGACAAAATTTCGAAGAAATGCAATTAATTTATAAATTCAATAAATAGCATATGATAATACCTTAAACTTTTTAATTTGCAATTTAATAATTACTACATAACTTTTTTAAATATAATTTTTTTGATCATTTTGAATAATTGTATTTATGGAAAATCAGATATGCAGAAAGAATAAAATTTTATATTAAAATGTACATTTAAAAAAAATATTTGATGTAATTTATTAATTCTCTTTGAGAAAGCATTCTGTTAAAGCAGTTAGCAGCGGTTTTTTAATTTTCTGGCTGTATGTATAATATATATAGTCATTTGAAAAATTTATTTGTGATAAGTTGTTTCTTATATAAATACAATAGAATAGGTGTGGATCATTTTAAATAAATATATTTTTCTGCGAATTATTTAATAGATATTTACAAAAATACGTGAGGATGTATTGAAGTAAAAATGATGTTACGGACATTGGGAAAGCTTTCTTTAGCAATAATCGATTGAATTTGATAAAATTTAAATATTGTCGTCCAAATACTGATTTCAAGTTATTCAAGATTCTTTGTCTAAGTGACAATACTATATTAACAACGAAAAGTCGTCGGCGCGTTCGAAAATATCTTTTTCCGAGTGCAGTATACATGCAGACACAGACGCACATCATTCTTTGTTTAAAATCATGCGAGGTCGACAATAGTATTTATTATTATTGTTATTATTTCCTCTAAAACTCATCGTTTCCGTCTCCCCGTCTCTCGGCGCTAAATGCAGAGAATTCATCTTCGATTATACACACAATAATCACGTATGAATGTCTCCGTCGTACGCGATATATGAGGAAATCCAGAATTTATTTCAACTTATGGCGTCCCCAAAACTGGTAAATTTTTTTTTTAAGGCACACCTTCCGGACGCGGGTTTTCTTCTTTCTTATGTCACAAAATATACGGCACAAATCGCAGGAATCGGCAGTCCCGACATTGAGAGCATTTTTATGCCTTTTCGACATTCAACTTCAAACTCTTTGAACTTTTGAAGGAATGAACATTTTTTAATTTTCAAAAACGGGAATGAAAGCTCTTTCTTTCTAGTTTCAATTTTTGAACCTTTGAGTAGAACGTTTCTAGGCTAAATCGCTGAGGTTTAAAGAAAAGAGTTTTTTGCCATTTTCTTCCGTAATTTCAACCTTTAAAAAAATGTGAGACAAAGACGTTTTTAATTATACACTATTTTTCCCGTATATTGTGACATAAGAAAAAAGAAAAACCGCGTCTGAAAGGTAACAAAAATTTTTACCTGTTTTGGGGATGCCAAAAGTTGAAATAAATTCTGGATTTCCTCATATATTTACATGAGAAATTTTATGAAATCGATGAAATGACCAGTTATACGTGGGGGAAGATTGACGGGTACTCAAAGGGGGATGTCAAAATGACGTTGTTATAAGCACGTGTCAACGTGGTCTTGTTTAATTATTCATATACTAAATTATCAGGCAAGGTTTCGGCCTCTCGCAACTCTCTCTCTTTCTCTCTCTCTCTCTCTCTCTCTCTCTCTCTCTCTCTCTCTCTCTCTCTCTCTCTCTCTCTTTCTCTCTCTCTCACACACACACAATCAACGAATAACATTGTCTTGTCCGCTTTTTTTATATAGAAAAATCTTTTTTTTTTTTTAAACAAACCAGTAATTAACAAGCGTTATAGAGACTACGACAAATTGATGACGTGTAAAAATTCTTCGTACATTATCTATCGACGGTTGAAATTATTTTACGAGAAGGTAAATTTCGGTAACACGGTCTATTGAAACGCCTTAAAAATATTACGCTTAAACGAACGGTAAATTTCGTTTCATTATATATGCTACATCAGGTAAAAAATGTTTGGATAAAATCTGTTTAATTCAATACATATTGGAGGATATATTTATGAATTTATTATGTGATGTACAAGAGAGTTGTCGACAACAATTTTTGGTTTCAAGTATATATAACCGAAGGGTACAACAATAAACATTATATAAAATTTGAAAATTACAAACCAATTTAAAAAAAAATAAATTTAACATGGAAGAAAAATTATTTGCTAATGTACAATCTTGATAGGTTCGAAAGTAATGAACACTAATTTAAAAAAATATAATCATATTTTACAATTCGCTCATTATTAAAAAATAACCATCCTCATTCACGCTCTAGGGTAGTGGTCCGTATTAGTGTGCCTGTCCATATTTGTGTGCCCTATTATTAAAACATATCCTTATAGAAGTGAACGAGTAAAAACGTAACACTAAAATATTTTTTTTCATAAAGTATAGTTAATTAAGTTTAAATAGAATTAATTACTTAATTTGTTTTCATTTACTATAACATTAAAAAAGAACTTTCAAAAGTATGTTTCACGGTTTGCGGTGTGTCACGGTGTTTCCTTGTTCAAACTTCCTAAGAAATGACATTTTTAAAAGTAACATTAAATAATGTTTCGGAAGGATTTTAATGTGGGATACAATTGATTATATCATAAAATAATATTATGTTATATAATAAACTTTAATATAAAGGTTTTCAATTGATTTTAATATTTAATTAATGGTGTCTACTAATAGGGCAGTGAAAAACGACTTGTCCAGATTTGTGTGTGCACAAATACAATACGAGCATGCTCGTATCGGCGCTTGAACAGGAAAGTTAGGTTAGGTTGTCTGCGCACAAACGTTGTTTCATATCGCACTGACGACCTTCAGCAGTTTTTACCGTATTGGAATTAATTAACATTCAATGTAAACAAGGGTTAGAAATTGATTATAAATGCACTACAGTTAAAATAATTTTATTGGCAATGATAATATTATCAAGACACACTAATGTGGGGCACACAAACGTGTACATCCACATTAATACGGGGCACACAAAAATGTACTTTGTTGTCTGCTAGGGCACACAAATGCGTACAAAATTTTTTTTTTTTATATTGCTTGTAACTTTCGTAAATATTAATATTTTTTTATGAAAAAAATTGTTTCGTGTAGATTATTACTTTTATTATCTATATAAACCACCCGGAATCTCTGATACAGCTTAAATAGTCTATTATTATGCGACAAAACTGAAGAGTTTCTTAAACCCACACTAATACGGACATCTACCCTATACAATCTTTTCAACTTTTCTTTTTATAACTTTTTCTAATATAAATATATTTATCTACGCGAAGAAAATGTATACTTAATCAATTAGGATACCTTTTCCAAAATTCATCATGGATATAATAACTTGATCCACATCTCCTATTCTTGTCGAAATATCACGAAATATTGAAAAGACCAAAGTTCACTGAAATTTTCGAAATATTTTGCAAATATACATCTACTTCGTGTTCATAGCAGCCAGTGTCGATGAAATATCGCTTTGGCTTCGATAAAATCATGCGGCGTTCCCATATACCGCTGTCATCTTTTCGCATATAATACTGATAAGTGTAACGCTGCTGTAATCATTACAATTATATATATAATATCTATAATATAATTATACAATTCCCCCTTCTTCTTCTTTTCCTTTGTTTTACAAAATTTATAAAGCTATATGTATAATCTTCGACCTAACTAAAGATTATGTTACACTCACAAAAGCAGCAAGGTAATAAATCATCCCTGTACAATCTTCGCTCGATCTCGCAAATCGCGTCAAACCGAAAAGTGTAATAAAAAATGTATACCAGACACGGATCTCATCCCCGCATCGTCGAACAAGAAAAAAGACACCACAAGCCTGCGAGCCATCCGATAAACGAAATTTCGTCGATCTCGTCGGCTCTCCCTCCGAACATGGGAACTAAAAATACATTAACGAACCGGCCGGTTCCTCGGCTAAACGTACGTAACCAGACCAAACACTGCCCGCACTATTCGCCGTAGTATACACACTCAATAACGTAACTCGATCGGTGCGCATCCAACCAACAAAAAGTCCCGCGAGGGTTCAACAGTGCGTTTCGGCAACCATGACATCGTCCTCAGCTCGGCTGCTACTACGTCAGCAGAAGGCCGTGTCCTCGAGCTCGGCCGTCGGTTTCCTCTGACCTCCGCTTCCATTAGCGCCGTTCTTCGCCGGCGACTGCGGCGGGTAGTACACCGAGGACTTCGTGCTCCCGTTCCTACAGCTGTTATTGTTCGGTCTCAGCGAATGATGCTGATGATCGTTCTGGTGGTGATGATGATGATGATGATAGAAGCTGCTCCCGTGATGATGAAGCCTGTGGCCGCTACCGCCGTGCAACCTGCGCGAGGAGTTGCGCAGCTCGATGTTGCTCATGTTCGTGGCGATCGAGTCCTCGTTCGTCTGGAAATCCGGACTCTCCGCCCTGCTCGGTCTGCCCATACAGTCCAGGCCTGTATCCGGGTTGCGACACGCCCGGCAGAAGATCTTGAGGAAGAGATGCTTGAAGCGCCTGCCGAAGATCACGTAGATGACGAAGTTCACGCCGCTGTTTATCGTCACGAGGAGGTTGCCGATCTGGATGAGCCAGGTGGGCGGGTTCACGTAGACGTTCTCGTAGACGTTGCTCGCCAACGGTAGGATGTTGCAGACCAGGAAGACAATCACCACGCAGAGGAGCATCGTCGCCAGGCCGATCTCACGACGCTGGTGGTGGGAGAGTCGGCGGAGGTCACGATTGGCCTTCCGCACCTGTAGGGAATATATGGTTGTTTATTGCTTCGATTTTATATCTTGTTTGCGTTTGATGTTGTATACTGATGAACGCGAATGATTGGGAAATTTATCAGCGAAATGGCGAAAGCGAGGGACTTGCGTACAAGCGCGTTTCATTGAAATAATGGATTCCGAACGAGTTAATTATTGCGAGATCGAATTTTAGTTGCCGTTCTCTCTGTTCCGGTTCACGCTGAGTGACTAATTGACTGACGCGCTCTTATTTGGTCTAAATATATTTCATTAATATCAGAATTCGCGCTCTTTGTGCGTGGGTAATAGCATGGAATTAATTAATAAAAACAAAAGTTACAAATATTGGGCTTTTTTAATGGAACATTATTTTGATCGCTTTTTTGTATTATTACGCGGGTATCCCGAAAAGCACGAGTTTTTATCTCGAAGAAAACGTCGATCAGCTGTCAAATGTCAAAATAATCGTAATTTGTTGCAATAGTACTGCAATAGATTGAAAGCTTTGTGTAAAAATAGCAAAGATAAACATCGTTTAAGAGAATTAATATATGATATTTGAAAACACACACAATCCATAAAAATAATCAAGAATAAAATTAAACACAAATAAATTTCAAAGAGCGTTTAGCATGCACACACTCACATTACGAATACATTATACTCTATAAATAATAAAAAAACATCATCGCTCGGGTACACACACACCCAACTGCTGTTTATTCAGCAAAATCTCAGCTTCGAATCAAAACCCTCTATACAAAAACAGCCTTTTCCACGTGTACAAAAAAGGTCTGTAAATAAATAAATCATTACAACGTCAACGTTTTCACGTCACGAAACCCTGCGTTTATATATACATTCCGAGATCTGCGATACCATGTAATTAATTATTACTGCGAGCTCGCGTTCAATCGCCGGGTAGCTGTGTTGTATACACGCGCTTGAATTCATAATTGAAATCGAGAGTCAAAGTTCGCGCTGGGAAATACAAATTAGCCAAAGAAACGGAATATGGGGAAACGCGCGCGTCTTTGCCGTTGGGTAATTGGCTGGAAACTTGCGCCTTATACCACGGTGTAACGTGTATATAACAAACTTCGCACGAAGAAGTTGATCAATATCGCGACGCGGCGACAACTTGCATTCACCAACGGAATTCGTCTATACACACGTACGCAAGAAGCAAAATAAGTTTTCGCGGAATTAATGCGCCGTTGTTGATATTAATTAGACATTCCGGCCGCTCGCGAGGAAAATAAAGTTCGCGGCTGGGGAAGGTCGATACACGCGGCTTGCGGTAGTCGCGCGCGCGCACAAACGTTTCTTTAACATATATGTGTGTATGTATATCTATACACTAACGTGAAAACAGTCATGAAGTTAAAAATACGCCGGGCTATATTTATATTACGTGCGCGCGTGCACGCGCTCGCGTGTGTACCGGGCTCTCTCGGCGTGTTTAAATAATTTAATTATCTCGCGCGGGGCTGCGCCACACATCCGAATTCGCCGCGTCTCACGATGTCGATCGGGTGATTGTATACCTATACGCGCAGTCGAAATGAAGAAGAAGAAGAAGGAGAAGCAGAACGAAAAAGTTAAGGGAGGTAGCTTTGTTTATTTTTAGCGTCGAGACGTATTAGTGATGATGATCGTACAGCTTTTAGGGGACACCGGAATAGTAATTGACGAGCGCGCGTCAGCGGCTTAAGAGCCTTTAATTAAGTTTCAAGAGTCGCCGTGATGGTAATCGAATGAAAAAGTCGAGGGGTGCGCGCGAGCTGTTATAACTATAACCATTTATTATTGGCGTGAGGTACTGCTGCTGCTGCATCGATGTAAACGTTGTATATGTATATATGTATAGGAGAGGTATAACGAGTGTGACTCAGAAACTAAAATTTACAATTTCTGTCTGCAACAAAGTAACAAGGTTTTATTTTGATTTCGGGGAATAGGGAGTTTCGGAGAGATGCGCATGTTTGCTTCATCTCGCCGAGATGTAATTAAAAAAATACGGGGTGTAAAAAACAGGGATGAGAGGCGTCGAAGGAATATAATACTTTTTATATTATACATGCAAAGAGCTCTTCTTACTCGAGCAGAAAAATTTTTAATTAAGGAATATTTTTCGCAAAATACGCGAGTAAAAAAAAATCTCAAGAGGAATTTAATCGCTCAATTATAATTAAACTATACATATAAATCCTTCAACACCTGTATATACACACACACACACTTATTAACCATTAAGAAATCACGGAGACTCAGAATTCCCAGCCGTTTTTCCATCCAAAACAGCCCCCGAAGCTGCAATAGCAAACGATATACACTGCACACAGTACCCGCATAACCGAACACGTTTCTCGCAATTTACAGCGTCTCGCGTTTCGAGCGCACCTCCTTATCTCTTATTCTCCCGCAGCGGCCTTCGTATATACACAGAAAGAGAGAGAGAGAGCGAGGTATATATATAAACTCACCCTCTTGTAAATGGCCACATTGAAAATAACGAGGGCCACGAAGGGGAATGCGTAGTAGACGAAAAAGTACGACCAGTGCACGTAGATGGCTATGTAGAGCTTGTTCTCGCGCAGTTCCGTCGGCACGATGCAGAATATCGTGACGTTCTGGCGCCAGTGCACCTCCTCCGCCAGTTGCACCTCCCACAACCTGCAAGATACACACGCACGCGTAAGTATAGGTACACACACGTGCAGATGGTTAGGTAAATACAACTAGGTATAGGATTTATTCATTTGGCTAGGTGTATTTGTCCACGCAGGTTAACGTAGCTCATTGCTAATGTGTTTGATATCAATTACGAAATTGCCCAAGATTACGATATATGCGTATAGATTAATATTTATGATGTAAAATGTTTGGGGAGGATGTGGTACTGAGGTAATGATTTTCATGGTTATGTACTTTATCAATCGAATTTTAGCGTTCACTTTCATAAATTATATTGCTCGAATGAATTTTCGGTATTTATTATTTAGATAAAAGTGTTTCATATAAACGATAATTGTATAACAAAAGAAAATATTTCAATTTTAAATAATCCGAAATTAGGGTTTTACATCCGTTAAAAAAATATTTATTCAATTTAAAGAATTAATATTTTGATAAAGATAATATTTATCTATTTCAAGTTAATCATTTGATTAGTAGAAACCCGTAAATTAACATTTTCTGAATGAACGAAATTGTTTTCTCAGTCTATCTATAGTACAGATAAAATACACGATCGGATCGGCGTATGACAGGTAAATATTCTAAGGAATATATATGACGACTCCTTAATTATAAGAGTAGTTCCATCGTTACATAGATATAACGTAAAAGACAGAGTGAAGAAAGTACGAACTTATTACAGATGCAGAACTTCAGGTATGGGACGACTAAACGGACGTGATCTTAATGGAAGGACCAAGAGCAGGAGCATATTAATAGACTTCGGCGTCCGGAAATTAATTTCAACGATTTGCGCCGAAGTCGCGTCACGCGTCTTTTTGTCGGCTTGCTCGCTCGCTCTCGCGGAAGACAGAATATATTTCGGGCTAATTGGAAGGCTTGTATTTTTGCGCGGCTCGTACGTCGTGCATCTTACGACTTTGTATCTCTTCTTCGCTCCTCGCGCACACCCCTGGGGCAATAAAGATATACACTAAAGATTTCGCAATCGAACGGCTACTTAAGTGTAAAAACGCGACGGCCACGAGTATAGACGCTAATTCGCGAACGAGTAGCATTTTATCATGCTTCACTGGAAACTTGAAATTATCATCTTTCTATATATATGATTGATTCTTCAAATAAGTGGAAAAATAACTCCAGAAACTTTTCTTACCCAAATAATCGAGATGGTTGAAATTTTGTTTTTTCTATCTAGTATTTGAGCTGTAGAATAAGAATCTATATAGGTATAAGTTGAGCTTAATTATTACTAGAACGTAGTTTTTTCAATGGTTAACGTGCAAAAAAGTCGACGGAGTTACATAATTATTATTAGATCAAAATGAAGGATTTAAGGTATATATTTATAGCTATCTAAAATAAGCCTAATGAATTCTTCCTTTATAAAAAATTAAATTTATTATCAATTAAGGTAGACATATATGTATTTTCTTTTTTATATAAAATTTTTTATGTCGACGGAGTTACTGAATTTTTAAATATAAAGCAATCATCGACTTTCAATGACGGAATAAATCATGTAAAATAGTGAAATTGCAGTAAAAACGTACATTTATCCAAATTATAAGTGTATTTTATTCCACTTTAAGAGAAAAATCTATGTCGACGGAGTTACGCATAATTAAAATACGCGATACATTTTATACAGTTTTGTCTATTAATCTTATTATTGGTCGTCTTATTAATTTTGAACTTACTATATCTGATGCAATAATACTTTTCAATGGAAAACTAGTATCGTTTTTGTCTCTTCTGTCTCCTTTTAATATATAGAAATGCGCATTTATAAAACTCCGCCATCATTTTTTGCTTGCGGGAGAACGATGTTTAAGTGTCAAGATAATTATTTGAATCTTTGATAATTTATAATATGTTTTTCTATAATAAAACAAGTATCAAACCATTTTTAGTCGGAGTATTCGACTCACTGGGGAAGTCGACGGAGTTATGTTTTCAGCTCTTTTATCATTTTTACTTGCAATAAAAAGAGAATTTGTTATTGTTTCGATGTGGTTTTATAGAAAAAGGGCTTTGAGCTATCAGGTAAAATTTTTGTTTTATTCAAAAACTGCAAAATTTCAATGTGATATATGGGAGCGTCCAGCAGAAACGGGCCACCGAGCGCGCGCGGTGCCTTTTTTCGCGTAAAAGGCGCTCTGTTTAACTCGTTCATAATCGTATGCTGCGTCTTTGAAAAAAAAACCAAGGACATATATCGATAGATTTTTTCCTGCTCTTTCCAATGGTGCCATTGTTTTTATTGCGAAACGCTTTCTTCCGGACGAAAACTTGAGTTGAATATTGAAAGCCATTTTTCTCAAAGTATATCATGTTTTTTTTCAAAATAAACTACACCATTGGAAAGTACAACTCTTAAGCTTCAAAACCCTATCTTGGAGAAGTTGGAGAAATAAAGGGTTTAAAAGTAACAAAATGAAAAAGACAGCGCCGAGGGTTCGCGCGAGCCCCTCGCGCCCGTGCGTACAGCACGTTTAAGTGCACGCTCTATTCAATTCGCTAATAATCGTGTACCAAGTCTCTGAAAAAAGAACTAAGGACATATATCGATAGATTTTTTCCTGCTCTTTCCAATGGTGCTATTATTTTTATTCCGAAATACTTCCTTCTAGTTGAAAATTCCATTTGAATGTTTAAACTCTATTTTTTCAATAAAATATCAGTTTTTTCTTCAAAATGAATTATATTCTTCAAAAGTACAAGTCTTAAACTATAAAATATTATTAACTGTTACAACTAGATCCACAAAATTATGTCCACGCATTGGCATTGTAAGTTACAAAACATTTTATATTTACAAAAAAGAAAGGGCGAAATAGCACATCGCGTGTATTAATCCGCCCTTGAGCATAGCGTAAAAATTTCGGGTAGCCGCTGTCTTTTTGATCTTACTATTTTTTAACTTTTCATGTTTCAACTTAAAAATATAATATTTTATAGTTTAAGACTTGTACTTTTGAAGAATATAATTCATTTTGAAGAAAAGACTGATATTTTATTGAAAAAATAGAGTTTAAACATTCAAATGGAATTTTCAACTAGAAGGAAGCATTTCGGAATAAAAATAATAGCACCATTGGAAAGAGCAGGAAAAAATCTATCGATATATGTCCTTTGTTCTTTTTTCAGAGACTTGGTACACGATTATTAGCGAATTGAATAGAGCGTGCACTTAAACGTGCCGTACGCACGGGCGCGAAGGGCTCGCGCGGACCCTCGGTGCTGTCTTTTTCATGTTGTTACTTTTAAACCCTTTATTTCTCCAACTTCTCCAAGATAGGGTTTTGAAGCTTAAGAGTTGTACTTTCCAATGGTGTAGTTTATTTTGAAAAAAAAAAACATGATATACTTTGAGAAAAATGGCTTTCAATATTCAACTCGAGTTTTCGTCCGGAAGAACGCGTTTCGCAATAAAAATAATGGCGCAATTGGAAAGAGCAGAAAAAATCTATCGATATAGGTCCTTGGTTTTTTTTTTCGAAGACGCAGCATACGATTATGAGCGAGTTAAACAGAGCGCCTTTTACGCGAAAAAAGGCACCGCGCGCGCTCGGTGGCCCGTTTCTACTGGACGCTCCCATATAGCTGAGAATCATATTTCCTCGTATTTGGAGAATCAACCCCACACACACACACACACACACATATATATATATACACATATATACACACACACATCTCCACGGTGTTTGAAGTCTCTCACACCTGTCCGCGTGGAATTTATAGCGCCACTAATGTCCCCGGAGAGACGTCGTTGTCGCGCGATTATTAACTGTAAAAAAAAGGAGACGACAGCGGCAGCGGCGCGTGCGCGCAGTCAAACGGGATTTCCCAAGGAGGCAATGTCGTTGGCCGATATTAAACTTTATTATACGCGCGTTTCAATGATCTTAAGTGACGCGGCGTATAAAAAGATTCACTGCCCAATAAGACCGAGAGTGCGAGAGAGAACGAGAAGAAGATCCGCGCGCTAACAAA
Source organism: Torymus aiolomorphi (assembly GCA_036365515.1). Taxonomy (NCBI): domain Eukaryota; kingdom Metazoa; phylum Arthropoda; class Insecta; order Hymenoptera; family Torymidae; genus Torymus; species Torymus aiolomorphi. The sequence goes on from CM070873.1 coordinate 259,750,153, forward strand.
TACTCAAGAGGAATCCCAGCGATTTTTATATAGACTGTTAAAGCCCATATTACTCCTTGGGCTCATCGTTAAAAGGGTATTATAATCCTCTGTCCTTTTATATACGTTTACATCCCACCACACGTGTGATGCCCTTAAAAAAACGCGTGAAGCCCGACGTATAGTAATCGCTCACGTATATATGAGAAAGCGTATATATATGATACGAGAAGCGCGCTTAAAAAAGCCGTCAAATGTAATTGGGCAAGCGAGCGAGCGAGCTTCCGCCTTCGCCGTCTGTCAATCTCCGAATAAAATATCGCCTCCGACGCCGCGACGCCACCGCGACTATACACTATATATATACACGTATGTTCCGCAGCGGCGCGGGGCGGTATAACAAATAGCCCTTTTATTCCATTCGCCAGCGAGAGAGAACGAGCGTGAGAGAGAGAGAGAGAGAGAGAGAGAGAGAGAGAGAGAGAGAGTATATACGCGCGTACGTGCGGCGCGACTTCCGCAGGCTCAGCGGAAATCTTGGCTTCTGGGGAAATAAATTTTCGCGATTGCAAGGGTGAGAGATAGGCGAGTGGAGAGTAGAAGTAATACTCTCTTTTTCTCTTCCTCTTCCTCTCTTTTTCTCGATTGGAACGAATAAGCAGAACAAATATATGAGTATTTGTTCGACAGGCCTGATCTTATGTGTATGAGAGAGAGAGAGAGAGAGAGAGAGAGAGAGAGAGAGAGAGAGAGAGAGAGAGAGAGAGAGAGAGAGAGAGAGAGAGAGAGAGAGAGAGAGAGAGAGAGAGAGAGAGAGAGAGAGAGAGAGAGAGAGAGAGAGAGAGAGAGAGAGAGAGAGAGAGAGAGAGAGAGAGAGAGAGAGAGAGAGAGAGAGAGAGAGTCTTGATGGGTAATAGCCGGGCAATAAATATCGATTGAGAGGTATTACATAGTAGGCACCAAAATCCCTACTCTCATTCTTTCCCTCGACTTTCTAAAAACTGCTTAGTTTACGTTATAGAGAGGAAGAGAGCCACCCCCGCGGGCTAGACATATACACGCGTTTCCCGCAGGACGAGCGCGTGCGCGCGCGGGGGAGTAGGTTAGATCGGTGTTACTCGAGTGCGTGTCGTGTGCGCCTGGATTAAGCTCTGGCAAATTCATGCCGCGAGAGTTTTAATAAAACTTTTTTAATTACGCGGCAGAATTTACAGTATTTTATATCAGCATAAGACAGAGAGAGAGAGAGAGAGAGAGAGAGAGAGAGAGAGAGAGAGAGAGAGAGAGAGAGAGAGAGAGAGGTGCAAAAAGCAATTTGAATTTCTGGCCCTGTGTGAGACTGACATCTCCGACGATCACGACGACGACGACTGTCCCCAACGGAGAGACGAAAGTGAGGAATAAAATTATGAAAATGAAAATTCTATAAATGGCTGAATACTTGTCGTTACGGAGTAATGTTAATTTGTTTGATTTTTTTTTTCATTTTGATTCTTTTGACGAGGAAAAATTGCATCGATGGTTCAATGTTGGTTAGGAATGGGAATATAAGTATAAATGTAAATATAATATTATATACTGATATAATTACATTTTGTAGCATCAGCTAGTGTACATTAGTAATTGAATTTAACAACATTATAGTCGTTATGCAATAACGTTTACTTTTTAAATAAAAAAAAAAACGTAGAAATAATAACTACCTTTTTACAAATTAAATCGTTTATACTATAGCTGTTCTTTTATACATATTTCTTTTGCCCTTTTAATGTACAATATTTTTGCATTTATTCCACGCGAACTCAACGATTCTTTTGACTAGAATTGAAAAGAGTATAAAAAAGAAAAAAAGGGGTCGAAACAATGATGGAGAATTTGAAAAAAACTTTGAAAAAGGTTCCGGCGCGATATATATATATATCGTTGAGTTCGCGTGGAATAAATGCAAAAATATTGTACATTAAAAGGGCAAAAGAAATATGTATAAAAGAACAGTTATAGTATAAACGATTTAATTTGTAAAAAGGTAGTTATTATTTCTACGTTTTTTTTTTATTTAAAAAGTAAACGTTATTGCATAACGACTATAATGTTGTTTATATATATATATATATATAAATTTTTTACGATGCTTACTTCACATGTTATAATTTGAGAAACAATATAATATGAAACAAGGGTTCTTGAAGTAACAAAAAAAATTTTTTTTAAAGAAATTTGAACATTGTTAAAGAAGATATCGCCAATTGAAAAAAAAATCAACGAAACCCATAAATCTTTTTCATTTTTCACCCGATTTTAATTTGCAAGGTCTCATTTTATTCCTTGTTCAATTTCAGGGGGAGGTAGCGATATAAAAATTGGAAAATTTTTAAAACCTACAAAGTAGGCACAATTTCTGATAAAATGGCCGGAGATATAATCTGTAGACCAATTTCACTCAGAGATATTGCATTGCCAAGATTTTTGCTTTGGTACAGCTTTTTGAAAAAAGTATTCGTATTACTGCCCCGGGCCGAGAAGCAAGGCAGACTCCGTCAGATTCGTCGCGTTACAGCTTTTACAAATTATTTGCTTTAGGTAATCTTATATTTCCAACTCTTAGGGTCATAACTGCATGAATTTTAAGTATTTTAAGCCCTGTGCCATGAAAATCTATCGAATACTTTTTTCAAAAAGTTGTACGAAAGCAAAAATCTTGGCAATGCAATATCTCTGAGTGAAATTGGTCTACAGATTATATCTCGGGCCATTTTATCAGAAATTGTGCCTACTTATAATATTTTATCAGTATATATAACTAATTATATTTTTCGCTATACCTTGGCCGAAAGTGACACATTCCCACCCGGCTCAAAAACGGGAATGTGGTGTTTTCGGCCCGAGTATGACGAAAAATAGTATACGCGTCATGCGGGAGTAAAATTGGCTAGGCCACAGCTCGTGCCGAAGGCTCGGGTGGTAATTTAAACGAGCTGTGGACTGTCCAAGTTTTTTCCTCCCTAGGTGTGTAATATACTATTATTATATTTTTTCAGGTGATTTTGGTTTCAACGGCCCATAGATCTATGTCTCCCTTAAATAAGATTAGCAATGAAGTTTGTAAGCACAAACAAAAAGTTTGATGCAGTAACAAACTTTTGTCCTAATAAACAATATGATAGCAATTTTGCAATTATTGCGATAACTTTGTTAAATTCCTAGCTTCAAAATGTCCTGCATAGCTAAATAAATTGCGGTTATAATCAAAATTGTTCCTTCAAAGTGCGATCGTGCATAGGTTCTAGCTATTACTTATTAATTGTTTTGCGCATGGTTAAATTTACCAAAAATTATACCAAGTTATATTTACAAAATAAAGTATTACTCACACAGGCTAAACTGAGTTTAGTTGTGAGAGCAATACTCGTGTTTCAAGTTGACAAAAGTTATGGTTGCCACACAAATACTTTTGTAAAAAAAGTAGTGAGTTGTGCTTGTTTTCGTTACACAGTGGCGAATTGTACTAGTATTCGCCGCAAAGTCGTGAGCTATGCTAGTTTTCGTTGCAGTTTTCTGAAATGTGCTAGTCTTCGTAAGGAGGCCAAGAAACGTGCTAGTTTTCGTAAGGAGCATCGATATGTATATATACATATGTATATATACCTATAGGTATGTACAGAAATTTTTATGTGGCCGAAACAGCAATTCAAATTCGTTATATGTTCATAGCAATAAATATTGCTGTGACGGCAAGCTTTTTCGTTACCACAGCGATATTTTTTTAACTGTGAATCAGCAAAAAAAAAGGATAATTTTACAACTGATAATAAAAACCGCTTGCGGCTTTTTCCTCCGAATTTCCCATACCTCTCCTTCCAACTTATATAAACCATCGAACTTACTTGGGCAGATTGTAGAGTATCGAGAGCAGAGCAATGACGAAGAGTGCAGTACGCGCCCGTCCGTACGTACAAAGAGAGCGTGCTTTTAGTGGGTGGCAGACGGCGACGTAGCGCTCCATGGTGACGGTGAGGGTGAGGTAGACCGTCGCCATCTGCGCCGTCGTCGAGAGCGGGTAGAGGTAGCGCACGATCTTCGGGTAGACGAGGAACTTGTAGTGGAAGAGGTAGCCCGTGTAGCTGTAGATCCCAGGCAGACCGTAGACCAGCACCTGTTACAATAAATAAACATATTCTGGTACAAAAATTGGTGTACTGATGAATCGAGGAGGATTTTTTCTGCGTGGAGCGTGTAATAAAGCGTAGAGTAATTGAAACGGATGAAGTTATTACGGAGGATTATGAGAGCGGAGAGGAGGGAAGTTTCTCAGGCTGTGGGTTTGGCAAATTGGGGATCGTTTGCAGGGTTAGGGGATTGACTGTGATTTTCTACCTATTTGATATAGATTGTCTGAGGAATTAATGTCTGCACTTTACGAAGTTATTTATACGCAGTGATTTTTCTTTTAAGTTGGTTTGGAATTAGCTTTTAAATTGAATTAAATTCTCAATGTTATTAGAGATATTCCATTGAAATACTTTAGAGCGAGAGATGTACTTTATCGAGGTGCCTCATTCGCTTTTCTAAAGTAAGATGCCAATAAATTGAAAATTTGTTACGAATTGAGGGGGAAACTTTTGAAACTTATTCTTTTGTAGAGACTATTGCCTGAAATGAAATTGTAAGAGAGCGTTTGATGAAATTTTAGAAACTTTCCTTACGTGCACGTCTCGCTATAGCCGGCTGTTTCCACTGCTGCGAGTTTCTCGCGAGTATACATGCTTAAATACATTTGTAAACACTTTCTCGAAATTCAAGGAACGGAATATTAATTGAATCACTTTAACTTTTAACGATTGTTCTTTTTTATTTAAAAATTAATTAAAAAAAAGGAAGTTGTTTATAAACAATAATTGTATTTTATTTTCCAGTAAATGTGTAAAACGTAATGACGATTTCGCGTGAAATTTGATTTTAACAGTGTGGCTGCATTCGTTCCTTCTAAAACTAACTTTGGATTTACCCAAGGATTAACGTTGCAATTAAACGTAAATGAGGCAATAGGTGTAAAAGGGATCTGCTGCGATGTGGGAGTGGTCTTTTTTTGCCGACGTTGCTTAAAGTGATTTTCAAGCATATTTACCGCGGATATCGAGCTTGAATCCAATTTCAGCGTTTGCACTACCGCATTTGTTTGCAACTGTTTCTCCCGTTAAATTACCTTTGATGAGCGCATTCCGGATGTTTATGAAGTGCAATCAGTTAGAGCCGATGTTGCGGTATATCCGAGATTCTAATGCAGTAAATTCAAGATAAATGAAAAATATATAACGCAATTGCACTATTTCTTTGACAAAATTCATCGCGCGCTTTTGTTGCCATCAAAGCGAATTATAGCGCCCACGATGAAAAGTTCGGTCCCCGTTCTCCGATAAATAAATTTTACTTTCGGCGATTGTTCTCGGTGCCGCGGAAGGTGGAGGGAATGAAAGGGAAAACCTTTTTCATCTCGCCGAAACCATATTCCGCTTCGCGCTGCAGAGTGTTTTTCGATGGTTTCAATTACTTTAGAAGTTTCAGCCAAAAAAAAAGAAAAAAATCAGTATCTTCGGTGAGAATTCCTTAACTATTTTCCGTGCGGCTAAAAGTAATTCCAACTATTTCTCGATGGTATTAAACTTGGTAATTTTTAGAAAAACTTATGCGCTCGAGACCGATACAAATAGCTATAGATTTTCACGAACAGTAGTAAGTATTAAAAAGTTTTAATAAACTCCGATTAAGGTAAAGCTAGTATAATAAACACGCGAATAGCTACATTTGAAAATTGTACGTTAGGAAAAGCCGGCGCGCGCATTCGTGTTAATCGAAGTAGAAAATAACGCGATATAGCCAGACACAAATTCCCAGATGTATAAAGCCAGTAATTTTAATCGCGTTACTTCTGCCTTCCGTGTCGGTTAAACCGACACGACAATTCATTTTCAATTTCAAAGATGACAGCTTTTCCGAATAGTCTTGACAGGACTGGTGAATATGGGAAAATTTATCGTTACGCCCGATCATTGATACACGCGTATAAATTAAAAAGCAAAACAGTCGTGTAATTTCAATTTTATGCGTCTAAATCGTCATCGACGCGTAAGAATCTAAAATAATAGTGTTAAAAGTATTATTAATTGGTTCAAGATTGAACGCTGTTGACAGAACCGATAAACCGTGCGGATTTATGCAGACTTTGCGTCGCGGCTTACATGGATTAAAGCGCATTTCTACGCGCCTCATAAATATTGATTAAAATATTGATAAAACAGATGTGCTATTGAGCACCATGAATTCGGTCGCGATGGCGTAACCGAAAAAAAACATAAATAATAACAAAAAAAATGACGGCTATCGCAAAAATGTATCAACAAGGTACACACTTTAGCAGTTTCAACAGCGAAACACGAAAAAGCAGCTTTCCTCTCAAACAACACTGTTCCCAATCACCAACCGACGAAATATCTATAGATAAATATCTGCTTATTGTGCCGCAATTCCGCTTGAAAAAAGTGTTTGTAAACAGGGGCAAAAAAAGAAGGGAAGCAAAAACGAAACGATAAATAAAATATCATTTCGCGTCATTTACATTTTTGCGACGCTTTCAAAAGCCATTGTTCGAATTTACTCGCTCATGCTCTCTCGCGCGTGTGCTATCCCGATATTTATTGGAAATTCTGCTACGATTAGCCGGCACAATTGACCGGTGAAAAACTGTCATTTTAAATTGCCGATTGTACTGCTGGCATAAATGTATTTCCGCCCATCACGCAGGCGCGCGCACGCGTGGCTGCAGAACATCGCAGTTCGCAGACATAAAGTTGCTTTTAAAAAGCAGTCGCCGCGCATGCGAATATATACGCGGTATTAAATAAACAAATAAAAAAATGTTTCTTTTTTTCGTCGGCTGCGGACGCTGAATTCTCAAATTTATACATAGATATTCAAATGAACCCGCTATTACACATATAACCGTGTCAATATTTTTTCATTTTTTTTTTCGTAGAGGAAAAAAACTCCGATATCGAGCATCGACACGACGACGACGAGAACAGTTATTTTCGCGCGCGCGCGCTTCCAACGTCGGTCCACGGCGTTCGACCGTGAAGAAATTTGATAAAACTTTCAGAAAATATAGCGCACTAATGTAGTACAAAAACAGCCATAACTCTCCGCACGTCCACTCCCCTCGTATTTTGGCATTGTTTCTCGCCTACGAAAAGAATTTTTTTTCCACCCCCACCCTCGGGCTCCTGGATTGCGCGGATAAATCACACGTGTAAGCGACGAATATTTCCGCGTATATCGAGCCCGCAGTCAATACTTTTTCCGCGAGTCTATATACACATAGGCCGAGCGCGATTTGGTTGATTTATTTTTGTATAACTTCCTTTTGTATATAAATATATAAATTGTTTATCAATCGTTATGCAGACAAATGATTTACGTCAACAGAGTGTTTAACTGTTTGCGCGCGTGTGTTTTATTTTACGTCATTGAGCGTAATCCAACTAGAAGCGTATATATTGTAGCCATTCAAAGGGATACGATGTTCGGGAAAGCGATATACGTAGTTTCCTAATTGACTTTTAACAAGTTCCCTGTAGCGGTGGCCGGAAGTGGAATTTTCGATACGCGCTTTATGCTTTTTCCATATCTAAATTCTCGTACGGAAAAAAAGTCGTTTATCGCGTCTAAATATATATATGTAAACGATAAGTTACTATATGCATTGAATTAAGTTAAAGTTTATTAGTTTATTTTCATTCTTTCTGTGTAATGAAAAATACATTATTTTTAACAAATATACGCAGAAAAAAGTGAAATGTGCCAATAACATTTTTAGAATTATCAAATAGAAGCGTCAAAATTAATAAATCAATAAGAACACACAGTCGGCTTTAATTTAAAGATAATGACAATTAACTTTGATATTTTCACTGCGTGCTGCTCATAAAGAACATACGGTAAAAGCTCGTTTTAATACCCCGGCTTAAATCCGCAGCGAGTTTTCCGCGAGTAATTAGCGAATTGTTAAAAATTGTTTTGCTCGCCAAACTGAATTACTGTATAAATATATAAATAACCTCGTGAAAGGCAAAAAATTTAATATAAAACACGCGAGTTATGTACCGCGTTTTTTTTTTTTTTTATTAAAAAATATTTGTCACCCTCTAGCTATAGTAGACTTGTTAAAAAGTCATTTAATCGGGCTTTATAGCCGCATAAAATAAAATATGTCCATTCTCGTACGCGCGCTAGCCTATTACATACGAAACAGCTCTCGCTTTCGTTTGAATATAAGATTTAACTTAATACACGCCGCGCACGGCGTATAAATCACATTATAATATTTAAACTATTCTCCTTCCGCTCCTGTCCATAAAAACCATCCAATGACTACGTTAAAGCGCGCGTATCAGCAATGCCATCAGTTTTCTTAATTTCCTGAACCCCGCGGCTCTTCACCTCTATATAATACGTACTTTACCACCCCATAACCCCTTGCGTTTACAACCCTCAATTTAATTAAAAAAGATGTAACACCCACACACAGAACCGTAGTGCATAAAAGCAGCAGCTCGCCCGCTACATCCGGCCCGTAAGTCAAACCGTAAAACCCCAGCGCGTACGAGCGAGTAACTTCTCTCGTAAGAAAATATCCTATATATGCACCGAGCGGAGCGCGCGAATCCAATAACGAGCTGGCTTAACCCTCCGCGCGGTCCTCGTAAAAATCGACTATGCACTCGCGACAATAAAACGCTTGCGCCGCGCGCACGAGCCAGATACACACGCATGGTGTATAAAAGAATTCCTCGCGCTCCGTACAGCTGCACGCGGCGAGATAGAGATGATTAAAGGCCGGTACGTGCTCATTGGGGCGCGAAGTAATCTAGCAATAACGCTAAGTTAGATAAACGCTCTCGGTTCGCTTGATTCCTCGCACTACACTACCCTATCCTCGTATTATCGAAACGTTTTCAAAACTCCGAGACAGAGCGGTCATATTTATTGGATTATATATAAATGCGTGCGCGTGTATTTCTTATGTACGAGGCGAAGGGGGAGTCAGGCATTGGATTTATACTCGCGCGTATAATAGTATACTCGTCGCTGATGGAGTATATGGTGGCGCCGTGTTGGGATAAACAAATATATTCTTTTTCGGAGGAGGGGGGCAGTTTTTATTTTCGCAGGACAGCGCGGTTGTATGGCCGCGTCATAAAGTTACCCGCTTTATTTGCAAGGTTTATATATAGGTACCTACCTACCTACGCTCGCGCGCTAGCAAGCAAGTAAGCAAGCAAGTAAGCATTCTCTTGTATGTATATATCCGCGCGTAAATTCTTTCGCGCAGCTTGGGTTTCAGTAACTCGGGCGACAGGATGCTGCTGCACGACGGCGCGCTTTTTTTGTTGCGTGTACAGGGGAGTTTTTCGCCGCTACTGCTGCGAGGACGACGACAGGATAATGGTTTATGAAAAACGGCACGCGTGTGTATATATGTATACATAAGAAGAGCTTTTATCCCTTCCTTAGTCGCGCCGGGCGTATCGCGCATATTTTAGCATTTTATTAATTATAACCATCGACCCTGTATGCGTGTATATATATGTACGTTAATTTCGCCGTCTCGCCGTATAATATCGGCAGCGACGTAACGAGATTACGCGGCGAATGTATATCCGCATCCATATGCATCCGAGCAACCGCCCCCGCCCACCCGCCACTTATTATATAGCGAATTTTCTCCTCTCTCGGCGAGAAAGTTTCATTACAGCAGCGCGCCGAAGAGCGCCATTAAGATTCTGATTAATTATGCTGTCTTGAATATAGACGCGTGCAGTAGCGCAAAAATAGCCGGATCATCGCTGGAGTAAACAATTAATTAATCGAATCTACGCATGCACACGACGGGGTGTGCAGGATGATCGTTTGCAGCGCGATTCACGCTGCCGCGGATGCATCAGGTGAGCGTGCGATGTGTGTATGCATGCAAAGTCAATTAAGTAACGTGGGCGCGAGATGCAAGCGGCCGAAAAAGATTGTAAATGCAAATTCGCCCGACGACGGCGCTGTGTTTTCACATAAATTAAACCCTGCATGCTGCCGCTGCTGCTTTCTCGCGCTGGAATTAAAAATGTGGCACGCGTGTGTCTGTCGTTTAGTGCGTGTGGCGAGCGAGAGTGAGTGCGTTTGTTTAAATCGCGCGCGCCCGCGGTGGCGGCTATTTCGAGCATGCGACACGCCGGAGTAATTAAATCAGTTGGCCCGGGTATTTAAAATAAACAGTGTACAGGGAGGATTTGCGAGTTCTGGCGCGTGGTATACGCTTTTTTCTTTTTATTATTGTTATTTGCGCTCTTTTTTTGCGAGTATACTGTGTAATAAAAGAAAATGTATATGTATATACTTATAATTTTTGATTAAGTATGAAGTATGACTAAATCTTTCGAAAGTGGTATCATTGCCGTCGTAAATGTAACAAACAGAATGCGAAAGTTAACGAACATCGTGGGTGTGCTTTTATACACAACCGTAAAAAAGTTAAAACCATCATGCATATTATACGCGACGTTAATACCGGCATCAATTTCGTTTGCCCGAAACTCTTTCCCTCCCAATTAATCCCATCTCGCGCTCGCAGCAGAGCGGCGCCACTTCAGAACTGAACAATTCGTTACACTCTAACCCTCCGCCGAGCATATTTCAAAAATGAATAATACCGCGGCCTCTAAACCCAACCGCTTTATACTCTCGAGCAACAAATTAGAGAGAAAAAGAAAGACAGCGCGGCCCGCTTACGCTAGAACGATTTTATAATCCCTCTAAATCAATTACTACAGCCCCTACTGCCGACCACCGCGGCTTGTCGTCTTAATACGTCTCGCTGAATAAAAGATGATTCCGCGCCGTCCCTCTCTCTCTTTTTCTCTCTCTCTCCCTCACTCACGCCGACGAAAGTAATCCCTCTTATCAACATTAGCGGCCGCTCGGTCGCTGGAGTTTCTCTCTTATACTCCTTCTTCGTGGAAAAGGAAAAGGAAACGTATGTGTGTGTAAGTGCCGTGACACTCGCCGCGACGGGCTTGAGTATTTTTTGGTGTAGCCGGTGGCCTGCTAAGAGAGTGAAATCAGGCATTTTTACCCTTTTTTCCCCTTCCCGTGCACGCGGGCATGAGCTCTCATATATTTGTGTCGGCCAGAGCAATGCGTCACAGCCCCGCGCGTGGGTGTCTCATAAAAATGGCATTTTTTCTTTTTAGGGTGGTGGGTAGCTATATTACTGCGTACGTCCGCGCGGCCGCGAAACTTTTTCTCGTTTATACCGTTATACGGAAGTTTGTCGTTGCTTTTTTTTTTGTTTTGTTTTTCATATGAAGGGTGTCAAGGTCGGGAAATTTTGGGGAAGGGTGCCGATCGCGTATGTGTGTGTGTGTGTGCGGCTGGCCGATATGGGGCAGTGAAGTCACGGGTTTATGGGGGATGCTTGACTGGTGGTGGTTTAGCCGGATAATTTGGAGCTTCTTTTGAGGGGAGGTTTCCGGGGGTGTGTGACGGATATTAGGCTGGTTGGGGAACTTTTTGGGTGTATATTGAAATGCGTAATTGCTGGAGTTGACGCGGAGAACAAGAATAATATATAACTTAATTTTATAATATTAGAAATGTAAACTTTTTATGTATAAATTTAATTCGTTTTCTGCAAGCTGGAAGCAATCTTTACTTGGAAGTACAATTTTCTCGCTCAGAGTCTACCTATAATTTTACTCGACCGAATGTATCACTGAGATTCTATCTCGTATCTCTCCTCCTCTCACCGATAAGCGCGCAATTTAGTGTTAAACGCCCGTATTTTCTCAAATCCACGTATATATATATATATACATACACACACACACACACACACACACACACACACTCCGATTCAACTCCGTCGTTTCATTATTTTTCAAACTTCCCCCCGGAAACTTCCACTGATTTGATTCTCCCTCAAAATTTCGTTGTAAATAACACTGCGTATAACCTTTTCACCCACTTCCCACCAAACTCGCTCTAATCCACTCTTCAACTTACCATTAACCTCACGAACCTGCAAAATTCACCTCCGCGACTTCATTCTCGCCACGATCATCCCGTTCCCCCTTTTTACACACGCCTTTTCTTTAAAGAAAAGAAAAAAATTGGAAAAGTACCCGTTCCGAATCGGCAAACCGTATTTAACGCAATTAACTTTATACGGCGCGTTTCTTCGGGGCAAAGATTTCCCGCCACGTCGCGCAGCATCCAATCCCATTTTCCCGGGCAGTGGCGCGGTAGCCGCACTGCGAGCACGAGTCGAAGATTGGAAACTAATCTCTTCCTGGTAATCAGCGATCGCCATAATTCAGCTCCCACACACACACACACACACAGAAGTACGTGAGCGTAGCTGGGTAACAATAAAGCGACAAACAATAACCCCCCTCGCGCAAATAAACTTATAAAAAACCGTTACCCCGTATCCTCCGATCCGACAAAATAGATTTTCCTTAACTCACTCTCTCTCTCTCTCTCGCTCTCGGTCTCGAGCAATTTTCATTCGAGTGAGGCAGAAACAGAGAGAGGAGGAAGAGATCGAGATTAAAGATAACCCCCGGCGCGCCGGATATAAAAGACGGTCTTACTTGCTCCTTTTTCTCTCGGTGGAGTTCCAGCGAGTAAATTTAAAATTCTCTAGTTCATCCGCATCCTCACTCCCTTTCACACACACACACACACCGAAATAGACAGAATGCAGAGAGATAATGGCGGATTTCACTTACGGATAAGAGAATGAGGACGGTGTCGCAGGTCGCGAGGCCGATAAGCAGGTAGTTGATGGAGGACTTGACCATCGAGGGCCTCGACAGGATGATTATCGAGATCCCGTTGCCGAGGAAACCGAGCAGACTGACGAAGTTCAGGAGGCAGCCGTAGACGACGAACTCGGTCAGTCCGTCCGGCACCTCCAAGCCGCACTCCAGCACCGCCGGTGGATTACTCCCGCTTATACTGCTGCTGCCGGCGGGCCACACTGTCGTTGTCCAGTTGGCGAGAAGGAGCTCGTCATCGCTGCTGCTGCTGCTGTCGGTCCAGTTGAGAGCTCCGGGCAGCTCCGTCGCTGCTGCCACGTAATCCGGAGTCATCGCGGAGAGAGATTCGAGACTTCGGCCCTCTACACCAGCCCACCCCCCGCCGTCGCTCAGCGAGCCGAGGGCCGATTATGCACTGGGGACACACACAGGAAGAGAGGAGATATATTTTAGCTGTTATAGTAGTGTGTGTCGTGGCTAGAAACGTATTATCTTTGTTCTTGTACTACTACACTAAGGGGAAAACGCATATCCCTACTGGTCGGAGGGAGGAAGAAGAGAGAGAGACGTATAAGTGTTTACGTCGAATTTTTCCGCTGAGCTAGCATGCGTGTACGTATACGTGTGTGTGTGTGTATAGGCGAAACCGCGCGTCTCGGGTTTATATCGGAGAGCTGAAAATTTTAGGAGCGAGCGACAGGTTTACGGCTAACCGAACGCGCGGCAGCAATGCACTGCGGATGTGTACCGTCGTCGATAGTGTATGAATGAACAATGCGTGTGGCGGGTTTTCCTGCACGAAGAGTTGCCCTGGTTTTATATCGACGATGGGTTGTGAAAAGGATGAAATGGCAGCTGGTTTTATTAAACGCGGTGTAAAAGGCGACGGTCGTGCGGTGGTTTGTAATATGAAAATAGCGGAATCGGAAAATGCTTTCCGGGTAATAAAAAAAATGGAAATTTTTTTTACCTATAATGTGTAGGTAATCTTACGATAAGTGCCTATATACGAGTTCGGTTTTTATCGAAAATCTGCGGTTTTATGATATATATGAACTCCGTGGGTTTCTTTCGAGCGAAGTGTATATAGAGAAGAATTTTATGGTTTGTTTGCGGGAAAGATGTGTATGCGCTGATAAAACGCAAATGATATTTTGATGGCTGGTAGGTAGAGTTTAGTACATTTTTTTTTATAATGTCGTATCGACTAAAAGCCTAATTTGTAACCGAATTTCATAATGAACGTAGGTATTTATAGAATATATAAATGTCTTGTGTAATATAATTCTACAGCACAAACAAAACAATTTAGTATTTATCTATACTGAGGAAAAAAAATTTGATTGGCTCCATTAAACTCGCATTTGAATACGGACGAATCAATAATATGATTGAAACGAAAACATTTAAGTAGATTGAATCGAGTGAATATTTCATTTATTCAGTAATTGATTCAATCAATTCAATGAAACATGCATACGATTCAATCTAATATTTTTGTTTCAATAACATTATTTTATTGTCCTTATAATTCAAATACGTATTTCCAATTAATTTTCTTTTCTCAGTCTATATACAATTACTCAAAAGTGCTACCCATTTTACGTGTAATAAAAATTTCTCTTTTGCGTACTAACGCATCACACGTAGAGAATATTCTACCTTCCTTACAGTACAAAATTATCCCGACCCTGTACTCCATTCGTAAAATCTCCCGCCCACGTCCACTCACGGTCCGCGCAAATGTATACTGCTCGAAAAGCCCATTACAGCTTTTACACGCGCAATGACATTACACACCGGTGCATTTTCCTACTCAATTTCAAAATTAACTTACAAATTGTACGCTCGTAGAGCTCTCGCGCGTTATCGGATTTCCCGGGCGCCAAACTTTTGATACATAACTCTTCTTCCTCTCCGCACACGCTCTAGCTCGCGGAAAAACTCGAAAACTTAATTCAATATGTAGTTGTACAGTGCGCACGCGTGCACGAGCGAGCGCCCGGGGCTGAGAATTGTTTTAAAGAACACGCAATAAGTGTGCAGACTTTAACTCGGAAGTTCATCGAGTGCCTGTTTTCGTCCCTCTCGCTGCGAGAGACGACGAACGCGTGAGAAGTCCAAGAAAGACTGAGAGAGAGAGAGAAACTTTATTTTTAACCGAACCAGAGCATCAGATAATTATTCTCTTAAGACTGCGAAAAACTCGCCACGGAAGGATGTAATTTTTATAACAATGCTGAAAATTTCGCGTTTTCGCGTCACACGAAAGTATACGATGATATTTTTTCGGCCACCGGCAACAGTAATCTATTTCGCATTGTGCGGCTGTTGGCAGTGACACCGTATCGCGGCTCTTGTAAACGCAATATGTTTCAATTTTTCGTACGTATATGAAAAATCGCCGATGAAATATCATATCAGCAGCCACGCATACGAAGCTACACAGGGCTTGCGAAAACGATATAATACCTTTCAATGTGATAGTCTACGAGGAATATAAAAACTGCGCATCTCTCTCACCACCCGATCATTTTTTCCGCAAACATTCCGCCGTGGTCCATCATATTTCAAGCCGGGCGAAAGTCCCTCCCAATACTCTAAAAAAAAAAAAAAAACGAAGCGCACATACAGCAATTGTGTACAGATCGCGCAATAGCTGTCTCTAACACCGGCAGCGGCGCGTATTATTTACAAATAAACCCTGGTGGCTCGACTCCCCTTACGTTATACGACCACAAAAATTGCGAGATTCCCCACCCTCCTCCTTGGCCACATATATATAAGCCAAGAAAAGACGACCACAGCGTGCCCGTTGCGTATAAGTAGGTTAACAAACGCCTTCTCCCTCTCGTATAGAACTTCGCCCCGGTATAATGCTATCTTTGACGTTCTTTACGGCCCCTGCACTAACACTGCGGCGGCGTTTAGATTTCGGAATATTTATATACACGCCGTCGCAATAGCAACACACACCCCCACGTCGCAAAAATTTATGTCCCTCGCACCCTCTCCGATCTAACAGGAAGAGAGAGAGAAACTAGTTGCTGTGTGATGTTTGGAGAAGGGAGGAAGGAGAACGAACAATTTATTTCCCACTTCATTGGCGCGGCTTATTGGATTAAGCCTTTCCTCTCGCTCTCTCTTTCTCTCTCTCTCGGAGAGAGGGATAAATTGCGGCGGGATCTTGAAAAAACAGCGGCGAGTTTATTTTGGAGAGCGGCCCGAGTTTTTTCAGAGACGCGTGTGCGCGCGTGAGGGATCCGATAGTTTGCGGACGCGTGCGCTCGGGGCTGTAAAGTTTTTTACGCGCACCCGTATAATATAAACAGTATGAATTTCAAGCTAGAGTGGCTATTGCGAGATTGAAATCCGTGCGATAATATCGGAGGGTGTAAGTGTATACGTAAGGGAAAGGATAGATATATACATTGTACGCTGCGGGTCTCGCAGGAATCTTAACAGCGACTTGCGATGATGAGTATTCGCGCACGTAGCGGCGATTTTTCAATTTCCCGAGGGCGCGCGCGCAGATTGGAAAATCTATAAATTCGCGGCCACAGAGAACACTGCGGTATAAGTTGCGGGAAATGCATTTGTTTCGGACGCACAATGCGAACGTTCTCCTCTGGATATTTTATCGCAAAGTGTGTGTAGGAGACGCGCGGACGCGCGGAATTGATTAAAAACTGATTCTTTCCGGTAGACCGCGGGTGATTAATAACGCCGTTAAACGTCGTCGCGCGGAGTCGTTATTTGTCCTCGTAAATTACAGTAGTGACGCGATATTATTCGCGGGGGCTGAAGGAGGGAACAAAAATGTCTGACGCTAGTCTCATGCTGCGTCTATATATTTTTCGCAATAAATCACGAAAAAATGCCTGAATTACCGAGAAAGTAAAAAAGTAAAACGACGACGATCCTTTCAATCTGCTTCCTATAATTGGCGAAACATCCTTCTTCCCCTCTCTTCTCTCTCACTCGTCGATCTTGATAAATCGCATCACTGAAAACGGGCTCACGAGTGTTACTTACACGCAGACGAGCCACCCACGGCGCGCGTTGCATTCGCTCGTCATCGCTGAGTCACTCTCTCTCTCTCTCACTCGTGGCCCTCATGGCGCATCATCTGCATGGAAAACGCATAACCGTGCGTGTCCTCTCCTTTTCAAGCCCGCGATGCACTCGCACAGACGCATATCCCATAATATATCGACGCTTTCACCGAGATCGTGCGCGCACGTTAATCGATAAATTTATTCGCGCCGCCGTCGCTGATTCACGCGGCGGCGGGGTTTGATTGATTCAACAGGGCGCATGAATGCGTAAGTGAGCGCGATGAATCTTGCGCTTTAACTGCATCTGGAATTCGCGCAGCGTTATTCTATATATGAGTACGGAAATTATAATTTTCCCGGTAAGTTTGAACTATTATCGCCGATTTTCGCGAGTCAAGAGTTGATTTCCTATTTCCCGCGCTGTAACTTTCGCGCGTAGGAGGAGGAGAAGAAGAAGAAGAAGGAGGAGGAGCTAGAGAGCGATTACGGAAGCGCGTATAGTCGCTCGTGCGCGCTTGCGGAGAGCCGGAGAGTGGGGACGCGAAGGCCATCGAGGGCTTTTCATGTTTTAGCGCGCGGTCGTGTATGTGTGGGAGGAATAGGAAGAGAAGGAGGAAAAAGTTGGCGCGGAGCTTTCGGCGAGTAAGTGCGCGTGGAGTGTGTTACACTTCTCTCTCTCTCTCTCTCTCTCACGCTCCTTCTCTGGTTAAGTAGAAGCGGTCAAAAATCACGTGGGACGCGGTAAGAAGGGTGCGTATATATAACGGTTGTCGAATGTGGAGGTTAAAATCAAGGAAAAAATTTATTTTTCCTTCAAAGAGCATATCACGTACCCAATATGAAGTGAGTACGTTATTGCTAATTTATTCAATATACATAAGAACGTTTCCTGTCCCCCGAATCCTAAATCCCGAATCGAGCACCACTTCGCGTCGAGTTTCATCTCGCAATAACAGCCGGCATGACTCGTCACTACCATATCACTTTCTCCCTCGCATATATAGACAGCCGTCGAGGACCGCTCTTCGCCCCTGCAACGCGAATTTACATATACGCAGTGCGCAGCTGTTTCGTGTACATATCGCATTATCCCTCTTGACTATTGGTAGAACACTGACCGGAATCTAATCAGTACTTATAACCCTGCTAAAGAGGGTATATACTCTCTCCCTCTCTCTCTCATTGATCAGCGGACACACACAGAGGCGGAAATTACATTCAATTCCCTCCCTGTGTCCGACAACCACTTTTTTTGCCCACGTGTGGAAGGGAGGGAAAAGTAGCAAGAGAGAAACAGATGTCTCAATCAGGATGCGCTACATATCGATTCACCGGAATGACTGGCGCCAATGAAAAGAACAGAGGGGAAGAGAAGTGTTGTCGGGGGGCGAGTATAACAGAATGACTCGAGGATTACTACGGAATTCTTCGGGAATAATGCATGATCAGTCGCGCGCGCACGCGCGCGTCACGACGAGCTCTATTACATTCAATTTTCCTCGTCGCGACGGAGGTGCACGCGCGAACTAGCGAGCGAGAGTTAATCGGAGTATAAATATACGCGCGCGAGTTAGTTCTATAACTCTCTGTGTAAATCTTCGTTGCGCGATTCTGAACTCGCGGGCGTTAATTTTTAGCGCGCTCTTCTCTGTTAATTGAATGGCTTCGAGCTTTTAAGTTATAGGGAGACTGAGAGAGAAAGGAACACATTTTGTAATTGAGCGAGAAAATTTTCATCAACGCGCGTTCATGCATGTATGTATGTACGTACATGTGATTTCACTTCCGCGTGTAAAAGTTTCGCATTTGCGCGTCGTAAAGTATAAACTGTCGAGAGAGAGAGAGAGAGAGAGAGAGAGAGAGAGAGGGGGGGGGGGATATCTTTGTGTGTCATTTTTGCAGCAGAACGAATGCTGATTAAATTATATAGATTATTTATTTAGTCGCACAATATAAAAAGAAACAGCAGGCCGGTACACGCTCGCGAGCGATAAAACAGTAGCGCGCTCATAAAGCATTCATCGCCGGCGCGCGTAAAGCTCGCATAATTACGCTTCCGCTCTCTCTCTCTCTCTCTCGCGGTAAAAGAAATCTCTGCCATTCTCCCTCTCTCGTTTCCAAGCGGCGATCGCAGATTGATCGCCTTTAAATTGCGATATCGCACCCTTTGATCTCTCTATCTCTCTTTGCCCGCGCTCATGCAAAAATGCAATAACACAACACATCGGCTACTCTTCCCTCTTTGGTGTGTATGTGTGTGTTGTATATATAAATAATTCATTCGTCCCTCGCGCGCGCCACAGGCCATTCATTTTCCGGCATCCAGAGCTTTTCGCGTGCCACAGCGCGACGAAAGAAGCCGTTCGATCAATCAAATAATTTTTCGTGTATATATACACACTAAGAAAAAAAGTTTTTTAAAAATAACTCTGATAAAGCTACGACAAACTGTAAAAAAAACCCTCAAAAATTACCATACTTTTATACAGTAAATTTTCCTATCTTTCTAACAAAATTTCTTATAAGGTATGGTGATCTTCTGATTTTTTACAGTTTGTGGTGGCTTTTCCAGAAAATATAGTAATTTTTAGAAATTTATTAAAAATTTTTACTAAACTTTTTTCTCAGTGTATGCGTGTGTGTGTGTGCGTTTGTGTGTGTGTGTGTGTGTGTGTTCGTGTGTGTGTGTGTGTGTGTGTGCGTGGGATGGTAGAGTTCTCGACCGCTGGACGATTTCGCGCTACCGTATACGTGCGGACTGATTGGAGATATCGCGGAAAGCTGATATTTCGGTATCGGGATGATACGCGCTTTGTGTGGATAAAGCGAGAGCACTGAAATAATCTAATGCCGCGTGGCGGCTGGGATATCGTATAATGCGGGTCTTTTTTTGTTTATACGAAAGAATCCAGAAATTGCTTTCCGTTCTGGGAAACGCTGGACGCGGTCGCGCGAAAGCTTACACGGTCTGATGGTATTGCGGTACGCGAAAGCCTTGGGAGTAAAATAATATGTTTACGCGGTGCCCGAATGCGGAGAATAGAAAAATTCTCAAAAGTTTCTATATACAGTTTAATTTTTATCGTAATAACCTTCGCGGCAAAACTTGCAAACTTACTTTCAAGGGGGGAAAAAGCGGGCACTTCGACGTTATTGAAATCGTCTTTTCGGATTATTCCCCGTTATATTCGAAAAGTTATTGGGATATTTCTGAAAACTTACTTATACACACGATGCATGGACCATCGAACAAATCAAGCATTACAAGCTGTTACCTCTCTCTCTCCGATATTGTTTTCGAATCGTCGGATCAGTGTCGTCGCTACTCTTCACACCTAACCCTCGAACTTTCCAATGCTGTTTTCTCTAAAAATATTCCCAAGAACTATTTGTCCTCCGCGCGTGCTTGTAACTTATTGACCTATCCAACAAGAGACCTATAATCGGGTTCCGCGTTGCCCACAACTGTAACAGTCAAATATTTTCAAAATAAGCATCCTCGACTTGTTTTTCGAGAGCGTTCCCCGCCGAATCAATACTTTCCAGACACATCACTTGAACGCTGTAACTTTCCTTATATTTGTCTCAATTGCCGCATGTGTAGTATAAAGAAGGACCGAACCACTAGTACTATTACTACATAACAACGTTTGATGCCTTTTACAGCACAGCACAGTAGAGCTGTCGCTTTAATCTATCCCATTCTCTGGCGAACAATCCGCGTGAATCGTCGCCAGCTCGCTCGCGCGACAATGAATCACCCGGAGAGCCGAAAGAAGCTGGTGTACTATATATACACACGAACGCGCGGGGTAACGAGATCGTAATAGCCGAAATTCTTTTCTCTCTCTCTCTCTCTCTCTCTCCCTCGCGCGCGCTTCTACACACAGACGCTCGGTTTCAATTCTAAAAAGCTCGCTCGCGCGCTCATTGTCGCCCCGTTAAAAAGAACCGTCAACTGCACACATAAATTCTCTCACTCTCTGTCGCGGGTGTTTCCTTTCTCTCACGCGCGAAAAAATTTGGCCCGCTCGCATAGTGTTACGCTCCCTCTTTTTTCCGAAGAGAAAAATAACCCGCTCACGCGGCCGCGAAAAAATGACGATGAGGCGCGCGCGCGCGAGCCTCGAATAAATAATTTATCCGCGCGAGATACGTAAACGTCCTCGGAAAAGAAAATGTATGTAACGCGTGTCACACACATACGCGCGGGTCTTCCGAAATTTCATCCGACACATCGTTAACGACTTTATGGACGACTGGTCACTTTGTGGCTATGGGTTCGGCTCTCTATATATATGTACACACACGAACGTATATGTATATATGTATACGCGTATAGTTCCACGGGAGATGAGTACACATGTATATGACCGTGTGCAGTATATGTGTACGTGACGCGCGGTTATGTGGGAATTAACATAGAGAAGCGGAGCAGCGGCAACCCGCAGCTCTGCGCGAATGTATATGTACACTACATGTTTCTTTTTTATATATATACACACACACACACACACACACACACACACACACACACACATCCTAAGTCGTGGCTACCACCGTCGTCGTCGTCAGAGGTCCGACCCTTTGACGTCACACAGTCGTTGCGCGCCACGGCAAATTGAAACGCAATCCCGCGGGCAGGAATGAAAATTAATACTGCATCCGCCGGTGTATCTCGAAAAATGTAAACTTTCCCGCGTATCGTTTTTCCCCGCGGCCTCGCTATCGACTCACAATTAAGGCGGCGTACAATCTACAGTTCCTCTGCGATCGAGCGCCCCGCTCCGTTAAAAAGAAAAGGAAGAGAGAAATCTCAGTCGGAGAAAGAAAGATGTCCGTACGTTATATATATATAGGAGTTAGTCGTAGAATTGTCGCTAATTACCGTTATACGCGGTGCCCCGAACGCGCGGCAATAAAAGAGCGGCCGCACGAAACTACCCGTAAAAACGAGAGAACCAGTCCGCACGGATTTAACGCGCTGCGCGCATCATCGCATATACACCTACTTACACGGGTATATAATCTCTCTTCGAGGGCTTAACCATACACGAGAGACAGCTTGCACCGTGACAATAAAGCAAATCGGCGGCTGGTGGAATGAAAGGGCGACCGCGCGGCGCGTGCGATCGCGACCGGTACGTCCCTCTCTCACCGCAAAACATTCGTCGTCGTTGGGTCACACACGTCAGAACCAGACAGACAGACGGGCGGGCGGGCGCGCGTGGGGAGCTATATAATACGTACTTTCCGTTCGCGCGCAGTCGTGGTGCTGATGATGATGATGATGATGCAGCCGCTGCAGCTGCGACGACGGCCGCGGCTTACGTCACCATCGCGGTGCCATAATCGGAGCGCTGCAGAGGACGGCTGCTGCTTCTGTTGCTGCCGGTGACGATTCTCCGCTGCTGCTGCTGCTGCTGGTATCGTTTGCTATGGTTAATGGTCTTGGTGTCGCGCACCCCGGCGCGAGCATTGCCACACTCACGCACACAGGCTCTCTAATACACTGTAGCACTATTATGTACCAGCACTCGCGCGTGTCTAAACTTTGCACTGGCGTGACATCCGCGAACGATTTTTTCGCCCCTCGTTCCCGATACTACTCGAGGCTCGGGAGTTTCGTAATGCGCAATGTGTATACCGATCGTCGCACTTGATGTATATGGACGGGCACACGCGAGACAGAGAGAACACACAGACGGATGGACGGACGGACGTATGCACTTTCGAAGCTCGCCTCGCGCGCGCTTCCCGCACTAAAAGCTCGCGCTCTTGGCTCGGCGCTCGTCGCGACGACTGCTACTGCTGCTCCTCTCTCCTCTTCGTACTGACACTCTCTGCGCTCTGCTCTCCGCGCGGTATATAGCGGCGCAGCCGAGAGATTATTTTTGTCAAGCGCGTCGCGCGAGCGCCGCTGCTCGCCAGCGCGCCGCTCGCCGGACAAGTGTCTTCTCTCTCTCTCTCTCTGTCTCTCTCTTAACCGCGCTATACGCGCGATGATGCAGCCGTGTATATATACGATGGGGGTGCGCGAGAGAGCGAGTCTGCGCGATCGCGCTGGCAGCCCGGGCTACTCTGGCGCCGCAAGCGCGAGCGCAAGCAAGCGAGCGCGCCAGTGTGACCCTGGCAGTGAGGGCCGCCTGCGCACGAGAGCGCGCTGAAAGAGAGAGGAGAGGAGGTGGAGTAGACGCGGCGGCCTCTTTTCCGCGCGCGCACGAAGTGAGTGGAGAGAGAGAGAGAAAGCACGGTGAGATGCAATGACCGGGATTTCGGGAGATAAGGAGAGAGATGGTGGTGGTGATGGGAGAGAAGGTGATGTGTCATGGTGAGATAGGAGGATAGGTGGAGAGAGGATTCGGGTTAAAGGTATATAGCGCAGGATGTGGGTGGAGGTTTGATGGAGAAATTTTCGGGTTGGATAATTTTGGGGCTTGTCGGGCGTTCAGTTGTTTGCAATGTTAAGTATATAGGTATAGGGTTGAGGAGGTTTTTGAATTGTTTGAGATGCGTTGAATTTTTGTTTATGAAGGTATAGTTATTATTGATTGATTTATTCATTTAATATTAAACGGGCATAAACTCTTTACGAGATTGAATGGAGCGTATAAAAATATATTAAAAAGCAAGATATATAGGTAAAAATTAAATGAGAATTTTTTGCTTGCAAGAAACTTAAAATATTATTGCAAAATCATAAAGCTAATAATAGCCAAATGGACGAGGTTAATTTGCAATGTAAATTGTTCAAATAAAAATTCTAAGTATTATACTAAATAAGTTACAAGGATTTCTCCCTTATTTGCATTACGATAAACATTACGCGAAATTTTCACTCAATACTTTCATGATCCACTATATATAGCATTCGCAAACTACTTAATCCCCGATAACGACCGCAACTTCGCACGCGAGCACAGCGCTCGCGAGCAAACATTTACACCGACATATGCATACATGTATACGCATTCCCTTTTCGAGAGCCCAACTAAAATAAACGAAATTGTTTCCTTCAAAAGCAAAGGCTTCTCTTTCTCTTTTAGGAAAGGCGAAAATCAAATCTCGCGCGCGCGATCTGAAAAGAAATTTGTTTACCTCGCCCTATACCAACTCGCGACTTCGCCGTCGCACGCTTGAGAAATCGGAAAGCATTCGCATTGTATTGGACACGGGAATTCTCATCCGTGAATGTTTTCACCATGCAAGGCGAGCGAGAACGAACGAGCGAGAGAGGGAGAAACTGTTGTATTGGATTTCGTCAGATTCCGATTGGCGTTCCGAAACCGTAATACACCCGCCTCGCGTGTGACACTTTCGGGACCGAAAAAATGTTAATGCGCTTGTATATGCATGTATATACGTAAAAACGAGACGTGATCTTCGAGTAATGAGCTGTTACTAAGAGCGAATTAAATTTTATTCGAATCTGTCGAAGAAAGGTATGTATGTACAGACGCACGTTTAAGGTCTCGTGGTCGCCGCTAATTACTTGTAAAGCAGCGAATAAAATTATACCCGTATACAAATACAGACACGCGAAATTCCTTCGGATACATTTTTACGTTTTTCTCCATAACTCCGCGATATAAACCACAATTAGCCCAGTTTTAGCGCGTGCACGCTGCGCTTAACCCCGACTACGCTGGAGAGAGAGAGAGAGAAAGTTTAAATCTAATTTTTAATGTCGACGAACTTTAACTCCCCTGACGGCGCGACTAATCAAGACCGCTCGAACGAAATTTCATCCGGCCGGCGAGTATCGAACGAAAACCCTGTATATTATATCTATATACGTCTGGATTATAATTATTGCCTCAGGGTTAATTAACGCGACGTATAAGATAGTTTAATATAAATGACGTCCCACCGCGCGTCTTTTTTACCGTGTAAAATATATAACCTCCGCGCGTCTGCTGACGTATAGTAATAAATGCTCTGATTTTATGTAACACCCTTAATTTTATGTAAAAGCAACAAAAAAAAAATAAACGTCTACTTTACTATCTTAATACGTATATACCATCAAACGACATACCTATGTATACATTATTACCTCGTATGGAAAAACTCCGCGTGGAGCTCGGAAGGCAATGAGATTTCTCCCGAACTCGCGCGCTCTATATACACCGGATTCTACTCTACCCTGGAAGCGCATTCTCGCACACTTTAATTTCAATACTCAGCACAAAACTCTCTCTCTCTCTCTCTCCCTTTACCACACCTATATAACCATCTTCGAACGCACGCGCGGCACTTTTCCACGCGCCGGCCCATAAAATCCTATCGCCTTTTACTTATACCAACTGTTATGCCCTTTTCGGGGCTGACTATTACTACTGCTATATTAGAGCTTTCTCAAAAGCATCGTCATCGCGCGGGTGTGCGCGTCCGCCTCATCCCTCGATGCAACGACCTTTTTTTCGCCGCCCCTCCTCGATAAGAAATGGCCTTCTGCCTCGCGGGGGCGAGAACGAAAGCAAAAAGAGTATAGAGCGCCGTAATGCCCCGCCTAGGGCGTGTGTGTGTGTGTGTGTTTATGGTGCAGCGAGGTCTTTTGTGCGCCGTCGAGATAAGGATTTCGTGTGTGCGCGGAGGCCGAGATGGTTCGTGTCTTTTTTTTTCTCTATATACGTCGCGCTGAATGGCGTGTGTTATGCGAGAATGGGGTGCGTTTAATTGTACCGTACATCCCCCGTAGAAATGTTAATCAACGGTTGGCGAGCCGCGTTCGTCAATTTTTAAATTAGAAACGTCACACCGTGATTATGTTGCTATTGTCGACGAAGAATATAACCATTTATACATGTGGAAATATTATATTCTAGATGCTTTAAAATATAGCGATGGTTTTAAATAGTTTTAACTAAATTTCGATGTTAATCTCAAGTAGAAATGCTTCCATTTAGTTAACATGTTAACCAACGAAGTTGGTCTATTTTCTAGCGGGGGTGCTCGTAGTGGGATGAGAGATAAAAGATTCCCGTGTGTTGTTCTTTTTTTTCTTCTTCTTTTGTTACTGTGCTGTGCTGTCGATTCGGTTCGTGTTTGTATTAGATAGAGAATGTTGCGTGGAACAAATATAAGAAAGATCTGCGTACCTGCGTGTATATATGTATACTCAAGTGATTCTGATTTGCGTGAGAGAATTATAAGTTTGCACAAGCGCAGTGTTATACACACTTGAGTAACTTTCCGTTGGGTCTGCTGAAATTCCATTCGGATCGACGTTTTCTCAGACTATTCCCTCCCGCGATTTATCGCGTCGATAATAATGATCTCCGCGACGGAGAATATAAAACGCGTAGATGTATAAGATATTTTACGACCCGTGAACACACGCGTATATAACGCGCGTGCGCGCGTATATACATATATATATATACGCTCGGGTTGTATATAACACGCACGACCTTCGATGAATCAACGACAGCGGTGACACGTAAAAAAGTTGGAATAGTTGAAAAGAGGTTCCCCGGAAAAACTCGAGAGCAGGAAGATAAAACGCGCGTCTGTCGCGCGCTGGAAATCCAGAACGGGGCTGGCTAGTTTCATCTGCTACTACTTAAATCTCGCGCTAGCGCGTATCTGTACACATATCACTTCCATTTCAATTGAGCGAGAGATGATCGAGTGCGTGCCTTATTCGATACACGCGGATTGCGCAATTTTCAAGGTTCGCGATGTTGTTGTCGCGTCTTTGAAAAATTAGCGGAGTAATGGATTATACTCGATCGATCGATATATCTATTCTATATACGTGGGGCACACGTGTGGGAATATATTTTTATGCTAATTTGGAGTACGCGCGCGGTTCATTGACTTTGTTTATAATTAAACTGCCGTGACGAATGGAGCGTTTACGGTACAGTGTAATGGAAAGTTAATAATTATTTTATCGCGTTAATATCAGTGAGATCCAGGGAATTAATGCTTATAATATCCAACCGAAAAGCTGCTTCTAAAAATAGCGCATTACCGCGCGCTAAAATTCATGATTATATGTATGTAATACGAGCACGCGCACGCTTATACCTCTACAATCTCAGCGTGTTTCCTTCGCTCGCTAATACCTATATATACCCACACCGTCTCACCTCTTTATACGTCGCAATTAATGATTTAATATACAAGCGCCGGTATGCGGGCGTACCGAGCAACGGAGGTAAGAATGAATTCGCCCGACTTGGCGAAACGCGACAGCAGTCGTATTTAGACAAAGTTATGTAGGTACACGTTCGGTATATATATGTACAAGATCGTTCGTCTACGTAAGATATATCGCCAGTTCCGCGTCGAATTCACTTGTACAGTGATCTATTACTTGTATTTACGGATGTACGAATGCATATACACATGCGCATCGATTGATGAAAAAGGTTGCCGCGTTTGACCCCCCGACCAATTGAATATCCATCGAGCGATACGTCATACCAGTTCCATGCGGATTTCCCGCCGCGTTCCGCACGGCTCACGCGGACTTCGCGTATAATACACTTTATAGAGCGCGTAATGCCATTATTTCGTACCCCCTCGTCGCGTGCATACCAATTCTCCCCTTCCTGTACGCACGTGTGTATACAGTTTAAATAAAAAAAAAAGAGAGAGAAAGAAATCTCCATAATTGATATATAAAACGATTACACAGCGACGTTAATAAACGGCCGCACGCCACTACTTTTCGCTTCTGATTTTCTCTCTCTCTCTCTCTCTCTCTCTCTTTCTTTCTTTTTATATATATACGTATATATACACACCGCAGACTGAGCAAACGAGAAGAGATGTAAATCACGAAAGTTTTTCCGTAAATCCCACATAGGTCCAATCGCGCGTGACGTCATTCATTAGCGCCAGACGCGCGCGAGCACGGGGTATATCTCCCGCAGACATTGAGTGTGACGCGGGTGAGATATATCTTCTTCAATTTGCACGTTTAAGGGCACGGCGCCGACGTCGCGCGATGCAGCCGCAGCGAGTCGGCAGCTGGTATAATTGAAAATCGTTATCCCTTATAATTAAATCGTAAAATCTCGCCGATATCGGTAGCCATATGTACGTACCAGCAGCGTCTCGAGATTAATATTAGTCCCTCCGCGCTAATTACCCGCGCGGTCGCTCTGTATAAACTCCGTATACTTTTTGCCTAGAATAAAAGCGACGTCGATCAATTATTATCGAGGTGACGGTGAATTACGAGCGGCGACGTGATCGAGGTGCGAGTTTCATTAATTTTTCGCTTTATACGCACAAAAGTTGCACTTGATCGAGCGCTGTGTATATGTATATATATTATACGCGAAGATTCATAAATTCGGTGCTTCTTGAGGAACCTCGATGCGTGATATATATGAATGGGGTTCGGTTGTCGACATAAACAGATAGCGCGTCGATAAATAATGAGTGCATGCGGACGGGTCGGAGTCGGGGATGTTTGGACAGAGTTAATGTTATGGATCGTATGTACCCTTGTGTGCTGAGGGTACAGCGATGCGCCTCCCTTTTTTTGGAGAGGACGAGGAGAATTATGTATTCGGGACAAACTTTACGAGCAATTTGTGGGGATGATAATTGTTTCTTACGCAGAGCCGGGGAGAATCAACAAGTTTTCGAGCCTACTTTACTGCGTTGTATTTTTTGCCCCATCATCGCGAGAAATTTTCATGCGGCGAGGGTATACAGCACGCTTCTTTCGGCTTATAGCGCTCTTTCCGAGTGGATTTGCCGGGAAAAGCCGTGTACGTGTGCGTCTCCTTTTTATTTTTTTCGAAAAAAAGAGGTGGGAGGTTGGGTTATTCCGACGGATGTTAAAAATGCGGCGAGAGGGAAACAGGGGAACGCTATTGTCGTGTAAAAAGTGTCCCACGCAAGTGAATATTTTCTACGTAGAGAGGTGTATTATTCTCCCACTGAAGTGCGTCAGTGGTATTTTATACCACGAAAAATCGCCGGATATTAATACGAACCCCTTTCGACGTATCGGTCCGACCTCCTGGAAATCTACCACTACGACGGGTGTATACTTGTACATCAAGCCCGCGCTTACTCACAGCTGACGAGCGTAAGAAGAAGAACAACTACCGCGACCGAGATTATGCAGTTTCCCCCGGAATTCTCTCTCTCACTCTCCCAGAAGAACACACGACGTCGCCGTAACTTTATTAATTTATATTTATAGAAACGTGTAACGTCAACTTTGCCCGTAAAATTCGCCCGGAAACTTAGCCACTCGCGCCAAAACTTTCCTATCCTCCCTATATATATATACACAAAACGTTATATATGTGTAAACAATATATATCTATATATAAATAAAATTACACGGACGCGGGACAGAGCGGAGGGAATGCGTTCGGAAGTTTTCATCGCATCTATATATATATAAAGATTTTTCAAGGGCTATGCGAGCTATATATACATAGCGATCGGAGAGCGAAAGATCGCTCGATAGGGCGTGTACTCGAGCGTGTAATATACTATTATAGGAGAATCCAATTTATATGTACATGGGGAGCACGAGCGCGCGCCGGAACTATGCTGCTGTGCGCTCCGACGTGTTTCGGAGGGAGAGGGAAAAATTTCGCCGACGAGGTTGCAAACACGCGGGGGCTGCTCGGATTGGGATTTGATGAAAATTGTTTGGATATAAGTGGTAAATTAGTTGGATGCGATGAAGTATTTTTCATTTTATGGGAGGTGAACAACATTTTGGGAATGTTTGGGTAGAGGTCGAAGGTAGATTTGATTTAGGTTGGGTTGAAAAATATTTGGAACGCTTTTTGGAGACGTCGGAAATTTGAATTTAAATTATTTTATTTGAATTTCTGGTATTATCTGGTCGTTTTTATTGTAACGATGCGTAAATGATAAGAACATCTATTTAAGGGAATCATTTTTTTTGTAATCTGAATAAAGAAGTTTAAAGGGATAGTAGTATAAAAACCATTATTCACAATTATACGTCAATCTCGTTACGTATGTGGACATTCTTCATTTGAACGTATTCATTAGTTCGTTGATATGTGTAGAAATATTTCTTACTTTTCCATAGAAAAACTTGTGCAATCATACAGACTTCGATTCTCGTCTATCTATACGTAAGGTTCGCTCTGTTTCGTATCTTGATACCGCGGATTCAGGGATTTTCAACGAAAATGGAAACATTTTATGGATTTCCATAAAAAAGTGATTTCTCATCTCGCGACGTATGTATATCTTCTCTTCTCCACCGAAAACCTCGACTTTATCTGAAACGCTCTTATTCGCGATCTGGGACGGTATATCTTTACAAATGAAATGAGCACCGATAACCCAAATTTAACTTACTATTGTTCCAGAAACTTCCGAGGCTCCGCGTGGCAAAAACTCCAAATAAGATTCTGACGAGGCGGTTATAGTTACTTAATTCACATAGTGGCCGTGTAACATGTGAAATAATATCGACACGAGAGAGGAAGTTTCGGTATAAATTATTATTACGCAGTTTCTCAAAAATTTATTATAATGCTAAGTATTTCCGAGTAGAGATCGAAATTTCAATTGCAAAATTAATGCCAACAACGGTTGCTTTCGCATAATAATACCTCATAACTTATGCAGGAAACTTCGGAGTAAACAGTAAATCCGAAAAAGATACGTGGCACACTTTAATTAAGCACATACCTTATATAATATGAATCTTTCACGCGCGCGCACATCCCATCGACGCTGCCTGAAATGTTATCTAACCTTGTTTTATCGCCAAATCAATTGGTCAATAGACCGATAAGATAAGAGCCCACGTATTACGAATTTATAACGAATTAGACTAAAAGGACTCACGCGCAGCGCTCGTGTACAACACACTTTTACCTACATCGAGCGCACGTTTTATCGGATATTTTATCAATCTTCCTCCTCCCTCGATGAATGAATTATTAATCGCGATACTTTTTTCATATACCAACGCTTTCCGTGCTTCCCCGGGTGGTATACTTCGCGTACATGCATGTGCATTAAAAGTAAACGCGCTTTTAAAAATTGAATAGCGAACTGCTGCGTGTGCGGGCGATGAATCTCATTTATCACCATTTCATGCAATTAGCATAAAAATCAGCTCTCCACAGTGGTGGCACACTCTACATTTTACGCGTCGTAAAGAGACGAATGCTATAGGTACGATGTCTCGGTGTAACGGACACGTTATACTGCCACAGTACGTAGCAACAGCGCCCGTGGCAATCACTGTAAAACTTTAAAACCCAACTGCACCGCCGTTTCGTCAAAGGTTACAACTCGTCCCGAGTGTAAGAGACAAAATCCTCACCTCTCGAAGCACAACCCTCGCGCGAGCGCGCGCGTGTGTGTGTGTATGTGGGTGTGTGTGTCTGTGTGTGTATGTATGTATGTATGTATGTATACCCGGTTGAAAATATCAGAGCAGATTTCCGTACTGAAATCCGCCCGGAATTCGGACTGAATTCCGCGGAGAAATCCATGCAGAAATCAGTCCAACAAATCCACCTGGAAATCTACGTGGAAATCTAGGTAAAAATCCAAGCCACGTCGCATCGCGTCTACAACTGCGTTGAAATCCGCGCAGATATCCGTAGGGAAATCCAAATGTTCAGTACGCCTTCATATATGTTCGGATTTCCGCACGGAAATCCATGCTGAAAACAGAATGGTGATTATTAGCTTACGCATTTAGACGGAAATTCGCGCAGAAATCCGCGCGGAAATCGAAGTGATCGGTACGCCTGCATACATGTCCGGATTTCCGCGCGGCAATCCACCTAGAAAACCGAGCAGTGGTTTCGCTTATGCAGGTGCACGGAAATCCACGCGGAAAATCGAAGTGATCAGTACGTCTACATATATATATCTCTGGATGTCCGCGCGGAAATCCACGCGAAAATCCATGTAGAAAACCGGGCGGTGGTATCGCTTATGCAGGTGTGCGGAAATCCACGCAGAAATCCGGACGGATACCTTAGCGATTATTACTTGTCTAGAATACGTCCGGATTTCCACATGGTAATCCACGCGAAAATCCATGTAGAAAACCGGGAGGGGGTTTCGCTTATCCAGGTGCACGGAAATCCACGCAGAAATCCAGACGGATATCTAAGTGATTATTACTTGTCTAGAATACGTTCGGATTTCCACGTGTAAATCCACGCGAAAATCCATGCTGAAAACCGAGCGGGGTTTCGCTTATCCAGGTGCGCGGAAATCCACGCAGAAATCCGGACGGATGTCTAAGTGATTCCCGGTTGTAAATATTCACCTGGTTTTCACCTGAATTTCCACCTGAATTATCACCTGAATTTCCACCTAAATTTTACGTGAAATTCGTGTAAAATGTATGCGAAAACCACCCAAATTTTATGTGATTTATACCTGTATTTCACGTGTCAAAATTCTAAAAACGTCAGGTGAATTTCACGTGATTTTCACCCGATGCTCACGTGAACTTCACCGGAGATAAATTAAAGCTTCCTTCTTGTGACATCGTTTTTCAGGTGAATTTCACGTGATTTACATGTGAATCCACACGAATTTCACATTTATTTCACCTATATTCCGTAGTATTTTCGGGTGAATTTAACCTGAAATTCACGTGATTTTCACCCAATATTCACGTGAACTTCACCACAGATAAATTAAAGCTTCTTTCTCTTGTTATCGTTTTCTCAGGTGAATTTCACGTGATTTTCACCCAATATTCATGTGAACTTTATATAGACCCTATTGAAAGTATCCATCGGGATTTCCATATAGAAATATACATGGATTCCATATGGACACTCATATGGAAATCCACCTGAAAATCTGTTCCAAAACGTCATATGCAAATCTGTATGAAAATCCATGTGAAAATCCATATGAAAATCCATGTACAAATCTATGTAGAGATGCAATTAAAAATCTGCCCTGAACCTGGATTATTTATGGACATACTACTGCAGATACGATTTGAACTTCGCCGAGAACCATCATTGGAATATATATAAAAAAGGCTATATCGGTATTAGTATATATAACTAATGGATATGATACATACCTAGCTGCAACATTACAATAAGATATAAGATCACTGATGATATTTTGCTTAATGTGGAGAAAGAAGTAACGACGTTTAACGAGCCTCGTGCTCGCGCTACTCGACAACGACCCGTGATATCAAATTCACACGAGGCCGGAGCCGAGCGCCCCTACGTGTACTCGATTATTAGCAGCTACCATGAATAGTTGGGACGGGCGGTTAAACTCGGCGACAGCGCGAGAAGTCGACATCTTGGCGATGATGGTGCTCTTCAAAGAAACAGCTCAAATTTTTAAAATCGTTTATGCTTTGTAAGTTTACTGATAATTGTTATTTCACAAAATTTTTTCAGATTCTTTATTAAAAATCCTTAAAAATGAGCCCTACTAAAACAATATTGGCGAACAACCCTCTTTTGTAAAGAATTGTATATTTTTTA
Organism: Torymus aiolomorphi; assembly: GCA_036365515.1. Classification (NCBI taxonomy): domain Eukaryota; kingdom Metazoa; phylum Arthropoda; class Insecta; order Hymenoptera; family Torymidae; genus Torymus; species Torymus aiolomorphi. The sequence continues at coordinate 259,783,516 of CM070873.1, forward strand.
AATACCAATAGAAACCAATCATTTGTATTTCTGACAACCAGATGGATTTGAGATTTTAATGTTATTCATATATCTAATGTTATAGATCTTGTCAATAAGTTTCTCAAAGCAGAAAAAATACATTCAACATCTATTTTCAACAATATTTTCACCAGGCTTGTAAGTAAAAATATTCATCTTTATTTTCCTAAATTTTCAATGGGAGCCGGTTACACTGTTATTAAACTCTATATGTATTTTTCATATCTACTCGTAAGAAAATTTCATAAGTTATCGAGTGTTATGTGTGCCAAATGAAAAAGTATATTACTATAAAAAAGTTTAAATCAAAGTAGTTGAAAGACAATTTAGCAATTGTGTATTCCGATGCCCAGACAAGAACTTCTTACTCAATTATTTTCAAATAAAATATGGTTTTCTTATTAAGTCTGCGCTTCATGTAATTTCATAAATTATGTAATTTACAATCTTATAAATCATTAAGATCCATAATTCAATTATTTATTTGTGACTTATTCACTGAATAGTTTATGAAATTTCATGAAGCGAGGGCTTAATAAGAACACCATATTATATTGGACTATTATTGAGTAAGAAGTTCGTGTCTGGGCATCGGAATATACAATTGTTAAATTGTCTTTCAACCACTTTGATTTAAACTTTTTATAATAATATACTTTATCATTTGGGACACATAATACTGGATAACTTATGAAATTTTCTTTCCAGTAGATATGAAAAATACATATAGAATTTATTAACAGTGTAACCGGCTCCCATTGAAAATTTAGGAAAGTAAAGATGAATATTTTTACTTACAGGCCTGTTGAAAATATTGTTGGAAATAGATGTTTAATGTATTTTTCCTGCTTTGAGAAAACTTAGTGACAAGATCCATGCCATTAGATATATGAATAACATTAAGATCTCAAATCCGTCTGGTGGTCAGAAATACAAATTATTGGTTTCTATTGATATTTAAAAATATAGAATGCTTTTCAACAGGGTTTTCTAACAATGCTTCGAGGCTTATTGGAAAAGCTCTTAAATAAGGACTCAATAAAGCTTTTGTCGCATGCAAAATATTCTGCTTTATCAAATGGATCATAATTCATAATATAAATATAACTATATTCTTAAAATAAAAAACAAATTTTTAAAATTTTGAGCTGCTGACTTCATGTGAAATGCATTATAAATACCTATACTATATAATGTAATGTCATATGAAATGTCAGTATTCTTTCATACTGCTAACAAAAACAGATTGAATATTAGTTGATTCATTACACGGAGCAAAATTTATTTCTAAACTTTAATCTTTATAAGAAAATTTATTATTTTTATAGTAGTGCTGGGACATACTCAACATGGGGATTTATCTTGTTTTAAATATTAATTTTTATTATTTTTGTAGCAAATTTTACTATTTCAAATAGTACTTTTTATGACTGCTGCAAAAATAATAAATATTACTATTTCAGATAATAAAATTTGCTACAAATGTAGTAAAAATTATTCTTTAAAAAATAAAATTTGCTATGAAAATTATAAAAATTACTATTTATAACAGTAAAGATCCTACATGTCGAATGTGTCCCAGTACTAAACTATAAAAATAATAAATTTTCTTATAAAAAGAGTAAAGTTTACAAATAAATTTTTCTCCGTGTACAAGAAAATAAAAAGCATATATTATTATGGCCAATTCACATATAATTATAAAATAACTTCACATATTAAAGATTATTGACATGCGTGTGCCTCTAAGTTACTGTTATATAACTTACATCGAAAGAAGAAATCCATACATTGTTGCTAAATGCTAATTAATCATTAGAATATAGCTTACAGTTTGTAACCTAAATGCAGCAGTAAATTTAAAACACATTATACTTATGACATAGCCTTTTGCAAACTATAAGCTATGAAGGTAAACTCCAAATTATGAGGTAGGAAATGGAAAAAATTGGACATCCGACAAACTATATTGGATATGCTAGTTTATTCCAGCCTAACACCAGGCTGGAATGAACTAGCGTATCCTATATAGTTCATCTATTGTCCAATTTTTACAATTTCCTTAATCATACTTATACGAACAATTTAAAACACACCGTACAAATTATGAGGAATTTTATAAACTCTAATTAAATGTTCTTATTATAAATAACTAAAAAATAATTATCGAACAATCATTCCCAATTGAAATATGTCAAGTTGAAATTACTATAATAAGATACGAGGCCAGGCAAGAAAATTTTTATAATAATGGTTCACCTATTATTCGTTAAACATAAGTGTGGTATTATAAGGACAGCAGTGATAGTGTCAGATCTAAAATCATATGAACTGTCAGTGTTCTTTCATACTGCTACCTGAAACATAACAATATAAATTGAATATTAGTTGTGCGTGTCTTGGAACTGTAAATAGTCATTCTGTTTTTTCTTTTTTTTTTGAAGTTAAAGTTATAGTTATGCTTTGCAAGTATTCTACATATAGAATATTACAAGTTATTGTTATATAACTTTCATTGTTAGAAGAAATCCATACATTATTACTAAATGCTACTTGATCATTAAAATATAGCTTACAGCTTGTACTCTAAATACAACGGCAGTAAATTTCAAACAATATTATATTTATTACATAGCCTTTTACAAACAGTTAACTGTATTTCAATGGTAAAGTATAAATATTATATAATTATATAACAATAATTTATACTTTTATATGTGGAAAACTTGCAATCCATAAATATTAAATTATACAAAACAGAATAAACAATGTCAATCGAACACATGCACCTGTCAATACTCTTTAATATGTGAAGTTATTTTATAAATATAAGTATAAATATAAATATAAATATGTTAATAAAAAACCTTTTATTTTTAACAATAAATCATTGGGAAAGTACTTACTATACCAAGTGTCATCCTTGGAAATGCATATACAGATAAGTCGCACCCAGTCAACCCTATAGAAGAATAAACATTGCTTGAAGTAACATTAGCTAACTATTAAATATTGGAATGTTACTCACTTGAGGAGACGGCAACAAACTTGCAAAAAGGACTTTTCTAGCATCAAGTGCATTGTAGCAGGGATCACTGGATCAGGAAGAAGAATTTGCCATGACTCGTAGCACAACTAGCATAAGAAAATGAAGAAACACGAGACAGACGCAAAAATAAATGAAAAAGTGGGTGCACTGATCTCACCTAGATGTAAACGTGGGAAACATAACCACGAATATCACACCTTACTCGACCGGCAACGTCAGCACAACACTCGTCACAACCTCGGAGATGACAGCGTGGATAGCAGCAGAAGGTCTTTCTCGACGTAGATGCAGCCACCAGTAACCACCACACTCTCACGTTCGAACTTACGTCGTCGTAACCCTTGAAGCACGCGAGAGCACCGGTCTATTAGACGACATTCGATAACTGCCGCCGGCCGCGCGTACATGTGTAGAAAGTAATAGAGAGAGAGAGAGAGAGAGAGAGAGAGAGAGAGAGAGAGAGAGAGTCAGCTGTCAGTGAGGCTCCTGTCACATAGGCGCGTACGATCGCGTTCGACTGCGTTCGAGCGCGTTCGACCGCGGTTATGCGCACGCGCTCGCTTCTCTTCGTCCGCACGCGATCAAACGCTCTTATGTGCCGGGAGCCTTATGCGCACGCGCTCGAACGCAGTCGAACGCGATCGTACGCGCCTATGTGACAGGAGCCTCACTGACAGCTGACTCTCTCTCTCTCTCTCTCTCTTGTATAATTTAATATTTATGGATTGCAAGTTTTCCACATATAAAAGTATAAATTATTGTTATATAATTATATAATATTTATACTTTACCATTGAAATACAGTTAACTGTTTGTAAAAGGCTATGTAATAAATATAATATTGTTTGAAATTTACTGCCGTTGTATTTAGAGTACAAGCTGTAAGCTATATTTTAATGATCAAGTAGCATTTAGTAATAATGTATGGATTTCTTCTAACAATGAAAGTTATATAACAATAACTTGTAATATTCTATATGTAGAATACTTGCAAAGCATAACTATAACTTTAACTTCAAAAAAAAAAAGAAAAAACAGAATGACTATTTACAGTTCCAAGACACGCACAACTAATATTCAATTTATATTGTTATGTTTCAGGTAGCAGTATGAAAGAACACTGACAGTTCATATGATTTTAGATCTGACACTATCACTGCTGTCCTTATAATACCACACTTATGTTTAACGAATAATAGGTGAACCATTATTATAAAAATTTTCTTGCCTGGCCTCGTATCTTATTATAGTAATTTCAACTTGACATATTTCAATTGGGAATGATTGTTCGATAATTATTTTTTAGTTATTTATAATAAGAACATTTAATTAGAGTTTATAAAATTCCTCATAATTTGTACGGTGTGTTTTAAATTGTTCGTATAAGTATGATTAAGGAAATTGTAAAAATTGGACAATAGATGAACTATATAGGATACGCTAGTTCATTCCAGCCTGGTGTTAGGCTGGAATAAACTAGCATATCCAATATAGTTTGTCGGATGTCCAATTTTTTCCATTTCCTACCTCATAATTTGGAGTTTACCTTCATAGCTTATAGTTTGCAAAAGGCTATGTCATAAGTATAATGTGTTTTAAATTTACTGCTGCATTTAGGTTACAAACTGTAAGCTATATTCTAATGATTAATTAGCATTTAGCAACAATGTATGGATTTCTTCTTTCGATGTAAGTTATATAACAGTAACTTAGAGGCACACGCATGTCAATAATCTTTAATATGTGAAGTTATTTTATAATTATATGTGAATTGGCCATAATAATATATGCTTTTTATTTTCTTGTACACGGAGAAAAATTTATTTGTAAACTTTACTCTTTTTATAAGAAAATTTATTATTTTTATAGTTTAGTACTGGGACACATTCGACATGTAGGATCTTTACTGTTATAAATAGTAATTTTTATAATTTTCATAGCAAATTTTATTTTTTAAAGAATAATTTTTACTACATTTGTAGCAAATTTTATTATCTGAAATAGTAATATTTATTATTTTTGCAGCAGTCATAAAAAGTACTATTTGAAATAGTAAAATTTGCTACAAAAATAATAAAAATTAATATTTAAAACAAGATAAATCCCCCATGTTGAGTATGTCCCAGCACTACTATAAAAATAATAAATTTTCTTATAAAGATTAAAGTTTAGAAATAAATTTTGCTCCGTGTAATGAATCAACTAATATTCAATCTGTTTTTGTTAGCAGTATGAAAGAATACTGACATTTCATATGACATTACATTATATAGTATAGGTATTTATAATGCATTTCACATGAAGTCAGCAGCTCAAAATTTTAAAAAATTTGTTTTTTATTTTAAGAATATAGTTATATTTATATTATGAATTATGATCCATTTGATAAAGCAGAATATTTTGCATGCGACAAAAGCTTTATTGAGTCCTTATTTAAGAGCTTTTCCAATAAGCCTCGAAGCATTGTTAGAAAACCCTGTTGAAAAGCATTCTATATTTTTTAAATATCAATAGAAACCAATAATTTGTATTTCTGACCACCAGACGGATTTGAGATCTTAATGTTATTCATATATCTAATGGCATGGATCTTGTCACTAAGTTTTCTCAAAGCAGGAAAAATACATTAAACATCTATTTCCAACAATATTTTCAACAGGCCTGTAAGTAAAAATATTCATCTTTACTTTCCTAAATTTTCAATGGGAGCCGGTTACACTGTTAATAAATTCTATATGTATTTTTCATATCTACTGGAAAGAAAATTTCATAAGTTATCCAGTATTATGTGTCCCAAATGATAAAGTATATTATTATAAAAAGTTTAAATCAAAGTGGTTGAAAGACAATTTAACAATTGTATATTCCGATGCCCAGACACGAACTTCTTACTCAATAATAGTCCAATATAATATGGTGTTCTTATTAAGCCCTCGCTTCATGAAATTTCATAAACTATTCAGTGAATAAGTCACAAATAAATAATTGAATTATGGATCTTAATGATTTATAAGATTGTAAATTACATAATTTATGAAATTACATGAAGCGCAGACTTAATAAGAAAACCATATTTTATTTGAAAATAATTGAGTAAGAAGTTCTTGTCTGGGCATCGGAATACACAATTGCTAAATTGTCTTTCAACTACTTTGATTTAAACTTTTTATAGTAATATACTTTTTCATTTGGCACACATAACACTCGATAACTTATGAAATTTTCTTACGAGTAGATATGAAAAAATACATATAGAGTTTAATAACAGTGTAACCGGCTCCCATTGAAAATTTAGGAAAATAAAGATGAATATTTTTACTTACAAGCCTGGTGAAAATATTGTTGAAAATAGATGTTGAATGTATTTTTTCTGCTTTGAGAAACTTATTGACAAGATCTATAACATTAGATATATGAATAACATTAAAATCTCAAATCCATCTGGTTGTCAGAAATACAAATGATTGGTTTCTATTGGTATTTAAAAAATATACAATTCTTTACAAAAGAGGGTTGTTCGCCAATATTGTTTTAGTAGGGCTCATTTTTAAGGATTTTTAATAAAGAATCTGAAAAAATTTTGTGAAATAACAATTATCAGTAAACTTACAAAGCATAAACGATTTTAAAAATTTGAGCTGTTTCTTTGAAGAGCACCATCATCGCCAAGATGTCGACTTCTCGCGCTGTCGCCGAGTTTAACCGCCCGTCCCAACTATTCATGGTAGCTGCTAATAATCGAGTACACGTAGGGGCGCTCGGCTCCGGCCTCGTGTGAATTTGATATCACGGGTCGTTGTCGAGTAGCGCGAGCACGAGGCTCGTTAAACGTCGTTACTTCTTTCTCCACATTAAGCAAAATATCATCAGTGATCTTATATCTTATTGTAATGTTGCAGCTAGGTATGTATCATATCCATTAGTTATATATACTAATACCGATATAGCCTTTTTATATATATTCCAATGATGGTTCTCGGCGAAGTTCAAATCGTATCTGCAGTAGTATGTCCATAAATAATCCAGGTTCAGGGCAGATTTTTAATTGCATCTCTACATAGATTTGTACATGGATTTTCATATGGATTTTCACATGGATTTTCATACAGATTTGCATATGACGTTTTGGAACAGATTTTCAGGTGGATTTCCATATGAGTGTCCATATGGAATCCATGTATATTTCTATATGGAAATCCCGATGGATACTTTCAATAGGGTCTATATAAAGTTCACATGAATATTGGGTGAAAATCACGTGAAATTCACCTGAGAAAACGATAACAAGAGAAAGAAGCTTTAATTTATCTGTGGTGAAGTTCACGTGAATATTGGGTGAAAATCACGTGAATTTCAGGTTAAATTCACCCGAAAATACTACGGAATATAGGTGAAATAAATGTGAAATTCGTGTGGATTCACATGTAAATCACGTGAAATTCACCTGAAAAAACGATGTCACAAGAAGGAAGCTTTAATTTATCTCCGGTGAAGTTCACGTGAGCATCGGGTGAAAATCACGTGAAATTCACCTGACGTTTTTAGAATTTTGACACGTGAAATACAGGTATAAATCACATAAAATTTGGGTGGTTTTCGCATACATTTTACACGAATTTCACGTAAAATTTAGGTGGAAATTCAGGTGATAATTCAGGTGGAAATTCAGGTGAAAACCAGGTGAATATTTACAACCGGGAATCACTTAGACATCCGTCCGGATTTCTGCGTGGATTTCCGCGCACCTGGATAAGCGAAACCCCGCTCGGTTTTCAGCATGGATTTTCGCGTGGATTTACACGTGGAAATCCGAACGTATTCTAGACAAGTAATAATCACTTAGATATCCGTCTGGATTTCTGCGTGGACTTCCGTGCACCTGGATAAGCGAAACCCCCTCCCGGTTTTCTACATGGATTTTCGTGTGGATTACCATGTGGAAATCCGGACGTATTCTAGACAAGTAATAATCGCTAAGGTATCCGTCCGGATTTCTGCGTGGATTTCCGCGCACCTGCATAAGCGATACCACCGCCCGGTTTTCTACATGGATTTTCGCGTGGATTTCCGCGCGGACATCCAGAGATATATATATGTAGACGTACTGATCACTTCGATTTTCCGCGTGGATTTCCGTGCACCTGCATAAGCGAAACCACTGCTCGGTTTTCTAGGTCGATTGCCGCGCGGAAATCCGGACATGTATGCAGGCGTACCGATCACTTCGATTTCCGCGCGGATTTCTGCGCGAATTTCCGTCTAAATGCGTAAGCTAATAATCACCATTCTGTTTTCAGCATGGATTTCCGTGCGGAAATCCGTACATATATGAAGGCGTACTGAACATTTGGATTTCCCTACGGATATCTGCGCGGATTTCAACGCAGTTGTAGACGCGATGCGACGTGGCTTGGATTTTTACCTAGATTTCCACGTAGATTTCCAGGTGGATTTGTTGGACTGATTTCTGCATGGATTTCTCCGCGGAATTCAGTCCGAATTCCGGGCGGATTTCAGTACGGAAATCTGCTCTGATATTTTCAACCGGGTATACACTGAGAAAACTGTCGTAGGAAAATTTACTGAAAAGCTAATAAAAATTACTATTTTTTATAGCAACGATGGGATATCATGGAAATTTAGGTACTTTTGCTAACTAATATAGTAATTTTTGTAGCCAAGCTTAAACTTAAAAAAAATTGATTTTCATGATTTTATATATCTATAGGATACCTAATATTTATACAATATTTAATATATTATTAATTAAATTTAGCTATACAAGAAATAAATAAGGAAATAAAAATTTTTTTTTTACGGTGGTTGTGTATTCGAACCCTGGACCCTCCGCACGCTAGGCAGACGCGCTAACCTCTTACCCACGTGAGCTTCTTGAGTACAAAATTTTGGAACTGATACATTGGCTACCTTCGCTTACGAGAGAACTTTGATGATTATTTGATAGCAATAAATAACTATGATAATATAAAGAAATAACTCATAGCTCACCTGCACAACGTAAAAATAAAACAACTGAATCGATATTGTCGATGTTTTTGATAACTTAAAAGGAAGATAATCTCAAATTGCGGGAGAAACATAACCTCAATCAGACACGTGCTCCCGGCGTGCACGCAATAAGTACTACATGTAGAGGGCACTTTTTGCTATGTGTAGTAGTAAAAATTATTAAGATACCTTGTAAATATTCCTGAACTATAGCAAAATTTTTTATAATTTGCTTATATCCCCGCGTTGCTATCAAATATAGTAATTTTTGTTAGTTTTTCAGTAAATTTTCCTACGACAGTTTTCTCAGTGTACAGTATGGGTGTATACAAACAAAAACAAAGACACTATATCTCTAGCCTTCGGTCGCGCAATCTCGGCTAAGCAGGCAATTAGGAATTAATCGATGAACCGCGAGCTATATATATATATATATATATATATATATATATATATATATATATATATATATGTACACACAGCTGCAACAAGTAAGTAGCACATCCACCTACTCTCGCCGTTCTGTTTTACTGTCGAAAAATGGCCGCGCTTAACTAGCTGCCCTAATTAAACACTCCTCCTCCGCGATACATCCATCCTCTCGCGCTCTCTCACGGTTTTTACGCCGCGATAACGCTCACTACTCCATACTTTCTCGTCTCCGCTATACTATATATATACACTCGTGCAGTAAATTTTCGCGCAGTCATTCATCAATACCAACACAGCAGCAGTAGCAGCATCTCCACTCTTTATGTGTTTTCGCCTTTTGTGCGTCTCTGTGTCTGTCTCCGTGACGCCGGGGCGCCGATCTATCTACGATCTGCGGATTTAATCTCGAGGAGAGGGAGAGCTTATTATAGGAGCCTGGGAGAGCAAACATCCACTGCTTCGAGGGGTTGACCTTTTCATGAATCTAGGGGAAATGGAAATTTTGTAGAGAGGACAGGCTGCTGCTGCTGCTGACGATGACGAGGGCGATGATGCGTATATAGTTGTGTGTGAGAGAAGGCAGATAAGTAGGTCAATTGGGGCGCTTCAAAATCAGACTCGCTTTCTAATCCGCCCCGTCTCACCCCCTCCGCGCACGTATAGTATATATCCGTTCGGTGATTGATGAGCGATAATTTTTTTTTTTTCACGACTATCCCGCGGCGCCCGCACACACTCTCTCTCTCTCTCGCAGACTCAGAGAGGAAAGTTTTGCGCGAGCGATGGCTTTTTTGTTCCCAGATCGGTCAAGGTTGCTGTCCATTGCTGTTTATGTTTCCGCATGAGAAAGAGAGAGGGACGAGTCATGTGATATTTTCTCTGACACGCGCGTATATGAAAGGGTGTGATAGGCTTCGGAAAAATACGGAAAATATGGCATGTACATGATGGGCCGCTGTTTGGCTTGAAAATGTATATGTTTGGCTAGGCCTGAGTTGTCGCCTGGGTCTCAATGTCAGGCAACGCGGATGGCGTCGGTGAGAGCGAGAGATTTCCGGGGTGTGTCGAATCGGCTCGAGGCGCTGTGTCAATGATGCCATTCGTTTCCGGATTTCAGTTACTTTTTTGTTCTGCCCACAACATATACAATATCAAATTTCTGTAACGAAGAATCAAACGAGTTATTTATTCACTTCAATTAAGGATTATAATATTACGAAAGCTTCACTCTCCTCTTTTTATGAAAAAAATCTATATTGATATATCATACTCATATAAATTTTCAACTTTCTTAATAACAATGACTCATTCAAGTTCCTTTATATACCGCGACGATGTCTCTTTATCTTGTCGTTTATTCACAGACACACACGCGCTTCCCTCGAGGATAAGGGCGAAAGAGATACAGGCGATCCTGTTCATTACAGGCCTATTTATCCGGTAGGATCATCAGATTTGGGGACGAAGACGAACCCGCCATAGAACGAGAGTGAGTGAGAGAGAGAGAGAGAGAGAGAGAGAGAGAGAGAGAGAGAGAGAGAGAGGAGAAAAGGGAAAATAACTACTATACAATTTTCCCCTTGTGAATAAGAACACGCGCGCGCGCGCGCGCGGGTCCGGGCTAAATTCAGACTCCGTATCTGGATATCCCGGTGTATTATTATAACCGTTAAAAATACGCGTGTGGGGACGGGCTTGGAGAGAGAAAGAGAGAGAGTAGATGACTTCTGTCCCATTTTTTTTTCTCCATGCTGACCACGCGCGTGGGATTATTACAGGTGTAACACGATCTCCCGTCTGTTTTCATTGTCCGAGTGTATTTTTAAGATACATAATGTAATAGGGTATCTGTCGCTCCGACTTGACAAATTCACTATAGATTGCTACTAGCGCGGTAATCTCCCCCGTATGATGAAACTTTCCTCACACATATATTCGAGAGAAACCGGTGTGTGTGTGTGTGTGTGTGTGTGTGTGTGTGTGTGTGTGTGTGTGTGAGCAATTCCTGGGAAATTTCCCTCTTACGTCGCCAAAAAAAATGAAAAATTTTTTTGAATGCACACTTACCACACAAGGTTTTTCTCGTTTCTTGAACCTTACAGAACGTGAAAAAACGTGTGTTCCAAGCCGATTGAGTGGTATCATGTTTTTTACAGCACTTTTAATTTTTCTTATGGAAATTTAACATGGGAAAAATGGGTGAAAAGTTGTCATTGATGATGAACCAATAACAAGCTATTGAAGAGGCCAAACCAAATTCTACAAAAAAAAAACGATTAAAGTTGAAGAATAGAGCTTTAATTTGAGAGGGCAATCGTTAAAATCGGTCGATTCGGTGCAAAGCTACGTGAATTTGAAAATGGCGAAAAATGACCAAAAATGAGCGATTTTTGCCAAATCATCGTAATTCTTAAAATTTTCGTCATTTTTCGCACTTTTCATTCATTTTCAAATTCACGTAGCTTTGCACCGAATCGACCAATTTTAACGATTGCCCTTTCAAATTAAAGCTCTATTCTTCAACTTTAATCGCTTTTTTGTGGAATTTGGTTTGGCCTCTTCAATAGCTTGTTATTGGTTCATCATCAATGACAACTTTTCACCCATTTTTCCCATGTTAAATTTCCATAAGAAAAATTAAAAGTGCTGTAAAAAAATTATACCACTCAATTAGCTTGAAACACACGTTTTTCACGTTCTATAAGGTTCAAGAAACGAGAAAAACCTTGTGTGGTAAGTGTGCATTCAAAAAAATTTTTAATTTTTTTTGGCGACGTAAGAGGAAAATTTCCCAGGAATTGCTCATATATCTAATATAAAACGTATACTTAGAACACCCATCACACACGCCCGCGGCATATTATGCAAGAACCTCGCACACTAAATAAACTAGACAACCTCTCCAACTCCGCCGTCGTTTTTCTTTTTTTTTTTTAACCACGACTTACGCGTCACTCTTATTTTCCCCGCGAGAAATAATGAGTATATTTAAGAGTGCGCGAGCGCGAGTTAAACTTTTTAAACTCCAAAAGTCCCCGCCCGAAATACACTTTACTCACGCGCGCGCGCGCGAGCGAGCGCTTGTCGCTCTTCGACAAAAAGCGCGCGCGCTTCGCGGAAAGTATAAGTAAACTCTCTCGCTCTCTCGGCGCGACCTCATCTTTTTTGCACACACCTCCGCTGCGCGCCCACGTACAACGCGTACATTATCACGCGCTCGCATGAGAGAGAAAGAGAGAGAGAAAACGTATTGATTACGCAGAAAGAAAACTTTAAATCCCTTATATAAATTGAGCATTCGAGATAATCTATTTTGCCCTCGAACGATCTCGAAATCTCGAATAATCGAATCCGTCTCGAATCTCGAAAGGAGAGAAACAAAAGACAAAACAGTGGCGCGCGTAGCGCGCTGATTAACGCTAGTCTTAATATAAATTGAGCTATCGATATTCGTTCGGTTTTTGCGAGGTATCTCGAATCGATCGCGAAACTCGGAAGAAATCGAGAAACTGCGAAGAGAGGGTGCGCGTAGCGCGCCAAATTAACGCTAGTCATATAAAACTAGCGTCTCTTCGGTGTTTCTCGATTTCTTTCGAGTTTCGAGGTCGATTCGAGATTTCGAAATACCTCGCAAAAACGCTCGAAAACTGAACGAATATCGATCGCTCAATTTATATTTAGGTAAAATCTCGAGGAAAAGAGACACCGCAGTAAAGTATAAATATGTACACATGTATAGACGTGAAGAAACCTGAGGCGATCCAAGACCATTCAAACTGTCTTTTAGCGGGCCGATGTTTTGTTTTTTCTTCCTCCTCTTGTCTCTGCCTCGCTCCGGAAGAAAAACGAGTGGGTGTAATCGGCAGTATAGGTTTCCCCCACATCGATTTTATCGTACCCACACTCTACCTCGGAATTTCAATGGCTATACGGACACGCGCGCTCCCGGCAAATTAACTTTTAAACATCCCATTTGTCAACATAAAGGTCGAGTAGGAGGAACTTACCTCTCTCTCTCTCTCTCTCTCTCTCGCTCGCTCGTGTGAGTACTAAGCCGGCGGGGCTTTTGTTAAGACTCCGAAAGCATTGTTACAGCCCCGGGGCTCGAAAATTCTCTCCCCACATCCCACACAGGAGCGCGAGGGGAGGGTGAAGAAGAAGAAGAAGAGCCATTGTGGCCGCCGGGTCGCCGGATGGGAATAAAGGGAAAGAGAGAGTGGACAAGGGCGAGATAAAAAGTGGTTTATATGAATTTGTGAAGCGATTATACGCGATGTCGCGATGTCGCGCGCTGAGGTTAATGGGCGGCGTAATGGGTGTGTTGCGGTGGATGGATTCTACAGGTGTGCGTGTACGTATGTATGTATGTGAGCGGTGCTGGGAACGATTATAATGAGGGTATCGGGAGAGAGCGAGTTAATGAATCGGAGATTATTAATTGGGGGGACGAAGTTTTGCTGAATTGGAGGATCGGAATAGTAATGGCCAGTTCGGAAATGAACTGTACATCGAGAGTAAAAGGTATGGTTATAGAAATAACTATTTGACATAGTAAATAGAAATTTAAATTTAAGCACACTATAATATTTAAAAGATAACTGTAAGATTTTATAGTTATGAATGCAATTTGTTATGATAAATCTTTCGTACTTAAAAGAACAATAGATGTTCTAGTCATTTTTACAGAAAATATATGGTATTTAAATCCTAATTTATAAATATAGTTAAGAATATGTCATTATTTACTATTTTTCATAGGCAGGTTAGTTATATTTTGACTAACACCGGTTACTATATTTTGTTTGTGCCATTATTGCACCATACAAACTGATACTTTTATAGTAGCGGTTACAAGAATTTACTCTGGGTGTATAGAGTATATTGAGTGTTAGGATGAATTGATTTATATGACGAAAATATGTATGTTTAAGGTGGCTCATTCGGGTTAGTAGACCTAAAGCCACGGACATTTTTTACAAAGATTCATTTACATATTCCAATCTGAAAACTGATATGACAGAAAAAAGGGTTCCTAACATAAAGGAAAATATTTTTGTTAGAAAATTTCCATTGTTGCAAAAGTAGATTTTGTCCACTAAAAAGAAATTCAATAAGTATTTTGATGTAATCTCAAAGGAGAGAGTTATCTCAAGGAAGACGGAAATAAATTAGGTTTAAGATAAATAAATAAAAGAATGATTTAAAGAGAAAAAAAAATAAAGACTAAATAAAATTATGCCCGGTAGGGCATATTTACTATTAAACGAATAAATGAATATTAAATAAAATAAGAGAGAAATGGTAGAATATAAAATACCAAGAAAAAACATAAGAATAATTAATTAGAATAAAATGGAACGTTTCTATCGCGGTCTCACGAGGCTCTCCCGGGACGTTCTTGCCTTATCCAAAGTGACACCGAGAAGGACTCGGCAAGTGCCACCCGTTTGGCGAGAGAAGGCACTTGGCGAGGGAAGGATACTTCTTTTGCCTAAATGGCGACAAGTCGCCCGTGGCGGAAGTGCAGGCGAGGCGACGCGGTTCGAGAGCCTGGCGAAAGCTGGAGGTCCGTCGCCGAGACGGAGCGGCGAGAGACTGTGCTCCGAAATTCCGGAGCACAGCAGAATACCTCGGCGGGGCAGAGGGGGCGAGGTTTCCTGCTCGCTGATTGGCCGCCGTAAAAAAACAGCGGTAAAAATCAGCAGGTGAAGCTCCCCTTTCCACCACAAGTCCGTGGGGTGCGGCCAGCCGGCAGGTCGTGACATAGAGTTTCCGCGAAGCTCGCCGGGCGCGACCGAGGCCCGATTTCTCGAGAAAAGGTCGAGCGTTCGAATTCTTGGGGTTGCTCGAATATACTTTTTTTTCTTTTTTTTTATACATTATTTTCGCGTCGCTTGCGAACGTCAATTTACAATCTTTTTTGTTTTTCATTCAATTTTAATTTGCAAGGTCTCATTTTCTTCCTTGTTCAATTTCAGGGGGAGGTACCGATATAGAAATTGGAAAATTTTCAAAACGTGCAAAGTTATATGCAATTGTTTGTAGATTTGTCACTGAATTTTATACATATTACATATTACAGAGGAAATCGTCTCTTCGCGTAGCGCAACAACGTATTACACATAATATGGGTGATTCTCAGCAAACGTGCTCAGATTCTATCCCGTAACCTCCGTGGATATTTTATTAGATTTTATACTATAAAATCTTCAATTATTTCAAAAAATACATTATTTTACAAGAATGAAACGTAAATTACTAGAATATATCATATTGTTTGGATTTGCTCGTCCTCGGTTCATCCCATTATTTCAGCAGCGCTCAAGGTCGCCATCAGCCAATCAGAAAGCCGCTTACATACCCATAGTGAAAATTCCTTTTCGCATTACTTTTTGGCCACTTCCTCACGGAACAGCGACGAGAGCGCAGCAACCACATCCAATGAGAGCATAAAGTAGCAAAGGCAACACAGAGAAACCCACGAGCAGTTTTACTTTCAATAAAACCAACCGTTCTACTTTAAATTGTATTTTTTTTTCATTTAATTCCCGATCCATTATCTCACACATATGGTCAAATTAAAAATTGCGAGATGTCCATTATTATTCAATGAAAGAGGGTTATTTAGTACCACGGAGATTACATGTAAAAATGTGCATTTTTGCTGAGAATCACCCACATATATACCCGATACGCCGTAATGAGTTAATTGACAGAGGCTCAAAACTCATTGTAAAGCCACCGAGCGAGATTAAAACGAGCAAAGCGCGCGTGGGCGGGCCGATAAAGCCGCTTATATGCATACACCCACAGCCGAATGTTTTTCATCAACGCTGTTAAACCACTTTGCAACCCACTTTTCCCTCTCCCTCCCGCACGCCCTCCGCACAATAGATTTCCAATACACCGCAATAGTATAGTCGCTCGCACTCGAATAATTCAATCTCGTTTCTCATCGACTACTCTCCCTAAAGTCCTCGCCATTGTGGCCGCGACACGACAATTACAGCGCAGTCGGCGCAGCAATATATAATTTTTCATCTGCCCTCGATGTCTGATCCACGCGCGTCTTTCTATTATATTATACGACGCGGCGTTATCACGGTATATAGCATCGATATCGAAAATCACGCGGGTTTCCATTGCCATCAATGCCGCCGCGAAATCGAGTTGGTTTCCGGAATAATACACACGAGGCTGTCGCGCGCTTTGAAGCGGTTGCCGCTAGCGCGAATAATCAGACGCGCATTGTTCGCCGGAAAATTATAAAGTTCCGGAGAGAGAGAGATTGGAAGCGCGTAGCCCGTTATATCGCGAGAGAATTCGCAATCTCTCGAGCGGGGCAAGTAAGTAAGTATAATAGTTCGCCCCTGCGGTGTTTTACTTGGGCGTGTGTCTGTGTATAGGTGTATTGTGGCCACTGTTCTTCGAGGGTCTCGCGCGCGGTGTATTACTATTTGAGAACGGAGGGAGAGAGTCAGCTGGAAAGTGGATGGAGTTGTACGTGGTGTATGTACGCGGGGAGTTGATGAGTTTTTACGCGCGGCGAGAGGGAGTCGGAGAGAGTAAAATTTGATGACCTCTACGTGATCGGCGTTGGGATAGATATACAGGGAGACCCATATCAGACCTTTAAAACGACGGGCACGTAAAAGTATGGCTATATTCATATATTCTTTTTTTCCCCTTTTTTCCACTTGCGTAATCTTTGGAAATACATTTTTTTACCGAAGTTTATGCGGACAACTGTAGTATCGTTCTTTTTTTTTTTAATTAAAATGTAAAGGGTAGTTTATTCTAGGCACACCCGAATGGACGTACACGTACGTGCGACATTTCTCGCATGAATATTTTTTTTGATAGGTAATTTTGCATTTTTTTGTCAGTGCATACGACACACTGAGCGTGCGACCGATATTCGAAAAAGTAGTCGAGAAAAGGTGGATAAATAAAACAAATTTAAATTGGATCTTGATGTACGTGAATATACATTATTTATTATACTTATTTACATTTACATCATTAGTGACATTGTGACGGTAAGCAGCTTATATTTGCCCTCTATATATATATCGCAAATCTCATTGCTTATTTAGTATATAAATTGCAACTCTCGAGTCTCTAACGATATAAAAGTTAATTTCATTTAACGAGTCACTTCATTAGCGAAACTCGAATTACGAACTTCGGCGCGCGTTTACCATAATATAGAAGTTTTGCTTTCACCCCCCGCGTGTGCGCTGCAGACTTAGCGATTTTTACAGTTTTCTCCTCGCACTATTGAGTTACAATAACGCGATGAAATCACCCGAATTCAATTAATTAAACGCGGGGGAATCCAATTCACGATAGATTCGCCGCATCAATCTGGCAACGCACTACCTATACTCTTCGCGGATGAGCGCGAAGGAGCGACGCGTAAAATAGATTTCGCGCGAAATGCTGAATTCGTTACGTATGCACTCCCTTTCATACGCACAATTTGAAAAAAAAATGTTTGTTGTGGCGTGGTGCGCATCGAATTAGCATAAAATTTGTATTCAGCGACCTACATATACATATACTTTTATATTCCCGTGAATACGCGCGCGTTGCAGCTATATAATAATACTCTTTTTCTTTTGGACCTCGTGCGCGGAAAAGTGAAATTTGAAAATAAAATTGCGATGCATTTTGATAAAACACCAGCGCTATGGAAATGTATATTTTTACAGCGCGCGCGTAATTTGAATAATAATAATCCTGTGTTACGGGAAATCAGATGAAATTTTCTGCGCCGTGCGAATGTCAAAGACGAGACAGAAGAAAAAAAATTGCAAATTTATTTTCCACGGATACGAATGAATTGCGTAACTTAATGACGACGCTTGTCTTGCCAAGTGGAAATGACGGGGAAAAAAGAAGAAACGACTCGAAGAAAATCATAAAACAAAGGGAAAATTAGCGCGAGGAGAGTGAGACAGAGAAGCGCGCGTGTCGTGTTCTTCTTCTTCTTCGTCTTCTTCCGCGTAAGGAGAGTCCAGAGGCAAAACAAGAAAGAAAAGAAGGAAGAAGATCCCGGGAAGAAAACTCGAGCGCGGCGAGCTTAATTAACTTTAAACGCGCATAACTCGCGCAATTTTTTATATAAAACGTCGTGAGCGCGCTCGCGCGTTTTCCCAAACTTGCATATCGCCCTTATATAAGTACACACACACCCACAAACACACACACACACACACACACACACACACGCACACACGCACACACGCACGCACACAACAACGAATGCAGTATAATTCATTAAAAAAAGTTGATAAAGGGAAAAGTAAATAGCCTTATCGACTTTCTCCGGCTTTCCCGCCGGCGTCCCACGATAACGTTATATTCCTTCATTACCTTCTTCTTTTTCCTCAAATAAAATTGTAACTTATTAACTACAAGTTTTATTATAAGAAAGTATATTTCACGAACGACGAGAAGTTACCGTGGTGCCAATTATTTCCTTTAATCAGCGACCGAAATCTAGTTACACGCGAAAACTCCTCGCGAGGTACACTTACACACAGCGAGTGAAACTTTCCGATCGATATACCTATGTATACGCCTTAAAACTGTTTAAAAGTGCCGCATGCACAAAGCACCTTATTATACTATACCCATCACAGACTCCTCCTCCTCGGTTTTTAATATATCCAACCTTTCATTTCGCCGGGTGCGCATTATCCTCGCGGTCTCGTGCATGCTGCAAAAAGCAAGGCAGCTCGCTTTAGCGGGAAATTGGGAGTACGTCCCGTGTAAGAAAAAAGGTCTGGGTGAAGTCTTGCACAAGTCTGGCTTGAAAAGTCTGGGCAAAGTCTTGCATGTCGGACGATCCCAGACTTTTTGCCAGACTTTTTATTTCTTCTATTAAAAGTCTTGGGAAAAATCCCCAGACTTTATCCAAGACTTTTTACCAGACTTAGTATACTGCCGAAAAAGTCTGGGAAAAAATCCCCAGACTTTATCCAAGACTTTATGCCAGAATTAGCATACGGCGTAAAAAGTCTTGGAAAAAATCCCCAGACTTTATCCCAGACTTTGTTCACCAGGCTTTGTGTCGGCGTATGGAGGTTATGCACGCCCGAACAGAAGATTCCGCTGGTGTGATGAAAAGAGAGGTTGGATTAAATATGCGCCCGTAGAGCAGCGAGGCGGTCCGTAGCTGCGTTACCATGACTCCTCGTGGCTGCTCACATTCAGGCGTCTTCTTCGGGGAATCAGGAATTCTGCATCTGAAATATCTACATCATTGAAATAAAAACATCTCCGCGAATTCGTTCATTTTTAAGTGAAATCAACGCATAGATTCCAAATTTTTGTTTGGTTTCCAAGTTAACGCGCGTGTAGACTTGGAAACCAAACAAAACATTTGAAATCTATGCGTTGATGTTCACTTCAAAATAGTCATGTTGGTCATATGTTATAATGAATTTGCGAAGATATTTTTATTTCAATGATGTAGTTATTTCAGATGGCGAATTCCTGATTCCCCCAAGAAGACGCCTGAATGTGAGCAGCCACGAGGAGTCATGGTAAACGCAGCTACGGACTGCCTCGCTGCTCTACGGGCGCATATTTAATCCAACCTCTCTCTTTATCACACCAGCGGAATCTTCTGTTCGGGTGTGCATAACCTCCATACGCCGACCACAAAGTCTGGTGAACAAAGTCTGGGATAAAGTCTGGGGATTTTTCCAAGACTTTTTACGCCGTATGCTAAGTCTGACATAAAGTCTTGGATAAAGTCTGGGGATTTTTTCCCAGACTTTTTCGGCAGTATACTAAGTCTGGTAAAAAGTCTTGGATAAAGTCTGGGGATTTTTTCCAAGACTTTTAATAGAAGAAATAAAAAATCTGGCAAAAAGTCTGGGATCGTCCGACATGGGAGACTTTGCCCAGACTTTTCAAGCCAGACTTGGCAAGACTTCGCCCAGACTTTTTTTTTTACACGGGGTGTATACTGCGGCCCTGCGACGATGCGCTACCACGACAGCGGGAACGAAACACAGGAGAGAAACGCGTTACCGGTACGTCATAAAGTGATAGAATTCGGGGAATTTTCATCGAGATATTTAATTCTAGAGTATTCGATGAAGATTAAGATTGCACTCCAGTTGTTGATGTTGAATCGAGGTGAGGGATCGATCTGACGGAGGCCAAGGGAAGAAATCAAAATGCAAGATTCCCTATAATTATTTTACGACGTTTCGTTGGCATGATCCGCCAACCTCTTCAGGCTTATCTAATAAGTGTCACACAGTGCACATAGCGTCAAATTGATTAATTCTAGAGTAGGTCCTATATTAATTTCATTCGGAGGGGATGAAATAGGAGTGGAGAAAAGTATGTAGCAGCGCGTCATTTGTCAAACTGATTAGTCACGATGCCCCGCGTATGCGTTGAATAAAAATGTTCGGGTCTATTTTTGCGTAAAAGCGGGAAAATTAAGTGGGCCAGAGAGCGGCTAGGGAAAAAAAGTTATAAAAATAAATAAGACGATTTATTTCGGGAGTGTGTATATGTTTATCGATCCTACATTTCCTCGCGCCCGAGAGAGAGAGAGAGAGAGAGGCTACTGCGAGAAATAGTGTGTGTATATAGGATGTTTAAATAACGCTGCCACGATTTGATTAATACAAAAGAGAGTTTTCGTATGAATTATTAACTCGCACTTGCGGCCGGTATAAATTATAATTACACAAACCTGTCACCGCACATTCTTACAAAACGCACTCTAGCGCACACGTATGTAATTTACTTCCAATAAATAAACACGCGCCCACTCGTCGTCGGTGCGCTCGTTTTTATATATATGCACGCCAATACCATAACTTACAAATTAACTCGCTCTCGCACTTTTACGGGCCGTCGCATCGACATCCTTATCATCCGTGTCCCGTTGCATCGCCGACCCAGAACCTGTGGAAGTGCACTCTGCGCGCGTTACACTTTCTCCCGTTACGCCAACAACCCGTTTCCACAATCAATATGCATGATTAATATAACTCGTCCTCCTCGTCTTCTCCTCTCTCTCGAGAAAAACAAAAAACTGGCCCCGATCTTTCTCTCTCTCTCGGGCACACACACACACACACACACAATTCTCCGAGTCAATCTCGAGGCGAGGAGCTGCGAAATTACCTCTCTCTCTCTCTCACTCTTACTCGTTTATCTTTATTTCTCGGGCACGCGCGTATACGCTAGACGGCGCGCGCAAGCCGCAGTGCTTATTCTTCCGAGCTTTCGACGCTGCCGGTGCGAGGCTGCTGCATTGGATTAATGGCAGACGCTCGCTGGATACGCTGGGGTATAGATAAGGGGGTGAGGTAAGGAAGGTTTGGGGAGGAAGTGATTTTTGGAGGTTTTGATGCGGTGCAGGGATTTTTTTTTGGGGGGGAGGGGGTGAAGAGGGAGCTATTTATGGGGAGCGGGGAAGATAAAGTTGCTGCGTGCGATTATGGGAGTGGAATTTCGAGTGCATTGAAGATATTATAGTTTATGGAGAAATAAAATGGATATAGTGGATCGTTGTTGGGGATCAGTTGGACGTACGGATGAATTATATTACATTCAACGGCCGAGGATTCCTACATTCGGTAGTAAAAAAATTTGATTTCATTAAGCTATAAAATGTGCGTACGTGTGTGTGTGTATATGTGTGCTAGAGAGAAAGACTAGTCAATGGACGCGCGTTTGCACGAAGTTTATATCTTGGCCAGCACCTTTACATCTATAGCGCAGGACACATATTTCCGCCGTATTACGTCGATAAAGAATGACACCTATGTGTATCAAATGAAGCGCGAGAACCTATATACTCGTTCACGTTTGCAATGTCAAAACTATATGCCCTTGATAAAATAGAGAAAGTTATATAGAACTTTTGTCCGATGTAATAATGCTTTTCGAAAACAGCGTGAAATACTACGCGCGCACAGGCGTGTAAAAACATCAAATATTTCACCCGATTCGCTGTAATATTTTTCAAAAATTTTTCCAACCAGGTTCATTGACTTAATATTTTCCGATATATTTCACTCGTATTTTTCTTCTCCCTCCTTTTTCTTCGTGTGTCCCCGAGAGATCAGCGCCCGCCGAATCCCAGTGTAAAATATATCCAAAAATATTCCCGTCCAATGGACCTCGGCGAATTTTTAAAATATTATTTGAACCCGTTCCAACGTACTTATATCTACGTAATCCTCTCCCTCCCCCCTCCTTTCTTCTTCGCGAAATGGCTTTTACGATAACAATGCGAGAGAGAGAGAGAGAGTGCGCGTGTGATAATAGCAACATAAACGCATGGGCAATTAATGCGCGCTTAATCGTGTGATGCAAGAGTGTAGTGACACGTCTTGCCGAAAGTGACGCACTGTAACTAATTGCTTAAGTTAATTACGCCATTACTTACAGCGCGACTTAAGCTTTGAAATATGGTGCGCGCGTGGTTAATGAGGTACTCTCGCGTGACATAATATTTCGCGATCTGCATACTTACCTCAAGTGTTAAACAAAAAACTTTTGCAGCGGTAATGCGAATCAAATCACAGCTTATACAAACCGTTCGAAATCTAGGCACGAGCACTTCGTTGTCGAACAAAAACGCGCGAATCGCGGAGAAAATTCGTTTACCTCCAACCTCTCACCACAAAGGGAACTTTTTAATATCGTTGCCCGCCGCGACGACGGCACAGAAAATTCAATGTTCATTTGAATATCATAAGAATCATCTTAACGCTTTCTCTCTCATGTATATATTCGACCTTGTGTATATACGCGCACACTGTGCTCCGTTCCATCGGTCGGCGCGGGCGAAATTGCTGTACTTTATCTATTAAGCTCTCCTCCTGCCCGAGGGAGAAAAAATCGCCGGAGCTCAAAGGATTAAATTTTAACGGTGAAATGCTATATACGTGCTCTCTTTCTCTCTCTTCTTACACCGGGAGAAAAAGTTTGTGCTTCCACTCGCGCACTGATTAAATAAACAGCAGTGTAACGGGCCCTGCCACTCGCGCAAAGCGACAATTTTTCGCTCCAAAGAAGATGAAGAAGAAGAGAGGCGTGCCGTAAGTCTCTCGTACAAGGATACAAGTTATATATATACACACAGACACTGAGGGAGAGAACGTGAGCTAATTGAAATTCCGCGCGGAGCGATTTCCCAGGTACAGAGCCGACGGTAACGATAATTATTATCGCCGGGGCGGCGAACGAACGTATGCGCGAGTGTTTGACTGTTCCCCAGGCGACGGGCCATAGGCGACGGGAATAAATAAATTACGGCTCGCGAGTTTCTGATTACATTTCAGCGGGAATTGCTGCGCGCGTCTAAGTGCAGTTGGAACTCATTAGGGGGAGAGAATACTGCCGACCGTTTGTTTGTAGCCCGAGCGCGCGTTATTTTTAGTGCAGCGTAAGATAGCGCTGTGGCAGTGTACGTAGTTTAATACCATGTTGTAATGCATATAATAATAGTTCATATATTATATGCGGGGCGCGGGTCTGGACTTGTATTTCATTTCGGAAATGTCGCCGAATGTTAGGGAGCGAGTTGTACGGTAGTTTGATAGTGGCTAAGTTTCGGGGAAACGAGAGCGGCGGCGCGGGCGGTGGACGACGACAATGCTCTATACAGGGTGTCCCATTTTAATTTACCACCCCCTAAAACAGGTTAATAATTTGCTCTGAGAAAAAAATGTTTCAAATAAAATTTGTTGGGTTCGAAGGGGGGCATCTTTTGGCTATTTCAGCTGTGACCTTGAACATGACCTTCAAGGTCATTTGAAGGTCACGACCAAATTTTCATATGAAATGTGCATATTTTTATGGCGGATTCGGATTCTACTAAAAAAGAGAAACACTTTTTGTCTGAATCATTTTTTGAAAAAATCCCAAATTTTTGTTGTAAACGGCTTTAAAAAAGTTGAAAAAATCACTAGATATCTCTACCTTAAACTGAGGTTAGAATTTTTCCCACAGTTAAGATTGATTTTGATGAATGTTACTAGATTCAATGAGGGACATACTGGAGTGACCTTCACCACGAACTTGCTTAAGAGCCATCAATGTCATTTGAAGGTCATCAAGATTTATTGAAGGTCAAATGTTTATTTACAGGTAACCATTACATTTTATCCGAGGAATTGGAAACGTACACAATTTTACAAATTTAAGTCCAAGTATGACCTTAGCCATGAACTTGTCCTTAACCAACAAGGTCATTCGAAGGTCAGTCAATTTATTTAACGATAATCCTCAATTTCTATTCCGGGAATTGAAGCTTGGCTATGACCTTGACCTCGAACCTAAAATTCATTTTAAGAAAGAACCCATAAGTAATAATTAAGTCCCATTTTAATTTACCACCCCTAAAACAGGTTAATAATTTGCTCTGAGAAAAAAATGTTTGAAATAAAATTTGTTGGGTTCGAAGGGGGGCATCTTTTAGCTATTTCAGCTGTGACCTTGAACATGACCTTCAAGGTCATTTGAAAGTCAAGACCGAATTTTTCCCAGCAATAAGATGTTTTAGATGAATGTTACTAGCTTCAAACAAAGACAGTGGTATCCTTTGGATCACTTAAGGCAAGACCTTCACGTCCAACCACTTAAGGCAAGACCCCGTCCAACCACTTAAGGCAAGACCCCGTCCAACCACTAAAGGCAAGACCTTCACGTCCAACCACTTAAGGCAAGACCTTCACGTCCAACCACTTAAGGCAAGACCCCGTCCAACCACTTAAGGCAAGACCCCGTCCAACCACTTAAGGCAAGACCCCGTCCAACCACTTAAGGCAAGACCCCGTCCAACCACTTAAGGCAAGACCCCGTCCAACCACTTAAGGCAAGACCCCGTCCAACCACTAAAGGCAAGACCTTCACGTCCAACCACTTAAGGCAAGACCTTCACGTCCAACCACTTAAGGCAAGACCTTCACGTCCAACCACTTAAGGCAAGACCCCGTCCAACCACTTAAGGCAAGACCTTCACGTCCAACCACTTAAGGCAAGACCCCGTCCAACCACTTAAGGCAAGACCCCGTCCAACCACTTAAGGCAAGACCCCGTCCAACCACTTAAGGCAAGACCCCGTCCAACCACTTAAGGCAAGACCCCGTCCAACCACTAAAGGCAAGACCTTCACGTCCAACCACTTAAGGCAAGACCTTCACGTCCAACCACTTAAGGCAAGACCTTCACGTCCAACCACTTAAGGCAAGACCCCGTCCAACCACTTAAGGCAAGACCTTCACGTCCAACCACTTAAGGCAAGACCCCGTCCAACCACTTAAGGCAAGACCCCGTCCAACCACTTAAGGCAAGACCCCGTCCAACCACTTAAGGCAAGACCCCGTCCAACCACTTAAGGCAAGACCCCGTCCAACCACTTAAGGCAAGACCCCGTCCAACCACTTAAGGCAAGACCCCGTCCAACCACTTAAGGCAAGACTCCTCCGTCAAGCCACTTGAGGCAAGACCCCTTCGTTCAGCTAGTCACGGGAATTTCAACGCCTCAAGTGCTCTATCAATTGCCCATTTTGTTGAATGCACATTTGTATTCTCTGCCGAAAACTTCTTTGGACATCTATTAATGTTTGTGGGGTGAACGCCTGGAATGCTGCAACAATTCTCTCCATCATATTTTGTGCCGTCGTCGGGGCTTCCGCGTAAACTCTCTGCTTCACGGCCCCCCACAGAAAGAAGTCCAATGGGGTCAAATCTGGCGATCGCGCAGGGAATTCACAGATTGGACTACCAATTCCAATCCAACTATTTGGGTATGTCGCGTTCAGAAATCTCCTGACAAGTAGTCCACGATGAGCGGGAGCACCATCTTGCTGGAACCACATGTCTCGCCTTATTTCTAGCAGAATGTTTTCTAGAAGAGGTGGAATTTGGTTCTCGAGAATATCTAAATAAAGCTCGCTGTTTAAATTACGGTCATAAAAAATTGGACCTATGACGTATTCCCCAACTATGCCCGCCCAAACATTAATTGACCACCGTCTTTGTGTACGGTGATCTCGCTGCCAATGTGGATTTTCTTCTGCATAATAATGCGCGTTATGAAGATTAACTCCTCCCATATTGTCGAACTTTGCCTCATCTGTAAAGAGAGTCCGATCAAAGAAAAATGGATCTATGCGCATTCGTGTTTCCGCCCATTGACAGAATCTAAGTCGCCTGGCAGGATCACCAGGCTCAATGGCATGTGTAAGGTGCAAGTGATATGGATGACATCTAAAATGACGCAATACACGGGAAACTGTTGATCTAGGTACTCCATGCATTCGCTGAATTTGTCGCGTCGAAATATGAGGATCCTCAGCAATTACAGCACGAACCCCAAGCGCAATATGCTCTCTTGGGCCCGTCCGTCGCCTCTTCCTTCTTAAGTTACCTTCTTGAGCTCTTATCGTTAGAAGTCTAATATTCCTCCTAGTAGGATGACGAGCATCCGGATACCTTTCAGCGTACAGCCTCGCTGCAGCCTTGTAATTGTCGTGACATTCTCCCAGAATCTTGATCATGTTGACTATCTCTACTGGCGTGTAGTCAGCCATTATCTGTTGTAGGTAGATTTTTTAGGGAATATTTAATCTTACCAGAAATAATTTATTATAAGTATTTTTCTACTCTGAAATTCAGAAAGTCAATGAAAACCTAATGATGAGAAGCTTTGAGGAGCTGTAAGAATTTACAAGCCTTACCAATAGTACAATAACGAAGCAAAAAAGTGTCTTTTAGCGAGAAATAAAGCATTTACGAAAAAATATTTCTTAAAAAGATGCGTACTTTATCAGAGAATCCGAATATGATTTAAAATATGTACATATAATTTTCATTAAAAAGCTAAGCTTGATTTTGATTCTCAGTTGAAAACATGCCCCTTACTGCTCAAACTTGCCCCAGATGATGTCAAACTTGTCCCAGTTGTGACCGCAAACTTGCCCCAGATGATGTCAAATTTGCCCCAGATGACGTAAAACTTGCCCCAGAGAATGTCAAACATACCACGAAGATTGCAAACTTCCGCCATGTGATAAAAAATGTTTCGCATTTTCCATTGCAAAGATTGAAACTGTGGTTTCCCATTTGAATCAGATTAGCGTTCTAATGAACTTTGCTTCTGTTAATAAATTTTTTGGTAATTTCATTTCTTTAAAAAAGAGAGTATTTTCCATTAAAGTGATGGTTCTTTCTTAAAATGAATTTTAGGTTCGAGGTCAAGGTCATAGCCAAGCTTCAATTCCCGGAATAAAAATCGAGGATTATCGTTAAATAAATTGACTGACCTTCGAATGACCTTGTTGGTTAAGGACAAGTTCATGGCTAAGGTCATACTTGGACTTAAATTTGTAAAATTGTGTACGTTTCCAATTCCTCGGATAAAATGTAATGGTTACCTGTAAATAAACATTTGACCTTCAATAAATCTTGATGACCTTCAAATGACATTGATGGCTCTTAAGCAAGTTCGTGGTGAAGGTCACCAGTATGTCCCTCATTGAATCTAGTAACATTCATCAAAATCATTCTTAACTGTGGGAAAAATTCTAACCTCAGTTTAAGGTAGAGATATCTAGTGATTTTTTCAACTTTTTTAAAGCCGTTTACAACAAAAATTTGGGATTTTTTCAAAAAATGATTCAGACAAAAAGTGTTTCTCTTTTTTAGTAGAATCCGAATCCGCCATAAAAATATGCACATTTCATATGAAAATTTGGTCGTGACCTTCAAATGACCTTGAAGGTCATGTTCAAGGTCACAGCTGAAATAGCCAAAAGATGCCTCCCTTCGAACCCAACAAATTTTATTTGAAACATTTTTTTCTCAGAGCAAATTATTAACCTGTTTTAGGGGGTGGTAAATTAAAATGGGACACCCTGTATTGTATTGCAGCATGACGCCGCACAATGGAACTATTAGGTGGCCGAGCCTGCGTCGTCGTTTATTGTATGTGTGTGTGTGTGTGTGTGTGTGTGTGTGTGTGTGTGTGTGTGTGTGTGTGTGTGTGTGTGTGTGTATGTGTATATATATACACACGCGAATACTGGCTCGGGATTTTTCAATAAAAACTTTTTGGAGACCGGGCCTCTGCGAAGTGGCGCGTTTAGTTGGTTGTGTGATTGCAGGTGATACGTAAAAAGGTAACAGGTGTGCTGCTTTCGTGGAAATATAAATAAAAGTACATATTTCGTGAAGTGTATTACAATATAGAAGATAACGTTACAGGCAGAGATCGGCATTATTCGTCCGCAAAATTTTTTCGAATACTCATATTATTTCATTAAATATTTGATGCAATGAAATAATTTTAATTAATAAACACTTTTCTCATAAAAACTGGGCCTTTAGAAGTGTTTTGAAAAAATATTCGAAAAAATATTCGTCGAATATAACTTTCTGGAATAATCGGTTATACGAAAAAAATATTCCACGAATATTTCTTCAAAAAACTTCTAATAATAGGAAAAAATATTCGAAAAAATTATTCGTCGAATATTTTTATAGCAGTGTGTGACCTAAACCCGCACTTAAGGTGGCTCATGCGTTTGGTGCCGTATCAAGTCGGGGCCCCGCAAGGGGCTTCTTTATTATTGCCAAATTAAGTTAACGTATTTTACGTAAATTTATTGTAAATAACTTCTAAATGTTCAAACAAAAAAAAGATTTTATAAATAAGTAAAAACTTTGCTAATTTGTCGCTACATTTATATGACTGGTCGCAGTGCGCATGCGCAGTAGCACATTTGTAACGTTTATTGTTAATATCTTTTTTGTTTGGTCATTAACCTATAATTCTGATGATATCATTAGATTCTTCACAAAAAAATCTTTAATTTCATATATTGTACATTAAAAACTGCTTTTTTACAAGTTACTACGAAGCAATAAACTGTTCATTCCCATAAGGTTATGTGTTAAACGTACCTATTTATAAACTCAGTTTTTTCGATAATTTGGTCGTTGACCTACAATTTTCTTAGTACAGATCGAAAGTTTAATGTCTAAAGAACATATTTTTTAAGTTTAAGATGTATCTGCTTTTTTATAAGAAATCGCATGAGCCACCTTAAGTCACGCTTACCTGTGCCTTAAGTAGCCCATTACTAGACCGTGAAATAATGAATTTACTTAAATCATAGGCCCGTAATTAACGCCAATTATCTACCAAAACTATTCTGAAATGCTGTTTTACATATGAGAATAAATAGAAAAAGAAGTAAAACTTTGTAAACAGTTGACAAACGATCAAAAATAAATAAAAATGATGATAATAACTCTTCTGTATATTATAGGTTAGTTTCATCTGCTATCGGATAGCAAACCGTGCGCTTTTTAAATATTCAATTTTAAACTCTATTAATTTTATTTTGTTATATTTTTTTTTCAATTTGTTTGTTTATTAATTAAAATATCTTTTCATGAAATTATATATTGTATGACGTTTCACTTTCATAAATCTTAATTTCTTGTTAAAAATTAAAAAAAAATTGCAAAGAATCTTATTTTATATATAATGCACGTCGTGCAGTAATGGGCCACTTAAGTCACACGTAGCGTAATATACTAATTTTCGAATAATTGATTATTCGAGAAAGTATTCGACGAATATTTTTTCGAATATTTGTTCAAAACACTTCTAAAGGCCCAGCTTTTATGAGAAACGTGATTATTGATTAAAATTATTTCATTGCATCGAATATTTACTGAAGTATTCGGAAACAATTTGCAGACGAATAATGCTGATATCTGGTTACAGGTGTATAATGGATGATTTTTGCGATTGAAAAGTGCACTTAAATTAAGTGAACACCAGAGCATTTGTAGTATTTTGTTTCAGTTGTACAAACAGTTTTCATGGTACTGGAGGACTTTCCATCCATATAGGTAGTAAGTAGGTATATCTCTCTAAATTCGAATAAGTGAAATTCACTTATTCAAATTTACGTAGTATACCTATTTTATCAGTAATTAATAGAAAATTATCCAACCGTTCAGCTTATTTGTCCATCTACTTGTTTACTTCTCCTGTTATTGCAAGATTTACATTAATAATAAACCAAAAATTTCAATTTCAAATTATCACGAATACAATTTACATTTTGATAAATACCATCAAAATTCGTACATACATTCATATAGGTATACATAAGAAACACGCGTCAAAAACTCTCTCTCTCTCTCTCTCTCTCTCTCTCTCTCTCTCTCTCTCTCTCTCTCTCTCTCTCTCTCTCTCTCTCTCTCTCTCTCTCTCTCTTTCTCTCTCTCCCTTTATCAACCGACGCCCATAAATAACTCAATTATCCACCTGCTTTCCATATAATCGGGCGCTCGCATACACACGTATATATACGTGTGCCTTTTATCTCTCGAGAATTCGTGCGCAATAAAACTTTTGGACATTGTTCTTCCAACCACACATACACACCACCGTAGTCAGCCTCTTATAAGACTCACACACGTGTGTGTATAATACATATATATATACGCCGTACGCAGTCGGCTATGAAGAGCCAAGTTTCCCGCTTATCTCGCGACCACTTTCAAAGGACGTGCTCACTTTGTCGGGCAAACAAGCGTGCTTGCGCGCGTTCAAAAGCGTCGTAAGAGAGAGCAAGAGGGAGAGAGAGAGAGAGAGAGAGAGGAAAATAATCCTCGAAATATAATTCGCTTTCGTATAATCCGCTCGAAAAAATAAAGAAAGAGAGAGAGAGAGCGAGTCAAAGAGAGGAGAAAATACGAGATATCGCTTCCACACGCGCCAGCCGGGTATAATCCCTCCCTCTATATATATAAAGGAAGTGACGAGAGAGCGAGAGAGAGAAGTATAAATACGCACGCGCACGGCCAGCTAAACCGGAAAGAATTGGAACGTGCGATAGCCTAATAAAAAAGGCAGACGCTCCGCCGAGAGGAAGAAGAAGAAGAAAGAGCGCGTCACGAAAACGATGTGTGTGTTTACCGAGCGGAAAGTGGTTGACTCTCGATTACCGAGAGGGAGTACCCACTTAGGCGCGAATTAACGGACGTTGTATATATATATATGTCTGCGTTCGCGAAACGAAACAAGAGAGCCAGCCCGACGTGACGTTTAATTCCGCGGGGGCGGACGCATAACTCGTTTTCTCTCTCTCTCTCACTCTCTCTCTCGACGAAAATTCTGGGTCGTCCCCGCGATATTCTTCTTTTTTTTCTCTCTCGCTCACTCTGCGCGCGTACGTTGTAAGTATATACCACTGAGAAATTGAAATCTATGGCCGAGGGGCGCCGCGACTCTCCGACGCCGAGAAAGAGAGATAGAGGAATCCGCGCGATTCTCATAAACACCTAAGCTCTAACGGGCCATATTCCCGGACCAGAGGCACAAAAAATCCGGAACGACGTTTAGTCCTATATACTATATGTATACGTATGAGTGTATCTATCCCGAGGGAGGGCGAATATAGGACCGACAGTTCGCCTTTATACGATGGGATAGAGAAGTCGCCGCAGGGCTAAACAGCTACATGTATATGCAAAAAGAAGGAGCAGGGGGCACGCCGGTTATTGATTCAACGACGGGCTTTTTGTGTGTTGAGGTTTTGGTGGGCCAACCCCTGCAGCCTGAGGCTGGGATCTATAATTGCCTCGGTGTTTTTAGAAGGGATTTATATTGGTTGCGCTGATTTTTGATAGCACAGTGTATACGTGGGCAGGATTGATTATTTCTTTTTCTCTTTCCCTTTGAGATGGTTGTAATAAGTTTATTACTTTGTTTTTCGGGAAAGTTTCTTTTGTGAGAGAGTGAGAGAGAATGGAAATATAACGAGAGGAAATATAGCAGGGATAATGCTATCTGCGCGTTCAATTGTGCGCGCGGGCGAAACTTGACTCATTAATATTTTTATTATATACCTATTCCGGAAAAGCCTTGCGCGAGAGTTCTTCGCTTCATTTTTTCTTTTTTTTTTTTTATTTTTTATCCTCCCGCGGAGCAGCTCGACTCGAGATTGATGGCTCCCGGAAAACTATACAAGTAACGCGAGAGCGCGCGCGGTTCGCTAATTATTCACTCTTTCTCTCAGCCGCAGAAAAATCGATGCTCTTCTCTTTCCTGCGCCGCTCCTATATATTTTTACAAAGCTCGCAGCTCTAAATCACGCGAATACCCTCATAATTAATTAATCGCCTATGTTCCACCCGCCCTATATTATACGTATGTACATCTATACACCATAGCGCGCGTCCCGTCCATGAATCACAGCGCGCAGGATCTTGTCGTTTTGTCGCTCGCCGGCGCGCGATAGCGCGCTAGACAATATCGGTTATCAGCGGGCAGAATCGATATAGAGCGAGAGAGAGAGAGAGAGAGAGAGAGAACGAGAACGGTGACTTATGACCTGTGCGCGAAAAAAGAGAGCGACGCGATGCGCGTGCGTGTCTATATATATATATATACATATATACGCGAGCGCTCGTGACGGTGCGTTTTTTGCGCTCTGTAATCGGGCGCAAGATGGAACTTGCGCGCGCGCAGGAAGCGGAAGACAGAGAGAGACAGAGAGAGAGGGACGAAACTCGCGGGGGATTTTCTCTCATTCTTCCCTCCTCCACTCCCGGCGCGCGAGTATAGCGCTTTTTCTTCCTCGTGTTCTGCTGCCTCGAGTTTCTTCTCCGCGTGTAGTTTCTTCTCTCGTGCGGCGCTATATGTACGAATCGTCGTCGTTCTTTTCCTTTAGTCCCTCTCGAAAGAGCGAGAGAGAGAGAGAGAACATGGAGGACTATACGAGCGAAAAGAAGGAGAAGCAAAAGGAAAACGTTGTTGCACGTTCTTTTTTCCTCTCCTTCTGCTCCCCGATAAAAGTAAATTAGGCTACCTTTTTTTTCTCTCTCTCTTTCCACCCTCGTCTCTCGCGTGCAGTTTGCTCACGCTATATATATATATATATATATGTATATGTAAAGACACACACACGCTTATATATAGAGCGCGCACTTAGCGAGGATTGAGCTAGAGCGAGCGACCGACGAATCAATGCGCTTAAAAGGCTCCTACGTGTGTGTGTGTGTGTGTGTGTGTGTGTGTGTGTGTGTGTGTGTGTGTGTGTGTGTGTGTGTGTGTGTGTGTGTGTATATATATCCTCGCGCCACGATCCCCATACGAATATACTCACTCACTCAGTCGGGTACTTTTCTGATCTTTTAAAAAGGAGCTCCCACTCGCGGATTATACATATATATATACGCATACCATATCCGCCACGCACCGCGATAAATTACGTTACACGCCGGCACGTCGCCACAGAGACGACGACGTTGATTTTCTTATTCCGCGTGCGAGGGGCGCACCATGGACAGAGAGATAAGCCGAACGTGGCGAGAGAGGCTAATTTGATTATATGCCCCCGATCGCGCCACCGGAATTTCTATACCGTGATATTGTATATCCAATCAGAAAAACCCTCGATTCCTTCAGGGACGCTCAGCTTGTAATATTTCCACACGTTTAATTATCCAATTGCCAGACATTTAAGGCTATGGAACTCACTGCCATTTCACCTCTCATCTGTTATAAATTTTATTACGTTTAAGGCTCATGCGAAATTACACTTACAACAATTCTATAGCTTCGCTACGCTCGCTCGGGCAGTAAACTCACCCGCGGGAATAATCTGCGACTTTAGTCCCTTGTTACATAATGTACTATTATATCTCTGTATGCAACTAACTATCATTTCTCTGTTATTAATTCTATGTAACATGGACATCTGACCGTTATATATTCATCATAAATAAATAAATGTCGTGATGTCTTTCGGGATGAAACTTTAACAGACGAGAACGCCAACACGTGCGTACGGAGAGTTTGGAAAAAAGCAGTCGCAGGATGAGGTTCGTTTGTGACGCGCACGTGTGTGTGAGAGAGAGAAAGAAAGAAATTTATGTAGATTGTCCCTGCCCACGTTATGGAGAAAGAGTGAAGCCGGTGGGGATGGCTTCGCGCTGCTGCTGCTGCTGCAGTAATGGTCATTTTAAAGTTAGATGATGAGCGCGCCCTGCGGTAGACGAGTGCCATTTTTTCGAATTTACGGTAAATGGCAGAGGGAGAGATTGCGGCCATAAATGTTACAAATGCGGGAGCTCTGATTTTGATGTTGGACTCGATGAGATGTGATTACCGTTTCGACGAATAAATTTTTTGCTTTTTCAGAAACTATGTATAATATATAATGGTTTTATATATATACGTAACGCGAATGCAAAGTGTTCCGCACTGACATTGGCATGAATACCCCGTTCCTTTTTGTCAATGAACGAACGGGGCCAAGGATTCGTGAAAAACGCGTCATCCTCCTTACACCCACACCCACAGCGTTGTGCGTATATATAACACACCGCTATACATATATATATTTATTCCGAATCGCACGCAGACACGTGGGATGAAATTTTACTTTCATATGCAAAAGTGATATTCCCCGCGTGTTACACGCATACATATAACAACAACACACTATATGTACGCGAGCAAAAACCACGACCGCGGCGCGAGGCAAACATCGCGTCTAGCCGGCCGACATACAAAAACACCGTTTCCCTCCCCCTCCTTCCCTGCTAGCTGAACGAAAAAATGTTAATGAACTCGGCATACACACGGGCGCGCGCGCTCTCACGTAACCGTAATTAAGTCCCAAAATAGTAATTTCGCGGTGACACTTTTTTTTCTACTTCTTCTTCTTCTTCCCGTCCCCTACTACACGGTAGACAAATGTTTCCCCGGTGATACGTGACATTCCCCGGGATTTTGGGTCAAGCGAGAGAGAGAGAGAGCGCGTTTTCCTCCTTCGAGGAGAGACGAGGAATTCTGCCTTAGCGCGCTCTGCATTCTTCGCCACATATACAAACGCTCACCATAAGTAGAGTGTATATAATCCGAATGCTATAAAAATCATATCAATCTTTTCGGGGGTGCGTACGGATGTGTATGTGTACGAAAAGGGCGAGATAATAAGGAGGGAGGTATTACGTCGCCGCTGAATTTTGATCGACGATCTGTTCGCACCCGTAAATTCTATACACACCCTGCACAACACTTATCTCAGCGCCGTCACGGCTATTAATAAATGAGCACGAACGCTGTGTGTATGGCCACTGGCAGCCAAAATCTAATTCCTGCAGGTAATTGAATCGTTGGGTAAACAATGAGGGGTGGGCTGGAGAGAGAGAGAGAGAGAGAGAGAGAGAGAGAGAGAGAGAGAGAGAGAGAGAGAGAGAGAGAGAGAGAGAGAGAGAGAGAGAGAGAGAGAGAGAGAGAGAGAAGATAATGAAATCGAGATAATCGCGTATGTAATTGATTTTTATTGTACACTTTTCGAAGTGCGCAGCAGTAGGAGGAACTGCTCGTACATACGTAATCGTGTAAGGCAGCTGCGGGCTAGTCATGTAGTCGTATCGATTTTTAAGTGTGAAATGTGTACATATATATACGCGCGTATAGGAGGATATTGTGTTTGTGTGCAGATGTACGGGCGATGGGACGGGCGGCCATGGGTAATTAGCCTGCGAAGACTCGGCGCATATACGTGAGCTGAGTACCGACAACAGTCCTAAACTGCGGGAACGAAGGAAGAGGGAAAGGTCAGCAGATACGTATAAATGCCACACTGGCTCGCCGTGCAGTTTTCGACTTGAAAGAACAAAAAAAAAACAGTCTGTGCCTCCCTCTCGAGAGAAAGAGCGAGCGAGCGAGCATTAATAAACGTATACGTCAGGGTTGTTTGATTGATCGCGTTTGATCCTCATAATTGAAGAAATCCATGTATTCATCCCCCGCGCGTTTTATATAAAAGCCACATCGAGTGAATCATCAAATTATATCCTCCCCCCCCCCCTTCCGCCGCCCCCGTCAGAAGTGTACGCATCGTTGGAAAAAACACTGCGAAAGAGTCGAATAGATATATATAGAGGCGACCATAAACTTTCTTATTACGAATCTCGTATAAAACGAGAGAAAGAGATATGAAAAAAATTCGCCGTCGCGGCGAAAATTACAGCTGCCGCTGCTCCGGCGGCAAGCTGTGTGTCGAGAGCGTATATATAGAGGAGACAACGAGGAGCGAATTCGCCCGCTGAAGTGGCCAAGATCTTCAGTGTGTATATATATTTGTGTGTGTGTGTGTGTGTGTGTGTGTGTGTGTGTGTGTGTGTGTGTGTGTGTGTGTGCGCGCGTGTGTGTGTGTGTGTGTGTATTATACGCGTTTCGCGTCGCGCGGAGGTATTTTTTGCGCTCAAATTAAATTCTTTCTAATTTCGCGCGATATTACTTACGTTATCCTCTTCCTCCTACTCCTCCATCCGCAACGGCCGCGCGTGTTAATGAAATTCTCGAGTTTATGCAACTACTCTTCCGCGCGCGCTCGTATATTATGAAGTATATAAATTGCCGCGTAATCTTCGATTATGATCGAAGCGCGCGATGCTGCTGCGAGCCCCTTAATTATTACAAATTACATTGAGGGATTACATCAGCCCTGTGTGTCTAATTATTACCAGGCCAGGCTTTTACATAACAGAGAGTTCGGTAATTCGAATTCAGTTCGGAGTATTTGCATAATTTTATACGGGGAAAAATCTTGCGCGAGAGAGAAGAAGAAGAAGAAGAAGAAGTCGTCAGCGAGTCGCGAGCGGCTCGTAAAGGGACAAAAATCGCTTTACGCAAGTTCTCAATGGCTGCTCCTCCCTCTCTTCCCTAACTACAATATGAGATGTCTGATTAAAGCCGACCCTCTTTCCACTGACGCGTGCGTGCGCATGAGCGCCGTTCCCTGTCTGACGTCGGTTCCAAATTCATCTTCGATTTGTATTTTTTTCCCATTTTGGAGTGGTTAGGCGCCGACCTCTCCGCTTCGGAATATGGATTTTGATGAACAGAAAATCTAATGCGCGATGACGTAATACCGTAGGGAATATGTTGGTTATTTAATTACGAGAGGAAAATTATTCGCTAAAAATTACGTAAATATTATAATATGTCCATTAATAAATTTGATATAATATTCTGTTTACGTAATGTATATTGTTGATGGTATAACGTAAGTAATTTATTTCCCGTAATACGTAATACGCGCTTGAAGGAATAAAATTGTAAAATCCAAGGAAATTAATTCCCTTTGTATTTTACATAATATTTTTGTTAGAAATACGGGCCTGGCTCAACTGTTTCGTACGCTGCTTAGCGCTTTCTCCTTTACCCCTCGTCTAGTCTTCTTTTGTTCTAAGCGAGCGGCGCCTGCCGCCGGCCAGCGACAGTCAGTGCTTTGATAGAGCTGTTACTGATAGCACCTGTGCTATTCTAAATCCTTTTATACTTTTAGTATCTTTTGTAAGAGCGACAGTTCAACGACCGAGTTAATAAATATTCTTTATTAAATAAAGCGCGTGTTTTTTATATCTTCATTCACTCCTTCTTCTACGCATAACTCTAACAATTTTATATTTCACAATATTTTTGTACTTTGTGCGAATATTGAATTAATCAATTGAAATAAATGATTTCACTCCAACAAAATCATATTCTTCTCTGCAATCCAATAAATTTCTTTCACAATTATACATATCTCCATATACATCTATATACCTCTTTCAACTAAAAAAAAAACCAGTTACAATCCACGTAATATATACCTTAATAAAAGACAGCGGCGAACGATAAATTTCTCCCGATACAAAAGATAAGCGACAATAAATACGACTATTCCCCGCTCCGCGAAAATGACTTTTTTCGACGCAATTATTTTCCGTTTCCATAAATTCGCCTCACCCTTCGAAAAAAGCTCTTAAAAGACACGTAACACAACATTAACCCATACCCCCGCCGGTATCTCGCTTTTTTCCGGCCCTCTGCACACACGATCATCCCCCGCGCGCTTACACCCCGTTACCCCAATACACACCGCTTTCGCGTTAACACGCACACACGTACGTACGCTATCTACCTATATAAGCTAGAGAACAATAGCGAGTTCGAGGAAAACAGGCCTCGAAATTAATATAGCAACGATTAACGCCCGGCGCGCGCTCGCGCAGGTTATTCCTACGTGTATACATGATGTATACACGTGAACAACAGTAGAAGCAGCAGCAGCAGCCGCGTTCTATAACACGCGTTATAAGTAGATCGTAAAGTTGATTAAGCGTTTATTCAATTAAGGGTACGGCTGCGCTCTAGTAGTTTCGACTCGAGGAGAAAATATTGAAATCCGCGAGCGCACAGGTGCGCGGCCTCGATTCCCCCGCCGCCCCTACGGAGACGCGACGATGCGATTCACGCAAACTGCATCGTACGTGTGTGTGAATATAGACGATCAATGGGTCAGGGAGATAGGGAATTTTCCTTCTTTTTCGTTTCGGCAGACGACGAAGGGGATTAATTTTTGTGGTGGGATTATAGCGCCGCTCTGGTTATTGGAAGGTTATAGTATGTATATAAAGCCGCCTGATCCCCATAGCGCCGCCGCGTCGGCGGCTCAATCGCGGTGTATTTTTAAAGTGAGCGCGCCCGCAGAGGGTTGGGTAATAATGCGGCAATTGATCGATCGGTACGTTATGAAATTGGTTATTGATATTATAAAAGCGTGTGTGTGTGTTCTTGGGTTAAAAATGGAGGTTGGATATGAGGTAAATGTTGTCGTGAGTTGTGGGAGATCGACGACGAAAATCGCCTAGTGCTTTTTGATTGCCATAGTGATTGGGTAGGCAAATGTAAATTTCAATCCGATTTTTTTTTTAAATATACGCGTGGTTTTGTAATTTAAGAATGTTTTTTTGTATATTACGTATCGAACCATTTAAAAACTAAAAGATCCTTTACTTTTGAAACGCAAAAACCATGTGTTTCTGCTACACCACTTACAACGAAACATCAACAACTCGCCCCGCACCAACAGGGTGTTCTCCCATTCCTGACTTTACACGCACCACAAACTCCCTCCTCTTACACGCTCGCTCGACTCCTCTAGATTAATCATTCCAAAACCATGCGCGTCTTATTTGTTCCACAGTCCAGAGATGATTTATCTCTCGATCTGAACTTGCAATTGAAAGATATGGCGCCTGCGTCCCACTTTGGTTTTTGGAAACGCGAACTGTCCCCGCGTCACTCTTCGCATGCGCATGTACGTATATATACGTGCATATCCTCCGCAACGCCGCGTCACAGTTTGATTTACGGGGTCACGCAGCGTCTATAACTACTTATTAACATTCGCATACCGCGATAGGTCCTATTTACCCGAGAGTTCGCTAAGTATATAAGCTAGCTCTGTACTCGAGAAGTAATCAATCGATCAGACGTCGGGGAATTCGCTTGCGGCTGATGGATATCTCGCTCCCTCTTAGCCCAACGACAATCCAAGCAATAGCAGCAGCAGCCTGATATCATTGGATGAAGTTTGATCAAGTGATTACGCGGCAAATTGGCCGCGTATAACACTTAGGTAGATGTGTCAGAAATTACGAACGCGCGCGCTCGTGTGTGTTTGTGTGTCTGTTTCCGCGTGCGGTTAGATCACCGTCCGCGCGCCCGCACTTCTTTATTATCGTAGCCCAAATACTTATATCCACGCGGGGATTATTATCACACAACCTCGCGCTAAACGCCGCGGGTGATGCCTCGCGGTGTGTTCCATCAGCGGTTTACAAGCTATAAATCTAATTCGCCCTGAATTAAGAAACGCGCGCGCGCGTCTTTCCGGAAATAGGGTAGCGATGCGTTTTTTTTTCTTATTCTATTCTATACATAGTTTTCTTTCGGGAGAGGGGATGGTAACGTTTTTTTTCGAGAAATGTATTACGCGCGAAGCTATCTGTCTAGAAACCAATGGACCGACTACTCTCCGATCACTGGAGAGAGAGACAGAGAGAGAGAGAGAGAGAGAGAGAGAGAGAGAGAGAGAGAGAGAGAGAGAGAGAGAGAGGACTTATTTTTTTGCCCCTCTGGGGAATGAAGGTTCAAAAATAATTTCAGGGATTGCTCGAACGCGCCCCCCCCCCCTCGGTTTTTTCTTTTTCTCGTTTTACAGCGATAAATCAATTTCGCGAAATTGCTTCGTTTTCTCCTTTTTCGAGATTATAGATTATTTCCTGACCGCGCGTGCGTTCGGAAAATTATGGTCGAGTAATTTGGATTGTTAAAGATATAATAAAAGATTAGCGGGGGTTGATTTATCTGCTTTTATTTCTAACAGAAATAAGTGTAGAAAATTGTTATACAAGTAATAAATGATATAACATAATTTTATATTAAATTTATTATACACAACACGTTTTTTCGGAAAGTTTGACACTTAGTAACGATGAAACTCAACCTCATTACAGTCGGTAGGGACGACTGGGGTAAAACCGAATACTTTTTGGAAATTGTTTATTAAAAATAGATAACAAAATAATAACAATATTTAACACCAGAATTGATTTCAGTTTACATTCGGGGAACTGAAAATCGACTTGGTTAGCCAACAAAATATTTGTAAAACATAGTATTAGAAATTTACAAAAATATCCGATTTTATCCCGTAAAAAAATTGTCGGGGTAAAACCAGATACTTTCATTATTCTTTCCAAAATTAATTTTAAGCAGTATTGGACATTCTAGAAATAATTCAAAGATGTAAAAACGTTGTGTAATGAAGAAATCTTTTATTAATAATTATAAATTAACGTTTTTTATAAAAAATCGCTGAAGCCATATTTTCTTCTGACCAGTTTTGCCGGGAAGACTTTCTAATATATTTACGCGTTTCTGTACCAAAAAACAAATTAATTTTATATGTATAATGTATACACAGCGTACTAAATATTTATTATTAGTTTATTTTATCATTACATTAAAAAAAAAAGAGAAAATAAGCTATCCGGTTTTACCCCAACGTTCGAAAAAAAGTAATTATTCATTTTTTGCATTTTAAAGCAAAATTGAGAAATGGAATTGCCCCTACTTATTTATTATAACATAAATAATAAGACTATGTACATACTGAAAGAACATGTTGCTTACAAGAAGATTATACGCACTATGACTGTTACGTTGAACACGGTCTTGCGAGCTAAGAAATCTTTGACCTCTTCTAAAGTCAACACGAGGCTATTTTTGACATGCCGATCGTATGTAAAATAATAATAGGAACATTCTCAAAGAGATAACATGTAGCTATTATATAGATCGCACTAGTAGTAACCAAGAAATTGATAATTCCGGTTTTGCCCCAGTATCCGGTTTTACCCCAATTTCCTTTATACCGCACAAAAATCTTACCGCATTTCAACTTTAATTGTACGCACACTAACGCACCCTTTCTCCGCCCCCACAATTCCCAAAGCATCTGCTATATACAGTTTTATCGAATCTCTCTTTCTCTTTCTCTCTCTCGTTAGAGCGAAAGTTCCATTGTTACCCCGCGCGGGACTCGGGCGGAAGAAATACGATTCAACGAGAGCTCGGGCGAGCGCGGAAAGACGGACAAATAACATTTCGGCGAGAGGACGGTGGAACTGCAGCAATAGGTATATGCACGCGTTCACTGGAAAGCAATTAGGAAAAGCTTGTAGCCATTTCTATATAACACGGCGAAATTAGTTATCACCA
Organism: Torymus aiolomorphi; assembly: GCA_036365515.1. Taxonomy (NCBI): domain Eukaryota; kingdom Metazoa; phylum Arthropoda; class Insecta; order Hymenoptera; family Torymidae; genus Torymus; species Torymus aiolomorphi. Next base: position 259,825,677 of record CM070873.1, read on the forward strand.
CACCGGAAACTTCCTCCTCTGTACGAGAGAGGAGGGAGATAATGCAGATAAGTTCGGTGTTTACAGCTTACAGGGATTTCGAAACTTTGTGATGCGCGCAATTTCGTCGAGAATGGCAAAAATCTCCGTGGCAATTAGAACGCAGAGAGAGAGAGAGAGAGAGAGAGAGAGAGAGAGAGAGAGAGAGAGAGAGAGAGAGAGAGAGAGAGAGAGAGAGAGACGGTACATAGAAGCGTCGATGTATATAAGTGCAAGCGCAAATGGGAAAATGTCACTGTGGAATGAAGTATGGGGAGAACGTCGTCGTCGTCTCGAAGGCAAATGCTATTACAGCTCCCGAGGGATGTTTTTCAACCCGGTGTGTACCGGAAATTACAATGTTTCATACCTATTTTCTTTCTCTTTTCTACGATACATCACCGTCACATCATCTTGCCGCGCGTCAACGATAAACAAAATCGACACCGCTGCTACCTCATACTTATATATAATCCACATCACATCATCACACGCGTACATAAAATTATCGCGTATTATATACGGCCGGCTGGATATGGAACGAGAGTATAAGAGACAGAGAGAGAGCTCTTCGAAAACCGCTCGATCACCGCTAAAGCACATTATTAACAATCAGGGCCAAAACTCTCGCTCACACCCTCCCTCTTGCATGCCCCAATAAAAAAAAACTGAGCGAGAGAGTGTGCGTATAGCTCGTAAAATCCCGTTTATTAACCATTGCCCGCTATTCCCAGCGCGATGATCCATCTAGCCGCGGCACGCGCACGTGCGTATATAGGTATAGAGGTAAATTGCTTTTGTATCTCAATAGGCGTGTTTGATCACTCGGGGCAGAAACGTAATAGGATGTGCGGCGTTCGTAAAAACAGGATGGTTAATAAGTGCTTTCCGCTAGTCCCCTCTCTCTCGAATCGCCGTCGGAAATCGATGATTTGTGGGTCGTACACGCGCTGATCCCCTCTCTTTCTCTGCCTCTTACCATCGAAATTTCGTGTTTGGTTGGTGAGAGGGAGAGAGACAAAGTAAGGGTGGAAAATACGGAAGTGGATTCGTTGAGGTTATACGTTTCGTGAAGAGGGTTTATCAAGGAGAGAGCAACGAAAGCTTTTATCGCCATTCGCAGCATTCCGTGGGATTATTTAAAATATTCATTGGAAAATTTGGCATGTCCGTATAATTAAAATGAATTCATTATAATATGTATCGATAATTAAAATTAATCTACATTAATTAAAATTAGAGTGTTTACGGAAAGCATTAATTTTAGTCCGTTTTATTCTCAATCCCGTTATTAAACGATCGAAGCTCCAATTCATTCCTCATAATCAGATTTCGTTCCTGTTTATTGATAAATAGGATTATAGAAAACATAAAATTAACATTATATGGCCGAATCCATCTCAAATCGAACAGCCAGAGTATACCTACATCCCCGACCATTTTGGAACTAAAGAATTGCTGTTCTTCTCTAACTACGATTCGACGTGTATTTTTTTCATTTTTCGATTGCACTAAAATTGTATCCGGTTTGCAATAATCAAAATTTTGTACAGAATCCCAACTTTGAAATTTTATTTTTGAAGGTCATCTTCAAACTGCTGCAATTTCACGAGTTTTTCGAGTAAACTAAGCGACCTGTTACTTCAGCGCCCTCTTTTACCCCCTGCATCATATTTGAATAGAAATAACAAAATTCATGAGATATACTTTTTAGAAAAGTGCATTTTTCTCAAAACCCCCATCTTTTTTTTGGATGATTTTTTTTTTGGTGGACGGTTTGCCAGAGAGGCGTTCGCAGAGAGACGTTTGCAAGACACTGTATTTTTCTGAAAAGTACGTTTTTCGGCAATAACTACATATTTCATGTATTTCTTAATTTTTTTTTAAAAATCCCTTTCAGTGAGGGGGGGGGGGCTTGAAACTAAGTATAAAAATGAGCGAGAGAGAGAGAGGTAAGAGGGTCTCGCCACATCGGGGAACATTGTAGCCGATGTGTAGGCATGCGTGCACGGCATTCTATGAGGTCTGTCCGGGGCCGCTTCTTTTCTCATCACCGATTTGCATGAGTAACCGATAAAAGGTGAGAAGTACGGGGCAAAGAAACTGAAGTGGACAGGAACTGAAGTGAACTTTGCGGACCGTTTGCGAGAGAGACGTTCGATTCTGAAAGAACGCAGTTTTTTTCTGAAGGAATGCAGTTTTTTTCTGAAGGAATGCAGTTTTTTCATGACAACGAGAAAATAAAATTCTCATCAGGCGAAAATATTCATTCCTTTTACTGACATTTTAAGCAACATAAAGTTGACTCTCCGATCAATTGTATTTACTGTGTTCTAAAAATAGAAATCCTCTCTTAAAAAAGTGATGGAGGAAATCTGTCATCACAATAAGACTGTTTTGATTGGTTGTTGCTAGCTCATTTGATTGGTCTACATAGAATAAGCGCCAAAATCGAGTATGTTTGAATTTTGAAGATTAGATTCTTGCCTTTGAATATTTAAAACTGAATAGTATAAGAAAAATTTCCGATTTTATTTATGAGACTTACGTTATTATCGTATAATTTAAACTATTTGAAACAAACTTTTAAAATGATACTTGATCATGTTCATAACCTCAAAAACAAAAAACAAAGAGATAAATCATACGCGTGAAGCGCGCTAAAAGTGGCTAATAATTTAAATTGTTAATTGTCATCCAATTATTTTTGTGCGCATAAACTATTGTAGTTACAATCGATTTACTGAAGTAAAAACAAAAAAATAACAACAAAGGTACGTATAAGATTTAAAAGTCTACAACTACAAAAATCATTTATTGTATAATGTGTGTGTGTGTGTGTGTGTGTGCGTGTGTGTGTGTGTGTGCCCACGTTTTTATATGTATATTACTTGTTGTGGAAACAAAGCAAAATTTATATTGACTACCAATGCCTGCTTTATAAGGCAACAAAATCTGATTGCACTTAATATTTTTTTCTCTTCCTATCGGCAAAATTACAGTATCGGACAAACATGGTTTGATAAATATTTATATCCCCTACCATAAAAAAAAATTCATCAAAAGAAAAAGATGGGTTTTTGAGAAAAACGCATTTTTCTAAATAGTATATTACATACCTAGGCCGGTAAAATAAGAAATGTCTCAGATCACATGTAATTGTCGGCCGAGGCGAAGCCGAGGTTGACAAACATGTGATCTGAGGCTTTCTTTTTTACCGGCCAAGGTGTGTATACTATTTTTCTGCCCGACGGCGCCGGAAAGTGGCAACTTCGTTTCGCGCAGTGGCCGTAAAGTTGGTGCTTTCCGGCCAGAGGACAGAAAAAGTGTATTTTGCATAGCTCATGCATTTAAAATTTTTTTTCCAAATATGATGCGGGGGTAGAGGAGGACGCTGAACTGAGCAAAAGCTCGTTTAGTTTACTCAAAAGCTTTAAAAACTCGTGAAATGGCAGAAGACCTTGAAAAATAAAAGTTTAAAGTTGGATTTCTGTACAAAATTGTGAACATTGCAAACCGGATAATCGGTGACGCAGGCATACTCTTTTGGCTTTCCGATTTGAAATGGATTCGGCCATATACAAAATCCCTCTCCACAATCATCGGGCTGCAATTGCTGCGATTCCCATTTTCCACCCACCTGCATACAAATCTAACCCTATAACATCCCCCATGTAACATTATACACTCTCTCTCTCTCTCTCTCTCTCTCTCTCTCTCTCTCTCTCTCTCTCTCTCTCTCTCTCTCTCTCTCTCTCTCTCTCTCTCTCTCTCTCTCTCTCTCTCTCTCTCTCTCTCTCTCTCTCTCTCTCTCTCTCTCTCTCTCTCTCTCTCTCTCTCTCTCTCTCTCTCTCTCTCTCTCTCTCTCTCTCTCTCTCCCCGAGACAAAGAAGGAGCAGAAAGCGCTCGAAGTCGATTCGTCCAATCTAGCCGCACAGAGGATAGATATAGATACCATTGTACTCTCCTCTGCACATACACGCACACACGCACACACGCGGATAATACGTATGGAGTACGCGTCCTTCGCTCGTTTTCCCTTGTGACGCCCCACTCTCTACGCGCGCGCGCGTAGAAATCTGCGGAAGATCGCTCGATCAATATATACACACACACACACACACACACGCGCGCGCGCTTGCGTTCGTGTTCTACAGTACTACTCGTAAAAGAGATAGAGACAGAGAGAGCACATCGCATTATCGCGCACACAAAGGGAAAACGACAGAGAGAGAGAGAGAGAGAGAGAGAGAGAGAGAGAGAGAGAGAGAGAGAGAGAGAGAGAGAGAGAGAGAGAGAGAGAGAGAGAGAGAGAGAGAGAGAGAGAGAGAGAGAGAGAGAGAGAGAGAGAGAGAGAGAGAGAGGTTTGGATAATGCGTGTACGCGAGATAGCGACGAGAGGGTAAAGAGCCCTGCTCTCCCTTTTGAAGAAAACGATAGATGTTTGTATGTATATATACATCGATTTTGAATGTGATAGTACAAATATGAGGATCGCTTTGTAACCTTTTGACTTTTGTACATACCCTACTGAAAAATCTCACGTGAGATTTTTCAGTAGGATAAAAAAAGTCTGACACCACTCTGGCACTAGTCTGGTGAAAGTCTGATTACGGCCGCTTTTGTCTCTTTGTTCTGGCAGCGGTCTGGCGGAAGTCGAGCGAAAGTCTGGTTACAGACACTTTTATCTTTTTTTGGTAATGTACGTACAGCTTAAAACCATCCTTGCACTTAAAGAATCGTTTGTTTACTTATGAAAAAACAGACACTATTAATTACAGTGAATTGGCGCGCACGTGCGCGATGAAAATCGTCCTTTGATAGTCATCGTACTCGACATTATCATTGCAGTTTGCGGTCTACGGCTCCACCAAGGTTTTTTTAATGTATTTTGACCTCCTGAATCCGAATATTTTGGGCGGAGTGTCATACGATGGTCAGGTAATTAGTTACAAACGATTGCTTAAACAATTAGAGAAAAAGTAACCTTATAAATATGAACAAAATATTTCCAGGAATAACGACTTAACTGATTTTTTGTCAAAATTGAGTTAACACCGGAATTTATACCTTCTAACTACCCTTTTTCATGTAGACTTGGTCCGAAAATCTGAAACGCATTCAAAGTGCAAATATCAGCTAAGTGTATAACCATTTAACTGCACCTGCGTCCGGAAAAACCATTTAACTGAATATTTATATTTAATTAAAAGCACCATTTTGGAGTTAATACTATACAATAAACATATTATGACATACCTATTTTTATATCAACCAAGATCAAAGGCAATAGATAATAGAAGGTAACACAACTGCTTTGTTTGCCGGGCGATGGGACGAGTGTGCATAAACAGTAACCGAGTAACGTTCGGTATTCGGTTTACCGAATTCCGTTGACTTCACGCACATTCCGTTAGGAGGCGCATGCGCGGGAATGAATATTTAAAAATGAATGCGTATTCTATGTTTTAAGTGTAGAAATAACTATGTTATTTATCTTATTTGAAAAATTTCTCTAAACCACTTAACTGAACAGTTACCGGAATAACGACTTAACTGCATTGTTTTGTTTATTTATACAAAGAACAAAAATATATTCTAGCAGCTGATAGTGGGATTCGATACCTTTGTAAATGTCGAAATTGTTATGACTCATCTCACGCATTTCGATCTTACATTTGAAGTGTCATGACAAATTTTAAAACGACGATTTTTCGAAAACACGTAAAAGTCAGTTAAGTCGTTATTCCTGGAAGCCACAGATTTTAACGTACAACCAATAGTTTTCAAGTAAAAAATAAACTGTTAAATTTTCAGAAATAGGACATTTTTCGGAACTTTCAAAATTTTTTACTCGAAAAAAAATGTGCGTGCGTTGATTTTTTCTAATTGTTTGTAATAATTGATTATAACTAATTACTTGATAATCCTGCAGAAAAAAGAATATTTTCGTATTCTTTGACCTAGCTATAATTTGAGTGAGCATCGATGCCCTTTACAAGAAGTGATTACAGAAACAAAAGAAAATGACAAATTGAAGCGGTTGTATAAATCAAAAGAATTAAAGACAGTTAATGTTGCAATGAGAAAGCCCTTATGGTTCTCTTAAACATAACAACAGTCGTAGAATTAAGAAGGGATTGGGAAAGAGTATTCAATAAACGCCGTAGTCCATTAATAGAAGAATAAAAACCAGCAATAGAAGACTGAGTGTCCTCATATAATGTTCTAAAACATCGGAAAGTGTAAGTGACTTACCTCTCATAAAATAAAGATGTAATCGTTTCACAATTTATACAATTATTCTTAACTTTATATGTTAATACACAGTATATAATTTTAACGTACGACCCATAGTTTTCGAGTAGAATACAAAGCTTCCTCTTTGAGAAAGCAAAATTGTCAAAGTTCCAAAAAATGCCCTATTTCTCAAAATTAAACAATGTTTTACTTGGTAACTATTAGTCGTGCGTTAAAATACGTTAGGACTTTTCTGACTCAAAATGATTCAAAGAATCCAATTACTTTTTTTTAGATTCATAAAGTTAATTTTTCTCTAATTGTTTAAAAAATCGTTTATACCACTCTAACCTCAAAATCACAACTTTGATATGATTTTTCGGCGCTCGTGGTATAAAATACCGTTCGAAACTAGTGCGTAAGTCGATTATTTAGGTGGTGTGACTTTTTCGCACTCGCTTCGCTCGTGCAAAAAGTCACACCAGCTAAATAATCGACTTCTCCACCCGTGTCGAAATGTACTATTATAACTAATTGCCTATGACCATCGTACGACACTTCACCCAAGATATTCGAATTCAGGAGTAAAAATACATTAACAAAACTTTGGTGATGGTGCCATGGACCTCAAACTGCAACGAAAACCCTCTTTGGCCCCCAGACTACTACTATCAGAGAACGCTTTTCATCGCGCACGTGCGCGCCAGTTCACTGTGATTGACAGTACCCGTTTTTTCATGAGTAAACAATCGATTTTTTAAATACAGGGATGGTTTTAAGCTGTACATTACGAAAACGAGACAAAAGTGGCTGTAACCAGACTTTCGCCAGATTTTCGCCAGACCCCTGCCAGACTTTCGCTAGACCACTGCCAGACCACTACCAGACCGTTGCCAGACTTTTTTTTTATACGGGCATATAGATATTTCATGCACGTATGTCTGTGAGCGCGCGTAGATGTATGGTGCGTCGTTTATCTATTTGTCTCTCGATAATGCACGTCTCTCTCTCTCTCTTTCTCTGTGTATGTATTCCATTAGGGTGAATCTGTGCATGCGACCTGCCGCTGCCACACCCTCGCCTCTACTATACAATATATACATGTATTACAGAGGAACCGTAGGGGTCCTTCGCTCGCTTCCTGCCCGGGGTTGACACAATTTTTGACCCTGCTACGATAACGAGCGGCCGCGCTCGCATATATATGTATATAAAAAGGAAGCGGCAGCTGGCTATAGCTATACTCCGGAGGAAGAAGAAGAAGAAGGAGAAGAAGAAAGGAAGAGGAAGTCGGGGTCGCGCGCCGCCGCTAACGTGTATAAATCTTTGATAGTTGGCGCGAGTCCCGCGATCCTCAGGGATAACCCAGACACACACATTCACACACATGGAAGTGGATAATGTAGCTGGCCCTTATACTACCCTCCAATAAGACTGCCACGAGGACAAAAAAGTAGAGAGAGAGAGAGAGAGAGGGGGGGCTAAACTTCCTGTACTCGCCACGGCTGCCCACGCGGCGGTGGATATCTCGGTGACAAGTGATGTACCCCCATAGTGTAGGTGTATACACAAAAAGGGGTGCGATCGCACGAGAGGTCTATAATTCACGACGAGAGGTATAGCGCGTCGTTTGTAATTCAAATGACGGTGTGCGGGTAGCGTAACGAGAAAATTAAATATTCGTCAGTTTTTCGAGGTGTACCTATATATATAGGGTTTGATTGCGAGCTAAAACAAACGCTCGTTAATATGTGCCGGTTTTTGCGAGGTATAGTGGTATAGTTTTGAGCTAGGGAAGAAAAAGGGTATGAGAAAGACACGGCAGGGCGAATGCTAAGCGCGTCGCCGACGTTTATGCTAATACTCGCGCGTGCGCGAACTAGCCATAAACACACTCGCGAAAGTTTCCCGTCTCAAGTGCACGGAAAGTTTGTCAATCGAACGAGGCTGCATCGTTTCTTTTTGTTTTAACTTTTTTCACGCTCTCGCACGAACGGTACATTTTTTCTACTTGTGTGTGTGTGTGTGTGTGTGTGTGTGTGTGTGTGTGTGTGTGTGTGTGTGTGGGTGTGTGTGTATAAGCGAAGGGGGAAGAAACAAAGTTAATAGGGGAATTTCATCGCGAGAGGGCAAGTTGCGAAGGGGGTTCTCTCGCAGAATCCACGGGGGAGTCGTTCGATCACCACTACACCGGCGGCGGTAACTTTCTTCTTCCGGCTGCAGTATTCTCCTTAACTCGATTCGTCCTTTCTTCCTCTAGAAAGAGGACGAAAAGGTAGAGAAATCGACGAGTCGATTAAATCCGCACGCCTCGCGATATTTGAATCGCAGATTCGCGCCCAAGTATGTTTTTCCCTCGGTCTATGTGGGTGTGTATATATGTATACATAAAGGAGAAACCTTCGGAGCGCGGAGGAACGCGAGGAAGGTCCCGATGAATACCAAATGAATGTATAAGGTCAACAATAATTGCAAAACGTAAACTTTCGGGAGCGCGGCGATCGACGGCTTAACCGTGACTAGCTTTCATAATATTTGCGCAGTATTTGTCAAATATGCGGCGTTTAATAGCGTGCAAGGAGATCGTTTTGTGTGTGTGGGTGTGTATTTACAAAAGCAGAAAGTTTGGTCAGTTCTTTTATCTTTTGGTGAGAGAGGAGAGTAGGAATTTTTGGAAATGGGTGGTTTTTAGGGCAGAGTTTTTAAGGTGATGGTTATTTATTTTGCTTCCTCCTAAAGGAAGCTTTGTGATAGTAATTTTTTGAGTTGCTGTAAAAATATGTTATAATTGTTTTCCGAGGTGTTAGGAATCAAAATACATAGTTTTTGAAAAATGTCTGTATGGATGTGTGTGTGTGTGTGTACGCCTGGATCTCAGCTTCTACTCCGTCGATTTTAACTGCACAGGTCTCATTTCTTTTGTTTTTTTTGTGTGATTGCGGGTCAAAAATCCGTTTTTTGATTAGGCTGATGCGTTTTTTGTTTTATTTCGAATTTTCGATTTTCTCAAAATTTATTCTTACTTTTTTTAATGATAGGATCGAGATATTTTAATTTGATGGGTAGCATTCGAAAGAGAATTAAAATACCTTATATATTTTCTAAAAAAAAAAAAAAATTTCTAGCTATCACGAGTCTTATGTTATTAACAAAAACGTGTTTTTTTTTTTAAAGATTATAACTTCCAAACTAAACGATCAATTTTTTTGAGAAAAATCATGATAATGCAGAATATAAATACCTATAATCTGTGAAAATTTGAATTCATTCTGTTGGTTAGTTTTTGAGAAAAAAATTGAAAAATGAAAAAAATGAGTTTTGTATGTCCAACGATTACGGGAGTAAAATTGACTTAATCGCTTCAAAATTCCTTGTAGAGGTAGATTATGGATATAGCTCTCGGCCGAGTTCTTTGGGCAAAATGATTGGTCCATAAATTTCAGAGATATTTGAGGTTAAAATTTTGTTAGCCTTTTTTTGAAATCGTAATTTCTCGAGAACGGCTCTATGTATCTGAATCAGATGGGTAGCATTTGAAAGAGACTTATAATATCTATATTTTCTAAAAAAGAATTTTTAGCTATCATGGTTCTTTTGTTATTAACAAAAACGTTTTTTTTAAAGCTCATAACTCTTATAACTCTCGAACTAAACGGTCAATTTTTTTGAGAAAAATCATGAAAATCATTTAAAAAAAAAATAATACATATTACTTTATGCATATTTTATACATAATTTAAAAATTAGTACTCTTTAATCTTCATAAATGAATTTAATTATAATTATGTAATAAATTGTTGCAAATATTATAAATTTTGTTATTAAAAATTAATTAAAGGAATCAGCAAATTAAGTTTGAAGAAGCCACGGGCCAATGAATTGGCAGCGGTTTTTTTTCGGAAGTGTCGTTTGCAAGATTCCGTTCGATTTAAAGTTTCCCGCGCGCGCGCGTTTATATAAGGGATGTTTTCTCGTGTAATTCGAATCGATACTAAAACTGATTTATGATTGCAATCTAAACTTGGCCGAACTCATCGCGCGCTGCGACGCGGGAGTTTGCACCTGCTGATCGTACGCACATTCAGTGTGTGAGTGTATATACGAGTATATATGCAATGTATAATCGACGAATACGCGAGCGTTATCGTCGAAATTTTCCGAGTGATTTTGATGAGTGATTCAAATTTATGCTAACGTCACTTGGGAGAGTTTTCCGCGCGATTTTTTTCTTTTCAAGTATAATTTTGCTTTGTTGATATTGAAAGATTGATCGAAAATTCATCGAAAAATTTAGAGCGCCCCGAACGTATATAATTTAAAATTGATTAAAATTGACTCACGCGAGGTCCGGGAGAAAATTTAATTAAGCACCTGAATAAATCCTCTCGCCTTTAAAAGCTGCGCAAACGTAGTCGTCGTGATCGTAAGTTTCGCGAATTCTCTGAACTCTCGTCCGCTTGAATTTTACATATACTTCAATTAAGAGAGCACACTATTACTGTGTAGCGAGCGCGGCTGAATTTTCCTGGAGAGTAACTCACTGCCCCGAGATATCGTTCTCTTAAGGGAATGCCTTATACCGGCAGAGATCTCTGCCGTACCGATCACAATGTTTTTAATTAAAGATTAATCGTTATAAGTTTTTCCTTGAATTCTGAGAGTGTCACATAGACAAACTTATTATCTACTTCTTGGTCAAATTTCAGATAAATCTATTGGAAAATGAAGACGAAATTTGAGAACTCGCAAGATGTCGTATTTTGGGGTTAAAATGATATTATGCGACGTTGCGAGTTCTCAAATTTCGTCTTTATTTTCCAACAGTTTTATCTGAAATTTGACCGGGAAGTAGATAATAAGTTTGTCTATGTGCGTCAACTCTCAGAATTCAACGAAAAGCTTATAACAATTAATATTTAATTAAAAACACCGTGATCGGTACGGCAGAGAACTCTGCCGGTATAAGGTATCCCCTTAAATATCGCAATTATCATACAAACTTGACCGGGCGCGTTTACCGCGGCGAGAAAAAGTTTCTCCCGCACACGAATGGAATCGCGGGGAAACTCAGGTGCGACTACTACTTCCTTAAAAACCTAATCTCACAATTAAACCGTTCTCTCTCTCTCTCTCTCTCTCTCTCTCTCTCTCTCTCTCTCTCTCTCTCTCTCTCTCTCTCTCTCTCTTTCTCTCGCTCGAGAAGGTGAGTGAGTGAATAAGTGATAGCGAGAGGGGGAAGGAGAGAGTCGCAACTTTTCGCGTCTGGAATCCGGGGGTAAAAAGAGCGCGCGAACTTTTCCGCAAGCGGACAAAGGGCTCTGATGTGTCACATGGAGTTCGGAAACGTTTAAGCGTGAATAGCCGCGCTGAGAAAAGACATTTTATGTCTCGGATTCAGTGTATAACAGTTGAGAGTAAAGGGGGAGTGTTCGAGTCGATTATAACAGTTTATAAAGATTTTTTTTTTTATTTTAAATTCGACTTCGAATTTTTACTATAATTATCGTTATTATCCGTTGTATATAAGTATATAATAAGATAAGAATACTGAATTTTAAAAATTAAAAAGACAAAAAGTATGAAAATTTCAATAATTACACGGGGAAAGATTTATTTGTAAACTTTACTTATTTTATTAGAAACTTTATAATTTTTATAGTAGCCCTGAGGCATACTCAACATGCAGTATTTTTACTTTAATTTTTATGATTTTCGTAGCAAATTGTACTTTTAAATAGACTCGACATGCAGTATTTTTACTTTAATTTTTATGATTTTCGTAGCAAATTATACTTTTAAATAGACTTCCAATTCATTATGTAAAGATGAAGCGAGAATCCGAGCGTTAAGAAAATGTACAAATAAATATTGAAAAATGTACTTAAAAATAAAATGAAAAATAAAAAAACGAGACACTCAGAGCACGGAGTACTTTGCATTGTCGTGGCTGCGTAGGCCCCAGCTATGGTATGTCCTGAGGCTGTCAGATCCTGTTGTGTCTGTAAAGCTCAAGTTTTTGAGGCTCTAGCGAACACGAGTAATTCAGTTTACACGGGGACGTTTTGGCGAGAGAGTCAAGTCGATAATTATTAGAAAGAAAGTACTTAGTATTTAATTGAAAGAGAGAGAAAGAGAGAGAACAGTACACATAAAATTGACGCTTGGATCTTCACTTCCCCTATAACAACAATCGAGAGCTTGCGGCGGCATTAAGTGACTCGCCGAGTGACAAGCGCAAGCGGCGAACGCAGCCCATTCGAAAAAAAAAACACTCAATGTGTCCATGTAATTTCAGACAATATTGTCACGGGTTCAGCTCGACCGTCATCCGAGCCCTGACGCCTCCGCTTCAAGATAAGAACAAGACGCGCGCGATGCTCTCGAGCAAGTATCGCGGCGTTAGCTCAGTGGTAAAGCGCGGGACTACAAACCTCGGGTCCGTGAATTAATATTATATAAATTAATATTTTGCGTTTTGATAAATCGTAAAGTGTTCATTTTGGACATACCTCTGAAACAATATTAACACAACATATTATTTTCACTGACTTTTCTTAAAATTATTTTTACAAATCATTTAAACAAAAACAGAAGGACACGACACAGGAAGACGATTCGATTAGAACAGTCTTAAAGTGTTACGAAATTTATTTTTTAAATGTGTCGTAAAGTTGAAAGTGACAAGGACCGTTTTGCTCGTGCTGTGACAGAGGTATTTTTTTATCTATCAAATCCATTTTCAATGTGTTTTTTCGTTATGCGGATATTTTTATTGTGATTAAAAATAAATTAGAATTTTCCATGCTTTAGTTTTTTTTTACATTTCAAGTGTTCATAATGCCTCGTGTCCATCATGCCCCGCTCTCCCCTATTTTAAATAAAGTTGTTTGCCTTTCTTTAAAAATAATTCATGTCCACTCATTTACAGATACTGTGATATTTCATTTCAGCCGTTATAAAAATAAATATTTCAAATAGTAAAAACTAATAATAAAAACTATTATTTCAAAAGTAAAATTTGCTATACGAAAATCTTAAAAATTACTATTTAAAAAGTAAAAATGTCGAGTACGACCCAACACCATCTATGAAAATAATAAATTTTCTTATAAAAAAAAAGTTTACGAATAAATTTTTCTCCGTATATTATACATAATTTCATATGAGCTCTTATACCCGTTGGCCTTTTCGTACACACACACACACACACACCCCTTTGAATACGCTCAAATAAATCACTTCTTCTTCTGAAAGATCGCGTATCAACTCATGCTAATTCTCAAGAATTTCAATATAAACCATCCCTGATCCGTGCGTATAAAATAGTTATTTATCGCGTTTCTTCTCTGATCAGAATTATTTGTTACCATTTTTCATGTATAATTCATTCTCACACACACATAGTCAAAATCTTATCCAAAAAAGTCACGCTGATATCAGATCGCAGGTCAAAACCTGCGCCTTATTCCACCTGCAATATTTACTTATCGAGGAAAATTAAATCTCCCACTTTATCGCTCTCAACAAAAACAAACAAACTTCCACGCGAACAAACAACACCGCCACACCACTTACACACCCCCTGCAAAAAAAACCTTCCTGTCCTCCATCTCACACAGACACAACGACGACGACGCATCGACATCACGTAACATCACACAGACACACACACGCGCGAGGTGGGAAGAAAAACAGCTCGATGCAATGTTGGCCGGGGCGCGCGCTCGCTGAACGCTCTATCATCCGCGGATCTCGCGATCAATTATTCATCCTCTCCACCCTCTATACCTCACACACACGGGCATCGCGATATAGCCCAGCCCGTCAGCCACAGCAGCAGCAGTAGTAGTTCACCCCCGCGCAGCTGTCGCGGCGTTAAGAAAAATTCGCAGCCACAAAGAGACAGAGACACATACACTTAGTTCAGTTTCGCTACTCTATATATACTGCTGTTGTTCTCGTTTCGGGCGGGCTCTCTCTAACCGCCAGCGACGTGACACGCGACACGCGCGCCGGCTTAGTCAAGTTTTCGACTGTTTTGCGGGTGTGTTTCTGCAGAGAGAAGAGGAATTTCCAATACAAACCGGAGAGCTCGCGTACAGCTGCCGGGAGCGAAAGAGAGATAGATAGCGTTCGACGGGAGTCCTCGTGTTTTTTTTTTTTTTTCATGCGAGCATCACAGTGCGGGATTAGGGAGCGGCTAATTTCGGGAAGAGAGGAGAAGAGGATGACGATGGTTATTGGCTTTTCGAGGGGATATTCGCGCCCCGAGTGGAGGTTAATTGGGAGGAGAGCCGTATTTATTGAGTGCTCGTCGGATCAGCGGGCCAATTGTTTGGAGATTGCCGGGATATAAAGGAGAGTGGGTCGATCTTGTACACTTCATTTTAAAAATATCTTTTACTCTGTCTATTTTATGTAAAAACAATTATTCAGTGAACAGGAGAAAACTTTAAGGTTTCGAGAAACTGTATAAATTTTGTTGGATGATTATATCATTAATTAATATTTTTACTTTGACATTAAAAAAAAAAAAGCTTTGTACAACTTCACCCCTCAGCATGGGTCAAGTTGTATACAGCTCGTGGTCAACTTGGACATTCATTTAAAATCTCTTAAATCCATTTATAAAAATAAAGCAAAACTATGTACCCTATTTTCATTACTTACTATACTTATTTATACCTTTAATTAAGCAGAATTAAAAATTTTCAAGCAAAATTATAAATTTAAAAATTGACGTGGTATTAAGAATTGATAACGTGTAATGATTGATAAACCTCATTGATTGCTTTACGCAAGTCATTGAGGTCACTGACAGTGTTTGATGAGCGTCGGCGGTACCATGAAAATGATGCGAAAAATTCAAATTGACATTTTTCGGGATGTTTAAGGTCGCCCCTATTATTTTGTACAACCTGACCTCAAGGATAAAAAAATTTTTAAATATAGATATTCTATTCATTGTAAAACTTATCGATCTAATTTTTATGCCAAATTGTCAGTTTTTATGTGTTTAAAATGGGGAAAAAGTTGATGTGAGTTCGTTGCGTCCCTGGTAATTTTGTACGCTGTTTCTGCAGGACACAAATTTTACAGAAAAGGTCGGAAAATTCGACAAGTGGACGTTGAAATTAAAGAAGGCCGTAGCCAATCAAAACGGTTTGCCAAATATGTATTGTATCGAAAAATTTATGTCTACCTTACCGAAAGATGAAAAAACCAATTTACAAAAAAGATATTCGGTTTGTTTAAGATCGTCCCATGTACAACATCGCCCCACTCTCCCATAATAAGGTATATAAAAAAAGGTTTGGTACGTGTGTGTGTGTGTGATAGTTAATTAACGGGTTGATAATTTAGCTGTTATAGGATACAAAGAGAATTGAAAAAGTGTTGAAGCAAGAGGTACCATGATTAATTATTCATTATGATAATTTGTAAAAGTTCTGATCTCTGCTCTTTACAATTCATGCGACCGGGATTCTACAAAAACTAGCTATAGCAAATTTATGCGCGATCGAAGAATATGACAATTTTCGTACGCGCTGCTAAGTAATTATAATGACCTTATAGGGGAAGGCGGGGCATGGCGTGTCAGGTAGGTAAGTTTGGCACCCTCATATTTTTAATATTAATGAATGCAAAAAATTTAATTTTTACGTAAACCTAATTAGATATGCTTTTAGAATTTTCCTCTATACTTTTGAGATTATAGATAATGTTTAACATTTAATTTAATAAGATTGAAAATCGGTGCTTAGAAACAAGGTTGACTTCATTTTTAAGTCGCTTGGAGCAACGAGAAAATGATTTTTTTTTCTAAATGAGACCAAACCTATTTGATAGTTTCAACTTTTATCTTTGAAGCCCTGTTTTTGTTATTTTCAGAAAATCTTTATAAATAATATAATTAAAAAATGAAAATGGTATTAAAATGGGGCATGACGTGGCACCCTGGCGGGGCACGCGTGGCACACTCGGGCGTATCAGTGCACCGCGGCGGCCGCCGAGCGAAGTGGTGTAACCTACAAACCAAAAACGGAGCAAGATGGGTTAACAACTACGCAGTGCAATAATTTAGTTTTAAGTAATTTTTAGTTTCAATTATTACATTAATAAGTAAATAACGATTATTTCGACTGCGTATTAAGTTATATTTAGAGTAGAAAAAAGCCACTTGAAGACTTAAACACAAATCAGCTTGATTTATCCATTGTTAATAATAATTCAGCTTCCGTAAATAATGAAAATTACTTTAGAGAAGTAATACCTGAAGAATCAATTGTAGATACTCAAACTGCCTTTTTCAATGGTCAGGTAGTTCAAATATGCTACATAGATGAAAATGATGCGAAATCTTTATAAATTTAAACTTATTGTAATAATAATGATAATTTGTTAATCAAACAAAAGTATTATGTTGTGATCATATTTTATAAGAAGGAATTAAAAAAATATATATAATCATTTATTAAAATGTAATAATCTATTTTAAAATAAAAATTGTTATGTTCCTTAATAAAAATAAAATTTTCAATTTTCAATAGACTAATTATTTGATTTTTGAAAATTTTATTATGGTATAATTATTAAAGTATTAATTACTGGAAAAAAGAATTGAAAAAAATACCTATAGTAAAATATTAAATTTGACCGTGCCATGCGTGCCCCGTCGGGTGCCACAATCCACCCGCCGATGATTTCTTTTCTGTATTTTATCAATAATTAAAAGAAAATGAAAAAAAAGTTAATAGTTTGTTTTATTTTATTTTTTTCTGATCTAATTATTCCGTTTTTGTTCATTTTGAAATAATACACGGTTTAGTTGTTATTTTTAATCAAAGTTAGGGTGTCACACGTGCCCCGCCCTCCCCTATAAGCTCTCTTTGATAAATTGTTTCGCGAAAGCCGAGATATCGCGGATATAATCTCCTTCGGCGTGCGTCTATCAATTTCGCGCTCGAAAGCTCGCCTTTGAACGCGCACGTCCGAATACGTATTATACTCAACAAATAATTGAGTACCCTAGGAGTTATGCATTACACTTAATATTAATATCGAAATTTCACGGTAAATCTCAAAAACTCAGCTTACAAATTAATCCAAATAAGATCTTCGAAATACCTGTTACCGCGATAGCGCTCTTATGCACTACTGCTTATAAACACATAGGCGGACTAAACAATAAGCGCGAAAGCAAAATCATATAGGTCGGTACGTATATCCGGGAGATTAGCGTCAAACAAGAGGCTTGCGACGCTATATATTATACGCGTCTGCGCATAATAGTCCGCCGTTGGATGCATATATCTATATAATCTACGCTAAGCTATATTATCCGCATCGATGGACGCGCGCTTTAAAACTTCAATCCCGAGCCTTTTTTTACGAGCGTGCTTCGAAGCCTATATAAGAATTTCCCTGAAAACTCGTTCGCGCGTGTGTATATAATACGTATCAATTCCGATGAGCGCTCGGGCTGAAAAACAGTGTATCGATGTAACGTGTATACAGGTATACATATACATAGGAAAATCGTAAAACTCGCGCGTGCGTGTAGCTTCCGAGTAAGTGGCCCGATAAGTCCCTATATATCGTATACACATACACGAGCCGAGATAAAAACCCGCTGAGTCTATAGTGTTTCGCGAAATCTCCAACGACGCGCAGGCTGGATAAATAATTGCGCGAAAAAACACACACTTACTGCGATGTACACATTTAAGCACTTCGTATGTATATTTATATTTTTGTATCGCTTGGAAGCCCGCCAGCTCTTACGATAATCCAAATTAATAAAATAATAATAAAAGGTCAGCGCCGTCGGCGGATTAACAAAAGTGCCTGGCACGCATATATGTGGAGCAAAATTTTATCGACGTCAGTCGCGCGCGCGCGCTGTACACTGATTCAATATTGGTTTAAGGAATGTCGACCTCGCATAACCACGAACAGTGCGCGCAGTACCTATAACGCGTATTATACAAGGCGGCAATATAATAACAATTACAAAATTGCCCTGCAGTAATGACGCGATCACCCGCGTGTTATCAGTATTAGATATTATAGTAATTAATGTAATATTATGGTAAAATAATGGGAGTATAGCATTTAACGTGAAAGCTCTGATATTAGTATCATTAATTTCGCCTACCAAATCGACGCCGCGTATGTATAAATACGCGTGCGCTCCTCCAATATCGATAATCAAATGAATTTCGGCGTTATACCCCGCCTTTCATCCCTTTATCGACGTAAAACAATTCGCCCCCATACGCACACGTACGTATAAAATTTCTCACATACGCGTCCAACTTTTCCACCTTTCATTCCTCGAATCAATACACACACACACAGAGAGAGAAAGCCACAACCATCCTCCTCTTCTCCGCAGCGAGTATAAAATCTCCTCTCTCTCTTCCCTTACCACCGCGTCTCCGCGCCGCCAAGAGAAAGAGAAATAAATCGCTCTGGGTGCATCTCTCGGGCGATAAACTCGGAGCGGAAGAGGCAAGCGCAGGATGGAAGTAACAGCGGACGAGGAGGGTGGAGGTAAGGATTCTTCCTCCACCTCCTCTTCAACAATAGCGCGGAAACGGCGCCGGCGACTCGCTGTTGGCAGGGGCAGCGAGTCGCCGCTTTACGAGGTCGTCTGCCCGGCGGTCTACGTTATCCGGGTCTTCGGCCTCGCGCCCTACGCTTACCCCAAGGACAACAGGCCGCCCCAACTCCGGCCGTCCGCCTTCAATTGCGTCTTCTCCCTCTTATGGATGACACTCTACACTTACATCGTGGTGTGCGCGATGAGACGGTTCAACGGACTCAACAAGGAAAAGCCGATACTCGGGGTTACGGAGAATAGCAAGGTACGTGTCTTGATACGTATACGTATATATGTATAGACGTGAGCTTATTTTCCAATTGTGCGCCCCGGGCTTAAGTGGCGGAATTATCGCGTCGAGGCCCTACGATCGGGGGCCGAGATGCAGTTTTGCCCCCATACGAGCTGCTATTGTTTACGGCGCGCCGTTAATTCTCATATATAGGTATATTTGTGGCTTCCAGGAATAACGACTTAACTGCATTTTACATGTTTTTGAGAAATCGCCGTTTTAAGATTTCATTAATGACAGTTCATATGTAAGATCGAAACGCGCGAGATGAGTCATAACAATGTAGACATTTACAAAGGTATCGAATATCTTTCGAACCCCACTATCAGCTGCTAGATTACATTTTTGTTATTTATTAGATCAAAATGGTAATAGAATGGTGTGTGTGTGTATATATATATACACACACACACACACACACACACACACATATATTGCGCGCCGTTATAATATGTCATAAGGCCGATAAATAACGACGTAGAGTATATAATGTTTTTATATAGAAGCTTTTTGTGTATAATGTGAAAAGATATTATAATAGTACTATAATAGTATTTTTCACTATTTTGACAGTTTTAATCGCCCGTAACTTTTTTCTGTGATCTATTACCATCTTGATCAAGGTCGCATTTTAAAGGTAACCTTTTTTACAAATTTTTTAGCCTTTGCTGAGGGATATTGAATACAGTCGCATTCGCCTTAAGCATATTTTGAATGGTCTTCTGTCAAGTATAAAGTAGCAAAATAATTGGCATAGATCTGCAAAAATTCTGAGCAATTCTACTTACAATTTGGAAACTTTTTCCCATTTAATGTACTATACAAAAAGTTTCAAGTTTTTGAGTTAAAAAATCATAAAAATTGAAGATTTATGAAAAAATTCAAAATTTTTAAATTTTCAATTAATTTTAACTTTTGAACGATTGAATATTTTGCTCTAAAACTCTAGGGTTGTATTTTGGGACTAATTTGGAATGAGTAAAACAATTTTGAGCAATTTTAAAATTTTGAGCTGAACAGTTGACATAAAGTTACCCATACACGGAGAGAAATTTTAGAGTAAAAATTACCAAGGTGCCTTGGTAGCGCATGGACAGACTGTCAAAAGCCGTGTTATTCCCAGGTTTCTAATACAATTTATAAGTTTCCCAAGAAAAACTACCATAACCACTTTAAAAAAATACCAAATTATCTGAATAAAAATTACCAGAAACACTGGTAAAAATTGAGATCTAGTCATTTTTACAAGGTAACCTAAGAATTTTTACTAAGAAAACTGACAAATTTTACCAAATAACCAGGGTTGGGTGAGAAATTATGCCAACTTGGCATCCTAGGCGTGAAGGCTGCCGCGCGCGTCTCGGCGGCACCGCGACGGCGCACTTCAGACTGACGATGCCAGTTCGAAAAGAAGCGGCACTGACGATTTCGTGCGATTAAACCTTAGATGATTGAGAATTGCATAGATAATATCGAGAAAGTAAAATCCGCTAGATTCTATGTATAATATAATAATTAATACTCTAAAAAATAATCTAGATTTTTTTTATTAATAATTGCTATTATTATTAGTATTGGTTATGTAAATAAATTACAAATGAAATCATTTCAAGTTATGCATGATTTCAAATTAACAGACTAAATTTGTTTCTTGACAAAGATTTTTTTTATACATGCATTGAAATAAGGTTGGTAAATATCATAGATAACTCCGATTTTGAAGAAGTAATTATATTGAAAAATCAACATTAATAAGATTTTTATAAATATATTTTTATAGAAAAAATAATTATAATGCCTGTAAAACATTATAATGGTAAATGTATTAGTTAATATAGTTAATTTGCATACAATTGAATATTTCCCTTACTGAATAGAATTAGAAACCAATAATTAATTAAATATCTTTTTAATTTATTAAGAAATTTCAATTTTAAAAAATATTTATCTTGTAAGTAATTCGTCAATCATAATGAAATTTCTGAATATATGTAACCATGAAATTAATTTATATTTTCATTAAATATTAGTAGTAACTAAATACTGTTAACTCTCACGGCAAAAAAATAGGAATCTATTTCAAAATGGTCGCAAAAAGTATTCCGTCAGAAAACAAATCTGTTAATCAATTAATATGATGTTCTCGGTGTATTGATACCTATATATAATTGTATGACTGAGTCATACCCTCGAAAAACACGATTTTTAACAAGAAATATGGGATAGAGATTAAACAAGCTTTACTCGAACTTAAAGAAACGAAGAACATTCGAATTTGCAATACATTCGATGTGCGAGAAAGCTGACTCTCGGATACAAGCTTTGCATGCGTCCTGCTGTTTACATGCGAAATGACGGATTAAACTTCGTACATGTACTTTTCTTGTATAAAACAAAATAACTGCCCATAATAAAAATAGCTAACTGGTACCATGACGCGGGCTCTCGTAGATGAGTTCTGTACGCGTCCTTTCGTTGAAAAATCAAGCATTTATTGAAGTGAGGCGAGATAGAAAGAAAGAGCATCGGAATACAAAGCTTATACGGGCACTTCTGCTTATATGGGCATAATCAAAGTCGAAATTTAGATAGTTTAATAATTTTTCCATCCAAGTAGTCGGGGAAGCAAGATCCATGCATTTCAGGAACTGATGTAACGTAAACGACTAAGCACGATTATTTTGATGATTTTTAATCGCAAGTAGCAAAGAGAAGCAATTCCCAGGCAAATAAAGTACTAACGTAGATACGTGACATTTCTATATATAAAAATGCGTATTATGATTATTTTAATGATTTTCAATCGTAAGCAGCCGGTAGATGAGAGGTCCTATCATTTCAGAGATGTATGTAAAGGAGCAGCACTGCTAACGAATATATAAATCAATTTTAAACCTCAGTAGCCGGGGGACACAATGTTCACGCATGTAAGGGAGATGAAAGGTCCTATCGGAAATTACGGAAACGTACCAAGTGTGCTTGGTAAATATATAAATGATTTTAAACCCAAGAAGCCGAGGTATGAGAGGACCAGGCATTTAAATGCGTTACGTAGACATGCAGCACTGTACATGACAAATGTATATGAGGCGTTTCACGTCAACTCTCCAAGCGTGCCGCAGAATCGTGCTGTTCTCGGCTCATGTTCAACAAATTAATTTTGAAAAACTGATAACATCATCGGAAAGCTGAGAAAAAACCCCTATCGAAATCACTTGATCATTATTTTGTTATGTACATTTTAGCCTTTTAAACACGAGCTAAAAATTCCGCGCTTGGAGGATTGACGTGAAACACCTCATATATGAATTTAGTATTTACAGTATTTAGTTACTACTAATATTTAATGAAAATATAAATTAATTTCATGGTTACATATATTCAGAAATTTCATTATGATTGACGAATTACTTACAAGATAAATATTTTTTAAAATTGAAATTTCTTAATAAATTAAAAAGATATTTAATTAATTATTGGTTTCTAATTCTATTCAGTAAGGGAAATATTCAATTGTATGCACATTAACTATATTAACTAATACATTTACCATTATAATGTTTTACAGGCATTATAATTATTTTTTCTATAAAAATATATTTATAAAAATCTTATTAATGTTGATTTTTCAATATAATTACTTCTTCAAAATCGGAGTTATCTATGATATTTACCAACCTTATTTCAATGCATGGATAAAAAAAATCTTTGTCAAGAAACAAATTTAGTCTGTTAATTTGAAATCATGCATAACTTGAAATGATTTCATTTGTAATTTATTTACATAACCAATACTAATAATAATAGCAATTATTAATAAAAAAAATCTAGATTATTTTTTAGAGTATTAATTATTATATTATACATAGAATCTAGCGGATTTTACTTTCTCGATATTATCTATGCAATTCTCAATCATCTAAGGTTTAATCGCACGAAATCGTCAGTGCCGCTTCTTTTCGAACTGGCATCGTCAGTCTGAAGTGCGCCGTCGCGGTGCCGCCGAGACGCGCGCGGCAGCCTTCATGCCTAGGATGCCAAGTTGGCATAATTTCTCATCCAACCCTGCAAATAACCTGGTATTTGTGTACTCGCGCATGCGCACTGCGCATTATTGTGTTTCAGAAGATTGATACTAGAGGCGTGCGCGACGTTAAAATGAAAACAATACACATATTTTCAGTAAGTAATAACGGCGATTCAAATGACTGTTGGTAACAGCTTCTGTGGCGCAGTCGGTAGAACGTCGGACTCTCAACCCAAAGATCGTCGGGTCGAATCCCGCTTCCGTAAAAATTTTTTTTCAGTTTAATGTTTTTTCATCATTGTTTCTGTTTCTATTTCTATATTAAAATACTATATGTCCATCAATATGGATAAAAAAAGTTAATTTTTTTAATTTAAATTAACTAAAAAAAAATTTTACCAAGGCACTTTGGTAAATAGTTTGAAATTGTCAGTCTGTCCATCCATTACCATAGAAACTGGTAATTTTGTCTCGAATATTTGTAATTTTCACTACAAAATTTCTCTCCGTGTATATATATATATATTCTGGTCGAAGCTGGGGGGAGAATGGAAATTAAAATTTTAATCCGCGATAAGGTGATTATACGACCTATCTCCCGAGGACGGAAGATCCGTCTCCCGCGCTCTTCTGCGTCCCGAAACTTTGGTCCGATTCGTCGAAATGGTATGCGCGCCGCACGGCCAACTAGTTCGCGAAGTTCGCAAGATCAATAGATGGGACAAGAGAGAGGGAGAGAGCTTGCGTTTTTGAAAAGCAGAGAGGGATGACGCAATCGTGGAGAGGTTGATATTTTACGCGTATTATGTTATTGAGCTGACGGTGATGTTGTTTTGAATAGTCCATAAAAAGCCTTCTATATAGTGCAATATATTTCGTATTTTTATATGTTTGAAATGAATATATTTTGCTTTTTAACCGTCCGAGCCAAGCGAAAATACGGATTTTAATATAGCTTCGGTGCGGCATAAATATCGAATAAGAGTAAATAGGTATGCGTTCAATAAAAAATTGCCTTTTTAATCTTTATACCTCATATATTATTCGATAATTCAAAACCCCTAAAAATTACTCTGACAACGCAGATCGCTCAATCATCGTTACACCACTAATAATAATAATAATCTTAACACCATATCGAGCTTTTCTTCCCTTTATTTTGTTATTATATAGGGGAGAGGTGCACAGTCATGGCCAGTGTCTATAAAGCTGGACCCCACGCGTTTCTCACATCTGACGATATGTGACGGTTATCGGACAACTATGGTTAGATGTAAAATATCATTTTATTTAACAGTTTTCGTGACCGATATTTTTATACGGAATTTACAACATTACATGAGAATTTAGTATTGTAAAAACAAAATCACAATGTTAAAAGTTATCTTTGTCTTCTCATCTCTTTGCTACAGTTGATGCAATCCTTTTTTTTTGTTAATAATTTCTACTTTTTCTTCAAACATTCAAAACCAAATTAACGTATTTACGTATTGATAAAACCTCTTGGTAGCTGAGTATCATTCAAAATGAAATGATGTTTTTTTTGCTCAATTTTAGCCACTCCATTAGTGCCCTGCACTCGAGCTTGCACTGGCCGTGTATTACATATAGGCATATATTGAGTGTTCATGCCAACTAAAATAAATGTTATTTTTTTCTAAATTATGTTAAGGTAAATTAATTTTTAACTTAAATTACTATAAAATTAACAAATAAATACCGTAATTTTTATTCATAATTTAATCATTTTTTATTTTTTGTTAAAACAATCATAAAAAAAAACTTTGTAATACATGTTTGTAAATCATTAAAAATATTACTTATGTCGACTGCAATTTAATATCAACTGATAAGAATTTTTCCATCGGTCTTACAGTCTTACAAATTAAATTAAAATAATTAATATTTATGGCAGTCAGATTGCCCTTGTTTATAATCACCCCCGCAGAATCTGAAATAAAAACTTAATTAAAACCTGGAAAAAACTTTGTTAGCAAAGGACGATCTGACTGCCCACCACCACCACATTGTCCGACGTTTCGAGCCTGCTCCGGCTCCTCCTCAGAGACATGTTTGTAAAAAAAATTTTTTGACGTTCATTCCTGTGTTTTAAGAATTGCTTCAAAACGAAATTCCTCGAAAAATTAAGGTGGCCAGAACCGGAAAAATACTTTTTGAAGATCGTGAAAACCCAACTTTTTTATTTTTTCAAGCAACTTCTTATTGTTATAATAATTGAAAAATAAATTAATCCACCTATTTATAGGAACCCTCAGTATAATTTCCTATTTTGGTATTTTAATTTAAACCCATAAAACATTAAAAACTACTGCTGAAAATGCTATGGGCAACTCTCTCCTACCTTTGCCTAGATAAGCGACGAAACACGTCTTGACAATGCATAACAGTAACGGAAGAACAACTGCGCGCTCGCAGAGCGGCCACAAACCATCGCAAAGTTTCTTCGGAATCGCAACAATACCTACCGCCAGACGTTACACGTATATTATACACATACACATTCTACACCCTCGCGTTCTCTCCAACTGCGCGCCGGAAATTACGAGCGGCCGGGCGCTCGCGCACGCTTGTCTTATTTGCTTTATGCTTCCGGCGCTCCAGATTCGGCGCACTTTTCGTATATCATTGTTACACTCTTACTTATACGCATAGCAGCAGCAGCCGCAGCAGCAGCGTCAGTTTACGCGCATTTTTTTTTACTTTACATATATAATTCTTCTCCCTCTTGAAAAAGCGCATTTTTTACGTCATTTATTTCGGCCTGATTTATTACATCGTTGTAAAAGTGGAGAGCGCGAGAGAACCAGAACGATTTGAGAGAACCGCAGAGAGTTGCGTGCGGTCGAGATTAATTTCTATATTTTAGAAAATCCCGAGCTAGCGGGCGCGTTTCCTCATTTTTCATAGAAAGTGAATTTGTCTTGGTTTATGGAATTAATCCCCGGGGGAACGACGGTGGCGGCGGCTTATTATATAGTGTTTTTACAAATTTTTATAGTGTTTTACAACATTTTTCGTGATAACGCGCTTTTTCAGAATTGAATTTGTCTCCTTTTTTGGTAGATGAGCTAGGATGGAGTTGAGGATGTATTACGGGGAAATAGAAAGTTCGCGCCGAGCTGTATCCGAGAGAGAGCATTTATCATCAGCGTAAAATAATTCACGGTCCGCGAGACCGGGCTACTTCGAAATTTACGCTGCTTAAACTCCGTGCTTTATATATTATAATATATCATAAAAAGATAGGACGTCATAATAATGTTAAACACGAAAGGATTCGCCGTTATTATTTGTTTTACAGTGGAATTTTGAACAATTTCCAAGAACGGACTTTTCCTTTATTTACTTATAATTATACGGCCACCCATTATACTGTCACGAAAATCACCGTACCGCATCGCTTAATATTTCAGTATTATAACCCACGCAAGGATCCTATCAAATATTTACCCCTCAATTCCCCTTCCAAACTTCTTTATACAATAGCTGCGCGCATATACTTATATAACGTATAGTGAAACCAGAACAACTGCGCTTAATTACGCTTTAACGGGGGTGGCCCCCGCGTAGCGCGGGCAAAATTAAGACCGCGCGTTGACGCAGCCGAGAAAGCCGCAAATGCTCAATAGACGAGAACGAGAAAATGCTTCTGGATTAACCGCGTATACAAGAAGGAATTAATTTCCATCGGATAAACACGGCGTATAATACGCGCACACTATACCGGCCGTGCGTCAGTCTGCCAAAACAGTCATCTAATTAAATTGCGAGAAAAATCCTCCCTCTCCCTCCCTTTGTCCCCTCAGCCATAATAAAAAAAAATACAACCGAACTAATTCACCGCATACTTACAGCTGATCCTGAACTACCTCGTGTCGATGTCGCACATAATGCTGAACTTTGCGGCGCGCGCTCGCATGGCGCGAGTGTGGAACGACATTCAGGATTTCGACGAGGCGAACAATCTCGGCGCCCCGCCACCACCGGGTAGTAAACAGCGCTACAACGCGATACTAAGCCAGACGCGGTTATGGGTCTGGCTGGGATTAGTGTTCTGGTGTCTCGGCTGGGCCACGGTCAATCAGCTGGGCATGCACGCCTTCGACGAGCCGTATCTGCAGAACGTGGGATACCTGCTGACGTACGTGGGCACGTGCGTCGGAGTGCTCAAGTTCTGCGGGCTGATCTTTTTGCTGGGGCAGAGGTTCAAGTATCTGAACGAGCAGGTGGACAGGCAGCTCGAGGTGCGGGGAGAGCAGTTCGATCTGGTCAAGGCTAATGCCGTGATTAAGGTGAGCAGAGGGTTCAAGAAGGAAGTGGGCCGAATTGTTTTCGGAAGAAGGGCTTGGGTTGGAAAATGATGGGTTTGTTATGTGAAAAATAGTTGGTGATTTGCGTTTTTTAATAATTTTACTCTTTTATTTACAATTTTATTCTTTACTTTAATAATTTATTAAAATGAATGAGAAGTCACACTCGAGCTGGATAACTATAAAATAAGACATTTTGGTTGTTTCACCGAGTTTAGTACAAAAATGACAAAATATTTTGCAAAAATATCCATACTGCCTCGTAAAGCTAATGCAGACTGTAAAACTTCAAAACATTACGATATTTTATTACAGCCCCGCGTAAAAAAAGTTACTATGGCCCAAATATTGCACATATTAGATAAGTATAAAAAACAATATATGGAGAAATATTGGCTTTATAATGCCACAGCGCCGAAGCCACACACGGCCTATCTTTAGATATATCTTGGGCAACTATTGCCCATATATTGCTTATACAAATTCAATGTTTCAATTAACATTGCCAATAAACGATATTTTTCTGTGTGTGTAGCAGTAAAAGAAGCAATATTTGGGCCAAATCTATCCACATTTTTATAAAAAGTTGCTAAGATGTGAGAAAAACATCCTTACATTGCAGAACTATGTCCACATATAAATAAAACCGCTGCCAATTCATTGGCACGTAGCTTCCTCAAACTTAATTTACTGATTCCTTTAATTAATTTTTAATTCCAATATTTAAAATTTAATACTTCAGAAAGACAGAAATAACAAAACTCCAACATAATTTATTCAAATTTTTATAGATTATACATTTCCACAAAATTTCACATACATAAAATATATATCACAATTGCCTATAAATTTGCAACTGATATTTAGAGCTAAATGTCTAGAAAATTTTTAACCTCAAATATCTCTGAAATTTATGAACCAATCACTTTGCCAAAAGAACTCATCCGAGAACTATCAATAATATATCTCTACAATGAATTTTGAAGCGAATAAGACAATTTTACTCTTGTAATAGTTGAACATATAAAACTCATTTTTTTCATTTTTCAATTTTTACGTTTTTGTTAATAACAAAAGAACCGTGATAGCTAGAGAATTAATTTTGTTTAGAAAATATAGGTAATTTAATTCTCTTTCGAATACCACCCACCCCATTTAGATACATAGAG
Organism: Torymus aiolomorphi; assembly: GCA_036365515.1. Taxonomy (NCBI): domain Eukaryota; kingdom Metazoa; phylum Arthropoda; class Insecta; order Hymenoptera; family Torymidae; genus Torymus; species Torymus aiolomorphi. The sequence goes on from CM070873.1 coordinate 259,854,358, forward strand.
CCGTTCTCGAGAAATTACGATTTAAAAAAAAATTGAAAAAAATTTTAACCTCAAATATCTTCGAAATTTATGGATCAATCCTTTTGCCCAAAGGACTCACTCGATTGGTATACAAAATCTACCCCTACAAAGAATTTCAAAGTGATTAAGCCAATTTTACTATAGTTATTGAACGACAACAAAAATCACTTTTTTTTATAAATTATTTTTCTTCTCAAAAAATAATAAATAAAAAAACCTAAAAATTTAGTAAGTTATAGTACTTAATATCCTTTATAACCAAAAACATATTCATGTTAATATCTTTTTTTAATTTCGAAATATAACCTATTTACAAAAAATTACGTTTTCATCAATAACTTATGACGAAATATAGCTACCGACTTTTTTTTTTTTAAATTGTAGATAATTTTATCCTACATACAGAGAATTCATGATATATAAACAATATTTGTTCTAAATATTAAAAAAGTCGAAAAAAAAAATTTTGAAAATTAAAAAATGGCTATTAAAAAAAAAAATAAATTTTACAAAAATAGAATATTGACCCCAATTGTGGAAGCAAAATCTAAAAAAATGATCACTCTCCCGTTAAAAGTCGAGTAGATCATGAGATATCAGCGTATACGGACACACACACACACACACACACACACACACACACACACACACACACACACACTACACACACACACACACACACACACACACACACACACACACACACACACACACATCCATACGGACATTTTCTAAAAATAGTATTTCGATTCCAAATTTGCTAAATAACATTTCTAACACATTATCTCATAAACTTTTTTTTTTACTATCACAAAGCTTCCTCTATGAGGAAGCAAAATGTGTCGATATCGTGGAAGCAATAAAAATAAAAAAGAAAAATTATAATATGAATAATAAAAAAAGGGACAATGTGGTGGTGGTGGGCAGTCAGATCGTCCTTTGCTAACAAAGTTTTTTCCAGATTTTAATTAAGTTTTTATTTCAGATTCTGCGGGGGTGATTATAAACAAGGGCAATCTGACTGCCATAAATATTAATTATTTTAATTTAATTTGTAAGACTGTAAGACCGATGGAAAAATTCTTATCAGTTAATAAAAAAAAACACATCAAAATATATTAAAACATGAAAAAATTTTCTCATGCCAAGCATTTAAAAAATGTCAATAAAATAAATTAATATCGTACAAGCTAAAAAATGAAGTAATAAAAATTATACAGAAAAGAGGTACATTTAAAAGAATTGAAATAAAGACATTTTTTATATAAAAAATTTTATTTTTTTAAATAACAATTTGCTTTATACATTCTCACTGTTTCCGAGAGTTATTAGCTAGTTCAATTATGTATTCTCCTTGCTCTAAAGAAATATAAAAACATATAAATGTAGCACTACAGTAACGACCATATGCCACTGGTGAGCGTGGGAGTTCAGAATTCAAATGCGTCCGGCTATAAAGACAAAGATGATAGTCGAAGTACATTAAGCTAAAACTGCTGGAGAGTCAAGCAGTTTCTTTTTGAGAGTCGGGCAGAAACAACTTAAGCAAAGGTCACGTGACCTTTGACGCTTGAGCGTCGTCGCTCAGGCTGTTTTTACCCGAACATTCGGGCAATTCTAACCTTTGTTTTCCTACCCGACGATTTCAGCTATTTTGATCGAAGATTCAATCTATTTCTGCCTTTTTTTCTCTCATTGTATAGAGTGATATCTTTGTCTCTATAGCCGGAACGCATTCGCGTTCTAAACTCCCGCGCTCACCAGTGGCATATGGCCGTTACTGCCTTGCCTAGCCCTTGTGGTGCTACCTTTATATGTTTTTATATTTCTTTAGAGCAAGGAGCAAATTATTATTTAAATAAATAAAAACATTTATATAAAAAATTTCTTTATTTCAATTCTTTTAAATGTACCTCTTTTCTGTATAATTTTTATTACTTCATTTTTTAGCTTGTACGATATTAATTTATTTTATCAATATTTTTGAAATGCTTGGCATGAGAAAATTTTTTCATGTTTTAATATATTTTGATGTGTTCTTTTATTATTCATATTATAATATATAATTTCTCTTTTTTATTTTTATTACTTCCACGATATCAACACATTTTATTTATATGTATAGACATAGTTCTGCAATATAAGAATGTTTTTCTCACATCTTGACATCTTTTTATAAAAATGTGGATAAATTTGACCCAAATATTGCTTCTTTTACTGCTACACACAGAAAAATTCCGTTTATTGGCAAAGTTAATCGAAACATTGAATTTGTATAAGCAATATATGGGCAATAGTTGCCCAAGATATATCTAAAGATAGTCCGTGTGTGGCTCCGCGGCGCTGTGGCATTATAAAGCCAATATTTCTCCATATATTGTTTTTTATAGGCCACATCTTGCCCATGCTTGGCTAATACTATGTGTAATATTTGGGCCATAGTAACTTTTTTTACGCGGGAGGACATTTTAATAGTTTAATATAATACTTCTTATTTTGTTTTAGTTGTACAGTATTTTTGAATATTTTTGCATGTTGTTTCCGTTGTGTGTTCATGTTATCATGCCCGTTGGATATATAATAAATATATATAAATGCAGTATAGAAAATTTTCTTATAACGTAACTTTGAGTTAATTTAGCCATCTTAGGTGAAAATGTTTTTGTATGTATTTGCAAACATGCTTAGAAAAAAACAGTAAATACGTATTAAAATGTAGTACATTTTTAACCGAGAAAAAAAAATTGAGAACGTCCTAGAAGTGATATTGACTTCACACGTACGAAGCCAAAATGTCAAAATCGACAAAAATGTATAAACATATATTAAAATACAATTTATCGGGGAGAGGTGTTTTATCAGAATGGTAAAATGTTAGATGGATATTTTCTCAGAAAGGTAAAAAAACAAATTAGAATATCTCATTATAGAAGGATAAATTTTCCGAATGTTTAAAAATGTATAATATATAAAAATTCAAAAAATTTGGCAAGAAGGCCATAATATTTTCATTAAATTATTTTTATGTCATATCAATTTTTCGAATGCCATTTCTAGCTAACGATTAAATTGTAGAAAATGCAGTGATTCAGAAAAGCTAAAATGTCGACAAATGAGCTGAAACTCGTATAGGAATGAACGTTTTACATTTTTCGGAATTTTATTCTTCTAGTAAAAAGTATCTTTATAATTTTATGCAATCTGTTTACAATTTTTATAGACGCAAATTTTTCTGATATTTTTTTTCGAAAGAAATCCCTTGTGTGTTCTAAATAGCTCATGTTCGGAATTTACAGTATCGGATTCGGAATATATTTTAAACGATAGTATATTTTCTGAAAAAATACCCATCTAACATTTTACCATTCTGATAAAATACCTCCCCCCTATATATATATATATATATATATATATATATATATATATATATATATATCAAACTAAAATTAAAAACTGGAGCTCTTATATTAAAATTATATGTACGACATACTTAATGCCCTTACTGTCATAATGATGTATTTCTGCGTTGCTCGTATTTTTAAGTCAACAAGCATTCTAAATCCATCATCTATATTTAACCATTTTCTAAATAAACATAGACAATTACAGGACCGAAAACTCATCCAAAAACAATTTTTTTATTTTTATTTTCACTTTTTTGTCATTTAAAGACCTGTAACATTTTTCATCATGACAAACTCTCTCTATCTCTCTCTTATTCTCTCTCTCTCTCTCTCTTTCTCTCTCTCTCTCTCTCTCACACACACATACGTGACCCACTTTTTTTACAAGACTTTTTGTTCTATTCCATTTCTAAATGTGGACAGTCTTTCCCCCCGGACATGGCAGCGGTGCGACTATTTCATTTTCGTTGAAAAAAGAATTATCGACACGTGTCTCTCTCTCTCTCCCTCTCTCTCTTTCTCGTAAAATGACATTTACTTATATCTCCACCGCACGAAAAATCCTTTATACATGTGTACATCCGTCCAAACATAAATCGAATCAAACAAATTTCTTTCTCCTCTTAATAATAATATAGAAAATCGAGACCTCGCACGACCAGCTAATGAGCACAAGCGAGCTCCTCAGCGACATCTACTACTGGTCCCTCTTCCTCTTCCTCGTCAATCTCTTCTGCCACGCGGTCTGCAACATGTACTTCTTCATGATCTGGACGATCGTCGACCCGCAATACCTCACCAACAATCTCCAAATCGTCTCCTGCCTCGCCAGCTGGCTGGTCATCTATCTCTTGCAGCTAGTACTGCTCCACGTAGCCTGCCAATTCGTTTCTGACCAGGTACAAACACACACACACACATACACACACACACACACACACACACACACACACACACATACATATATATATATACACACACACACTCCGTCAATCTCGCTATATATACGCGGGCACATGTGTGCAACCCGCACGAACAATGAAACAGGGTTTGTGCGGGCGTATACAAAATAAAAACAAGAGTAGAAAGGAAATTCTTTAATTTTCCACCGTAGGCAAACCGTATGGGCAACGTGCTGCTGGACTGGCGCATACATGCGGATCGTCAGAGCAAACAGAATGTACGTATACCTTATACACAAGTTTTCTTTTTATCGTCGCGCGCAGAATTTAATCTAAGAGTGCACGGTTGTAGCAGTAGCACATGTAACTAACGTGCAGTATTGGAAGAATGATCGATGGGATTTGATCGATCGCGCGCGCGCCTCTTTGTTTTATTTACGCGCGTGTGAGTGATGTGTGTGTCTGTTGCAGAACTTTAGCTCGACGCTGCACTTCTTGAACAGGAAGCTGAATTTCACGGCGGCCGGCTGCTTCAACGTCAACTTGCCGCTGCTGACGTCGGTGAGGATGCGTTTTTCATTAAATCATATATATATATATATATATATATATTTGAGTTGAATAGTATATACGATCGTCGTATGATTTTTCAGGCTGTCGGACACATGACGACGTATCTAATTATTCTGCTACAGTTGCCGAATCAGACCGATTCTTCGGATTGACTCACATGCGAATCTGTACATCATAACTCTGTACATACCTATATAATATGACAGTAGACCAATACATAACAATATGTTACTTGGAAATTGTCAAATACTGATCGTCATACCTCAGACACGACGTGTGACACGTAAAAATTAATATACTGGAGAATTAGCCTCATCGCTCGCATATATGATACTAGTCTTCTCTAAGCGCGCTTCGCGCATTATAATTTTTAACGGACCTTTGCACCATTTTTGTTTTCGTAACCTAGCAACCCATTGCTTCCACCAACCAAATCACGAATAAATTGGCTTCACAACAAATCTATCATTTTTTTTAAAGATTCAAACGCGCTTCGCGCGTACTTTTCTGTTTTTGAGGTTATGTATGCTATCTTCATTACGTTTTACTTTTAACTTATTTAAGTATTTTTTCGAAGTCAGAACTTAATCATTTTTATACTACTCTAAATGTAAAAATTCCATTAAAAAATTCGAACATTAAATTCCAAACAGTAAATTTCTCGCGCCTTCTTCTTATCGACCAATCAAAATCAAGCCTTTAGATGCTTCAACATGGCCGCTCATCACTTTTTTAAGAAGGGATACATATACCACACCTCATTTGTATATAGATTTACTTATGATTGACGATATGTACGAACGAAGAAATACATTATAATAAAGAACGGCTATACATATACGTATAAACGAGAAAGAGAGAAGATAACGGCGCAGTTAACGAATTCACCCTTTTGCCGAATGACAAATCGCTCGCGCGTCCGCATCATATACTTACATATATAAGTACGAGAAAGCCGTTGGCTTTCGCCGTTTTATTTTGAAAATTTTGCCCCCCTCACTGATTTATTGTCAGTTGCCTGTCATTAGCCTTACCAGCTCCAGCGGCGCGGAAAAGCGATCGATTATTCACGAAGGAAAAAAAGTCTTCTGCGTATATATAAATAAGGTATTCACGTATGTTTAATATAACGCGTATAGCATGCGAAAGAAAACTCGCGAAGTGCGGGCACTGCACTCGATTAAAAGGCAAAGAGAGAGCGCCGCCGTCTTTATCTCTTTCACTCTCTGAGTCAAAGCAAATATTAACTCCGCGGCGAAGTAGATTATCCCGTTCCTCTCTCCCGCGCCGTACTTCCGAGACAAATTTACACACCTCCGCGACGTCGCGACGAATTAACTCGAGACCTCGCAGCTATATCTTTCTTCTTATCTTTCTTCTTAGATTTCTTAGACAAATATGTTCGTAAAAACAATCCAGAACAGAGAGTCGGAAGGAAACGTCGCATGTCCTCTCTAAAGTTTCACACACAAGCTTACCGCGCGCACTCGCCAATATAATGAAAGACAAGACCGCGCGCGCACCTGCACCTATATAGCTGCGTTACTTTTATTTCTTTCCTCCTGTCTTTCTACTCCCGCGCGACAACGCGCCGCGCTGCATAATCTCGCGTGTACACCTACCTGCGTGCGCGCACTCTCCTTTATTAGCGCGGGCGAGGGTGCGACTTTAATTCAAAATAATCGGGCCGGGGTAATGAGAAAACAGGATATTGTATAGCAACGTAGCTATAGAACAGCACTCGGGTCAACGACTGCAAGCACGCGGATTAAACCCGCAGAGGAGCGGGTAACGGGGGGGGGGGGGGGATTTGCCTCGGGCGAGGAGAGCGACTGCTGCTGGTGGTAGCAAATTGAACGGATCCCTTCGGTACAGTAGAGTTTTAAGAATTCCAGCGTTACACTTCTCAATTACGGCTGCGGGTGACGGCGAGGGCGCCTGATCACACTTCTGTATATAGATACAGGTGCTTGGCAGCGACGACGATGGTGGTGTAGTCTAATTATATTTGGGGGGATGAGAGGGAGCTTAATTGATTAAGCCGGTTGCAGGAATTGTACGACTGTACAGGAAAAAATTTGAAACTTTTTGTACAGTGTATAAGTGTGTGGAGTTTATTAGGAGTTCGTATATATATACATATAGGTAATAGGTATAAGACGATTACAACCAGCGGCGGCGCGAGTACAAATTGAATCCTCAATCGAGTGCAAAAGTTACAAAAAAAAGGTAAGTCGATTAAAAGTTCATGCATTCACAGGGATATACACGCAGGTATATTTATATACATGTAGACGTAAAAGGAGAGAGTGAGCGAAACCGCGTTTCGCAACACTATACACAGCGTCTTGATGTATCGAGGATCCCCGCCGGCGAGTTCCCGCGCGAGCACACACTTTGTAAGAATAAACAAACTTCGATTCAAACGCAATTTTTCTCGCCGCCAGTCGAGCCAATTCTCAGTGCGCGCTCTCTCTCTCTCTCCCCCTCTTGACGTCCAACAATAAACGTCTCGCTTCTGCGACGCATCAATATAAGAGAGCGAAGGTAGGAGGGAGGAAGGGAGAGAAGCGCGTTACATGTAGTGTATATAATACATAATAGAATCGGAGGCACGGGAGGAGTGACTAGAAAAACACAACTTAAGAAGTCATTTGTTTTTCTTTCTCTCTCTATCCCTCGCTCTTTCAGCCTGTTATACTCACCGCCCGCGCGAGACTTAGTTTGCTGCATGCGAATAAAAAAATAAACGGTTTGTACAATTTCGAGATTGCTTTTACAGTAAATTAACGACGAGAAAATATATATATATATGTGTGTGTGTGTGGGTGGGTGCTGATATCGGACCTTTTTTGCAGGATTTAAGCACCCGAGAAATATATATAAGTACGGTGCGTACAATGAAAAGGGTATTATGAAAAGAAAAACGATTTCCATCTTGTTTCGCATGTATGTATGTAAGGTTCTTTGATACAGTATATAAGGTCGTTTTATTCGAGTGGAAGTATACCGAGTATTCACTTCGCGCAGAGACGTATGCTTTGATTTAATGCACGTAAATAAGTCGATTTTGCCTTTTATATTTTCTAGCGTATTACCATACAAAATCTCCAATGTTGTGAAAGCACTTCGCGAATTCTACTTTTGGATGAAAAACTAAGTACCATCATGGTTTCTTTTAGTAAAAAAAATAAATAAATCTCATAAATAGTAGATTACAAAAATACCCATATTACAAAGATGATCGGAAAAACTTGGGTTTCAACCACACTAGCAAAAAAAAAAAAAAAGTTTACTCATATATATAATTCTCTCAATAGAAAACAAAATTGTACAATCACACGAATCCCTCCCATCTTCTTCACTCATACAACGCCTTAATAGGTTTAGTACGCTCCGATTGGCACAGCTGCAGGACATCTAACACCTTGTCCATAATCTTCCCATGAATCTCGTCCTTCTCCTGTCCAGCGTCCAGACTAATCCAAGTCTTGGGCTCGCTCAACTCCTGGAAGTTCTGTCTCACCTTCATCTGCGTCTCGGCGCGCTCGAATCTCTCTTCGCCCCAGTTGGCGCGCTGCTGCTGCGCCTCCGCGGCGACGTCGAGGTACAGCACGAGGTCTGGCGCTGGTAGACCGCGATCGGGAGCTCTACACCAGTCGAGCGGACGGCCCGTCGTCGCCGCGCTGTACGCCGCGCCAGATGCTGCATACCTGCAAAGATGTAAGTGTATATAGGTATATATATATATATACTGGTTTTTATTGCTATAGGGTTTTACGTGCATTTTGCGTTTCAAATGAAAGTCACGGGAGATTGCCTTAGCGGTGTAACGGGGGTGGGCCATGTTTGCGCGTAAAGTTTGAAGGTGAGTGTGTATATACTTCAGGGGAGAGAGAAGAGAGACACGAGTGTAAAGCAAACGTAATTCCAGGAATTGCATGATGTTAAACGTGTAACGTTTGGGGGTAAACGTTAATATGTGCGAATATTAAATTCAGATTGAATTTTGGAATGAAATTGGCGATTCGTACATTAGTTTATATCATATTATCGTAAAAAAATCTGGCAAAAGTCTGAAACTAGTCTGGTGTTAATACGGTATCTGATCAAGACATTTTATATATGTCGAATTCTACAGAAAATTACTGTGCAAAGCTACGTTTCCCATGTTAAATTTCCATAAGAAAACTTAAATGTAGCTTCCTGAAAAACACTATGCCGATTTCCTTGGTTCGACACGCTTTTCGTGCATTATTTTTGCTACAGAATAGGAAAAATCAGTTGTTGGAAGTGTGCTTTAACTTTGAATTTTTACGATTTTTCGTCCACAGTTATGGGTAATTTTCTGTAGAATTCGACATATGAGCTTTCGATTATTATTTATAAAGATTCCATTCCGCAGTCTATAGTTTTTCCAGTAGACTTCTATCTTATATCGGAAAATGAGTTGTTTAGAAAAGCGTCTAGGATCGTGTCTCCGGCAAGACTATAATATTTATAGTGAGAATGATAAATTATCGTTAGATTGTTAGTTATTGGTTTTTATTCAGACAAATAGATCAACTTAGTAAATTTAAAAAGCGTTTAAAATAACATTGTATGTAACCGGAATTCTTCGAGCGTGAATCAGCGAAATTACCGAAGATAGATGCTGAAAAAATTCTCAATGTCTGGAACTACTGGTATCGTAAAACTTTTCAGAGCCTTCGAGTTATTAATAATTTCTCTCTCTCTCTCTCTCTCTCTCTCTCTCTCTCTCTCTCTCTCTCTCTCTCTCTCTCTCTCTCTCGCCTTTTTAATGGTCATTCGGGCGATACAAGATGAAATTCATTGTCTTGATATTTACAAATACACAAAGAAAAAAAAGTGTTATTGTACTGCTAAATTCACCAAACGCCAGCTACATAAACGTTCGTTTACATATAACTCTTGCGGAATTCACTCAATATCATTACGGAATAGATTGAAATTTCATCACGTTCATATATATATATATATATATATATATATATGGAAACACACAAATCCCATCCTCGATTAAACTTATTCCACGTCACACATCGTATATGCAGTTTTCCTCAAAATCAAGCAAAAGCCCGCATTACATTTTACATTTAACTTTCAATTCGTAATAAACTGCGCAAATATAGTTTCCCCCTACGCGCGCGCGCGCGAAAATTTTCATATAGAGTGAAGCCCACCTCTGAATGTTTGCTCTCTTTCTTTCTCTCTCCCACTTCATTTGCGAGTACGTTTTTTAAACTTTATTCAGATTCCACAGAAAACTTAGGTGCACACCCACAGCTACAATAACACTCAGTCGCGCAAACATCACACTCGGCGCGAGAATCGACTAAGTATCTCATCCTTATGTAGCTCATAATCGGAATTAATCGAATCGGGAATTGGGCCGGGCGCTCTATAATTGAATAGCTTTCTTCCTTCGCTGGCTTTCAGAAAAGAAAGTTCCACGCTGATGCACTCCAAGTAAACTATGTTGCCAAAGTGGTGGGGGCGAGTTAGCTAAGGCAGTAGTCGGAAAAAGTATTAACGGCGACTATGCGAGCGAAAAGAGGAGGCTGTAATGATAGCGGAAGAGCGAGAAGTTGGTTAAGTATGCATCCTCCGGCATTTTTCACTATACGAGGCTGAAGGGGAAAATGAACTCGGGGGCGCTGAGAGTATTTATAGGCCGCTTTTGAAAAATTCGCGGGCGTGTTTCAGCATTAATTTTAAGGAGCCGGCGGTGTAGGGGTCGTGAGCCATGAATATGGCTAATGACCGGATGCTGCGCTTCCCGGCGTTTTTCGAGGATTTTCGGAGGACGTGAATTATTTCGGCGCCGAGGGTGATTATTCGAGGCTTTCTTCTCTGGTGATGATGATGGGAGCGGAATGCTGAAGAGTTCTGCTTCTGCTTTTAAGTATTTTTTCTTATTATAATATAGTCAGGGAAAAATTATTATTTTTTATTAGTATAGTTTTCATAAAAAAAATTATTCCAGTAAACTTGTGTCATTTTACAAAAAAGAAAGTGTCGAATTGGTTATATTTTTAACAATTTTTAGCGTATTAGACTTTCGCGCATAAGAAAAGTAAATTTTCCAACAAGATAATAATAAATCATTGATTTTAATCTCTTTTGGTAACGTAACATTTTCTAAAATTTCAATTTGTTTTTGAATTAGTTATGAGTACTGGTCAGTGTAACAAACTGCAGTATAAATCTTATTAAACCGTTTTCACGATAATAAAAAAGTTGAAAAGTAAATTCATAAATAAAATTTTTTACTGCCGTATATATATATCCCTCATTTTCTAACAACTTTAGACTTTCCTAATTATAATTTTTGTAGTCGACTGACCCTTAAATAAAATTTTATCCAAACACTACCTAAATTCAAAGAAAATGTATAAGCAACAAACTCCAGCACTTATTATATAATCGATTAAAACCCGTATTTTACTTATCAAACCACGAACATTCGCAGAACCATAATTTAATGAACTTATACACAACAATCGCAAACACGGATTAGGGGAGAGCGGGGTATCATGGACATGAGGCATTATGAAAACTTGAAATATAAAAAAAAACTACGTCATGGAAAATTCTATTTTTTTTTCCCAACAAAAATACCCACCGAACAAGAAAATGATACGAAAAAGCACATTGAAAATGGATTTTATAGATAAAAAATAATACTCCTGTCACAGCACGAACAAAAAGGGTTCTTGTCACTTTCAACTTTACAACACATTTAAAAAATAATTTTTTCGTAACACTTTAAGACTGTTCTAATCGAAATTTTAAGTTTTCGTGTGTCGTGCCTTTTTGTTTTTTATTTTTTTTTTCAAATTGATGCACATTGGACTATAGGAGAGAGGTATCCGCGGCGGTTTCGCTGTTTAAACATAACTTAGGTATTATAAGCGCCGAAAATGTAGATTGGAGAATTCGGAGTGAAATTTTTAGTTGCTTAGTTGTAATTAGTAAAACAATTTGTGAAAATAATTTTAAGAAAAGTCAGTGAAAATAATATGTTGTGTTAATATTGTTTCAGAGGTATGTCCAAAATGCCTCCCCGTTTGTTCATTTTGCCTCTATAAGAGGCAAAATGATCACTTTACGATTTGTCAAAACGCAAATTATTAATTTATTGCTGTGCATTTTCTATATTATATAACAAATTGAACATTCACCTGGTGAATCTCAAAGTATTCAAAATTATATTAGCAATTTGCTTTTTTGAAAAAATTCCAATTTTTTTTTTCTGGAAGAAAAGTGTTCATAATACCTCAAAAGTGCTCATTTTGCCTCGCTCTCCCTTAGCACACTCGTCCCAAAAACAGCAGCAGCCATTGCCGTCGCCTACGACGCTAACCCCATTGTCATTCGAAACGGTCGCGCGCGCACTTACGCGCCGTCGCGTCACCCTGGAAATACCTATCGCGCGCTCGAAAGCAACGTCGGTTCATAAACTTTCCCACAATAAAGCAATGGAGCGTGCTCTCGCCGCGCTATAGGGTTTTTGATCCCAAGAGGCTGTCGTCGTCGTCGTCCAGGACGACGTCTCTCCTCCCCATATCTTTCTCCCCCCACCCCCTTCTCTTCATCGCGGTGGACTTAAAAAAAGAGAGGATATGAGTAAAAAACAAAATTAACCCCCTCCGCGGGGGACTATTGAGAGTGAGGGAGAGAGAGAGACTCGGCGACCGAGAAGAGGAAAAAGTTCTCAAAGTAACATGAAGTGTATTTGTATAGCGTGTATAGGTGTGTGTATGCCGTATGGTAGATTCTTCGAAGATGTTTTCGAAATTCAGTTGTGAGAGTTTTTTGAGAGGCAAGTTACCGCGAAGTTCTGTATGTGTGTACATACTGTATTTTTCTCGGAAACCAGCGAAAAGTTTACAGTGCTGCCGGATATTTTTGACTGTGCTTTTTTGTGCAGAAGAATATGAAAGGATAAAGTTTCTTTATACTTTATGAGCGCTTTGTATTTTTTGAAATGTGATATAGAGACGCCCGGGCGCGAAGGTTCTCTCTCACTTTTATCTTTCATTCCTTTATTTTTGCAAAACTTTCACATACATATGGATACAGCCTCGCTCGTCGCCGAAAAATAAAATTAGCTTATTGTATAAAACCAACTATCTTATCATGTTCAAGAAAAATTAGGAGGATCGCGCACTCCTGCGCGCCAACCCACCGGTGTTCTATATAAAAACTTCGGTTTTAGAAATGAGGCACGAACATTCCATAAACTCTTACATCTCAAATACTAATATATTGTATTTTGAAAAAAATTGTGACGCATTCATGAAAAGTTATTTTCATGAGTGCGTTCTATAATGGCCAAAAATTGACTATTTTAATTCTGTGGCTTCCCGAAAATACCACGTAAGTGACGTGTTTTTTATAATAGGTTTTGTGCGTTATATTTCTTATCTTTGAACAGTCCTCTATCACGTAATCGTGACAGAAATTACGAAAGTGCACTCGTTGTCTTGAATCAACAAAAGGAAAAACACTATAACTCCATTTTTTCAACATTTTCCCGGAATAAACATGTATCTCCATTTTTGTAATATAACTCCCGGAAAATCACATAACTCCACTTTTTTTTAAGAGTAATTCCCGAAAAACCCATATAACTCCACTTTTTTCATCCAATATCCTGGAAAAACGACACAACTCCGCGTTTCCAATCGTTCCTTATTCTTATAAAGAATAAGGTTTCCCTCTTTTAACTAATTTTACTTTTTTCCCGCATTTGTGGAACAAAAAGTACTGTTTGTAACACATGCACGATTTTCGCTGTTTCTCGGCCTAAAAAGAGATCCTAAAGTGACTTTTTTTTGACCGAGGGGAAAAAAATAGTATATTGTGTACCTATGGCGTAAAGTATACCTTTTTAGACCGAGTGTGGAGTTTGCAGTACGAGTCGAAGGCGTTTTGAGAACCGAAGTCGATCAAGAGCGACTTTTCTCCCTTGTTACATAATGTACTATTTTTTTCAAATTTTTATTTGCTCCAGCGTTTTTTGATTTTGCAATGGATTCGGATTAATATTGGACTATCTGGTACTTATAATTAGACGAGTATCTGGCCCAAAATTCGTTTGGATCCGTCCAAATTTCGTTGAGATAATCGAGGAACTTGATTACATACACGGACGTAGACATACATCTCGGAAAACGCTTAAAGTAGTTCATCCCAAATCGAATCTTCTTATAGAATTTTCACGAAAATTGATACACCTATTTATCATAATAGTAAAAATAAGTGTACGAAATTTCAAATCATTCTGACGTTCCAAAATAGAGATATTAAGCTCTAAAGTTACAAGCTTTAACGCGATTCCCGTACTCAACTTGGTAATAACAGATGTTTTATATATAACAAAAAAACGATTTTTACAATATAGAAAACGAATACATAATAAATAACATTATTTAAAACATAACGAATAAATTTGGTTAAGTTTTGAAGTTTCATTTTTAAGTAATTTGAATACAAAGTTTGAAAATCTTTATATTGGTGTATATTTTCTTTATGGTAGAATATTTCTATATGCAAAATTTGATGTATTTTCTCTATATATGGGGATATTTGCCATCATATATATAAATGTAAATAGGGCACTAGAAATTATTTTACTTCCAATTTCTCAAAACTTTTATCATATATCTATAGAAAAAATCGGTTGAGAACCACTGCGGGCCATGAACTACATAATGAACTCGTTTTGGATGGAAAACAATTTTTACATAATAAATTATTAGTATTTGAGGTATAACAATTTTCTCCCTGGTGAAAATATAAGGCTTTTCCGAGTAGCGGAAGTGTCTACAAAACTGGATCGCATCCTCACTTTCTTATACAGTTGATAACGCGCGATAAGAGCGAATGAAAGAAGAAAAAAAATGCATCCCGAAGCTGCACCCTGAAATTTTTTGATAAAATCAAATTAAACCCTTAATACGCTCGTTACATCGCGTGCGTTACTGCTCTCTTCTAAACAATCACTCACCCCGCATGCTCTAACGCTATGGCAATTCAATTGATCGCACGCGCTCGCGCCGATAATAACTCACCTGTCGACGACGAGGGTGGTACCGGCCTCGAGTTTTTCCCGGATACCCCTGGCACACTCCCATCTGTTAGCCGAGAAGAGCAGGTGCACCGCCTCCGGCGCCAGCTCGATCTTCTTGGCTAAATAGTCGTTTATTATGCTGCCGATCGACGTGCTGCGGTCTGCAAATGAGTGTCCGGAAAAGAGAAGAGAAAAAAATAGGAAAAGAATTAGTGAGTGAGCGTGAGTTATGCGAGTAGTGTGATAGAGGTAGTATTTGTGAGATAGTGAACTTCGAGTAGTGAGTGCCATCTGTTGTGGGTTGCGCAAATATACCTAGGTACTAGAGAACTTTTTAAATGGGTAACAGGGTAAGTAATATAACGTATGTATGTACACCCAGTGGACAGTGATTCGCGTGGAACGTGCCTCCTCAGTTTTAAAATGCTAGAATCCCATTAGACAATTCCAATGTAAGGTTAATGGTTACACCCGAATTGGCTAATGGGATTGTAGGATTTTGAAACTGAGGGGCCATGTTCCACGCGAATCAATGTCCATCAGGTGTACATACAAGTAGTGTGAATTATTTAATGTATGGAAAAGCCGATGGTATATATGTTAATGCGAAGTGTGTAACACTATCATTAGCAAAACTATTAGATATTTAACGTAAACTATAACACCGAGAAATAATAAACGCAAGTAATACAATTTAAAATGATTCATTTCAAAACTAAACAAAGACTGAATAAAACACCTCGTATCTTACCGGGAAAACCTCCTCTCTCGACTGGTACATTTCGCTTTTTCAGCTCCTGCGTCAGGAGTGACACCTGCGTTGATTTTCCCGCCCGATCGAGTCCTTCTAGCACGATAAATGCGCCGCGTGTCATGGCTCCTAATCCTCTGCCTCTCACAGCCTATATTAATGCGCAAAATAAACGTAAGTATCAACGGCGGGCACGTGTCTTGCAGCCACGGGTTTTTGAGTATACTCACTGCTACCAGACGTTTGTGAACTAAACAATGCGCCATCGCCGCCGGTATGGTTGATCTCGCCGAATTCGGCCAGGCACTGACCTCTCGTGGCAACGCCATGGAAGTACAGTGTGAGGTCACGTGATCGTGGCTCCGAAATTTGAATTTTGGAGCGCGTTTTGAGGTGGTTTCTTCTCCTTTCTTTATTTTTATTTATTTTTTTTTTTTTTTAAGAAAAAGTTTAAATGTAGGATGTTGTTAGAGTGAAATTAGAATCCGATGAAAAAATGCTTCGAAATATTATAAATGAAATTTAATGGAAATTATAAATAAACAGACGGAAATGTTTTGAAGTAAAATTTAGAAGTCACCGTTAAAGTAAAGAGTATGATTTATGGTTTGCTAAAGCACTCAATATATTATCTCTCTTATCAGTGCAATTAAGACCAGCGCTTACCGCATCTGTGGTAACAAATAACAATGTATTTTTTAAATGCATCGCGCATTATGCACACTGAGCAGCATCTGAAGGTACATTCACATGTGGCGGAATGATCCGCGCGGAATCGTTTTGCGCGAGATTTCAAAAGTGTACACATACTTAGTACTGAGGTGTAGAACGTGAGGTTATGTACGATGAGAGATTTTTCAGTTTGTTTATTGTCTGTGCTGATTAATAAAATCAGAGCGTTACGAAAGGAAATATCGGTATTCAAAAGAATTGCCTTAAAAAATCAAATCAGTAAATTATACGGTTTGTATAAATTATTGCGAAAAAAAAAGAAATTTAGACGAAGATGTTGGGGTACGATATATGTTTCGGGAAGAGAAAAGGATGTTACAAGGAACAGGAGGTAATTTGTTAGAAGAGCTAAAATTATATGATCCAGAAAAGTTCGCAAATTATTTGAGAGTAACTCCTGAAATTTTTGATAAGCTTTATCAGGATTAGTTACCGGATTATTAAGCAATATGCTGTAAGAAAGCCAATCTCAGCAAAAATAAGATTACAAATATTGCTGCGTTATTTAGCATCATTATTTCTTATGAATTTCGAGTTGGAATCTCTCCAGTTAAAAATATTATTTATGAAACATCTTGCACAATTTAGGAGGAATTTTCTGATGCCTTTGTACAATCTACTTCAGAGAAATGGTACAAAATTGCAAATAATTTTAATGAAAAATGGCACTTTCCTAATTGCATAGGAGCAATAGATGGTCGACACATGATGACTCACGTAACGTATAATTAAATCATGGTTCAATTGTTGCAGTAGTTAAAAATGATATAACAATTTTAAAGTATTCAATTTTTCTTTATAGAATCCAGCACATGCAGGTTAGGGTATGCAGGTCAGGGTACAAACAGTATAATAACTCTCTGATTTTATTAATCAGCACAGACAATAAATAAACTGAAAAATCTCCCATCGTACATACCTCACATTCTACAGCTCAGTGCTATGTGTACACTTTTGAAATCTCGCGCGAAGCGATACGGCGCGGATCATTCCGCCGCATGTGAATGCACCCTGACTCTTCGTTTCGTTTGATACCAACTTAAAAAAGCCTCTCTTCTTTTTTATCTCCCACTCATGATATTTGTGCGCCGTACATATCTCATAGATCTCCAACAGCCCAACCCACTAATTCTCCCCGCAAATCACTGCAATACTGCCAATACA
The DNA here is from genome assembly GCA_036365515.1 of Torymus aiolomorphi. NCBI lineage: Eukaryota > Metazoa > Arthropoda > Insecta > Hymenoptera > Torymidae > Torymus > Torymus aiolomorphi. Next base: position 259,872,004 of record CM070873.1, read on the forward strand.
ATCATGATGATTACATCACAAGGCAAATCTCATCTCGTATCTCGTGCGAAGATCCCCAGACGTAGACAGCGATCGTCTCACTCTGTTTACTTTACAACCTAAACACACCCTGCGGATAAGTTTATGATTGCGTTCCACCGAAGGAAACGTTTCCTACTGTCGTTGTATCGTACCCCTATCAGGCTATCATACTCTCGTGCTGCATCTACTGTGATGACACCTTAATGCATTAGATTAGGTTAGGTAGTAAACATTTCTGCCAAGTACTATACGGCGGATAAAATTTCAATTTGAATATGATTTGAAAAATTATAATTCAAACGATGTGCAATTCAACAATAGTAAAATTTTCATTAACCTCACTTATAATTATTTTTGTATGTAATTATTTACAAATGGTTAAATCGATTATATTAGTTTTTGGATACAGCTTCGCTGTTACTATCCTAGCGAAAATATTTTTGTTCGAAAAATTAAAAACTGTTAGTAAGAGTTAAAAACTGTTCAAAAATGTTATAAAAGGATTTTAGACGTAGGATTTTGGATGTTAGTTTTTTTTAACTGTTTGTAACAGTTTTTAACAGTTTGTAATAGTTATAATAATAGTTTAATTAATTAAAAATTATTAATTAATAATGAATGATATTGTTAATTGTAGTTAATAATCGTCTAATTTATTACAAATTATTAATTCTTCTTAAATATCATTCAAAATATCATTCATAAATATAATTCTCAAATATCATTCGTTTAATTAATTACAAATTATTAATTCATTTTAAACATCATTCAAAATTATTTGACACTGTTTCAAACTATTTAAAACTCCTAAAAACTATTTGAAAATGTGTCCAAAATCCTACATTTTGTAACATTTATAAACAGTTTTAAACAGTTACAAACAGTTTTAAGTAATTTCGAGCAGTTATTAACTGTTATTAACATTTATAATTTACGACAGGGGTACCTCTGAAGTTAATTAGGTAAGTAAATAAAAGCTTTTCCCAAATTTAATTTAATATTATTGTTAAATCATTGTTGTAATAATTCAATATTATTGTTGTGTTTTTGTCTTGTATAAAGCTTTTTTGACCTAACCTGATCTTTATGCTCTAAGGTATTATCACATTCGATGCGACTATCTGAGGGTACGATAGGGGTACGATAGTAGGAAACGTTTCCTTCGGTCGAACGCTACCTATGGTACCGGGAGCGCAGTGTAGCGCAACTGACAACTGGGGGGGGGCTCTAAAACGATAAAATTGCGATGTATTCCCCGTGTATCACAAGATTTTATGGCGATAAATGAACTGTATCACTGTGGAGCACCCCCGGGTGTGCATAAAAAGAAAGAGACTGAACGACTCGGTCGACTGCAGGGAACTGTATAGCACACACATATCCTACTCTGCGTTGTGTTTGTGGCAATTCGGAGATATCATTACAGAGAGACCCACAGCCATGTATATTGGCAATATAACCCGTGGCCATGGCGTGGATAAGAAGACACATAACTTACTTGAGTTACGCACATACCCTTTTTTTGGTGCGGCACGAGGCACGCGGTCTACGGCACTCCGTGTAGAGGCATCTTTAATTCCCGCACTAATCCTCTTATTTTGTAAGGGAATGCCTTATTCCGACATAATTCACGGACGTACCAACAACAATGTTTTTAATTAAATATTAATTGCTATCAGCTTTTTCTTAAATTATGCGAATTGATGCATATAGACACATTTATTATCTAATTCTTAGACAAATTTCAGAGAAATCTATTGGAAAATAAAGAGGAAATTTGGAAAATTGCAACGTTGCATAATATCATGCTCCAAAATACGTCTTGCTGTTTTTCAAATTTTGTCTTTATTTTCCAATAGATTTATCCAAAATTTGAACGGTAATCAGATAATAAGTTTGCCTATGTGCTTCAGCTCTGAGAATTAAAAAAAAAGCTAATAACAATTAATATTTAATAAAAAACATTGTGGTTGTTACGGCAGAGAACTCTGTCGGTATAAGGCATCCCTGCTGGAAATTTAAAAAAATGAAAATGCAAAAAGGTGGGGGACCTATAGGTTTGAGTCAGTAATACTTACTAAGTATACGCATACTTAATCAATGGAAAACATTGAATTTTGAAAAGAGAAACGTATGGTATGGTGTCTATTTTGTGATAACGCAATCAGAAATATAAGCAAGGAAAGATTAGAAATATTTTTTTCACTTCAACGATGATTTTAGAAAATCTAACAATCATTTATTATTCCGATTTTAAGTAAACTTATCCTATAGTATCAAGAGGCTACACGCGCAAGCCGGGAGCATGATTTTAATTACAACGCCCGAAATCGTTGTAACCACGTTTTTATCAATACCTGCGAGTCTATACTGATCGGATCTTAAACTTTTTTTTTTTTTAAATAGCATCTTTCAAGCCCTTTTCAATAGTGTACTTCCGATTCCCAAAAAAAAGACTTAACTACGTTTTTTAGACTATATAACGTCGCATAGAAAAAGGTGACTGCGTATAAAAGTCTATAAAATTCGTAAAAATTGAATCCTTAATTTTTCAAAATGGACATTAAAGTTCAACAGTTTCATTTTACGTATAATTTTTGCCCATGATGAGATATAATTTTTGTAGACGGGGCATGATTTGCAAAATTTATTTCTGGACTTTGACATGCACTTTTGCATTGATAAAAGCTTGTTATACAAAACTTTTGAAGTTCTTTCGTCGATTTTTTCGAAAGCTATTTAATAATGAAAAAAATGACATTTTTCAACTTTGGCATCCATTTGCAAATTAACTATTGAACCTACAGACTTCGTTAAGGTCTACTTTTGTAGGAAATTTAATAATAAACAAAAAAGATTTCTTGCACTTTTTCGCTAAAACCCCCACCATAAATTGTTAAATAACAAAAATTGCACACGGATTTGAGACTGTGGATAACAAGAATTTTATTCAGGAGGTTGAATTGAAGTAAATGCAAAAATAAAATGGCTAATAGGTCATTTTGTCCATTTTAGGCCTTTTTTCCGTCCACCGCCTGGACTGTCTCTGCTACCCGACATTTTTAAACTGAACAATGCGCTGTCGCCGCCGGTACGGTTGATCTCGCCAAATTCGGCCAGGCACGGACCTCTCATGGTAACTCCATGCAAGTACAGTGTGTTGTGTGAGACCACGTGACCGTGGCTCCGAAATTGGAATTTTGGAGCGCGTTGTTAGGTGGTTTCTTCTTTCTTTTTTTTTTTAAGAAAAAGTTTAGATCTAAGATGTCGTTAGAGTGAAATTAGAATCCAATGAAAAATGCTTCGAAATATTATAAATCAAAGATATGGAAATTGTAAATAAACAGATTGAGGTGTTCTGAAGTAGAAGTCATCTTTAAAGTAAAGAGTATGATTTATGGTTTGCTGAAGCACTCATGATATTATCTCTCTTATCACTGCAATTAAGACCTGTGCCTACCGTACCATGCTGTCACGATATCGGGAAACTATGGGGTTGAGTGACGGTTAAAGTATGGGCGGCAAATTCGAACATGGATTTTTGCGAATTATTGTTAAAACCTCAGATTGATGATGAAGACTTGTAAAAAGGAGTATAATTTATGTACAGGTAGTAATTGTGAAGAGAAAAGTTAAGAAAACTTTCAAAAACTTTGGGTCGAAGGAGGTTATTATTTCGATACATGTAAAAATTTCATCTTAATAATACTGAACTTCTTTACCTTCAAGCGGAATCAGAGATAAAAAAAAAGTAAAAAAATCGTTATAACACGAAGATATACTATGAAGTGAACTTTCATTGATATAAAAAAAAGAATCTTTTTTACTTAATACTAGGAGGGCTACGCCCCTCCTGTTATGCCCCCCCCCCGGTCCAGAATTTTGACGATTCACTGTAAAATTGAAGTCAACTATAGACGTTTTTCAGTTCGACATATGATAATGCAGATTGTTCTTAATTTCGAAATTCTAAAATACAAAAATCATATTTACGAATTTATACCCATTAATGCCCAATTCCACTAAAATTCCACATTAACTTTGTCTGCTGAAAAATGCGATTAATCAATCGATCTTTTATACCAAAAGTACCTTTCCAACTATTTTCACGTATGCTCTTTCAGAATCTGAGGTCAAAAATTAAAAACAATTTATTTAAATATACGTTTTTTAGAATTAAAAGTAAAAATGTTATTTTTGCGTCATTTTTTTCAATAAAATCAAGATTTCTTTTTAGGTTGCCATACTTTAGGTTGGCTAAAAACTATGAAAATGGTGGAATTTTTATCTAAACCTCAAAATCCCGTTGAGTATTTTTCAAAAGCTACGATGGCCGATTCAAAATGGCGGCTTCTATAATGTTGTATAATAAAAAACTTCGTTATTTTTTTGCTGGCAAGGGCTCAACTCTAAGAAAAAATTTTATATAACAAAAAGTGCTTAGAATTAACCAAAAAATACATGTGAATTTTCACAAAATGTTCTGACACATTTTTGAATTTTTCAAACAATTGCAAAATCAAAAAATTCAAAAACGTCTCAAAAAATGTTATGTTATTGTTTCAACAGCAAGAAATAGTTTAAGTAACTGAGAAAATGAATAAAAAATATATCAAAAATTCATTTGTCAATACAAGTTTTTGAGTTGGTCTAGTTGGAATGGGTTGGATTGTATTGAGTTAGGTTGGGTTGGGGCAGTTTAAGGAGGGGCTGAGGGGTTGGAATTGTTTCATTTTCTTAGTTATTTGAACTCTAATTTATGAAGGGGCTAGAAAATTGATTCATTTTCTTAGTTATTTGAACTCCATTTTAAGGAGGAGCTGTATAAATAAGGAGGGGCTTCTTAGACTGAACAGCGATAGCGGCGAAAATATTTTATAATACAGAGAGAAATGTAACATTATTACGTAACGTAATTTTATTCCTCTCTTTAAGACAAAGAGTGAAGTTGCCTTTTTGGAAATTTTATTGGCTTATTGCTATCACATGATAAATTTTTATTGTATAGTATAGCAACAAAAAACACCAGCCTTGTTAGATAAGTTTTTGTCTCTCGTTTAAAACAATGGCAAGCAGGAAAAGAAGAAAAGCGCGCGCAGCGCTTCGGCGCTATCGGTGCTCTAGTATAGGTCAACTGATATATTCAGATATGCTTCAAAGTAAACTCGACATTACCTAATAGTATCATTAATATAATCATCAATGGTTGTTTTCTATATAAATTAGTTTTTAAGAACAATATTTTTAATTTTTGAAAATTTCGATACGTATGCACTTAAGTATATGGTGCAAATGAAATGTATATGGGAGACCCAAACAAAACGGTCATGTGCTATATTTTGGGTATAACTATTAGTAGGAATTTTCAACCGAACAGGTATATTGTATATACTACCAGTATTTAAGTTTCAGTGCGTGAATGTCGCTCGCAGCAATAACATCGATAGCATATATGTACAACTATTTTTGAAGGATATTTTTTGAGTTTACCAAGGTAAAATTTGAACATATTTTTCATCCGTACTATTATAGTCAAAACACATCAAAGATCTTTAATTTATTGTAAATACAAATAAGTTTCCGCCGTTTTTTTTATAAAAATTATTAATTTATTGTAAAAAAAATATACGTTACATTTTATTCAAAATATTGTCCGTCATTGGCTACTACTTTTTGCCATCTTTCTGGCGGCATTTGTATGCCACATCGAAAAAACTCTTCATCTTTTGAGGCTACCCATGCATGAATCGACCCAATTTTTGGCTTCTTCGTAAGAAGTGAAGTGCTGATTGACCAGGGCGTGAGCCATCGATCGAAACAAGTGGTAGTCCGAAGGAGCAATGTCTGGTGAATACGGCGGGTGGGGTAAGACATCCCATTGTAAAGCTTCCAAAGTATCCTTGACGACTTTTGCAACATGTGGCCGAGCGTTGTCATGCTGAAAAATCACTTTGTCATGTCTTTTGGCATATTGGGGGCATTTAAACTTCAATTCTCTGCACAATTGCAACAGTTGCTGTTGATAACGTTCTCCAGTGATAGTTTCGTTAGGCTGGAGTTCTCGTAATAGATTACTCCGAGCTGGTCCCACCAAATGCACAACATTAACTTTTTGCCATAAATATTCGGTTTGGCCGTTGAAGTTGGTACATGGCCGGGCTTACTCCATGATTTCCTACGCATTGGGTTGTCGTAATAGATTCACTTTTCATCCCCCGTCACTATTCGATGCAAAAAACCCTTTCGACTTTGTGTTTGGAGAAGTTGTTCGCACGTGGAAAGACGGCGCTCGAACGTCTCTGGGTTTCAGTTCATGCGGAACCCAATTTCCTTGCTTTTGTACCATACCAATGGTCTTGAGACGGTGTGAAATCGCTTGTTGAGTCACTCCCAAGCTTTCTGCGAGCTGCTCTTCAGTTTGGCATGAGTCTTGGTCCAATAATGCCTCTAACTCAGCGTCTTCAAACTTGACTGGCCTTCCTTCGCGTTCTTTATCTTCCACGTCAAACTCCCCGTTTTGAAACTTTTGAAAACACTCACGACAACTTCTCTTACTTAAAGCAGCATCACCGTAAACTTCTACAAGCGACCGATGCGCCTCAGCAATAGATTTCTTTAAATGAAATAAATAAATCAAAACTTCCCGCAAATGACGCTTATTCGGTATCTAAAATTTGAAAAAACAAACACGCAATAGTTGTAATGAGATTTATTTATTTATTTATATATCGTTGTGACGATATATGTTTCTAAAATATCGACATTTTGTATAAAGAAAGTTTGCTTAGTGATGTTAAATACACTTTTTTTATAATAGGTTGACTATCTATATCATTTTAAATAAATAAATCAAATTACAACTATTGTTTTTTTCAAATGGAAGTCGCGCATGAATCACCTTAATTAATAAAGTATTTTGTGAAATTTTAGCAGATTTTCTTTCAAATACACAGACGCATCCAGCAAGAATGTGATGTGAGTTAAACCAAAGAAATTAATCAAAATTTTTTAAGGATGTATAGTTTATTACATTATCTACATACATATACTTGATTACATATCAACTGATTCCGCTACTTTCTTGTGTTTAATGCATATACCCTTGTTTTTCTACACAAACTAATTTATTGTATAGAAGAGGTAAGATAATAAGTAATTGTCAGAAAAAATATTTTTTTTTTTATTAAAAGGTTTCAAAGAGATAAGTAAGGTAGATTTAAAATAATTAAAAACTTAGACAGTTACTATCAGTAATTTGTAAATTAGCTATGATAAGTTAAACTTCACTTATTTTCTTTTAACAGCATTTTTGTTAACAGGGTTGAATTAATAAAACTATGCTTTAGTATTCGTGTAAGAGAAATTAATTTAGACTATAGAAGAGATCATAAAATGTAGGTGCCTTCATTTGAAAAAATCAACTTAACCACAAAATGACCTTCGAGGTCATGATCAAGCTTAAAACCAAGGTCACTATAAAATAGCCAGGGAAAAATTCGCAATCCCCTATATAAATCATTTTTCCTAAAAGTCGAATTTTCCAAGTTATTTAGCTGTCCCGGGACTTTTGGGACACTTTGTATCTATATTCTATACACATTCTTCATTCATATCGTTAAGGGGATATAGGTGGGGGGAGGGGGTGACCCCCACCTCGAACCGCATTTCCCATTGTTCGCGCGAAATTTACTTCTTGATGTAGAAAATTAAGTTGCTAACGATTTGTTATCGTGCAAGGAATGCGGGATCACAGCATTTTCAATAATCAAAATGTTTAATAATTTATATTGTGCAATATTCTTAAAATTGACACGTGGAATTACGTAAAAGTGACGGTCATCTTACAATTTTCTGTGTGAAACGGCATTCTCACCTCACGTCGTATTTCCCGTTGCTTGTCTTAAGTAAAAATTATTAAATGCTGTATAGCGTTTATAAACATTCCTTATTATAAAAACACGCGATCACCGCATTTTTGTGCTTTACGATTATATACTTTTTTTATTTATAATATTATGTTTTTGAGAATAGGCAAATTTCAACCAATCAGCATGGCTTCGACGTCACCTTAAGTCATTTTACAAAATATTTCAATTTTAATTCATCAGTATGAAATATTTAAATCATATTTTCGAATCAAATTCAGAATCAAAGGATCGATTATCAACGTGACTAGAAAGGAAATTATTTATTAATTATCTAGATCCGAATCCATCTGAAATCAAGTGGTCCGCGTATGCCTATGTCATCTATCATTTTGAAATTAAAATATTTATGTTCTTCTCCAAAAATTATTTGACACGTATTTTTTAATTTTTTTGTTTCATCAAAATTTCGTGCGTTCAGTGATGCCGAAAAATTCCAAGAAAATTCTTACTTAGAAAAATTTTTTTTTTCAATGTAATTTTCAAACTGCTACTGTTTCACTAGTTTTTTAAGCTTTTAAGCGTGAAACACATAATTTCACTTAGTTTTGAGCCCTATTTCACGTCCTTTATGTTATTTAAAAAAAAAATAAAAAATACACGAGCTATGCACTTTTTAGAAAAATGCATTTCTCTCGAAAAAAACAATTTTTTTGCTCAATTTTCTTTTGTCGTGATAGAGGATGTAAATACCTATCTAGACGTATTTATGAGATTCAAGGTTTTGCGCTGGGATAGCGATCACTAATGAGATAACACACAAACAAATTTTTCACGCTAAACGCTTATATGTGATATAACAATGATATAACAGTCAATATAAAGATGTTATCCTTGTGCGTACATAAGTAATACACGTGTACATGCGCCTACTTGTATGAGTTTGTGTACTAATACATTTATCCGCTAGATGGTTATCGTTTGACTTAACATTTACCAAGAAAAGTTCGGTTTCTGCTATATATCACACTTCTAGTCTTTTTTAAAACTATCACCTTTTGGAAAATCATTACATATTTGCACCTTATCAACTCAACTACGATGTCTCAATATTATTCAACGAAGAGAATCAAATGTTCAGATTTTTTACATAGGCAAAAAAAAATCTGTTACAAATTTAGTTCCGTACGTTTCAAACAACTTGAGGATCTTGCTCATTCATTGAACCACCTCTATCCTGATTTACCTTTGACACCCTCTACATATCTGTGTAAAGATTGTTACAATCGTGCTTTAGAATTGGTGAGTAGCACTGATAATGAATTTACAACGGATAATGAAATTAGCAACAACGTAGTCGATAAAGATTAAGATTTTTTACCAAGTACTCCAGAACGCATCGAAGAATTTAATAATGAAATAAGTACATCTTTCTTAGGTTCTGTATCGCCTCTTAAGAGAAAAAATCTTATACGTGAAAAATCAATTGAAAATTACGTAAAAAAGAAGAAAAAAAATATACTTTGAACATTGTCTAATACTCTCGATGTGAAGTTGAACAATATTTATGACGTTTCTATAGAAGCAAACAAATCAACTGTATGTCGTTGTATAGAATGGGTACAAAATATTGGTTTAGTCTTGCAAAAGTGTTCTACGGTATCAGAAAAAATAAAAATTCTGACTTTGCTACCCTTATCCTTAACGAAAAATGAAAGGGCGAAAAGTCTTGCACAAGAAAAGGGAATTTATTCGGAACCAGAAGCATACGCAGGCCATCCAATTGATGAAAGGACCGAAAAAATTGTTATGGAATATTATATAAATGACGATTTTAATTGTTCAAGACAGAGTCCTAATAAGAGTGACGTTATTACCGTTAAAATAAATGATAAAAAAGAGAAGAAAGTTAAACGTTTTTTTACTCGAAATCTAAACGTATAAAGCATTTAAAAATAATTATCCCGAATTGAGAATTGCGGTAAATCGAAGTTTTATAGTTGCGACCAAAATATGTCTTACTTAGCCCCATCAAAGAAGTTTGTCTCTGTACTATTGCACGAATTATGATTTATTTCTTACGAGCTTAATTAATTTCAGAGGGAGTAACGTTACAGAGTTGGATGAAATTCGGTCACAAATAATAAACGCAACAATGTGTTCTGAGCCATCTGATTTATGTTATTTACAAGAATGTAAAATATGTCTAGGCAGTAACGGAATTACGTTTCATGTTCTAAAACTGCAAGATATAGAAGGCACAGAAGAAATTACATATGCTTTGTGAGATAATGGAAACTTGATTAAAAAAACAATTTCTGCTTTTAATGTATTACACGGTTGTGCCGCGTGTTACACGGCTGTGCCGCGTGTTACACGGTTGTGCCGCGTGTTACACGGTTGTACCGCGTGCTACACGATTGTGCCGCGTGTATTACACAGTTGTGCCGCGTGTTACACGGTTGTGCCACGAGCTACCTGATTGTTTCGCGTGTATTACACGGTTGTGCCACATGTTACACGGTTGTGCCACAAGCTACCCAATTGTTCCACGTGCTACACGATTGTTCCGCGTGTTACACGCGGGTAGTTCGTGAATGGATTGGTGTAGACCCCGTAGCGAATAGACTCCACGCGGGTAATCCTTGTGTTGAATGGTGTGGACCCCGTAGCGAGTAGGCTCCACGCGGGTAATCCTTGAATTGACTGGCGAGGACCACGTTTTGACTTGTTGCACTTGCCGGCAACGATTAGCTGATCACCGTACACGCGATGATTCTAGAGCTGGCTTTACAACGCATGCTCTTCTACAGAATTTGTCACTTGTTGCTCTTGCCTAAAACAAGATGGCTGACAAGAGTCGGTGTTCACGCTCACTCTTGTGATTTGGAGCTGGCTAAGCAGCGCACGCTCCTTTGATGACGACTTGGAGTTGGTAGACACGCACACTCCGCGACGTTTTTAGAAATGAGGAGAATAGTAATTAGATGTACTAGTTCCCCTAGGAAGCCTTAGAGGTTGGCTTCCGATTGTACGCGACGACGAGACTAGATAGACAGCAACGAACGCGCGAAGTCGGCATGCGGTTACATGCGACTTTATCGGCACTCACGACCAGGAGAACTTTGATGCGAACCTGTGAAGAAAAAATGTCTATCGCTACGCCACTCGAAAGTAGACGTAGCAGATAGGAGCAAGTTTCTTCTTTTGCGTCCTCATGGTGTGGCGGTGCAGTTAACTTTTCTCACACGATCCGGCTCGAAGGACCAAATGTTGATTAGATGATGGATTGTTGTATGAATTGGCGGACTGGAAAGATTCAAATTAATAAAGCCTTTCGTGTAGGAGAAATAGAGTATTTATTGAAGCGTCCGTCGTGCAGTTGAACTGCTGCTGTCTCTCGGCCGTCGCATGCTGAACTGAATGCCGGCCGGCGCAGCGAAGCGCCGTCGGCCGACGTTTTGGTAGTGGGAGGGGCGGCAGGATTGACGCGTGGAGAGAGCGGATTGGCTCTCTCTCTCTCTCTCTCTCTCTCTCTCTCTCTCTCTCTCTCTCTCTCTCTCTCTCTCTCTCTCTCTCTCTCTCTCTCTCTCTGTCTCTCATGCGTTCTTGAAGATGAACGTAAGCCGTTGAATTCCGAACACAATGACATACTGCTAAAACGCACCATCACAGTTTCCTCCGACACAAATTCCGCAGTGAGCCCGAAATTACGATGCACCGAACTGTTTTTACTCAACTAAACATACACAACTAATTTTGAAAAACTTAAAAAATAAAATTTCAGTCGAGGTTGATAACATACCTAACATTGTTCTCAAACACCTCCCAACAGAATACGCTAAATACTACACAATACTTTTCAATAATATCAGCTAAAATTCTCCCAATTTTAAAAAAGAACAAGGATCCCACCGACCCAGCCTCCTACCGTCCCATTAGTCTGCTCCCCAATATAAGCAAAATTTTTTAATCCCACATCAACACCTCCATCACAAACTACTACAACCAAAATAACGTAATACCCGACCAATAATTTGTGCACGCTATTAACAAATTCTTGACCGACACGACTCAACAGCTAAACAACCGCGGGATGGTAGCAGCGGGCCTCACCAACCTGGAGAATGCATTCGACTCCGTCTGGCTCAAGGGATTATTCTATAAAATGATCAAAAGGGGCTTTTCCAGGTATCTTATCAAACTGATATGGTCATCCATGCAGAATAGGAAATTTATCACTGTATCTAACACTGCACAGTCGTCAGTATAATTTAACATCGATGAAGGCCTACAGCAAGGCACGGATATCTCTCCCTGTTTTTTCAATATTTACAACGCCGACGTCCTCAACCTTTTCTAGCTAAACAACAATAACAACACATATTCAATTGCTTTTGCTGACGACCTCCTTGTTTATTGTACTAGCAAACTACCACATATCTTACAATACAAATTAGAAACACTAATCAATAAAATCAACAATTACTATATTCAGTGGCACTTAAAAATCAATGTAGCCAAATGCGAAACCATATTAATTAGACTACCAATTGACAGACTTAATCGGAATGAAAAAAAATTGGAAACATTTCCAAATCCACGTTAAACAAACAGACGGTAGTCTTCTGCCGGTTCCGCACAAAACCTCAGTTAAATATCTGGGCCTTCAAATCGATAAATTACTAAGACTGAATCAGCACCCTAAATTACAATTAGCCAAGGCACACAACAGATTTTTGAGTCTGAGCAAATTGTTCTATAATAAATACCTGAATAGCAGAGCCAAAATTATATGCTACCGCCTGCTTGTCGGACCCCTTCTTACATATGCGTCTCCTCTTTGGCACAACCAGAGCGCCTCGGCCATGAAATAAACCAGAGTGTTTGAACGGGCCTGCTTACGAGCTTGCACCAGCAATACAGATCGGCCGAATCCAACTACCACAAATTTGTCAGCAATATAAAGCTTTACAACACAGCCATGATTCCGTGAATCGATAACTTCCTTCTGAAAATTAACCATGACTATTTTGCAAATTTAAGGCGATGTGAACCTCAAAATCAACCCAATTTCATTATTTAATTAATAAACATTCGAACGTTTATTTGGAAAAACAATTCTGTCAGGCGCTCCGTGTATGTAAATACTATGCTCAGATTTTTTTTTGTGCGATTCTATCAGCATTTCCATGAGATACGCTCGTTTTAAAACTGGCAAAATTCGAAGTATTACAGATCCCTACTTATCGACATTGCGGCTTTTATTTAATTAAATAAATTCTGAGTAGATTTTTGGAAAAACAGCTCTGTCAGGCGCTCCGTATATATAAATACTATACTCAATTTTTTTTTTTAGTAATTCTATTATTATTTGCAAAAGATATATATGTTCTAAAATTTGTCGGTAAGTACACATTACCTTAAAAAAAATCACCGATAATCCAATCATCTCTAACCTAGCCAAAATTAACACAGACTACATAGTAAAATACAAACACTCTGGTTACTTACCTCCCGAGGCGTTTACTTTATTGAACCACCAAGAGCTCATCCAAAATGAGCTCAACTTACCAATCATATATTGTGCCGCGCAACAACGCCGACAAAAAAATACTCAGCTCAAATATTCCACAGCTATTCTAGACTGCGATCTCCGAGACAAGCAAAGGCTAAACTTCAAAAAGTATTCGTGGCTAATCGAGAGCAGCGTTTACATTGCAGAAATTCGCACGTGAACACGTAAAAAATAGACTCAAACCTCTAACTAGCGTCAACTTACACATTCTGCTCGACAAACTCAATTGTACTGCTATCCGAAACACATTAACACAGTGTTACATTTATTCTTAAACCGTTGTAAATATGTATAATAATATTAATAATATGTTAAATCTTTAAATATTTATCCTCATCACCAAGACCAAGTCCATTCACACCAACGCCAATTGGGTTTTTACCACTTCTGTTGCTTTTCCCAATTATTACTACAACACCATTTTACACTCTTTTTACTAATGTAAGAACTGTTCACACTTTACTACACCCGCACTTAAAAATAACTAAACACATCGCTCTTACTGTAGCACCCTTCCAGGGCCATATGTATAAGAAACTCACAAACCTACCATCTTTGTACTATTTTTTTACTCGCTTTTTTGTGCTATAACTCTTGTATCCACTGCTTATCTAACAAATAAACGATGTTTAAAAAAAAAATTTTTTTAAAACCCCTGGCGTCCAGGGGTCTAAGGATCGACAGCCACCTCCAACTGAAAAATTTTTTTTTATTGATAAATTTAGTTTATTTCGCATGTACCTTTAGGAATTGTCATACTTAAAGAAATTAAATAATCTATATAAATTATAAATGAACTATAAGTTAAATTAAAAATTATTTAAACTTTAGCCACGTGGGAGCCATATGGGAACCATGACGGACCCACATGGGACCCATCTGATTCCCAATCGAATCCTGCAACAATTTCTCACATGGGTCCCGCGTGGGACCCATACGGGACACAGTGGGAGACATGTGGGAGCCATATGGGGACCATGTGGGTCCCATATGTGTCCCATGTGAGCTTTTTCAGTAAGGACACAGAGAGATTCTTCGGGAAGCTGTTAAACATAGTATATGCAGCAACTGCGCTGTATTCCGTATCCCGCAGTTTTCGTACTACAGCAGCGCCAGACTGAGACGACTTTTTGTATGGATGACCAAGTCGATTTTACGCAGTATCCATGCGGGACAGTGCAACAATGGTCCGAAGAATCTCTCAGTGTAGAGTCTGAGCGTAGCCGGCAACTCAGAATAACGCTGTCTATCAGTATGTCAGAATGATAAGTAAATATTGGAGCAAAATCTCAAATCTGCGCATGTGTTAAATCGTATATATGCGATGATTAGCAGAAGGAATTCCAGTTGGCATTTACCAGTTGAATGAGTTTCACTTCGATTTATCATAATTTATAAAGTATGTCTAATTAATTAATTTATAATTTAACTCATTTAAATAATCATTCCAGTGTAATTCCAGCGTGATTGGGAATACTAGTGACTGTGCGCAATTTCAGTTCTTAAATTGGATGTGACATAAGAAGATGAACTTACTACAAATTTTCGTTATATTTACAATATTATCTGTGTGTAAGTCATACAGAATACTTGGCGTGTTTCCATTCAACTCCAAGAGCCACAATATAGTGTTCGAAGCATTAATGAAAGGCTTAGCAAAACGCGGACACCAGGTTGACGTTATTACACACTTTCCACTAAAAAAGGATGTAAAAAATTATAAAGAGATTTTCAATCTTGATGGAACTTTAGATCGGCTTGTTGATAATTTTACAATTCAATTTATTACAAACATGAATGAAGATATTATTGAAATAGTAGCTGAAAATTATGGAAACCGTTTGTGTCATTTTTTGGGTCTGGATGAACTGCAAAAGTTAATTAAAAATCCACCTACCAATCCCGCTTATGATGCTGTAATCACAGAGGTTATATTTTTAATCACAATGAATATTTCGAAAAAAATATATTTGATATGATTTTTATTAATATAATAATCATGAGGGCGTTGAAACACATGTTTGTAGACTAGAACTTTTAGATTAAAAAATTTGTAAATAAATATTATTTACTAGTACTTACTTGTAAATAATTAACATTGTATAATAGTGTTGAAATTATTTGTCAGTAAAAAATAACTTTCGTCAACAGTTGTAGGATATACTTTTTTATTAAAAATATCTATTAATCAATTCAATGTAATCAAAACATAATTATCAAATTAAAAAATAAATTCAATATTTTTTTGTGCATGTCTACTCGTATTCAAATTGTGATTAATTTTTGTAGGCATTTTCTGCTCATTGCTTTATGGGGCTTGGTTATATTTTTAATGTGCCTGTAGTCGCTGTATCTCCAGCAGTAGAATCCCCATGGGTCAGCTACTTTATTGGCAATGACGATAATTTAGCTTATGTGGCGAATACTTTTCACGTAGGCACTGAAGGATTAAGCTTTTGGGAACGTGTAAATAATGTAGTTAGTAATTATAAAGCCTGTAACCAATTTCACAAAGTTACGGGAGATAGTCAGACAGAAAGTATGAGGAAATATCTCCGACCAGATATGCCTCATATACGAGAAGTTGAAAGAAATGTGGCACTTACTCTAGTCAATAGCAACCCGATTTTATTTAGCGTTAAGCCAATAACGCCAGCGTTGGTTCAAATAGCAGGATTACATATCGAAGAAAATGACGAAACATTAACTCCAGTAGGATATAATACTGCATCATACATTTATATTTTCTTTTGTAACGTAAAAATTCCCATTTAATTTTATTGATTTTTAAGGAGTTAAAGCAATGGATGGACAAAAGCAAACATGGAGTTGTGTACTTCGCACTGGGTACTATGACGTTAATAGAATCATTTCCAGAAAAACAAATAACAGAGATTTATGCCTCTTTTAAAAAAATTGCACCAATCAACGTATTAATAAAAATAGCGAATAGTTCAAAACTACCGCCAGGTCTGCCTGAAAATGTAAAAGTTTTACCTTGGATTCCTCAAATACCTCTTTTAGGTATGTATATTTATTTATTCATAAAATTTCTTTGACATACTATTTATTTACTGCATAATATTTTTTCAGCACATCCAAACATGAAACTATTTATCACTCATACTGGATTCGGTGGACTGCAAGAAGCTGTATATTACGGAGTTCCTATGATTGGAATACCATTATTTGGCGATCAGTTTCGGAATTCTGAATCTTTGGCTGCAAAGGGAATGCTGATTCGAATAGACTATGAAAATCTTTCTAAAGCAACTTTGGATTCAGCTCTGGACGCTGCTCTTCATAATCCTTCTTATAAGTAAGAATTATTTAATATTGATTTAATTTGAAATATACTACTGAATTAGTGTATTGATTAATTATCATGTTTTTTTTAGAGAAAAGGCTGTGTATTATTCGAAACTATTTCGGGATTTACCGATGAGCTCAATGGACACCGCAAACTTTTGGATAGAATATGTTATCCGTAATGGTGGAGATGTTTTAAAATCTCCAGCTCTTTCACTACCAGCATGGAAATTAGCCTTACTTGATGTGTATGGTTTCATAATATTTGGGGTGATCTTCAGTTTCACCGCCATTATTCTGGTTATCATTCAAATCTTTAAAAAAAAGAAAATGCCTAATGCAACTCTGAAAAAGAAGAAAACTCGTATAGATTAAGGAATTGTATGTAATTAGTTTTATTAATTAATTCAGGTAAATTATGCAAATGGTTCTCCTGTCAAGTAGTTGGACAAATAAAAAGTCAGTTTTTTTTCCTTTCCGACGTTTCGGGTGATTTATTTTCACTACTTCTCGAGGTACAGAAAAAAATTTTAAATTAGAGAAACAAT
This sequence comes from Torymus aiolomorphi, assembly GCA_036365515.1. NCBI lineage: Eukaryota > Metazoa > Arthropoda > Insecta > Hymenoptera > Torymidae > Torymus > Torymus aiolomorphi. Next base: position 259,889,325 of record CM070873.1, read on the forward strand.
GCAAGTGAACTCAAGGAGCTACCACTAGTCAATGAGACTTATATGGGATTATTAATTAATGTTTTATTATCTATAAAATAATTTATTTTAAAAAGTTTAACAAGATAACAAAAATAATATGAACATAGTGAATTTTTTATATTGTAATTTCTGTACATCTCTATACTACTCGGTGGGTTCAACAATGATTTCTAACGCGCGCGGCGGCATCAAGGGTTCATTAGCATAACAATCTTATTAAAAATTTAATCTGCTTAAATAAAAAAGGGCTTATTCCGCATCCCCCTCTCCATCTCTCCAGTTCTAATTCAGCCCAGCAAAGCCGACGAGTCATCGTCGTCATCGCGCAATCGCGCAACAAGACGCTATAAGAATCAAAGCGGAAGATGCGTAGAAAGATAAAAGAAACTCTCTAAATTTAAATAAGTGAAAATTCACTTATTTCATGTCAATATTTACTTATTTTGAAAGTAAAAAGTCTTACTGGATTTCAATTAAGAAGTGCAAGGCTCTCTTTAAACTTACACTTAGAACAGTTACATAAGAATACAGGTATCAGTAAGGTCACTCTCTCAAGGTTAGAAAATATAAAAATTTTATAGGCAACCTAGAAGATATTAAATGTTCTGCTAAAGATATACAATTAAATTATTTTAATCAAAATGCAATTATTTTTTCTAATAAAAGTAATATAAGTTTAGATGCTAACATAGAATTTTTATCCTTCCTTATGAATACCTATAGCAAATATTACAGGATTATTCATATTAATTACTTGATGAAATTTACTGTGTAATTTGTTATATATTATTTGAAAATCTAGTGCCACTTTTTCTGGTAGTGGAGTAGAAATCTTCTTAGATTTGACTTCCTTACTTTCTGTTTTGTTTTTGATGTACTTATGAGCTGATTAATATAAATCAACTTTTTTATCAGGATGGGGTTTTATAGTAAGTTTAATTTTCTTTTTCTTATATTAATTAAAAGCATTTAATTTATTTTTAATAATCCGGATTTGATTAATTCTCTTCTAATGATTGTTGCTATAGGAATATCAGTATTTTCATGTAAACTTTTTCAGATAGAAATTTCTTATTTAGTAAAATTGCACTCATGGGCTTAAATGGTTCCGTCTAATTTTTCGGAACGCCATGGGATCGTACCCTAAGTCTATGGTCATTTCACAACTAAGTTTTGTCGTGACGGTCATATTTGTCACAAGACGGTAAGTGAAAATAAATTTATATATTTTGTACAAAATTTAATAAAATTATAATTACAAATTTTTATTGAATAGATGGAGAATGAGGGAAATTATGAAGATATTGTAATACAACTAACTGAAGAAGGTATTAACTTCATGCAGCTAGTTCAATATCTTGCAAGGAGAAGAAAAAAATTCACCTTACACAAGTAACAAGTCTTGCTCCGTTTTAAAAAATTATAAAGACATATATTTCTTTTTGTGGTTAATGGGGCTAGAAGGCTAGAATTTGCTAAGGCGTGTTCGGCACTGTTTCCATAAAGTTCACAAACTATAGATAAACTTTTCTGAAGTTGGTACTATCAACTTTCGCGCGCGCTGTCCGCGCCCGTACGCGCGCGTATGCGCGTATGTAGCTCTGGCCTGGCGGCCCCTGCCACAATGTATCCGTATGCACGCGTATGCATCCGTACGCACATGCACACATCTCGTGCGGGCGCGCGCGCTCGCTTCTCTCATTGGTTGGGAGCGAGCTCAGGCCTTCGACGACTAATGAGAGAAGCGAGCGCGCGCGTCCGCACGAGATGTGTGCACGTGCGTACGGATGCATACGCGTGCATACGGATGCATACGTGCTTATGTGGCAGGGGCCTAAAAAAGCATTTTTTAAATGCATCGCGCATGCGCACTGAGCAGCACCTGAGTCCTGACTCTTCGTTAATTCGTTTCGTCCCAACGCTCCATTCTCTTTCGCTCTCTCGCCAAACTTAAATTCTTCCCACCCTTCACCATATGCTTTCTTATACGATCCCCGCAGTGACATTATCAACGCTCTACATAGCTTTCTACAGGACTGTGATCTTCAAATCTAATTTAAGTTCCACAGTCTGTTCTTTCTACTCGCTTATCGCCTCGCTCTTCACCTAAAAACTCCTTTTTTTGTGTTAGACCCATCCCCCTGTCCGCCCCTCAGGCATTGGTCCCTTCTTGGGCCTGAGGGACGGACAGGGGGATGATCCCCTTTCTTTTCCCCCTTGATTTTCTTTTGTTGCAGGTCAGGGGCGTTCCGATATAGCGACCTCGCCTCGCTTTTCAAATTACCCGCTTATTGCGAGTTTGCGACTCAGATCAGACGATTGTTGATGCCGTACAGCTAGCTGGCGCCACTATATACAAAGAAGAAGAAGAATTCGTTTCGTTCGTTACCAACTTAAAAAATCTCCCTTCCTTTTTTATCTTCCACTTGCAGTACAGATTTCCAACAGTCCAACCTACTAATTCTCCTCGCAAATCACTGCAATACTGCCAATACAATCATGATTACATCACCGGGCAAGTCTCATCTCGTATCTCGTGCGAAGATACCCCAGACGTAGACAGCGATTGTCTCACCTTGTGTACAGTACAACCTAAACACACCCCGCGGATATAAGTCTATTGTATAGCGAGAGCGCAGTATAGCGCAGCTGACAACTGGGCGTGCATAAAAAGAGACAGAGCAACTGCTACCGACTGCAGGAAACTAGCACACACGTATTGTATGCCCACGCACACATAAGCTTCTCACCGTGCTTACTTCTCAATGCTCAGTCATCTCACTCGTCGGCTCCAGTGCAGTGGTGCTGCAACACTACTCCTTCGCGATAAAGCAGTAGATAGCTTGTCCCGTACTGCCAGTAATTCGATAGTTAGCAGAAACACAGCTCTTCTGATAGCTGAACAGCAGCGAACTGTTAGTGTCTTAGCAACTGCCAACGCCGCTAACGCTGGCTTCCTAACCTCCCAGCGCCGTCATTATTTGAGCGTTGCTGCATCGTCGACATCGTCGCTGCAGCATCATAGTTGTCTGAGATTCGACAGCAAGAGGTTTTCCAACGTAGCGATGGGACCGAAGTACAATTATCCGAAAGCACGTCGCGACGAGACGGCCGTTGATACGTATCATGGAGTTGAGGTGAGCAGTGACTTTAAAAATATTGGGCTATGATGCGGTATTCTTTGTTGGGAGTGTTTTCGTGTTTTTTGGATTGTCATTGTTTGGTATTTTTAGATACACGATCCGTACAAATGGTTGGAGGATCCTGATTCGGAGGAGACAAAAGCATATGTTGATGCTCAAAATGCCATAACAACTCCCTTCTTGCATGCTTGTCCCAAACGCGACGCAATTTATGATCGACTTAAGCAGCTCTGGGACTACCCCAAGTATTCGTGCCCTGTCAAGCAAGGCGACAAATATTATTTTTATATGAACACAGGGTTACAAAATCAAAGGTATGTTGTTAATTTTCTAGATGAGTCTAAAATGTCCTCAATTTGACAATGAGATGGTTCCTCAATTTTTTTTAGTGTATTATATGTACAAGACTCACTAGATGGAGAACCAAGGGTTTTCCTTGATCCAAACACCCTTTCTGCGGATGGAACTGTAGCTATTTCCAATGGAGAATTTAGTGAAGATGGAAGTATTTATGCTTACGCCTTATCTGCCAGTGGATCAGATTGGAATACGATTCACTTTATGAATACTAACACTGGTATAATATACATTATATTATTGAAAAATTAAGTATAATTGCAAGTTTTAGATATCTTATACATGGAATTGTGTTTATAGGTGAAAAGTACCCCGAAATTTTGGAAAAAGTCAAGTATTCATCAATAACATGGACCCATGATAATGCTGGAGTTTTTTATGCTTGCTATCCTGAGCAGTTGGAAAAAGCTGATGGCTCAGAAACATTCATTAACAGGAATCAAAAGTTGTGTTACCATAGAGTTGGGACATCTCAGAAGGATGATGTTGTCGTGGTTGATTTTCCTGAGCATCCTTTGTGGAGAATGTGAGTGTCAATAAATTTTCTTTCTTATGAGTATGAAAATTAGTTTGTATTACTTTCAGAGATGCAGAGGTCACGGATTGTGGACGATGGCTCATTGTCATGCCGCAACAAGAGTGTCGGGATAATCTAGTCTTCTTTGCAAAACTAGACGATAAAATCAAAGATAAACTGCCATTGACAGAGGTAGTTGGAACTTTAGAAGCTGGTTACGAATATGTTGCTAATTTGGGCACAAAAGCCATTTTCAGGACAAACAAAGGTGCTCCCAATTTCAGACTGATAGCTGTAGATTTGGAAAATTTCAAATTAAACGAGTGGACAGAAATTATAGCAGAGCACCCACACAATGTTTTAGACTGGGCATGTGCTGTTGATAAAGACAAGCTTGTTGTTTGTTATATTGAAGATGTTAAGGTATGTTTGACTAAGCAATTTATCTTTTTCACACAATTTGACCAGTAATTTTACCTCTTGAAAATTTGATTTTGTGCAGAATGTATTAGGAGTTCACAGTTTAGAAACTGGAAAGTTACTTAGACAGTTACCTTTAGATGTAGGAACAGTAGTTGGTTTCTCTGGAGATAAAAAGTATTCAGAAATATTCTACCAATTTACTTCTTTTCTAACACCTGGAATAATTTATACCATAGATCTTAAGTCTAGTGAACCATCAAAGGTAATAAAAAAGTTTGTTAAATTAATAGATATTAAATCATATGCAGTCATTTTTATTATTTAATAATTTTATTAATCACAGGTGTTTCGTGAAATTAAAGTTAACGACTTTGACGCAAGTTTATACAAAACCACTCAAATATTTTACCCCAGCAAAGATGGAACCAAAATTCCCATGTTCATCGTTCATAAAAAAGTAAGTTGTTTATAATTTCATTTACGGTGTAATAAAATATTTTATAACATATATACGTAGAAGTGTAAATGAATTTAAATATCTACTAGGACATCGTACTTGACGGCTCGTCACCTGCTCTTCTTTACGGATATGGTGGCTTCAATGTCAGCATTCAACCTACTTTCAGCGTCACGCGACTAGTCTTTTTACAGCATCTTAATGGTGTTGTAGCAATTCCAAACATTCGTGGAGGAGGGTAAATATCTTCTTTCAAAAGATAAAATTAATAAAATTTAATTTCTCAAAAAATAAACGTTAATACATTCTTTCAGCGAATACGGTGAAAAATGGCATAACGGTGGACGATTTGCAAATAAGCAGAACTGTTTCGATGACTTCCAATGTGCTGCTGAATATTTGATCGATAATAAATACACGACTGCGAAAAAATTGACCATCCAAGGTGGTAGCAACGGTGGTCTTATTGTAGGTGCTTGCATCAATCAGAGGCCCGATTTGTTTGGCGCTGCCATTGCTCAAGTCGGGTAAGCTAATTTATTCCTTTCTACCATTTCAATAAAATTAAAATGTCTAATATCAAACAAACTAAAACTTGCAAAATTGTTCTTTATTGTTCGAAAACCTAACCATTCATTTTACTTTACAGTGTTATGGACATGCTGAAATTCCACAAGTTTACTGTTGGCTATGCCTGGACATCGGACTATGGAAGCTCTGACAATTCGGAACACTTTAAGACCCTCATTAAGTACTCGCCCCTACACAACGTGAGGCTACCACGGGACGGAGTGCAATACCCGGCAACGCTGCTTCTCACCGCCGATCACGACGACCGTGTCGTTCCGCTGCATAGTTTAAAGCTCATAGCAACGCTGCAGCACGAGATCGGCAGCAATCCGCAGCAGACGAATCCTCTGCTCATTAGGATCGATGTCAAGGCCGGACATGGCCGGGGGAAGCCGACATCAAAAGTGGTAAGGATTGGTTTCCTTGATGGCGTGGTTACAATTGTGCAATGTTGTAACGATGCAAAGTTATTATTTTAGAAAAAGTTTTTACAACATTGTACTTGTAGCATAAACAACTAAAAATTGTATATGAAATATACTAATTAATTATCTCTCTTTTTCTCTTTCCTCTTCCATCCCTCTCTTCCCTTTCCTTTTTTTTTTTTTTTTTTTTTTTTTTTTTTTTTTTTATAGATTGAAGAAAGCACGGACATCCTCTCTTTCGTGGTACAAACGCTAAACCTCGAATTCAAATAAACTGTACATACACACATAAATTTTTAAGCAGGCCGTGGTCTAGCATTTGCATTAATGAAGCTAATTTTGTAAAGATTTTAGATAAATTCTAATGCATTTCTTGTGACGACATTTTCAATTTTTCTTAAACTAAAAAAAAATAAAATTTTGCTATTCATCAATCGGAGTTTTATTTTGAACAGCAACATTTATCACCTGAAAAATCCAATAAATCTTTAATATTTATTCTTATATTTACATCCGGATATTGTTTTTTAAAAATTTTTTCGCCACCCCTTTATTTCTCTTTCATGATGTTTCTTCCAAAACTCTCCTCCCCCAAACAATCTGACATCTCCCGTCTAAATACAGAATCAAGAAAAAGGAGAAAAAAATATTACGTCCTCTATAAAGACGCAAGATATTAAAATCGCGTCACCCTCAAGTAAGTATGCGTGCTAACGGTCATGCATTCACCTTCGCCACGGGGAATCCAGCCAGCATATACGCACAGGCACCGAGTCAGCGTAAAACGTGCTCTGCCCATCATACACGCAAGCCAGTTATCTTGGAAGGACATTACAGGTACAGTGTTTGGCAACAGCAGCGTCGTAGCGCAAAATCACCCGACATGTAGCCACTGCTCTCTTTCTCCTCAGCAGATATACGATCTATATCAAGCGCTCATTGCACCCGACTCGAGTTCTCTGAGGCCAATGACCACAACGTTTCTCCGATCATCCCCTCTCTTCGCAGGGGGCTCCGAAAAGTAAAATCTCCGGGGAAACTATTCATCATAACGGGACGGTGCTATAGTTCGGTCTAAGCGCGTAAGTACTTTGCGTGCGCACGTGTTGCGTGTGCGAGTGAGGGAGAGACAGAGATGTGAGGCGCGTCTTCTGGAAAGGTCAGGTTTGTTTACGATGTGCTGCGCACAAGTATAAGGCTGCTCGGTTCTCCCGCACCCGATTGGCCAGGGGGCGGCTCGACGCTGCGGCGCTTTCGGCTGCTTCGGAACAATTGCCGACAAGCCGTGTCACTTCTCATACCGACGGTGAGAGACGCACACCGCCGGTGTTTGAGAAAGATTTTACACTCGAGGAAGAGGAGAAGAAAAGTGAACAGTTTTAAGGGAGTATAGCGAGCGATCGTTGACAGCGGTGAATCTTCGGCAGGCACTGAAGAGTCAGACAACACGACTGCGTGACTTAAGGTACCATATATTTTCGATCTCACTGTGTAAATGTGTGTCTGTGAACATGCTTTTACTTTGACAGTGCTGTTTGTGTGCGTGTTTTTTTTAATACATATAGTGGAAATGGTTTTTTCCCCTCAATTTGTGTCCTGTGCGGTTTTCGAAAGCCGATCGATTTTGTGCGCGAACGCGTGAATCGACTATGTCCAAGGCATAGCAGTCATGCCGCTTATTCGTGGATGCTACGCGTGTGTCTCCGACTTGTAATTTCTACAGTTACGGTTATAGTGTACTCTTGTAAATATTTTTGTTATTTTGTAACACTGATTTTCAATGCGTGGCTTAATTACGTCAACGCTCCGTAATTACTGTGATGGTTGTTACCGATTTTTAGCTTTGTGAAAATCGAAATAATGATGCGGGAATTAAACTGTCGAGTGTGAAAGCGTTTTCGTAGTTAAAGACGCCGGTAAATAAATTTAAATTCAAACTGTACAAAACACTTATGAAAAAGTTTGTTTTATTTCATAAAAATAATTTTCTTAGACTACGCGATCGAATGATTATTCTTTTTAATTTAATTTTTGCTAAATGTTCAACCCCGCAACGTACGTGAATTTCAAAATTCAATTTGCCTCAATCGTTGCCAATTCATATTTCCTCCCAACGACGTGTCAATCCTTTAAACTAAACATAATCCACAACCGAAGCTCAAACACTCGGATTTCGATTTCAGCTTCGCAGGTGTTGACCAAAGTCATATCACGATAACAGTCGCATCACGGACGAGTGCTGTCCAGATAGTTTAACGAACCCCCGCATAAACTACGAAAAGATGCGTCCAATCGATGTGATCCAGAAAGAGCGTCGGCTGACGGAGTCGATGTCCGAGACTTCGGAGGGCACAACGACGACAGCCACCAGCGCATCCGGGAAATCCAGCCTCGACAATGTCGATGAGCTCCGGGATTTGGCGGCCGTGCTGGGCATCACCAATGCAGAGGACCTACTACAGGAGCGCTTCCGAGTCGACCGGCGAAAGTTGGAACAGATGCTTCTCGGTGAGCGAACCTTTTATATTTATTCTTAAAATGCATATAATTACGGCGTGCCATGAACTGTGCACGTCTATTTTCCGCTAGATTTCCCTTTTAGTAGGTAGCCAGTTTGAACTTGGGAAAGGTTACAGATTGGTTATGACGAAAGGAAAACTAAACTGGGTCATTGACCCCCGAATTGTCGTGATCGGATAAACAATATATATATACCTAAATAAATTAAATGCTTTATTTAGGTTTATATTTTTATTGTTGGTAATTGTGGGTATCTATGTGTTTCCAATTATTTCTTTAAATTTGTCGTTTTATTTTTTAGATTTTAAATTATATCTATTAATTTGTTTTATTCGCGTAATTAATAATTTAATTAAATTCATCGTTTTTAATTACTCCGTTATGGTAAAAACGAGTGTTTTTAATTCGCAGCATATTATTTTGCCAAATATTATAATAAGAATAAGCATGTACAAGACCGCGAAACGCTTAATCTCAGTGGAGTAAAAGAGACGTAGAGGAGATCATTTATTAGGGAAATAGCGCGTATCACAGATGCGCGCGCGTTCGATGTCCTTTTGTTTGTAAATAAGATTATTGTCTCTTCAGCCAAACTGTTACCGAGAGACATTTATGATAGAAATTTAGGAAGCGTGAATTTAAACCTTTTTCTTAACCTTGATAAGAAGAAATTTTAAAAGAATTTTTTATTTGTATAGGAAACGAATTGTGGCGAATTAAGAATATGAAAGATTGCCATTTTTCGTTTAAATATTAATGTTGCAATACTTGTTATTTCACTATATTTGTTTAAACTAAGAAAATTAATTATAGATCAATTTAATATTTTTTCCCATATACATTATATCGTTTATGAATAAAAATAAATGAATTTTTAATGTTTTAATTTAGAAGTCACATTATACAGTATAAACTTTATTTTAAATTATTGTGAAATGATTTAGACTATCAGAATTTCAACTAATTTATAATAAACTATTATTACATAATTGAAATAGATATAATCATAATTAATAATTCATAGAAAAGCTCCAAAAAACGGGTTTAAAATAAAAAATAAATCCAGAAATAACATCTATAATTATCCCCAAGAAATAAAATAGGTGTATTTAAAAGCTTCTAGCGAGATCGATGACTTGCATGTAAAATATATACTTGACTCATTCTTCCCGGAATCGGTTTAAATGCCCAGCGTGGAACTGCAGAAAAATTTAAATTTTTCTACACTTTCTGACGTAAATATAAACAATTTTAATAACAAGACGGCATACATGAACTTGTTTGTAATAGAGTTCAAGCCCCTGCGATGTTTTGATAATAGAGTCATTGACCAGGGAAAGCAAATGCAAATTTTTCTTTTAATGGTTCTACCGACGCTTATATTTATATATTCAACCAACTCGTAACTTAACATAATCGACGTTTCCAATAATTAATTAATTAATTTCAACAACAACTCCAACCCACGCAAAACAAGAAAAATACAAGGCATGCTCCATATATACAACCACCACCAAAACTCGCACCCGCGCACCAAATCGTATGGATATTCACTCGCTCGCTCGATAATACAACCGATTCCCGCGTGCGCGCGGAAAATGCCACTCGACGATACGATCGCGTGCCAGCCAAGGTCGCTGGACGTGGCGAAAAGAAGAATTCGCCAAAACGAGGAGAAAAAGAAGAAAAAGAGAGCTGGACAAGAACTCGTATTACTGGCCACGAGAGCCGTACATACCCCCCCCCCCCCCCCCCACTCACACACATATGCGCACAGACAGACGCGATTTCTTCCACATCCCAAGCGATCGATCGCGGTCGATCTAAGACTAAACGCCGCCTCCTCCTTTCTCTTTTTTCATGATTACCTGGACACGCAGGTGACAGCAACAGCGGCGAGACTGCCGACATGTTTTTTCACAAGGTAAGCCACCCATGTATATACATCTACCCACATGTATACACAAACTCATACGTACATGCGCACATTCCTCCTCCTCCTCCTCCTCCTCTTCCCGATAAACTTTTCGATCTCACCTGTTGTACATACACCCACACGCGCGAAAAAGCTCGACTCGGCGCTGCTGCCGCACATACTATACTCTCTCTCTCTCTCTCTCTCTCTCTCTCTCTCTCTCTCTCTCTCTCTCTCTCTCTCTCTCTCTCTCTCTCTCTCTCTCTCTCTCTCTCTCTCTCTCTCTGCCTCTCTTGCCTTATCAGCTGCGCGCGAGTGTCACGTAATTCGTAAACGGCGGTTGCGTAAAGCAGCCCGTCGTCGTGGTCGTCTTTGCAGCCGCGCGCAGCTGGAAATACGCTCGCTCGGGAGATTATTTATAGGGCCGTCGTCGTCGCGCCGCCGGAGATAGAGCGAGAGAGAGAGAACTCCTACGTCGGGGGCCGCCGTCGCCGCCGCGTGTGTGTGCCACTCGCCAGTACGCGCCGAGGAGCGATTAGAGACGTACGTATATACGCATTATACGTACACGCGATCGCGCCTCCGCGAAATGCTGTGTAATAAGTGCACGGGCCGTGATGCGCGAGTTTAGTGCGGCAATATCTACATATACATATATACACACCCGTGGGTGACAAAACAAGAAAAAAAAAGTACGCGGGTATGAGTAGCTCCAGTCGACGTGTTTAACCCAGACAGATCAAGAGAGAGAGATAGAGAGGGACAGAGAGGAAGAGAGATAAGAGTGCGTATATAGAGTATGGCGAGAGAGTGCAGCAGCGAGAGAGTCGCGCGATTATTATGCAAGCGCTCGCTGGCTGTCGCTGCGGCCGCGGAGCTCGCAAGCGCCGCCGCGGCTGTCTGTCTGGACAGAATCGTCGAACGCTGGATGCGAAGTATATATCGCTTGTACGTGGGATTATTTCGGGCTGCGCGCGGTGTATTACAATCGGAGGCGCCTTTCTCTCTCTCTCTCTCTCTCTCTCTCTCTCTCTCTCTTTTTTTATTCTCGTGACGGGCCTGTATATGGTTATTTATAGGCGGTCGCCGCAACGCGAGCGCGTTTTGATTATGTGGAACTTTAAATGGGGGTAAATATAGCGGCGAGCGCGCACCGCGTCGTCGCCGCGCGCGTATGTGCTTTTCCTTACTTCTGCATGCGTACATACTTATCATTCGCACGCACTTTCACTCCGCGCGGCGCGTTTGCTTCTTATTGGGTATAATATGTGTGCGAGGACCGTTATCCGAGTAATTAACATTCGCCGCGGTGCGCGGCTCGCGTAGTTATATGTATGTGTACGCGCACTGTCATCACTTGTATATAATATGGCACAGCACCGAAAATTGCAGCAGTTTTTTTTTTGTTTGTGGTTACTCTGTACCGGGTACGCGCTAAATGCGGAAAGTCCACCAGTGCACGCGCGAGACTGTCTAATATATGTTTTCACTGCCTCGGGAAACGCGGCGAGGTGAAAATCACGGGAATTCGATTAGTCCGAGTAGTTTTTTGTACACGTAAAATCCGCACTGACGAGTATACGTATTATACACATACACCCGTGCGTACGTGCGAGCGAGAGAGAAAGAGAGACAGAGAGAGAGAGAGAGAGAGAGAGAGAGAGAGAGAGAGAGAGAGAGAGAGAGAGAGAGAGAGAGAGAGAGAGAGAGAGAGAGAGAGAAGAAGAGGGAGAGATGTTTCTGTACAGATTTCGCGCTATTTTTGACGCGCCGGAGAACGGGGGGATGTACATGCATGCGGAGGAGTGTGACACTGCGCGCGCGCGAGAGTTTTGTTTTCGAAAAGCGCATTTGTAAGTAGCAGCACATCGGCGCGTGCTTATCGTCGCGAAATATTTGCAAAGTAAATAAGGAAAATAATCGCCCGGAGAAAAACAGGCGTCTCGGCTCTTTTTTACCTTGGTGCAAAAGTCGAGAGGTTGTTTTGGTCGTATGCGTGTATGTCAATTCGGAGCAAATATTTTACATTGCGGCTACAGGGAAAGGGAGAGAGAGAGAGAGACAAATCGTCGGCGCTGTCTAATCTAATCGGGCTAATCGCGCGTTAAAATAAACAGCGGCACTTTTCACCGCCTTGCGCGTGTATTACAACTGTTGCCAAAACCGGAGAGCACAGCCTGTACGGATTTATTCGCCAACGACCCAACCTTACCCTATCTCTACCCCTTCGCTATACCTACTCCGAAACACTCAAATTTCTCCAAAAATGCAAATCGCGCGACAGCTGGGGCTTTAACGAAATAAACGATATCTCGAAAGACAACGGAAAAAATGACGGCCACAATACACTGAACAGCCATGTTCCCTTCGATTTTTCGAGATATCGTTTATCTCGTTAAAGCCCCTGGTGTACTCCCGGGCGATAACTATCGCAAACAACTCGTGCGCTCGCGCGAGGTGGGAGTAACCGGGCGAGCACGTGCTATAAGCCACCCGAAGCTCGTGTGTGTGTGTGCGTATGTTTGTGTGTGTGTGCGTGCGCTGCTCTGTGACCGAACGCCATCATCACCGTGCGCGTGTTGCTTGTTGTTGCAGGTCATGGAGGAGACCAACACGTATATAACGTGGCCGTCGAGGCTCAAGATCGGCGCCAAGTCGAAGAAGGGTACGTAATTATATACATGTGTGTGGGTGTCTGTGTTGTTGTAACGGTGTATAATGTGGTGTAGTATGGGTGAACGCGGACGATGATGATATGGGTATAAGCTTTATCATCGTGGCCTGTGGGAGTGACGATTTTTTCCGGTGACGCGCGATTAGTTCGCGCGCGTGTATATGTGTGTAGTAGCAGTAAGCTGGAATGCGCTGCACTTGAGTCGGGGAGTCGAATTTCGCGAGGTGGTGAATAGTCCCGGTATATAGGAGAAGAAGAATACAGAGGTTTTTTGGAGCATGTGAATATTGAGAAGGTTTTGTAGGTGTGATTTTAAGGAAAGTTTTACCTGGAGCTTGTTGGCCGAATTGGAAATCGTGGACTTTGTTTCGTATCATCGTTCATTATTCATGCATGGTGAGTTCACGTCGGAGCCGAAAATTCCATCGGAACAGAGGTTGAATAACAGAATTTAGAGATGCTGGAGTATTTTCGGAACGATATATTTACTTGAATACGGGCAGAAAAGAGTATTTTCGGAGCGTAATTTACGTAACCGTAAGCTTTTGGCATGTTAATATTTATTGATCATTTTAAATTACGCATTTTGATTACAGCGTGCCGATACATTTACAAATTATACGTTCCAGCGATTACGTATTCGTTATCGCACTGTTGATACTGATAGTAACTTGAAAAAAACATCGGTGAAATTTTTATAACCGCGCGACGTTGATTTTTACCTTGTAGCCACGAGATTAAGTAACGAGCCTTTTATCTCAAGATCGCTGTCAATATATAGAACGATTCTGTGTGGGTTTTTAAGCATTCTGTTTAGCGCAGCTGCAACAATGTAACAAGGCTGAAGTTTAATTTAAAGAAAAAGTCAAGCACGTGATAAGAACGCAAAAAATAAACAGTCTCACAAGCTTTAATTCCTTTTCAGGCAGAATGTAAAATTCGGTTGTCTTATCAGTGCTGCATGCGTATATATATGTAAATGTCGTTTCGCATTTAATTAACAGCCCAATTTTATTTTAATCTCGTTGTTCTGCTTAACGCAGATCCACACATCAAAGTCGCTGGCCTCCAGGACAATATTCGCATGGCCAAGGAGCAGATCACACAGGTCTTGGATACACGGGTAAGTCTCTCGTACAAAACAAACTATATAATCGCGAAGAAAAAAGATGTTTCCTGTACATATTATAACCATGTTTTCACGTTTGCAGCAGAACAACCGGGTGACCATGAAACTGGACGTCAGCTACACGGACCACTCGCATATCATCGGCAAGGGTGGTCTGACTATCAAGAAGGTCATGGAAGAGACCAGCTGTCACATCCACTTTCCCGACAGCAACCGCAGCAACCACCAGGAGAAGAGCAACCAGGTCTCCATTGCCGGCGACATGGAGGGTGTAGAAAAAGCTAGAGCACGCGTTAGGGTAAATTCTTGTCGCTGTATCCGTTGGTTCAATAGATCGTAGAAGTAGAAAAGATTTTAGTATGTATACCGGTAGTAGTAATACAACAAAACATATAAGAACAGCTGAGAAATTTTTGTAAACCTTGTTGCAGCGCCAAATTTAATTCTTTATAAGCGTACAGAGTCTGTAAATTTATAGAATATTTTACAACGTAGTCAACTTATTAACTAGTTTGAAAATTTTCTCTTGACGTATCCGTATGAAATTATTTAAAAAATAAAATAAACTGCTCTTTATACCGTTATTTACGTATGTTTTTATAACGACACAAATTATTTCACCAATTACCCAGCACCATACCAATCGACAGACAACTTATTGAACCATTATTCTTTCAATCTTTCCAGGCTCTAACACCACTGATCTTCTCGTTCGAGCTGCCAGTCATGGGCAGCTCATCTCAGCTCGCAGCGGCGGCGAGCGCCACCCCGTTCTCCACCTCTCCCTACATCGTCAAAATCCAGGAGAAGTACAACGTGCAGGTGATGTTCCGCACGAGGCCCAAGCTCCACGCTACTCTGGTCGTCGTCAAGGGCTGCGAGTGGGAGGTCTCCAAGGTCAAGGAGGCTACCGTTCTCCTCATCCATCACATGTGCGAGAATCTCGCTGTAAGTGTCTTGTACAAGTTTATAAACGAGGTAGTGTAAGAGACATTGACAGAAGTTTTCGTCGTTGAAGTTGAGGAAAAATTTAGATGCTGACGGTAACCTAGGATTTAATGGAATCCTACCTTTCACGGGAAGTTTAAAGATGAATTCGATAAAAGAAGTTTTCCTAATAAAAAACATGAGTCATGCGTTAATGGAAATCGATTATCTACGAATTAATTAGAATCGATAGATTCTTCTGTAGAACACGTAGAGTTTGAGAAGACAATGCAAATATGGTAAACGTGAAAAAATCTGAAAATATTGTATCTTTTATTTCAGAGTCAAATCCAGGTGCAAATGTCGATGGAAATATCACCGCAGCACCACAGCGTTGTGCTGGGAAAGCAGAGCAACAACCTCAAATCAATCATGCAGCGCACTGGCACGCAAATAATGTTCCCCGATGCGGGCGATCCAAACATCCCTAGCCTGAAGAAGAGCAACGTCACCATCACAGGCTCCATTCACAATGTCTACTTGGCACGGCAACAACTCATGGTCAGTCTTCCATCTCGTGCTACATTTTATTCAACCATCATCCCGTTTGTAGGCATGCCAAACTTTTTCTCTAATTACAGGGCTCGCTACCACTGGTGCTCATGTTCGACATACCAGAGAAGTCGATAAATTCCGTGACGACGGACGACGTGTCGCGACTAATGCAAAATCTCGATGTCTTCATCAACATACGTCACAAGCCGAAACAGAGCACTTTATCGATCGTCGTAAAAGGCATCGAGCGCAACGCTAGTAACATTTACGAGGCGCGCCGGCAGCTTCTAGGCTTGGACGAGCCTAAGGTAGCGGCCGACATACCCCAGACTTATGTAGCGCCCAACTCGGCGAGCTTCATACTGCAAGGGGGCTCTGTGCCACTGGGGCCCTTCATTATCAACGGTTAGTGTCAATAGCATCTGTCTATTTGTATATGCGTGAAATAGGTCTATATAATAACGTGACTTCCGCGAGCGCTTCTCGCACGACGATGCTATCTCGCGTGGTAAATATTTTGATTCCCGGAAAAATTGAGTTTTCTGTTTGATTAGGTTGATGATTTACGCGATTTTTCGCGTTCTCATTATGTGCGTCATTGGGCGATGACAATGTAAACTGCAAAATTAATGTTCCTGCATAGATAGATAATGATGGTTTTTTCTTGCTTTATAACTTTAAATCTTATAAAAAATTTCATTCTATACTTGCCATATGAACCTGCACCCGATAAATCGAAAAAGTATTAAGTACTCTTACAACTAAATTTGTCTATTATTACAAATTTTGAAAAAGAAAAGCAATACATTACAAATGTATAATAATAATACATTTTTACCACAGAAAATATCCCGAACAACGGTATAAACGTTAGTACACCACCACCCTCGTTCTGCAATTTATCACCAATGTCGGGCTCGCCAACGAACTCTCTGGGTTCCCTTGGCTCCGTCGGCTCAATGGGCTTCCCGGCGCACTGGACCCTCGCCCCATTGCCCGCATCCGCCCTCTTCTCGCCGATCTCACTACACCCAAACCATCTCGCGTCCGCTGCTGCCTACGCCTACCCGCCACATCTCAGCCACCTGTTGACAATGCAACAGCAACAACACCAACAGCAGCAGCAACAGCAACAGCAACAGCAACAGCAGTTGCTGCAGAACATGAGCAAGGGTATGCTTGGCCAGCTCGGCGCGCAAATGCACTCGAATGGCCTGAATGGCTCGCTGAACGGAGCCTTTTTGAATCGCAGCGCGTTCTCCAATGACAGCAAGGATAGTAGTGGTGAGTATGGGAGATGTTGAGTTGTTTTGTGTTTGGTGGGTGAGCGTTGATGTGGAGTGTAATATTTTTGTGCTTTTCGTTGCAGCCTTTTCCTCGATAAGTAGTGTCTCCAGTTCACTATCAAGTCCAGCTTTGAGTCCGCGAAACGTTTCGCCGATCGACCCAGCTTCTGCTTGCGCTGAAGTGAACTCAAACTTAGGTAAGTCTCGTGAAAGAGTCTATATTTACGAAGCCAATGAATTTGTGTAAGAGTATACTTATGAATTTGTCGGTGACGCTCTTTTTATAGATTTATCAAATGTACTATCTGAATTGACTCTTGCCAATAATGCTCGAGCATCGGGCAATGAGAAGAAAACGACGCAGCTAGACATGCAGTCGAATTTACAGGACTTTAACCCGATGACGTTCGATTACGAACAGAAAAAACTGATGGCCATCAAAGCCATGCAGACCAAGCCAAACGCAAACGATTACCGAGTTCCTACTTCCGTTTGGTCAGGATATGGATTCAGTCAAACAATACCTCACATTTCATCTACATCAGAAACTAGCTGTGTTAGTATTTATCCACGTACCATCGCATGTGCATATATTTTTTTCTTATTTCCTTTGAATCGATTAAATCTTACAATATTTTCGATAATTTAGGATTCGTTGGGCCAAACCTCGTCATTATGGAAGGATTCCACAACGCCGCCCGGGTTGGCGTCTACCCAAGACTATGGCGTTTCATCCATGACCAAGGACGAGAGTTCGAATGCCAAAGTTAGCGGCGTAGCTTCCAATTATGTCGACAATACGTCGAGCTTCCACTTGAAGAAAATCACCTCCCAACCATTTACCGACCTCACTAGTATGCTAACTAGCATTGGCCTCGAGAAATATATTCGTAAGTAAACACGCGTGTAGTCTTACACATATACACATACACACTTTACACAGTGAGCTGCACAAAATTAACTAAGGGTGATTGGTACATGATTTTATTCCGCATAATCCGCGAATAAATGAATGATAGAAATGTTTCATCCTAGGTCTATTCGTATCTCACGAAGTCGATATGGCCACTTTCCCCTCGCTCGTGGAGAAAGATCTATGTGAAATTGGCATCACAGCTTGGGGAGCTAGACGCAAAATAATGCTACTAATTTCTGGTTTGTCAATAGTGACATTAAATCTTGCATGAAACAAAATGAGCAGCTATATTAATTGATTGTTGAATGATTTCAGAAATGAAAAAGCGATCTAGTCCGTTCTCCGGTAGTGCCGCGCCAGGAGCAGAGAGAAAAATCGCATCGCTCTCGTCCTCGGCAGCATCCGTGACGCCTCCAACACCAGTTCGCAAGTGCAGTCTCGAAAGTACTACTTGGTAAAGGAAGAAAAGCTGTGAACGAGGCACAGCTAACTCCTAAAATATGCGATGAATAATACGAAAAATAAGAAGCAACGTACTTTAGGAAAAATAGTCGCGTTATTCGTCTAGATTTACACGCACAATGTCCTTTGGAGGTTTAATGATACAATTGCGCTTTATCTTGCTTCGAACAAGACACTAGTCCAACGAGTATCGTAGTTTGTTATCTAATTATTATTATTAATCTTTTTTTTCATTTTTTTTTGCACGTGTTCATATTATAACAGCGCCCAGGCGGTGCAACGTAGATTTAGGCTGCAGAATAAATTATTTTATTTTCTGCTTTTTCGTCATATATATATATATCAATGCAGACGCGCACAACGTACGCGCGTTACGTTCGTTGTAGCGCGCCTGTTTGTCTAATGATAATTAATAGTGGTGCATGCCGCATCCGTCGAACGACCGAACAAATATATAAGTATAGCGTAAGAATTAAAAAATAAAACTGCTTTTGAAACGTCGTTCTCGATCTGTCGAGATGGAGAGAAAGCACGTGCGCACAGACGGGAAAAGTACGAGAGGATGCTGGCATGGCTTTCGAAGAGAGAGACCGGGAGAGAAGAAAGAGAAGGAAAGAGTGTATGGAGCGAGAGAAGAGATGGAGAGAGAGAGAGAGAGATAGACAAACAGACATGGAGCACAGATGTGTGTGGACGCTGTGTGGGTATGTGACAAGTTGATGCGTATATGAAATAATTTTTTTTTCCGAAGGATAGTATGTCTACTAAGTCAACTTTACATCGCGCCGCCCACCCCCTCTCCTTTCGCGGTGCGTTTGCTGTGATGATGAGAACATTTTTATAGTTCTATTAGTATGATTAAGGAGAGCTTTATTCCTAAAGTGTTAAGAGTATAAGATAAGATTGTAGTTGTACAGCCGAGATGATTTTCTTTTTTTTTCGTACATTTAATCTCGCAACCCGAGAGAGGAATAAAGTGTATAACGGTCTAGCAGACTTACGCTATTTAATTAAAACGATATTACACGATGACGAATAAGCGTCACCAATACTGTGTCCCTGTGCTACTGTGCCCTTCCGCTAATATGCTTGTTCAAATTTTTTTTCTTTTTTTTTGAAACGTATTTTTCGAATTATATTATTGACCTCGGCGTTCATCATCGTTTAAAATTTGAAAATATTTGTAACTTATGATCGACGAAATTTCAAACGCGTTTATAATGATGTAAAAGCCGGTATTTTCTGATTTTTAAAATAACTTATACAGTACTTGTTATTAGTATAACTTTAATAGTTAAATTTTAAAGGACCAAAGTATTACTCTTTTATCTCTTTCTTTAACGTATACTCTCTCTGCCTCTCTCTTTTTTCACAAATGTACGCGCATTAACACGCTCAGCACATATTTATATTTCTATATATATATAATTCGTTATAAATTATTTAATTTTAAAGCATTTTTTTCATTTTTTTTTTTGCAATCAAATGTAACGTTAGGTAATGCTCACATTCACGTCAGTAAGGGGAAACTGATTATTTGACAATGAAATTCTATCCTTATGTATGCATTATATTGAATTGAGATTGAAGCTAGAATTCTTCGAGTGTACCTAACGAACGATTTTACCGCTGAGAGTTGTTGACTAAGCTTGTACAGTTTTAAGCGTTAATTATTGTTGTTGGAAATACTTGAGATAATTATTGAAATATGTTTTTCGATCGAATCACGCGTGAGCTACCGTTAGTAACAAAATGTGTCTATGTGATTGTTTACGGACGTACTATTATATCTCCTTCTCAATGATTTATTATAATTGATGTAAAAGCGTTTCGAATTTTGAAAGTGGTTATGATCAAGACATCGATAGTAATGCGTTAAGGAGTAAAATGAATTGCCGAGGGTGCTGAATCTTTTTCCTTCAATTTGCGCTGGTTACCAGACAAAACTTAGAAACTAAATTGCACAAAGGAATTGAAATCAAAGTTATACATAAAAAGTAAATAATTAAGTATTAGCATTAACAAGAGACTATCATAGTTGAGGTATGTTATAAAGAGCACCTGACTGCGATTCCGAAAACAGTACATATTAGCCATAATGATAAAACAACAGCCTATTACACTGTGAAATGTTAAGAAAATCTATCTTTTGACATTTTTGCTCTTGCAAAGATCATGACAGAAACCATCAATGATTTTCCATTCATTTTTCATCATGCATCTAAAGTTAACTTATTTTTTCTGGTATATTAATATCTTTTATTAACATTATAAATCTTTCTCTTTTTCATTTATTTTACCACATTTAAGCTGTTTGGAAGTGTATAATTTGTATTTAAATTATTTATTGTTATAATATTGTAGTAAAGTAAAGAAAAAGAAAGTACCTACGTTAGGAATAAAAGATCGAGATTGTATATGCGAAAAAATTAAACTGTTTATCGGACAAACAGACGAAAAAACAGATGAGACAACACTTTATTTCTTCACATTGTGAGTGGATGTGTGAAGCATTATGGCTCTTATGTATAAACGTAATAATCAATGCGTCAAGAGAAAAAGCATTTTATAAGACTTAAGAATGATATTTTTTAAAATGATATATCTATTGAATATTTTGGTTAGCTCTCAAGATGATAGATTTAAGATTAATGAAATGTGAGTGTATGTTTTGTATGCGTGCATGCTTATATATACATACCTAATTTACTACTATACTTGATTAAGATAATGAATGCTAATACCATTATATTGAAGATTGATGGTTTGATATAAGTAAAAAAAAACACATTTTTGTATCACTATTTTTAATAAAGTCAAGAATTTATACAAAAGTAAAAGTATTAAATATTATTTAAATAAGATTTCATATCCGTAGAATAAAGCTCATCATCACAAATGGGACATCGATAAGGATCCATCAATGTAAAAAGTGCTTCCAAACAGTAATAACAAAAAACATGAGGACAACCAGCCCACCTGGGTAAAATTGGCGATTCATTACAATATGAACAAACAGCATTAACCTCTAATTTACAAGATATCGCAACATTCTTTTTTTTTTTCTTTGGCAACCATAAACTATTCCACAATTTTTGTATACGTTGAAAATCTATAGATGGTAAACTGATAGTAAATAATTCTATTAACCCATGCCACAAAAGTTCCCTAGTCATATAAGAATATCCAATGGACCGAGGTCTATTTGAAGTAGAACACTGGCTATAAATACCCAATGTCTTTTCCACAAACCGTGGCTGATTTCCCAAATGCAAAAAGAAGAAACTCCAAATAAAATTCAATAAATGAAAAAAATTATCTATTCGTTCAATGAAGTCTTTGTACTTGCTCCTTTCATAACTCGATGGCAATCTTGACAAAATGAAATTTTCATTGATCAAACGTTCTCTCAAATAACTAGGCACTGTTAAAAATACAAATAAAAGTACTGCTTTTCTCCTGTCTAAATTTCTGTATGATAAATTTAGCAATCGTTGGCCAAAAGTTGAGCTGTCTTTTTTTAACGAATAATTCCAGATCAGATATTTGACAAGAACGTCTATCTCTGGTCTCCATTTGACTACTTTTCCTGGAGCAAAATATTTTGTTATTTCATCTGTTTGAGACCTCAGTACTCTGTAAATCTCGTCATCAAGCTGTACTGCATCTATTTGATTGATGCGAGACACGAACGTAGAATCAGTCATGTTCATTAGCCACTTGCTTTAATAAAACGTTACCAGTTGGGAAAGATATAACCTCTGTTTAATATAAATTGGTAACTGCTGCATTATTTAGCAAAATTATTTGTTTTTTTCTTGTGACGAAACACTTTTTCACTTATGTTATCAGTTAGCCAGAGAAATGAGAGAAAACGGAGCAAAAAACGCCAAGTAATGAATAGGAAGAGGACATTTGAGAAGATAAGAAACAAGAATAGTGGAATTCGTCGTGTTGAACGGAAAGTGGCGCCACCAGAAATGCTAGAATTGACATGCAACTAAGGCTGAAATCACATGGTACGGCATAGAGCAGTGGCATAGAGGATGCGTCATGGAGACAGCCAATCAGAGCTATGTTTACATTATCAGAATATCTCTGATTGGCTGTCTCCGTGACGCAACCTCTATGCCACTGCTCTATGCCGCTCCATGTGATTTCAGCCTAAAAGTAAATGAAGTGGCTACATTTGGAACTAAAAATTTGTAAATATCCCGCCGCTCTATGAAGTATGAAACTCAATGCAAACGAAAAAGTTGTAAGTGTGGAAGTAAAGCTATATCTTCTAAGAAAACATTTCTTAAACATTGCTCTAGTCTGCAGGGTGACAAACAATTTAGTTGTCAATATGAAAAATGTTCTAAACATTTTTCCTCACACCGGGCCGAAAGTGCCTCATTCCCGCCCGACTCCGAAACGGAAATATGGCATTTTCGGCCTCGATGTGAGAAAAAATAGTATACGCACCACGGGAGTAAAATTGGCCAGCCCCCAGCTCGTGTAAATTGCCACCCGAGCCGAAGGCGAGGGTGGCAATTTACACGAGCTGTGGACTGTCCAAGTTTTTTCCTCCCATGGTGCGTAATATGTCACTCAAAAAATCTTTTTTTGTAACACATTGTAAAAAGAGGTCCTAAAGTGACTTTTTTTGGCCGAGGGGGAAAAAAATACTTGTTTTCCCGGCGAGTGCAAAAGTATCTTTTTGTAGATACTTTTACGCCCGCTACTCTAAAACTGCGTAAAATTTCAAAAATTAAACTTGATCGTCCATAAATTTGTGCATGCATGTTTTTCATAACTTTTTTTATTCATAGATGAATCCAAATAATTTTAAGAAAAAAAAAAGAAAATTGATCTTTTTTTATTTAGTCTTACAAGGAGAGTGCACACCCTCCGGGAAACGAATTTCCGTAGTCATTTGAGAGCCGATTTCTGGTACTTAAAAATGAAGCCCAATGCTCACAATTTTGTCAAATGGGCCCTTTTTCTTAAGATATGGGCAATCTCATCTCAAATATCTTCTATTTCGCAAAAAAATGATGTCTCTTCTATTGACCGTCACATTGCAAGTATTTAAGATACGAAAACGAGGAAAAAAAATTTTAAAAGTAGACAGTAAACAGGGCCGTATCCCCCGCCAACTTGGGTTTAAAAGTTATTTAAATAATCTTTTTGCTTATTTTTTCATGTCTAAATGAGTCCCTTATATGCGTGGACCTCATATCCCCCGCCTACTTGGGTTTAAAAATTATTTAAATAATCATTTTGCTTATTTTTTCATGTCTACATGACTCCCTTATATGCATGGACCTCGCGTCCACCGGCTACTTGGGTTTAAAAATTATTTAAATAATCTTTTTGCTTATTTTTTCATGTCTACATGACTCCCTTATATGCGTGTACCTCATATCCCCCGTCTACGTCTGTTTTCCTGTTTCAGTATCCTCTTTTTCATGAAAATCTTCCCCTTTTTTTGTTATAATTTTCCTCTATTCCTCTTAAATAAAAAAAAAAGAGAGTACGATCCCTGTAGTAACAGAAGTTACTATTATTATCTTATATTTATATTTGAAATAGGATTATATGAAAAAGGTATATGTACGTAAAAACGCAAGTTTATTACATGAATTAAAATTCATGAAAATAAAAAATAATGTTTTTTTTCCTCACACCGGGCCGAAAGTGCCTCATTCCCGCCCGGCTCCGAAACGGAAATATGGCATTTTTGGCCTCGATGTGAGGAAAAATAGCATACGCACCACAGGAGTAAAATTGGCCAGCCCCCAGCTCGTGTTTGCCACCCTCGCCTTCGACTCGGGTGGCAATTTACACGAGCTGTGGACTGTCCCAGTTCACAGCTCGTGCACACAACTCGTAAAAGTTTTTTCCTCCCATGATGCGTGTAATATACTATTTTTTTTTAAAATAGGGCCCCATTTTATTTTAGGCCTAGGACCCCATGGTATTGAAAGACGGCCCTGACAGTAAAAGCTAAAATTTAACCTCTGATTTGATTAAAAAATATTGATTTTTAGGGAAATTATAAGCAATCAAAGATAATGTTTTGCTCGTTTTCGTATCTTAAATACTTGCAATGTGACAATCAAAAGAAACATAATTTTTTAAGGAAATAGAGGATATTTGAGATTAAATTGCCCATATCTCAAGAAAAAGGGCCCATTTGACGAAATTGTGAGCACTAGGCTTCATTTTCAGGTAACAGAAATCGACTCTCCAATGCCGGCGGAAATCCGTTTCCCGGAGGGTATTATATGCACTCTCCTTGTTAGTATCAAGTTACAAAACTAATTAAGAACTATACATATAACAATTTTAAATGAATAATTAATTTATATAAAATATACAAATTATAAAACAATGTTTTGCATATAATTTAATAATATCATTTTATTTTTCAATATAGGTTTAAATAAAAAATCAATAAGCTCTCGTTTTAGATCACAAAAAATATGTGAGGGCTAGTGGGCCTTTTGACCTCGTGTGTTTGCAGTACTCATCTTCGGTTCGCAAAACGCACCCGCCTTCGGCTCGTGCTAGCTCACCTACGACTCGTACTGCAAACTCCACACTAGGTCTAAAAAGGGCCACTTTACGCCCTAGGTACACAATATACTATTATGAAGCGAGCAAGAGACAGTAAAAAAGTTCAATTAAGGAAAAAGAAAAAGTTCCTTATAAAATTTTACTAGAAAACACGTCATATAAGTTGAAAGCATATAATGACAAGTGTTGTAACATGTGATGTATGTAAATTACAACTATTGAAACGGAATATGGTGAGACATTTTGAAACACGTCACAACATAGAAATGGATAAGGCTTACGAGAGAATTTTGAGTCTTCTACATTTACACCACGTAAGAACTGTAAAAAAGCTTAATTGATTGAAAATAAAAAAAATCATACAATTCATGATGAAGAAGCCATTATTGATGAGGAAATTGAAACTGTAGGAAGACGGGCGTTCAGGACACCACATTGACGTATGGGAAATAAAATATCAACCACAGGCTCCTCCCACACTCACGGAAACTCTTCATGAAAGTATCAACCCCACACGCCTAGCACCAGAAATGTTACGATTTAATAATCGCATACAATAAATAAATGGAGAAGAACTCGATAAAAAAACGGCATGGCGTGACTCGGCGTGGAATCGAACCCCGGACCTTTCGTTTTCGCGACGAGTGCTCTGACCACTGAGCTACCGATGCCGTGTTTCTTCGAGTCGTCCTCATGTTGCTGCTATATGTATCACGTTGTGCATACTATGCACACGTAACAAATAACAACTTTATTTTTATCAACAAAACTGTAAATAACTGTAAATATCTGTAAATAACTGTAAATAACTGTAAATATCTGTAAAAATTGTTAATAATTGTTAATAACTTTTATCAGTACCTTCATTTCTACAGTATTATTTAAAAAAACTGTAAATAACTGTAAATAACTGTTATTACTGTCTCAATTCAAACAGTTATTTACAGTTATTTACAGTTATTAACAGTTTTTTACAGTTTTTTACAGTTATTTACAGTTATTAACATTTTTTATTTCCGCTAGGGTGTGTTAAATAAAAAAGACGAGTAAAATACGATTAACAGTAATGAATTATTTTCAATTCGCTTGATTATTTTGAAGAATAAAAAATCTCATCATTTAACCCTTTATTTCATTTTGTGAAAAATATAGTTATTTAAATATGTGATTAATAACTTCCCGTAAAGCGTACCACTGTTAAGCCGTATCCCGCTTGGTATACGCCAGAATTAAAATCTTGTATCGCCGAAAAAAAGACAGCACGTTAAGTGGAAAGCCTTCTTGTAAATTTCGTTGAGTTTAAACGGCTGCGGATAAGTTGTACAAGATTATTTCGGGCTGCACAAGGCATTTATATCGCAAACGTCGAATCTTCTTTGCGTAGAAATATTGAACATGTTTGGTCATATGTAAATAATCACAGGAAGTCTGACGGAATTTCAATAAAAGTATCGTGGAGAGATAAACTATCCTCTTCTAATAAAGAAGTAGTTGACTTATTTGCTAAATTTTTCTTTTCGGTCTACCGTAAAACTGCAAACAAGTCGTTAGCTACTTTCTGTAATGATAATAATTCACCTACCAGCCTCTTAAACAATCTATAAGAAGTTAGTGACATTAAGAGGGCTTCTATAGATTTCGATGACAACCCGAATTACGGTCCAGACGGCATCCCAACATATTTTGTGAAAAGATGTTCGCCTTCCCGTGCTACTTGATATGGTCGACTGCTCTTTATTGTTGAGTGTCTTTTTCGAAGTTTAGAAAATTTCACATATTCATCCGGTTTTTTAAAAAGGCATCAAGCAGGATGTAAATAATTACCGACCGATATATCTATTATTATAGCTATATTCAAAAGTTGATTGACAAAATTATTACAGTGAAGCTATTTAATTTATTAATGTCATAGATTATTGATGAGCAGCATGGGTTCCTTAATGGTAGGTCGACAATTACAAACCTCTTAGTTTATGAGACACCATCGCAAAGGCCTTGAAAGAGTCCTATCAAGTAGACTCTATCTACCCAAGCAAAAATCGAAAGTGTAACAAATTGATTAGTAAGTGTAGAAAAGTATAGAAAAGTGTAAAAAAGTGTAAGAAAGTATAATAAAATGTAGTTTATTGCTGGATTTCGGACATATTTTACATTTTTTTACACTTATTTACACTTTCTTTACATTTTCGTACATTTTTGTACATTTTATAAAGTGTAAAATAATGTAAAAAACCATAATAATCTATAAATATAAAAAAATGTAAAAAAATGTAAATGTAAAAAAAGTGTACAAAAGTGTTAAAAACAGAAAAAAAAGTCTAAAAAAACATATTAAAATGTAAACAAAATATAAGCAACTGTATGAAAGTATAAAAAAATCTGCAAGAAAGTGTTAAACTGTAAAAAAAATGTAAGAAAGTGTAAAAAAGTGTAAAGAAAGTGTAGAAAAGGGTAAAAAATGTAAAAAAACGTCCGAAATCCAGCATGTCTATACTTTTTTATACTTTTTGACACTTTTTTTACATTTTTTTACATTCTTTTTACATTTACCTGAATTTATTTACATTTTAAAATTTTTGCTAGGGTACATGGACGTTTCTATGGCATTTGATTCACAAGGGAAGTGCACACCCTCCGAAAAACGGATTTTCGCAGGCGTTTGAGAGTGGGGGAAGCCTACTATACATGTATGAGCAAATCCCAGAAACTTTTAAAATTTTATGTAACTCAAAAATTTTAGATTTAAAAAGCTATAACTCAAGTTCTTTACGAAGCACATGACTGAAACAAATAAGAAAATGTTCATTTTTCAATAGACTAATAAAAAAAAGTTCAACTTAATGGTAGGGAAAGACTTTTTTACGATAAATTACTAAAAGAGCGAAAAATGCGTTCATTTCGAGAATTTTTATGTGTTTTTTGATGTAGAAAAAAAGTCACTTACTATCATTGTCAACTCTAAGCGTTTGCGCCGCGCGCGCTGTAATTTTAGCAAAACTTCGCGCAACTTTTGTTTTTGTAACCTAGCAACCCATTACCCCACCAACTAAATTACGAATAAATTGATATCATATAACAAACCATCATTTTTTTAAAGATAGGAATCTTTGTGAAAAATAAAATTTAATTGAATATTTCGCAATAAAAAAATATCAATTCGAATATATGGTATATTTTATGTCGAATGTTATACTTTATAGCTACATAATCTTTACTTCCTTTTACAACACTTATCATTGTGATTACTATTTTAGATACCTCAAGAAACGTCAGTTGAGAAAGTAGAGTTCCTGGAATCACTACAGCTTTTCTCAAAAGCGTTTCTTGGAACCACAAATCGTCAACAAAGTATAACAAATTCATTTAATAATAACTAGATGTTGCGTGATCGAAGATGTCTGATTGCGAAGTGCAAGTGATAAAATTACTTTTGCATTTTATTGACTTCAGAAAAGCTGTTTTTTTCTTATCTTTAGTTTGATATAGTTTTTTTATAAGTTTTTTATTTACTTGAAGTAAGTGAATATACGGTAAGCGATAAGACATCCAAATGGCCATTCTGTTCATTTTTAACAGGGATTCAAGTTAGCTCTCAGCTGAAGCATTAAAAATCCTTATAGTTTGTAAATTTACTTTACAGAAAAATTTTTATCTTTATAACTACTTTTGTTTTATATTAATAAATTAATATATGACTTAATGCTATAATATATTTTTACAAAGCTATATCTAAGTGTGGCTTAATATTTAATATGTCCTTCTAAATATCTTTTTGTTCATTTGTAACGAAGCGCACGTGGTGTCGTTCAAAGAAACATGTATCCCGTCTTTTGGCATCGGACTTCGACGTTGGTTGCTATTGAGAGTATAGTTTAATTTAGAGTTCTGTCCATCCTGCATTCCTTGCCCAACCGACCGTCTTAATGCGATGCGAGTTAATAAAAAATCTAGTCCCGCTTGTAAATGCATGTACCCTCCGCACGGCTGCTCTATAATAGTATATTACGATACGTGTGACTTAAGTAGCCCATTATTGAACGGCGTGAGGTTAGCGCCCGAGCGCAGCGAGGGCGCTAAACACCGTGTAATAATGAGCCACTTAAGTCACGAGTATCGTATACTATTTTATAACTCGTGTGACATAAATCCGCCATATTCTTATTTTATTTATTTGTGCTTATTTATAATGATAGTTGGAACTTGGAAGTGGGGTGGGAGAAGTGTGGGGCGGAAGGGGGGGGGGCAGCCCCCCGCCCTGAAAAAAATTAATAAAACGTTATTTAAATAATAGAATACCTGATATAAAATATGGTTATTATTGAATCTAGAATATTGAATATATACATAAAAAAATCATAAAACTAGATTCTTGGCAATTTGATTTGTATCTTTAACAATAAGTTGAAGTTTATGAAAGTGAAAGATTTGTATACGTTATATCATTAAAGAGAAAGACTTTTAAAACTAAAATCCATGCAGTTTAATATTGAATATTTAAAAAGCGCGCGGTCTGCTATCCCATAGCAGATGAAACTAACCTATAATATAGACAAGCCTTATTATCATCATTTTTATTTATTCTTTGTGGTTTGTCAACTATTAACGAAGTTTTACTTCTTTTCCTGTTCATTCTTATATGTAAAATCGTATTTTTGAATAGTTTTGGTAGATAATTAGCGTTAATTACGTGTCTGTGACTTAAGTAAATTCATTATTTCACAGTGTAATAATGGGCTACTTAAGGGGATGCCTTACTCGTACTATTACCGACCGAGCAATTCACACAGTTTCAAGCTGATTAAAAATAAAATACGTCGAATCACAAAAAATCAAGAGAACACTCTTCTGTGTTTTTTAACGTTCTATCATCCAGTCAAAGTTTGGAGTCGAAATATCAAGCCGTTTTTTCAAAAACTTTGAACGAAATTAAATTTCGCTTTGTTCAAAGTTTTTGCAAAAATGACTTGATATTTCGACTCCAAACTTTGACTGGATGATAGAACGTTAAAAAATACAGAAGAGTGTTCTCTTGATTTTTTGTGATTCGACGTATTTTATTTTTAATCAGCTTGAAACTGTGTGAATTGCTCGGTCGGTAATGGTACGAGTATGGCATCCCCTTAAGTCACAGGGTATGTTCGGAAATGAAATTTCGGTTAGTAGTTAAGTTGGTACCCCTACGCTGCGCTAACCGAGCGGACGTTCAGAGCGTGTAAACAATGGTTACGGTTACGGGTGCGGATGACAACACGAGCGCCACGAGCGCAGCTCCAAAAGCATCCCGGAGCACTCCCCTCACCGGAGGTTATGTTTCCTGTTACCGAAATTGCAAGTTAAGATGAGTTTTGACATTAAAAAAAATTATGCAAAAATGCGGCTTAGTAACGATGGAGAGAAAATTAGATAAGTAGTTTACTTTTTATTAAAATTATTCGACAATATAAATTATGTTTTGAATAGATACTTTGTGTATGTTTTTCTTTTTATTTCAGAAGATTTTACATTCAATTAAATAGACCAGCAGGTGTAAAGAAAAAAGTAAGAACACACGTTAAGTTTATAATCCTAAACCAAGAAGACTGTTGAATAGTTATTAAAATTAGAACTCAGTTGAATAGAGTTAATCGGAACAATTAATCTTAAGCATGGGGACATAAAGTAACTATTTCAATTTACAACCCAAAGGAAATAAGAAATGTTATGTAAATCATTGGACCAAATATCATTGATAATGGCTACGTGTCAATAATTATGATTAGTGACAAGAAGAGCAGCATATAAAGCTAAGCAATCGTCCAGTGCAGTTGCGATGTCTACTGACTATATTGTAAAGTAATTTTATACTCGGGGTTGTGTTTATACAAAATCTGTTATGAAACGTACAAGCTCATAAGGATTCAACAAGCATGTTGTCCACTACGCCTGATTTGTACAATTTGTACTTCATGCACCTCAAATTATGATTTCATATAAATATTAGTATTCTTTTAGTCACTGATTAATGTTTGAAATTATCATTTTACAAACAATAACAGACAACTAGAACACAATACCAGAAAAAGAAGCTATTTGAATTTTAGGTGATACAACTTGGATTTATAAATCAGTCGTAGACATTATCAATGATATTTGGTCCAATGATTCACATAACATTTCTTATTTCCTTTGGGTTGTAAATTGAAATAGTTACTTCATGTCCCCATGCTTAAGATTAATTGTTCGATTAACTCTATCCAACTGAGTTCTAATTTTAATAACTATTCAACAGTCTTCTTGGTTTAGGATTATAAACTTAACGTGTGTTCTTATTTTCTTCTTTACACCTGCTGGTCTATTTAATTGAATGTAAAATCTTCTGAAATAAAAAGAAAAACATACTCAAAGTATCTATTCAAAACATAATTTATATTGTCGAGTAATTTTAATAAAAAGTAAACTACTTATCTAATTTTCTCTCCATCGTTACTAAACCGCATTTTTGCATAATTTTTTTTAATGTCAAAACTCATCTTAACTTGCAATTTCGGTAAATATAA
Organism: Torymus aiolomorphi; assembly: GCA_036365515.1. Classification (NCBI taxonomy): domain Eukaryota; kingdom Metazoa; phylum Arthropoda; class Insecta; order Hymenoptera; family Torymidae; genus Torymus; species Torymus aiolomorphi. The sequence goes on from CM070873.1 coordinate 259,920,722, forward strand.
GTACAGGAAACATAACCTCCGGTGAGGGGAATGCTCCGAGATGCTTTTGGAGCTGCGCTCGTGGCGCTCGTGTTGTCATCCGCACCCGTAACCGTAACCATTGTTTACACGCTCTGAACGTCCGCTCGGTTAGCGCAGCGTAGGGCTACCAACTTAACTACTAACCGAAATTGGATTTCCGAACATACCCACAGCTAGCCGTAACTTAAGTGCGGATTTAGGTCACACAGTGCTATAAAGATGAACCGTATTCGTATTCTTTATAACATGCTTTATAATACAACAAATTCGTTGCATAAGGCTTAGACACGTGCGTGAGGGCGTATATAGAGAGAATATGAATAAAATGTCACTGCCTTTTATGCGCATTGACAGTTGACACTGGTAGACACTTCGTAATGGTATACGGAGCTCACCTTTAGAAATGCTCTACACTCAAATACACCTAATCATTCCTTTGTTGAGCGCCTAATATCAGCAATAGGAGACGTCTGGAGTATAACATCAGTGGTGCCATTATCGCGCGTGCGTACATGTATTCAATTTTGTCTTATTCTACAAACTAGTTTTTTTTTTTAATGTGCACCGAAAAAAAATCTGTGTGCTTTCATTTTAGATTTATCGTGTATTTCTGACAAATAGTGCAATAACACAGCTCCCTTAGTGTAACTCTCGATCTGGCATTAATGTGACGTTTCTCACAACAATTTTTCCTCAAAAACAGTACTATATATAATGTACTACATAAGTAAATGTGATAATAATCTTAAGATCTACTTACTGTAATTTCAAATTTAAGGTATCTAGATATGTTATTTTTTGTGAAATTTCACAATATAAACTTATGTAAATTGTAGTAATTTTGTAATATTCATTTACATAATAATTTCTATCCAAAATGTACTATTTCGAAAAGGTAATTAAATATTTGAAACAACAAAAGGAATTATCCTATCCCTCTCTTTACATTTCAGTTAAATTTTTTTTTGTTATTTAATTAATTTATACTACAGCTTCCAAAAGCTACATCTGACGAATTTTTCTTTTTTTTTCTTTTTGTTCTTTTTTTTTAATCAATCGTGGACGGAGTTATGATGAGTATAAACGACGAGTTTTTGGCTCGTGTTGCTCTTGCGATATATCTCGATTAACTGCTCTGAAGTGAACTTAGCGAGGTGCATTTCGCTCGCCGCAGAATGACTCTTCTTTGGAAACGAAAAATAAACACGAGCATTGTATTTTATTATTCGTCTAGTAGCTCATAATAATCAGAAATTTTTATGAATAGTAAAATAAAAAGTGTGATAGAGAATTTCGAGACTGATTTAAAACTTTTTTTTTTGCAAGTTCTTTAGTGATTTATTATATATACCTACAGCGTCAAAAGAAAGTAAAGAAATTTAACATTTTCCTAAACCTAAAACACTTCCATTATTAACACTTAACATTACAAAAATTACAGATTTAGCGAAAACAAGTTTTATTCGAACGATTAATTTTTCTCTGGCTACAAAACTTACAAAATTTTTCTTAAATAGTAAAAAGTAAAGCAATATTGTCAATAAAAACTAAACGTACTTGTACGTTTTTGATATTTGAACAATACAATACTATATTCGGGAGTACAAACAGATGAGAAATAAGCGATTTACAAAGTTCAAAGGGAGACTTATTACACTGATCGACCATTCACTTTTTAATTTCAATTATTTTTAACTTGGTCCCAACATATATTGGCTAACGTAATTGGACAGTACTAGTATACGACTCTCCAAGCCACTGTTAATAAATTAGAGACGTGTGCCTCACTTGATTAGCAGTCACCCCCGTAATGTATTCAATCTTGGATACACGAGTTAAATTTTACAGCATGGGTGCGCATGTGTACGCGTGTATCGACACGCGCGCGCGCGCACACATCTTTGCGCACTGAATAAATTATGGAATTGGTATGAGCGCGCATGCGTATCGCGCCATCATAGGTCAATAAGCTTTTGTAAATCGAAGTGATTTGTCGAATCGCGCAGCTGCTTACTCCCTTTTGAGTAATCTGATTATGGATTCAATTCATGCAGTGAAAATACAAATACTTCATATGTTAATCCAGTGACGATAAAGGGACATACAATACAGAATTTACTTAAAATTGTATCCTTTCGTTGTCCTAATATAACTCGTAATACTGCAATATGTCGTTCATTTTTTTTACAGTAAGAGACCGAGTAAAGGGATTTCAAAGACTACAGAGAATTATGCATACTTACGCCTGTACATTTCGTTATTCTATTTTAATTTTTGACTTTTGCTAACAATCTCTGCCATCCACTGTTCCCCAACGAATTTCAGAACCCAACTCAAACACCCAAAAATTCGATCGCGACAAGAAGTAAGATATCCCATCCCGATCCCTTATATATCAAAGCTCCAAAACATCCCGCGCTCCTTATCAAACACCCCCAACATCCTCACCCCCTTATTACACTATCGGTCGCACACCCATCTCTCTCTCTCTCTCTCTCTCTCTCTCTCTCTCTCTCTCTCTCTCTCTCTCTCTCTCTCTCTCTCTCTCTCTCTCTCTCTCTCTCTCTCTCTCTCTCTCTCTCTCTCTCTCTCTCTCTCCCCCCCCCCCTAATAAACCCCTTATCTCCCCACCCATCTCCACCTCCGCTCTATCTCCCTCTCTCTCTCTCTCCTATCAGGCACAATTCGAAAAAGCCCGCGCAGCAATCTCCCGGCCAATCCGGCGTCGGCGCGACGCTGCGGTTCCTCTTCCTCTTCCCCAGCGGCGGTGCGCTTGCGCTAGCCCGCCGCGAGCGTCCGAGCGAGCGAGGAGCCGGACGAGCGCCGCGCCGCACCGCCGCTGCCGTCGCCGCCAGTCCATCGCCGCGCGCCGCGTAGCAGGTACTCGCCTTCCGTACACGTATACATACCACGACGTTATCTCCCCCCCCCGTCGAGCGCGCGCACGATTCTCGCGCAGACACACGGAGAGAGAGTGGGATAGGGAGAAACATATAGAGAGAGAGATAGAGATAATAAGAACGAGAGACAGAGTAAGAAAGATAGATAGATAGAGAGAGAGAGAGAGAGAGAGAGAGGGGGAAGGTATATCATGGCTGCTGCTAGTGCCCGCTGCCGCAGTGACGTCAGCTCGTGCTACTGCTGCTGCTACAACTGCCGCTTGTCGCCGAGCTACAACTACTACAACAACTGCTGCTGCTCGTCATCTTCTGCCAGCGTCATCAGCACCTCAACGTCTTCAGCGCTGCTGCTGCAGCTGTCCGCAGCAACCGCGTCGCTGCGCCCCGTCGTCGTCGCCTGCTAGTGTGCGCTGCTAATGTACTAGCGCGAACACCAGGGTCAGTCAGTCAGTCAGTCAATCAGTCGGGGCTCCCCTCTCTTTCTGTATACATATACTCCCCGCGCTGCCATGTCCCAGTGATATATATACACACGCACAGACACACAACGTCTGCGCCGAGGAGAAGCACCAGCAGCAGTGGCTTTTCTTCTTCAGTTCTCTTTCGCACCACGTTCCGTCCTCGCCACGAGCAGCAGTGGCAGCAGCAGCAGCATCATCCCCGCGTGTGTGTGTGTGTGTATAAAGTAGTACCTGCATATACACCTACCGCATCGCCGACGACGGCTACCACGTCAAGTAGCAGCAGTATATTTACGTACGCGCGCGCGTGTGAGAGTGTGCTGCTGCCGTACCAGCAGCAGTTGTCGTCGTCGTCACCCTTGTGTGCTGCTACCCGCCGGACGACCTACTGAGAGAGAGAAAGAGAGAGAGGCTACTACTTGCGCACACGGACTTACGTACCGTCGTGCATATACGTATACATACACCGGCCGTCGCAGGTGAGTTTCCACTTGTCTTTTCTATCTGTCTGGTCTGTACGTACGTACGTCTGCGTGGCTGTGTCTCCCTTCGTTCGCCGCGCCGCGCGGTGTAATAATTATTATGTAATGTCGAGCGTGTGTGCGTACCGTATACCCCCCGTCGTTTCTACCCGCTCACGTATACGTGTGTGTGTGTGTGTGTGCGTGTTTTGCTCGAGGGCTGCACACGCGGACCATTCGACATTTCGCGAAGAGAACGAAGTGGAGAGAAAGAGAGTGAGTGAGTGGTAGTGTAGCGGTATGTATGTATATGTATGTGGCCCGCACGCACGGCGCGCACTTGAGGTTAGAGCTCCGAGGTTGCTGCTGCTGCTGCTCCCGCCCGGCTAATATAGATCGCGCGGACCGCCTGACCGAAACTCCGCTACTACTGCCGCTCTGATGCTGCTGCTACTGCTGCTGTTATATACTTCCCTTGCCCTCCCTCACGCGAAACTCACATACACCTATACATGATAAACAAATTTCATTTGAACGTGTTGAACGTATTATGGTCAACAACAAACGTATAATGCCGCATGCGCGGTAAACACACAAAAATATCGGAGCGCAACTCCGGAGCATGTCGCCAATGAGCACAGCGGATACGCCCGTTTGTACCCCAAAACGAAAAACACCCTCACGCATGCCACTGCTACCCACTGCTGCCTCGTTAGGATTTAACGAGCTTATGCAAACCTACTGTATACCTTCGCTAGCTGTATGTGTATCGCCGGTAGCGATCGACGATGTTGCACGTATGCCCGTATCTCTCTCGTGTGCACCAAACGTCAGTCTAGTCACCCATCACACACACATACACACATACACACGCACGCTCTCTCGCTTCGGTCCATGTCAACCACTCACTCGCTCTCTCTCTCTCGCTCACGCACGTGCGACGGGCGCTTATCGCGTTTTCATTGATCGCCGGTACACTGTACACCGCAGGTGTATAATCGCGACAGCGGCAGTGGCGGCGTGCGCGAATTAAATCCCGTATATATATATACGCGCGCGCTCCCGCGCTCGCGAGCCGGTTGATGATTAATCTCGCATCGCTCAGCGACAGAGGATATGACGGTTTTCAGCGGAGGGTAGGTGTGGGCTGCAGCATAGGGATCGATAATCGCTATCCGCGTGTACATTGGAACGCGCGCAGGGGGGCGAGGGTGGTTAAGTAAACCAGCTCGCGCTCTTATATGTATGTAAAAACTCGCGGGGCGATATGACTCGGGTGATTGTGCGGCGCGTTGTGCTCCTGCATCGATTTTTACCCCCGCGGTCGTTCTCTCTTATAGATCGAGGAGGCCTCTGCCTCCTGTAATCCTCCCCCACTCTATCTCTCACCCATCTCTCGCGCTCGCTCTAACCTCAACCTATACACCGAAAAGAACTCGGATCAGATACGTAACCCACCCACCCCCCTGTACGAAAAGCCCGAATTCCGAGCGCGTCAGGTTAAGATCGTGGTGGTAGTGGTGCTGCTGGCGCAGGTTCACCCTCCCACTCTGCGAGCGGCAGAGGCACGTATATATACCTATATACATACACACAAGAGAGCCGCCGAGGCGTGGCACGGTATTGATCCAGCGTCGGCGCTGCCGCCGCCGCCACGCCACCCCCTCGACGTCATCCGCACACAGTTTCTCACACACACAGACACAGCGTTCGCCCTATACTACTACTATACTACAACGGCACGACGACGACGACTACTCAACACGCGCGCCGGCCGCAGGTTGTGCTGTTCTTCTCTTTCGCTCGCTTGCTTGCTTGCTTGCTTGCTCGCCACCCTCCTGTGTGGGTGTGTATAGACGTATGTATGTGTGTATGTAATGTAGCGCCGCCTTCTTCTGCTTCTTCTTCTTCTTCTCTCGCTCTCTCTCTGTCTCTCTCTCTCGTCATATCGGCGCTTATTTATATTCCCGGCCCTTTTATCTCTGTCCTGCCGAGCGTGTGTTCTCGTTTTTTAGTGCAAAGTAGGAAAAGGGGGATTTCTCCGTCTTCTCTTTTTTTCCTCTCTCCCTGCTTCATCCGTTTCGGCGGTTGTCGAGGCTACTTCCGCGCGCGCGCGCACAGAGGGGATGTTTATTCGCGTATAGGGAAATTTCACTAGGAGACTATCTGCTCTCGTGTGTAAGCGGCTCGCTCACTCCCACACACACACCCCGCGTTGACGTCGTCGTCTCCTCTTCTTCTTCCACCCTCGTTGTTTTTTTTTCTCTCCTCCCTGCTTTTGTAATTCTCCCCCTCCGACGACGATGGCGACGATATACGCGCCCCGCTTGTATCCTGCAGGGGCGCGCGCACCACTCGAGTTTTACTTTAATTGGAGTGAAAGGGTTCGCCGAGTCAAAACATTCGAGTGCGCCGAGTCAGCCCTCTTCTCTCTCATATATCCTCCTCCCTAATACAACCGCGTGCGTATGTGTGTGTGTGTGTATATATATTTCGAGCGCGCGTTGTTACATCGTGTAGGCGCGAGCGAGGCTTATGAGGTAACGTTATGCCGCGAAGAGAGGGAGAGGGAGAAAATTTCTGTAGTTGGATTAGGCAACTTCGCGGGGAGAGGAGGGCGAATGTAGAACTTTGCGCCGTTAAGGAACTTAGCCGTAAGGATTCCTATATATGCGTGTACGCGCTTATTATACGCGCACCGAAACTAAGCGTTTAGTACAGCCGGTAAATGCTGCGTAAAAACTCGGCCGCAATTCATGCAGAGTCATATACAAGCACACACACACAGACCGTATAATTGATTATATCACGGAATAGGGAGGAGGGGAGTTTCAAGAGGCGATCGCGGCTCGTGTATTTACCTTTGGTTATAGCAGCGGCGCGCGTGGCTGCGACTCTCGAATTCGATATCGATTTTGTTTTTATTACACGCGCTCGGCGGCGAGAGATTTCTCACACGCGCGCCGACCTCCGGGGGCGAAATTTTAATATAAGGCGAGAAAAAGCTCTCGACGCTTGTAATGATTCGGTAAGGCCTTCTAGTGTATACAGCCGCTGTCGCGCGGCCACCGCTGTTGACAAATAGTGCGGCGACGGGCGTTAGTATGATTTCTTCTTTTTTAGGTGTGTGTGTAAACAAACGAGTTTCGAGTTATACTGCAGATATAACTTTTCCTTTTCTTGTATTACTCGTGCCTCGCAAGTTTTGAGCTTTTGTTGCTTTAATTATTTGGGTGTGTATACACGCGGCACGCTTGCCACGCGAGTATGTAACACAAGGGTTGGGGAAAACGGAAGAAGCTGAGTTTCGAATTTCGAACACGCGCACGCGAACAGAGAAGTTTTTAATTAAACTAATTGATGACATTGCGATATTTGTGCTTTCTCGCGTTCTCGCTCTCACGTATTCTTTAAAATTACCCCACCGCGAGCTCCCGCGGTCCGCGCGCTATTTTCGGCGTTAATGAGTTTTCCGGGCGTAGGGGAATGTTGTACATGCCCATTTTTTCGCTTCCGAAATTAAGAATATTACGCAAAAAAATAGAGAGAGAGAGAGAGAGAGAGAGAGAGAGAGAGAGAGAGAGAGAGAGAGAATGGGAGCTTTATTCAACACTTGACATCGTTTAAAAATTACTGTTTACATTTCCTACATTTAAAATGAGAACCCTTTTTTTGTCCAGTACACGTTAATTTTTCGAGCTCAGAAGATAACTTTTTTTTTTTCATTCAAGTGCTTTTTAATTGTTAAGCAATCGTCAATCTCAAAGAGATGCGAAGAATGTGCTGTAAATCACGTACCGCGAGTATAATTCAAACAACAACGCGAAAAGTGCCAAGTACACCCAGCGCGGAGTATAAAAGTTCAAAGCGGAAGCGCGCGCGTGGCGCACACGATGATCGATGATGTGTGCGTTCAATTACTTAAGGGGGTTCTCCTCGGGCACTACAGTTTGTTGCTCAGCGAGAGCACGAACTATACCATGGGCGTCGTTCTGTCTCTCTCGCTCTCGTGCACGTCGTCTGCTATTTGTGTTTATAATCATTAATATCTTTTTAAAAAGATCGGCTTAACACATATTTGATAAACTTAATAGAAAGAGCCGAATTTCATATTTCTTAAGCTATGTTTTTCTTTTTGAAGTCCAGTTTTTTTGATGAGTAATTCTATTACTTTCTGTCACAGCTGATATAGCACTCATTTACTCTCATGTAAAAATAACCATTTTCAAGAATTTTTTTCTCAAAAATTTGTTCCGCAATGTATGTAAACGAACATATGGTATCATTTCTGTGACTTTGAAGAATATTTGTATATTTTTTTCAGAAGCTTTTTCAGTTTTTGCAATGTGAAGAGAACTACCTTAACTTTATTTCAACACGTACTGTATACACACCACCGTCTCATTTAAGCTTGAACTCTCGCAGAGTTGCAAATTAACTCGCTACCCGTTTGCGCTTTACCTTTAACAACGATAATACACCCGTTGATAGACGAATGGGTATTATATTATTGAAACAGTTATGCAATTATTACTCTTATTATTGTTACTATTATTATTCTCATTTAATCTACATACATTATGTCCCTTGGGCATCGAGTAGTTAATTATATTGAAATTCTTGATATAAAAATAGTAAGAGCGCACACTTGAGGGGGTACGAAGCTACACTTAATTCTGCCTCGTGTTTATTAAAATGCGCTTCTGTCTCCGTGTTAATATTATGTATTTCTTTCTTATTTTTATATATTTACATTTTACGTATAAATACGAGGTACGTATACAGTCGCCAAATTAAACGAGCCCACGTGATGATGCGCGTCCCCGCGGTAACGATGCTAATTACTCGGCATCGGCCACTGGATGTATATATGTGCGTGTTGATGTTACCTTGCGTATATATACGCGTCGTAACCTTTGCCCACACGCACGGATGGGGAAGTGTGCACAAAAAAGTTACAATGGAAATAAAAAAAGCGTGACATTAATTTACCATTATAGCTTTTGTCTTTATTAATTAAAGCGCTCGCGCGAGGTGTATATAACTAGCTCTGTCGTCGCGGCTACGTTTGAAGGTTACGGTGTATAATAAGGGCTATTGTCCCGGCAGATTTTCTGTAAATGAGTTTATTTTTGTAATCCCGACACTTACCTCTGTTATTATTATTCTTTCTTTATCCACTCCTCTTTTTCCCTTTTCAAAAGAACCCTACTCTGTTTATTTTCTTTATTATATACAACGTTTCCCGCAAAGTACACACCTTTTCACAGCGGAAAAAAGAATATTTTCCAAAACCACCCCTTACAAAAACCGTGCACTTATATTATTTATCCACTTCGTTACTAATTCACCCTACCACTCCGATTTATTTAAACAAACAACCACACACGCGCCAGGAAAAAAAGCACATTTGCCAAAAACATTACTTTAACCCATAAATTTGCCCTCCGAATCAGGGATAGTTATGGCCGAGAGGCGAGTATTCCAGCCCCGAGACTGGCCTCTGCCTCTCTGCTGCGCCGCCTCTCGATATCCTTAAATATTTGAGGAGCAGCAATTCATCGTGCGCGAGGCGAGTATATAAGGGCCAAAGCTGCCGCCGTCGACTCATCGATCCTCTCCGTTTCGGGCCGAATCGCTAGCGTTTTTTTTTTATCAACAGAGAAACTCCCGGAGCTTTTAGCGTATATATACACACACACAGACTCGGGACGTTATGTCATAGAAGGATTTCAAGCCGAAAATAGCAGCGCGGGAACGCAATTTTCCAGCACGCTCGAGTCCATCGAGGGCCGAAATCGCTTTAGGTCTTAACGCGGCAAACTGCGGATATCCAATTCGTTTTTATACGCGCGCGCGTATGTATATAGTCATTGCGCGAAAAAGATAATCCGATATTAAGGTTATTCTGCTCTATATAATTTCGACGATTACTGTAAAATCGCGTATGTACATTTTCGCGATAACAGGAGGGTTCCATTAATCTGGTCGAGGCGCAAAGAAAGCGTTAAAACTGCTGTTATTCGAGAGGGGCGCGGACGACACGTAAAGCGTGAAACGAGATTAGGTTATATTCCGGCGTCCGGCCGTGCACGAAGTTCCATTTCTCGCCGGCCAGCCGCCGACGAGAGTTTCATACGTGCGAAGTATAGTAGATGTGTGCGCTTGCGCGAGCGCGTATATATATATATATATATATATATATATATATATATATATATATATATATATATATATATATATATATATATATATATATATATATATATATATATATATATATATAACGTATGTGTAACAAGCGCATAGCCGGGCGACGACGACGACGGCCCTGGAGAGTACACAGGACTTGGCTGGTAACTGCTGCATAATTGATAGATTGTAGAAAGGAAATTTGTGGTTCTACGGATTACCGGATTATTTCGTCCACCACGCGCGTGCCCGTCTCTCTCTCTCTGTGTGTGTGTGTTTCTCATTATGTTCACGAACATTTGTTACCGTGTTAGAAATGAGCAGTTTCTTTGCGGCTTGCGGCAGTCTCTCGTGTATACATTTTTTTCGTAGAGGATGTTTATCTTTTGATTTACGGCCACTGCGGATTACAAAATATTACTGTGCGTATATTATAAGCGCAGTTGATCCAGTTTTATTAACTCTATAAAGGCAGGTTATTTTGGGAGATAGCTGGCGTTGTACCTGTTTAATTTAGTATGAATTTCTTGGTACAATAAACATTTGTATGGCTTAAATTCGGTTATGAAATACGTCTTCTGTGTGGGTGTGTGTATTTTTTCAATTGTCGCCATATTTCTTGAGGCGTGATTTATATTTACTTTTATTTATAAAATACACTGTAGAAAAATATTTGTAATCAATAACAACTGCCATTTCGTTTAATTACATCTACAAACGTACAATAAAATCTGAAAGCAAAAATCACCTAAACAAACATTGTTAAAGATATTACAAAAACGACAGTTCCTCCCAATGTTTACTAACAAAACACCCCCATAAACCCGTAAAACCACGTCCATAAATAACTCGGCAAACAACAAAAAATCTCCTCTCGTCTCTCGTCTCTCGATCCCTCTCTCTCTCTCTCTCTCTCTCTCTCTCTCTCTCTAATCCGCGCGTCACAGTCGCCGAACTTTTTCCTCTGATTTATCGTTTGTCTCCAATCACGTATATTACCAGCCCCCCGACCACCACGCCTACACCATCGAAAACAAGAAAAAAAAATTCTCTATCCCGATTTGCATGACCCACAAAAAGGCGAAAATCTAATCCTCGGGTTGGTGCGCGCGCGCGCGAAAAACTCTTTCTCGCATGCCGCGCGCGTACGTATATATACGCCACAAATTTTCCCTGGAAAAGATGACGGCTGCTGCTACTATACGGCCGCGTGGAAAAGCAAGCTTTTTCGCCGGGTCGACGAAAAAAATTTACGGCGCCAGCGAAAAATGAACAGGCGAAATTTATTGTTTCCGAAGGGAGGAGGATTGAGCGAGTAGCAGAGAAGGGGAGAGAAAAGGAACGTCCACTAATGTAGCTCTCTCTCTCTCTCTCTCTCTCTCTCTCTCTCTCTCTCTCTCTCTCTCTCTCTCTCTCTCTCTCTCTCTCTCTCTCTCTCTCTCTCTCTCTCTCTCTCTCTCTCTCTCTCTCTCTCTCTCTCTCTCTCTCTCTCTCTCTCTCTCTCTCTCTCTCTCTCTCTCTCTCTCTCTCTCTCTCTCTCTCTCTCTCTCTCTCTCTCTCTCTCTCTCTCTCTCTCTCTCTCTCTCTCTCTCTCTCTCTCTCTCTCTCTCTCTCTCTCTCTCTCTCTCTCTCTCTCTCTCTCTCTCTCTCTCTCTCTCTGGCAAGTAAGCGCGCGCCTTGCCTGCGGGGTAATGTATGGCCCCCTACACCCTTATTTAGACGTAATCGCCCGGAGCTTTGAAACTCGAAATAACTTTGTTACTTTCATTAGCCGGTCTCTTATAGAGGGAGGAATCTAACGCGAATAAAAATTATGTGTTTGTGTGTATGTGTGCGGGTGCAGGTCGATGTTTCTTTATTAGCCGGGGTTGCCGGTTGATAAGGTTATTTATGGCCTGTTTGTTGCAATGTGTTACAACTGATGCTGCGGTATTACGCTTATGTATACATAATATGAATAAAAAGTCGGGAGAGAAAAGCGTGTGAAAGGCATTTTTATTGGAATAATTTTTTTCACTCGGTAAGAGATTCGTATAACAGCTGGAGCTACATGAGAGAGAAAAAAAACAGTGGAAAGTTAATTTACCATTGAAGTACCATCGCAGCTACAGAGAGTGAGAGAGAAAGAGGGCTGTAAAAGTTAATTATAACTTTTCATTCGTTGCCTGCGCGCAACTTCGCGAAGGTTAACAAGCATTATAATTTTTTTACGACGTCGTGCATATAGCGCTGCATATATAGTGTGTAGTCTAGCGCAGTAGGCGAAACCCTTTTTAAAACTTTAATACCCTCCATCGTCGCGAGCGCGATATTCCATTCAATTTCCGGACCATTGAGAGTAACGCTTTTCTCTCTCTCTCTCTTTCGCGCAATAATAGGGCATATTCGCAGAAAAGTCGTAGTAAAAATTTGCATTGCAGTAAAAGAAGAACTCCCTCTCTACACGTGCCTAAATAAAAAGTCTCGTATTCTAAACCTCCCTTCGTCGCGCGCTTCATCTCGAAGAGGATATAACAAATCCAATTAAAGTATAGTCGCAGCCCTCTCGGAACCGAATTTTCAAAATGATTCATTACGTTAATTGTCGCGCGTTAAAGAAAGCTCTCTCGCTATCTCTCTCCAGCACACACACACACACACGCGTGAGTACAAAAACCACTCGGTTCAATTTAATTAACGAAAGGAGGCTCCTCTCGTCGATCGCTCGCGCGCGTTCCGTCATTCAGCGCGACGGAATTATACCTACGTCCCGCCACCTCTCTCTCTCATTTCCCCTCGTTCCATCAATCACGTTCGCGCTTGCACTCGCAGGCGCGTCCTTTATCAGCGCGTCGCGAAAAGCGCGCAACCTTGAGCCTCCTCTCGTTCATCCATAGCAGAGTCGCTCGCGCGCGCGTGTCTTCCATTTTTCTTTTTTTTTTTTTTTTGACTCGCAGAGTGAAGAGAGAAAAAAATCGGGCCGAGTATAGGAGTACATAGTGCTCGCTCTCTTGAGAGACAAAACGAGAGGAAGAAACGCTCGCCGGCTAGTTCGTTTTCTAAGCGTGCCGGGCGCGAGCATTAGATGAGAGCTGCTGCAGCGGCGGCGTGTGTAGTGGCGTCAAAGACGCATTGGCACGTGCAGCGCTTTTCGCAGTACATCATGCGCGCCAGCGTGTTAGAGAGATTCGACGCTGAAATGGGTTATATTGAGATGCGAGCGGTGAAAGAGGCACGCTTTTTCCGAGTGAGATAAAGGAAAGAAGAGGAGTGGGAGGAGAAATGGAATGGCTAATTGTGAGCGGAGAGAGAGCGAGGAAGCGAGGCCAGTAATGTATTATGCCTTTGGGAGGGAGGAGGGATTCGCCTCGTGTAGGCTATTTTCCCGGGGCTCGCTCTATATATTTTTCAAAGGGTCGAGTGTGCGAGCGAGCGGAAGAGCAAGCACGCGGGGGAGAGAGAGAGAGAATTTTCATTTGAATATAAATTTGACCTCGTAAGCGGCGCGAAAGTTGAGGAAAAAAGAGCCCGCGCGCGTGCGAGAAAGAGAGATAACGTGGTCAGTGTGTACAGCGTGTGTATATGTATACACTCGCGCGCGTCGCTCTCTGTGTTTTAGTAGCGACGAAGAGAGAAAGGGAGTAGATAGGTACAAGGCACTGTCCCGTGTGCGTATGCATTTGCATGAAAAGAGCCGAGAGGGTGAGGCTGACGAGCGTAACGCGCGCGATGTTACTCTTTTTCATACTCCTCCGCCTCTCCGCGACGTTTTTAAGCCGGCTGAAATTATCGCGCGATCATATATGCAGTGTTCCTTTTTTTCCTCTCCCTCTCCTCCTTTTTTCCTTCTTTTTTTTCTGCGCTCAAAAAGCATACGAGGGTGGAGATTATATTGTTTCAGCGCTAGCGCCCGTGGGGCGTCGCTTGATGATGACGGGGCTGCTCGTTTGTAACGGTCTTATATTGCAATTATAGTACGCGGAATTATACAGGGATCGGAAGTTCGAGTCAGTGCCGTGGCGGCGCGGTGCTTTTCTCTTCTTCGCAAGCGCAAGCGCGCGCTGCGGCTTTATTCGAAAACTTTTTTAATAAGTCCTTCGCAGCGGCAACCATTGCAAGCTGCGCGCGCGCGCTGGAGGTTGAATGAATATTTAAATTTGAATAATTTCTGTGGTCGGGGAATATTTTTTTTCTTTTTCTTTTAAGGTACGTTGTTTTTTTTTTCTAAGGTCGACTAAATTGTCCGTCTTAGCAAACAGTCGAGTATCATCATAGTACGATAAAACTTCCCACGGGGATCTTATTTGTTTTTTTTATATCACAACGCTCCAAAAAGCAATAATCCAAGAATCTCTCCCGCGGAAATTCGACTGACCCACATACACAGGGAAACTCTCCGCTTCTCTTTTCCCCCTCGTTCCTCGTAAAGCAAACAATAGCTTCGAATTCCCACCGACATTACCAACTCTCTCTCTCCCTCTTTCGCTTGCAATAAACAAAATTACTCGTCCATGATATCCGCACCCAGACGAAATTCTCTCTCCCGGAAGCTTCCCCGGCGAATTCTTCGAAAAAGGCATTCCCCTCCCCTCGAAGCAATCCTTCAGCCGTGTTTTCTTCCATCAACTCAACCCCACATATACACAGATAATACGAAAACGGCAGCAGCAGCGAAAACTGGCCCACATCGACGGGTGTATAAGAGGGAGAGAGGAAGTTTCGCGCGCAGTGCGTCGACGTCGTCGCCGTCGCTTATGGATTTTCGGGCGCAGCCCGCGCGAACTTGGCGTGTCGCCCGCCGACGACAGATTCCTCCTCCTCCTCCCTCGATGCGGGACGACAACAGCTGCGCGACACTATAAGGTTCACCCCGCGCCGCCCCCGTAGAGAGAAGTTGTACGAGGTGGTAGCTTTCGTTTTTCCTCTCCCACTACTCCACCTTTTGTCTTGGAATTGGAAAGTCGTGAGATATAGAGAGAGAGCGAAAAGAGGTACAGAATGCAGGACAGATGCACTCGAGATAATTGATTTCGTTGGCGAGAGATCGAGTGACTCTGCTGGGCGAGAGGCGCTACCGCTTTTTTTTGTTGAAGGAGCAGCCGATCGATCGACTGCACGCCGCCGACGCCGCCGCCGCTGTGTGTTCCATTTGATGAGTAATGAAAAAATTCTGTCGGATTGCTCGCGCCAGAGTGAGGTGTAGTAGTATATAGTAGGTGTATAAAGCGGAGCGCCGGCGGTGGCTGCATCGATTGGTGCGGTTTTCTCGGTCACGAATTACTTTTTTTTCGCGCGCGCGCGGGGCCGCCGTTGCTTGTACAATTAGATTATACGCGGATCAAAAAGGGAGCTGTGTGGCGTAGTGCTGATAGGGTGGGCGCGATAAGGCTCGGTTGCTCCTTTTTATGGGTCTGAAGTTTGCATCGTTGGAATGCAACGAAATAATTTTTTACAATTAATTAAAGTGACTAGACAGTAAGCATTTTTATCTAAACCTTTTTCATTAAGTTATTTTATACTATAAAACACTAAATCTTCAGGCGAAATCAAAATTAATCAATATAACTTTGAAGTAAAATTAATTTTTGTTTTCATTTCGTTGCACTCCAACGTTGCAAACTTCAGACCCATTCCTTTTTCGCGTATCGTTAATTTCCGCGGAGGTATATAATACAGGCAGCAATACACGGAGAGAAATTTTGTAGTGAAAATTACAAATATTCGAGACAAAATTACCAGTTTCTATGGTAATGGATGGACAGACTGACAATTTCAAACTTTTTACCAAAGTGCCTTGGTAAAATTTTTTTTTAGTTAATTTAAATTAAAGAAATTAACTTTTTTATCCATATTGATGGATATATAGTATTTTAATATAGAAATAGAAACAGAAACAAGGATGAAAAAACATTAAACTGAAAAAAAATTTATACGGAAGCGGGATTCGATCCGACGATCTTTGGGTTGAGAGTCCGACGTTCTACCGACTGCCCCACGGAAGCTGTTACCAACAGTCATTTGAATCGCCGTTATTACTTACTGAAAATATGTGTATTGTTTTTATTTTAACGTCGCGCACGCCTCTAGTATCAATCTTCTGAAACACAATAATGCGCAGTGCACATGCGCGAGTACACAAATACCAGGTTATTTGGTAAAATTTATCAGTTTTCTGAGTAAAAATTCTTAGGTTACCTTGTAAAAGTGACTAGATCTCAATTTTTACCAGTGTGTCTGGTAATTTTTATTCCGATAATTTGGTATTTTTTTTAAGTGATTATGGTAGTTTTTCCTGGGAAACTTATAAATTGTATTAGAAACCTGGGAATATCACGGCTTTTGACAGTCTATCCATGCGCTACCAAGGCACCTTGGTAATTTTTACTCTAAAATTTCTCTCCGTGTATAAAACGGTTATCTCGTATACTTATCGGAAGGAGCGCGAGAAACAAATGATGTATAACGCGTTGTGGCGCGCTTATATTATCGATGCTCGCTGATCTCTGCATTTTTATAAGCGTGCTTTTCGCATTTATTATATTCGCGACGCGGATTTAAGGCTGATGTGATGCGCGAGCGCTGTTGTCGTTTGGGGAAAAATTTATGAAGTGAACGCGGTGATGCGAAATTTATGAGATTTATTGGTCGGCGCTGATATTTTATTTACAGAATAAATATTTGAAGCAGAGGAGGTGGCCGTTTTTTTTTTTTAAGTGCGGGTTTCAGTCGAGAGGGATTTAAATTAACTAAAAATGTCGGGGTTTAGCGAAGCGATAAAATAAATTGAATTAACTGCGGCGTATATACATACGAATGAGGGTATATCATTATTTTGCCGAACCCGCTAGGCCCCCCCCCCCCCCGAAATTGCCGAAAAAAGAGCCCCTCTGACATTTCGCACTAAGCTATATCCAACAAAGAGCTTCGGCGCGCGTAGAAGAGAGCTTTGGACTACTGGAAAAGTCATTTGCCCTTCCCTGTACAACACTCGGCACCCTTGGCGCGCCGCAACAGCGCGTTATTTGCATGAGCGAATAGTTCCGCGGCGCGCGTAAGCCTCTCGGAATTACAATAACTATGAAACTCGTGTGAGGTAATCTGACAAAATAATTCATGAGATGAATAATTCCGCGCTTCCCTGCTCGCGTCCTCATCCCCATCTGCGCGACCGCGCCGCCACCTTTGAGTACTCAAGAGGGTAAATACGACTTTCGACACAAAACTTGAATTTAATTCGCAATCCCTCTCTCACTCTCGCGCGCCCTTCGGCAAACACACGACTACTACTCGCTGCTCTCATGCAAACTGCAAATTGTCATACACCCCATCTGCGCGTCGCGTCGTCACGTGTGTCGTTTATAAACAAATTGATTACACGCGCGCGGAACGGCAAAAGTCATTTGCTCGCGCGGTGAAAAATAAATTTATCGTCCTTCGTCTCTCCCTTTCAGACTGACTCTCTCTCTCTCTCTCTCTCTCTCTCTCTCTCTCTCTCTCTCTCTCTCTCTCTCTCTCTCTCTCTCTCTCTCTCTCTCTCTCTCTCTTTCTCTATCCTCTCTCTCTCTCTCTCTCTCTCTCTCTCTCTCTCTCTCTCTCTCTCTCTCTCTCTCTCTCTCTCTCTCTCACTCACTTGCACTCCCCCAGACTTTGAAAGCTCGGTTTCAAGCGCACCACGTATATATACATGTATATATATATATATGCAGGTGCGCAGGCTATACGTATATATACCGACTTTTTTTATCCGCGCATTTTCCGCATCGAGCGATACGCCCGAGACCTGAATGCGGCGAGGGAGAGTAGGAGATATATCTATATAGAGTATATATGGCCCTCTCTCTCGTCGGTGGTTTCGGCCGGCGGCGAATTAGTTAATTAAATTCTTTCGAGAGGCTTTTTAATATTTCGAGTGTGTACCTGGCTGCGTGTTATCTTTTTTATTTCGCGTCGTTCGTAAATACGAAGAACTGAATTGTGCTCTGACGAGGAGGATTATTACTTTTTTTTTTGTACGCGTGTGTGCGTGTACACCCACACACACACGCACGCGTGCCTAGAGTGGTAAAACTGTCGGGAGCACGAGCTTGATGAATTGATATGGGATTCGGGGCGAAAGAGCGAGCGAGCGCACGGGCGGGAGTTAATTCGCTACCGGTGAATCAAAGTGAACTGTTAGAATCGTAAAAAAAAGAAAGTGCTGGATATATTTTCTTTCGTTCTATATTATATGTCAAATCCTTTTATCCGCACAATTTACGTTTTATAATATCACTGTAACGTTACATATGAGACGGCTCTTCTTTTTATATCCGCTTTATACTGTTTATAGCGTACGTCGTAAACGAAAGATTCCCGCTCTCGAAACCATAAGCAAGTGGCTGGCGTTTAAAATATTAAAGTAACAATAACGAGGGAGCGAGAGAAGCGCTTTAAGCGGAACAAAGAGAGAGCGAGAGTGAGTGAGGCGATGCCGCCTACGGCGAATGCGCTGAGTTGTGTGTGTATATGTACACGCGAGCTGCTGCTGCTGCTGCTGCGCCTCGCAGATAAGAAGGGAAAACGGGCTAAAAGCAGGCGGACAACCGCCGTTTCTGTCTTGACTTTGTACAACGTGAAATATCTCTCTAACTACACTTACTTCGAGTGTCCCTCCCTCTCTCTCTCTATCTCTCTCTATTTCTTTCATATAATATCGCGAGGCGCAAAAAAAAGTTTTAATGCCGCGGGAGTTGAGGAAAAGAGGGATTTCCAGCGTTTTGTGGTCCGCGCTAACGAGCGCATGTATAGAGCACTTTGACATTGTCGCGCGAGCGAGTCCGCGACTTATTTAGAAGCGCCGGGGGATTGATTGTCGGGAATGTGCGCGCAGTTACGAAGTAGTACAAGTTCGATATAGTAAGACACGAGAGTGTAGAGACACATTTACACACTCGCGTTTATTATGCGACAATCTCCGCTACGTATAACGACCGAGCCCAACATAAGTTTTACGTTCGCTTCGAATCACTGCACACGCATTCAACACACACACGCACACCGTAAAAAACGTAGTCGTTCATCAAACGCCTGCGTATAATAACAGCACCACTTCACACTTCCGCCGCGTATGTATATATAAGTTCAAAGCAATAGCGTCGGAGAACACACCCCCGTCACACGCGTAGCCCAAATCGAAAGCACACAATAAGACCACCCCGACAACAGAACTACGCGCAACGCAGCAACACGAAATTCAAAACCCGGCCGTAAAGCAAAGTTTCTCCCCCTCCGATAACGAGCCGTTCTCGAAAACTCGGCGCAAACAACAGACTAGGCCTTCTCCTCTCTCCCCTCGTCAAAGTCAATTCGTCTACACGTACATTATACACACAGACAGGACGAATCCTCTCTCACTCTCCGACTAGTTCCGCGCCGTTAGCGCCGCTATTTCCCGTAATGCTCCCGCGGGCCTGTCCCCCCGTGACACGTTTCTCCCTCGCTCTCTCACTCTCTCTCTCGCGCGCGCGCGCGCGCGTGCGTCGATCAAAATAAAAGGAACGCCCACGTAGGTATATATATATACACACACGGAGACGTAAGTACCCTTGCGCAGGAGCGCGGACGCGCGTTCTAGGAGAAAAGGAAAGTGTCGAGATTTCTTCGACTGCTTCGGAGAGAGAGAGAGAGAGAGAGAGAGAGAGAGAGAGAGCTATATACCTACCGGGCGATTATTACATACGCGGCGCACGTGCAAGTGCGCTGCCTGCTTCTCCCTCTCCCTCTCTCTCTCTTGCGCACCGCGCGTGTCGATAATAAAGGCGAGCGAGAGAGAAAGACAGAGGGTATACGTCTGTCCCCCAGCAGCAGCAGCAGCTCGTTCGAGGGGGTCGTTACGACGTGCGCCGCCGCGCGCTTTTCTCTCCCTCTCCCTCCTCCCTTTTTATTCTTCTTAGTCGCTGTGTGTGCTTCGCAAGCTCCGAGCGTCTCGCTGCCGCCCCCCTACCCTCTCTCTCTCTCACTCTGGCGGCGGCTGGCTGCTGCTGCTGCACTCGTGTCTCTTGAGATTTTTTTTCGGAGAAGAAAGGAGATTTCACGTAGCGGCGGCTGCGGATGGTGTGGTGTTGTATAGGCGATCGAAAGTTGCGACGGTAGCGCAGCGCTATTATATATATGTGGGGTTGTGCTGAGGTGAAGAGAGAGAGAGAGGGTGTGAGAGAGAGAGAGAGAGAGGTTTTTGTTAATTGGGGGTAGAGATGCGGTGGTTTAGGGGGCGGATGGAAGTTGAGGTTTTAGTGCGAGCTTTTAGAACTAGGAAATGGGCGCGGGAAAGTTGCTGGGGTTGCGGAAGTGAAAGGGCGAGATTGATGTTGCAATTGCAAAACTCGACGTTGCTAAGTCGAAATGTTTGGTTCTTTTATTACGGAATATTATCATTGAAGCTTATCGTTCTGGTTCGTTTATACTTGTGGGGTTATCTCGCGATTACATCGATGTGATGTAAAAGTAGATACGCCGTTCTTCGGAATTTGCGCTGGGGGCAGTATATTATACAAATACAGCATATTCTATATGTATATAATACACGTATATGTACGTGTAGAGCGAATCAATAGCCTACTTTGAACAATAGATACTATATCTATCAATCGCGATTGACATCTCGAAATAACGTCGGAAATCGAGTTATTTTTAATATACAATCAAGTTATAATACACATTTTGATCGCGCGCCGCACACAATTACATATCTCGAGCGACATTCGCACTCAAGGAATTTACAAAAGCATTCGCATTATCAGTATATACATAAATAACATTGGTATCTCTTTAACCGACGCGGGATTCCCTGGTGACTTTGTGTGTGGGTGTGTGTGTGTGCGCGCGCGCGCGTGTAATTATGATCAACTACACGCTACTCCTATAATGACATAATTATGAGAACTTCTATTTTTTTCTCATCCTCCCCTCTTCCTACACACCAGCGTCATCGCCGCCGCGTTTGACTTCATTTCCGAAGTATTATAATACACAGAGTCACGGTGATATACAATAGTAACATTTTCCGCGAGCAGCTGACGGTGTATTACAAGCCACGCGAGGCGAGAAATTCTGGAGCACAAAAGGATCGCAGGCCCGGATCGCAGCGCGGCTCTTTTGGATTCGCGCGGAGGAGATCCCGATAATACGCTGGGCGCAGAAGGAGGTGGATAGGAGAGGATAGGTATTTTTAGAGTCAAAGAAAAAAAAAGCGAGCCGCGTATACTGTACAACAATTGCGATGAAAAATATCGATATCTTGTAGTGAGAGTGAGAGACAGAGAGAGAGAGAGAGAGAGAGAACTAACTATATGGGTCTGCTGTGCAAAAGAACGGCGACGGAAAAAGAACAGCGTCGAAATAGTATATAGTAGTCGAGAGTGAGTAAGTGAGAGAGCATCGGCTTTAATTTGCAGGATTGAAGGAGTCAATATTCCCATTCATCCGGCGAGTGCATGACTGCAAAATTAAAACGGAATTGCACTCTCTCTCTCTCTCTCTCTCTCTCTCTCTCTCTCTCTCTCTTTCTCTCTCTCTCTTTATCACGATTAAAAATTTATTAAATTTATAGCGGAAAATGAAACTCCGCGTCCGTCCTTTCACCTCTCTCTCTCTCTCTCTCTCTCTCTCTCTCTCTCTCTCTCTCTCTCTCTCTCTCTCTCTCTCTCTCTCTCTCTCTCTCTCTCTCTCTCTCTCTCTCTCTCTCTCTCTCTCTCTCTCTCTCTCTCTCTCTCTCTCTCTCTCTCTCTCTCTCTCTCTCTCTCTCTCTACGGGCGAAATAAAAGGTTTATCTATCTATCTATCTCTTACTCACGTACATGTAAAAAATTAATAATCTTAAATTGACTTATCAACTGCACTCCACCTCTCGAAACCACACACTTCAAAACCTCATTTCCAACGATAACATGTATAACTAAAACTCGATCTATATATACAACTCCTCCAAAGCTCGCCAACCACTGCTATACCCTGCCAATCTTAGTTAGCTATCTACGAGGCGAAGAAAAAATAAACGAACCGAGAAGCCCCTTCGTTATCTCCTATCTCGACGAAATCTCTCTCTCTCTCATTACCCAATACGCATTATTTATTATATATATACCTCCACTTCTGGTTTATCTGATTCTCTACAAAAAAGGTTATTATACAATCGTTCAACTATATATACGTAGCGGTCAAGGGGTTAGACCTATAAGGTGCCTCCGTATATATACACACACACCCAAGGTAGCTTTGCTCGCGCGGAAAAAGAGACTACAGTATACTCCGTCCTCTCCGCGCCTCGCCATCATCGGGTCGTCTCTTGAGGGTGTGGAGCCCGCTCGCTCGGGCGCGCGTCTCTGCGGAGGGGAACGGGGGAGCCTATATTGATTTTTTTCATTCATTCCCCCACCTCTAGCCCCGCGTGCCTCGTCGTCGTCGTCGTCCTTGTCCGGCGCGACGGCGGCGACGCTGACGCTAGCGAGCGTCTTTTCTCGTGCGTGCTTGTATACGTATACGTTGTTATACACGTGCCACGAGCGAGCTTTCTTCCGCCGCCCCCGCGTACATACATATATATATATATATATATATATATAGGCATAGGCGCGCTTATCTGCCGGGAGATGTTTAGTGCCGCGTATAAAACGCGGAAGCTGATTATGCGAGATATTCTTTATACGCACACTTCTTCTTCTTCTTCTTCTTCTTCCTCGTTTTTGTTTGCCTGCGGTATAAATTTATGCGATGTAGATACGTGTACTTGCGGGGATGTGCGTATATACGACGTGTGCGTGTGTGTGTGTGTTATGGACGTATACTGATACACTTGGAGTGGCGATGTGTGTATATACGTATATACATAAAACGTCAGCGAGTTTATATGTGGATAGAGTGAGAGAGTAGGTATTGACTGGTTTCTTCTTCGTCCCTTGCAGATTCCTCCCAACTGGGTCGGCCGTCGCAGCCTCGACTTGCTGCTCTGCCTGGCACTCAAAATGTTGTTCGTTTTATGGTAAGTGCAACGTCACCCGCACACATTCACATACACATACATACTGCTCACGTATATAAAAAGATATAGAGATCGATCGAAGCTGCTGCTGCCGGAAGCGCTATATAATATATCTCTATATCTCCCCTCCTTTTGCCCTGGCGCACACACGACGAAAATTCAATCGAGTCCATCAATCGTGAGTATATGTATGCACACACACACACACACACACACACACACACACACACACACACACACACACACACACACACACACACACACACACACACACACACACACACACACACACACACACACACACACACACACACACACACACACACACACACACACACACACACACACACACACACACACACACATACTCCTCCTCTCTCTCTTTTTTGTCATCCTACTTTGGGTGTGACGGCCCGATTGAGTCGTGCGCGCGCGCGCGCGTTATATACTGCTGATGTATACCGCTATAGCTGCCGCGCGCGAATCGAATTACTCTGCCGCGTGCGAAAATGCCGCAGTACCGGGGTTTAATCCTCCCATCACAGAAGCGCAGAGAGACCGCGTATATATACATACTATACGCTATATACGTTATTCGGTGCCGCAGCGTTTCTTTATTTCGCACTCTTTGAAAATGAAACACGCGCGGGTACAGTGTATAGACTTGTTGCTTCGACAAGGGGTGTAGGTGTGTAGTGCGGTTTTTCGGTCGCTTTTTCGAGTCTCGCGGGCGTGCGGATCGGAGCGGATATGAGCTGGTGCCACCGCGCGCCTCGATAGAAGAAAAGTCGCAGCAGGCGTCGGGGTACGGGTACACACGATAAAGGCAAGTGTTTACCGCTTGCCTCTCTCTCTCTCTCTCTCTCTCTCTCTCTCTCTCTCTCTCTCTCTCTCTCTCTCTCTCTCTCTCTCTCTCTCTCTCTCTCTCTCTCTCTCTCACTTTCTCGTTTTCGTTCGCCCCTGTGTGTGTGTGTGTGTGTCTGCGAACGAAAGGACGATTTTTCTCTCTTTCTCCCTATACACCTCGATATACACACACAGACACATTGACACGTTGCGGTAGGTGTATATATAGGTGTACATGTACACCCTCTCGACGCGTCGCCTCTCTGCGCGCGAGCTATCTATCTATATAGACGTTACATCGATTAAATTGACACGTGAACTATTTTAATTAAAACTTAATTAAAATTACGTCTATCTATCTCTCGCACCCTCTTTCGCACTTATACACACGCACGTCGCGCTCCATATGTCTACCCTACACGCCAGGTGTGAGCAAAAATAAATGGCATTCTTGCTCATCGATCTTTTTTAAATCGCAAATAATAAACTCTCTCTCTCTCTCTCTCTGTCTCTCTCTCTCTCTCTCTCTCTCTCTCTCTCTCTCTCTCTCTCTCTCTCTCTCTCTCTCTCTTTGTCAGCATCGTTCCTCTCTTTCTCTCTCACCCCTTGGTATAATTAATAAACCGCTCATTCCGTAATCTGCTACTACCGCCACTGCTGCTACAAACAGCGGCATTTATTCTTCCGTAAGAATTGCACCTTTCCGATGCACATGTATCACACACACACACACCCTCGTCGTATAATTCTATATACACATCTATATTCACACCCTGTACACCGTGAATTCGGAGCCTCTCACTTTCCAACGTACACCCTATATACATCTCTTCGTTTTTCTCATCACTACCCTGCGCGCTTGCGTGTAAAAATAGCGCTAACAGTCTATATAAAAAGAGAAAAATTATCTCTCGCACGGATGCGCGCTAAACCTGTAGTATACGCGCGCGCTGACGCTCGGAATCAAGTCCTGCATCAAGCGTAAAATCGTTTTGATGTCCGAGATCCTTTTTCCACGGACATATCGCCTCGTAAATGCCGCCTCGACAATTTTATATATATAAGTATATAGTACGTCTATGTAAGCTTTGCTGCCGACGACGAGGTTGGCGAGTGCATATAGGTGTATATATGTGCAGCTCGAAAATTCTTTTTACGAGGGCGCGAGAGAGGAAAGAGTGCGTCATCGAGTTCAAAAGAACGCGCGCACGGCGAAATTATTAGGTTACGGTGCAGCGCGCGCTGCAGCAGCACCGATAGTGTGCACTATACGTATATACATATACATATATACGTGCACGTGTGATGTACGCTCTTTATGCGCGCGGCGGGCTGAATCGAATTATATAGGTACCGCGGGAAAGGAGAAGTAGCAAGTATCCTTGAGAGTGAGGCACACGTGATGTGCTCCTTTAACGATGCGAATTTCATTGTTGGTATTCCCATTTGCAAGAACGTATAAAAGGGTATATATAAAATATTCTCCGCGTACGATTGAATGATCAATTATCCGTTATACATAATATATTTGCAAAATGAATTGAGCGCTCGCGATATTTGCACATAAAAGAAGGACGCGCACGAGCGCGCGGTGATTGCATTAACAATTGACCGCAATGGGTTTTCCAGCTGAGTCTCTTCTCAGCGCACCGTCGCCGACGAGCGCTGCACAAAGCAATAAATAATGATATCAAAGTTTCACGCGCGATCAAATACGCCGTTACGCGAGTCTGGCAAAAGCGAGAGTAGAAAGAAAGAGGGAGAAAAAAGATCGTCGTCGTCGCATTCCGGGTGGTTGCCACGACTCGACATATATATTTCCCAAAAGTGCGCGAAAATCACTTTTTACAGTTGTAGGTCACGCGACGCGACGCGCTGACAGATTACCCTATCAGCGCTCTTCTCCTGTCTACATATACCTACGAAAGCCTTTTCTTTCTAAGGGAATCTATACCTATTTGCTCTAAAAACGAGAAAGTTTAAATTAATACCGTGCGAGCTTTTTTCGGGGCTTGCGCTACTCGAGCGGAGAAAAACAAAGGAGGTAGCGCGCGCCGTTAAGACGGGACGACTGCGCGGGAATTCAGATGTTGCCGGTTGCCAAGAGCGCACCCCCACTCCCCCTCGACCCGACGCGGACATTATCCGGCTGGGTTTTAACCCCGGACGAGATATCTGAAATCTCGGGCACACTGCGCTCTTTACGGTAATAGAATTGAAAACGACGCTGTTTGGAGAAAGAGAGCTTGGCAGTCCTGGTACTCATGATAATGCGCGAAAAAAGGAAGCGTATCCTTATTAAAATCTGCCGGCGGGGTGCTTGATTTTTATGCCAACTGGGGATATAATGTACTGTGGCTATGTACTGGCGAGCGGGAGTCTTTTAAAATGGGATTAATCTTTGCCGCGTGCAATACGCTCGTAGAGGCGCGTCGTTTTAATTGTGGCGATTGTTTAGCTTTAAAAGCAAAAAAACACGGATTCAATCAGTTGGAGAAGTTTTAACGGCCATCGGTGGTGTGGTGTGTCGCATTTAAAAGCCAGACGCGAGCCATTTGAAATTTAAAGTCTTGGCTCGCGGCCGCCGCCGCGCAACTTTTAGAGTTTGGAGTTGAAATTTTTTAACGAGCGGCGGCGAGGCAGGGGATGTATACCGGAGTGAAGAAATAATGGGAAATATCGTTAGCAGATGGCGAAATACATATATTTGTATAAAAACATGGAAAAGGTTCTTGAAAAACCTAGATTTTATTTTATAGTCGCTTTTTCTACATAGTACGCCGCGGGCGAGGTGTGTGTGTTTCTTTGTATATATGTATACCCGAATCCCCGCCTCTGAATTATGCATGGGGGAGTTAAATAAAAAGGTAATTCCGCTCCACGCACGCGCTCACGCCCGTCAAAGGACCTAATATTGTATTTAAGTTCTCGTAAAAACGAAATTTTGAGTTATACCGTACCGCACACAGCTTTTTAGAGCGGCGAGGGGAGCTCGTTTAATGCACGCGGTCATGAATAGGGCGCTCTGAAAAATTCATACAATTATACGAGAGAGATTCGCGCTGCGCTAAAGTACTAATCCTTTGGTGGTATAAAATGATGAAAATTTCACTGCGCGTATTTTACAGTCGGAAGTGTAGGTATGTATGTGTCTGTGTATTTTTACCTTCCCTTTTTTGATATATTTTTACTTGGAAAACTGACAACGTGAAAGATTTAAAGTGGAAGAATTTATTTCACTCGGATGCGTTCGCCCGGTTGAAAGCGAATATTGTCAGAACCTACATGTAACAGATATATGTGTGTGTGTGAGTGGGAGATGCCTTCGGCGTCTAAAATACGACCGAAAAAGCACGTATTTTCATTCGAATATGTAAACGACGTCTTTTTTACTTGAAAAAAGGCCTTTAAAAATATCCAATAATAATCTCTCAGCAGTAGTTTTCTTCGAATCCAGAAAATATAGAATTATACGTTCCAAAGAGCAAATATAATACGGCAAGCAAACTCCGAGCTCATATATACACACCCCGAGTCGTTACGGCCGGGTGGACACAATTTGAGGAAATGACGATTGCTCTCTTCCAAGCCTCTCTAACAACTAAAGTACGCCGTAATTCTCGCAGATCGTTAGTTGTCTCTTGAGCTGACGAATTCCGCCCTAACTACAATAAAATTCACGTATAAAACACACGCCAATCGTTATTTCATGTAGCCTCTAGCATTTTCAATAGCAAACATTCACCCTCCTCCGAAAATAGCGAATCTCGGCCATCCATCTCAATGAGACATTCGTGAAACTGCTAACGCGCGCGCGCGCGCGGAATGATTAATGTTCCGCACCCACTGGCTCGGGCCTGATTCGCCTTTCGTTCTTTTTTCTTCTTTTTCAATATTCAAAGGCAGTGCGCGCGAAAACTCGCCGAGTCACCGCTAAAAAGATTACTCCCCCGTTCTTCGCTCGTTCTCGCTCGCAGACGATCTCGAGAGCTGCGCGGGGCCGAGTATAGATCCGTTCTCTCGCGAGCACGCGTATATACCCGTCGCCTTGCAATCGATCAATTATTCATAAACCCGCTTCTCTGTCTGAGAAACCATATCACCCGATCCCGCTAATCACCCCTTTCTCCGTCTTGACTACAGTCTCTAAGGGTCCTTCTGACGTTTCGCTGGGGAGACGAGTGCTTCGTTTGTTTTGGAACTGACTTTATTGTATTTTATTTATATTTTGCTTATATTTCGTATAATGTTAGATATAGCTTAGAAGTATTTTTCTTTATTATGTATAAAGATATTCCACAAGAGAAAAAAATTTGTAATACAAAATCACCACAAGAATATCATTTTGAGTCTGGAATACATTGAGACTTTTACGATTTTTGAAGCAGATGTTACATTTTTTATGCAGGAATTTTGACTATAAGTTAAATAGCTACTTTTTATACACGAGGATAAGATTCGCCATTCTATAAAATTTTATTTTTTATATAAAATAGTAAAAATTACTGAAATAGTTGATTAGATTTATACTTTCTTGACACGTGGTAGTCCACGCTGTTACACGAACTTTTTAACAACAATCTGACTTAAAAAGAAGCACATGCCAGAAACGTCGCCAAAAATACAAAAGTCGACTTGGTGTTTTATTACAACTTTACACCAATGTAGTCATCAGGACCGTTAAGAACGTTCTCCGGGTCGAAACAGCAATTTTAGTTTTTATATTTTTATATAATGTTTTATTAATTTGATAATCCAAGAGTAAGTACATGTAACAAATATATACTTGAAAGAACATAAGACAATTTTTTTCAAATTCAGGCAATAGTCACTATGGTATTGTTCCAATTAAAGACAAAAACTTCAATAAGTTCTTTAAATTTTTTTATTTTTTATCCGATCTTAACGAAATAAAGCTTATTTTGTTCGTTAAGAAATATCAGGGGGAGTATCGATGGGAAAATTTATGATACGAGTTACCAATACGGCGCAATATCAATTTGTTTAAGAAAGTTTTGATGAAAACTTGACTTGCTTTTCTTAAACAAATTGATATTGCGCCGTACTGGTAACTCGTATCATAAATTTTCCCATCGATACTCCCCCTGAAATTTCTTAACGAACAAAATAAGCTTTATTTTGTTAAGATCGGATAAAAAATAAAAAAATTTAAAGAACTTATTGAAGTTTTTGTCTTTAATTGTAACAATAGCATAGTGACTATTGCCTAAATTTGTCTGAAAATAATTGTCTTATGTTCTTTCAAATATATATTTGTTACATGTACTTACTCTTGGATTATCAAATTAATAAAACATTATTTAAAAATATCAAAAATAAAATTGCTCTTTCGACCCGGAGAACGTCCTTAAAATCATCAAAACCACCTAGATTCATACTTTTGCAAAGTAACGCTATTTTTACTAAATGAATGTCTGATTTTAAGGATAGCTCCTTGTAGATATCAAATATATCTGAAGTTGATCTTGATGCTGTCCAGGGTAGGTTAAACAAAAAATACTTTTCGTTTAATATTCAATCGACATTTTGGACATCGTAGATGTCCCTTTTCAAGACTAATGATATTTTGTACAAATTAGGCGGCATCGCAAGTCACCATCAACTTCAAACATATTTGCAGTTTTTACTCTTTCAACTACTAAATTGTGAATCTAAACGTTTCTTTGTAATTCTGGAGCCCTTAGTAAAAATTCCTATGCAAATTCTAAAAATAAACTAAAAAAGGACCTTTTAGAAGAGAAAGTATAAGTTTTCCGATTTTTCACATATGTTCCAAAGTTACGAAAAAAGAAAAAAAAACTTCACTTTTATTAGGGAAATTTGCGTACAAAAAATAATACCTAATCTATTTCTTGTATAAAATTTCTCCCTGCGCAATAGCTCTTTATACTGCAGCCTAACTTTATTTGAACCCTTGAGGCTCCAAGGTCTCATTAAAAAATTTAAGACAGATATTTTGGTCATGTAATTTGTTAAAAACAGTAACATTCTACAGTACTAACAATAAACGATTATGTAAAATATTCTTTCGAACTGTGTGGTTTTACATCGATTTTAGGGCATTTTAATGCTCATTTTTTCGCTTGTTGGTATATGACTGTACATCTAATTTCACAGTTTTACATTATATTTCAGAAAATATTCTCGAAGTGAGCATTTTGAAAAATGGAATTCATTTATCGAACATACATTCACGATTACACGAACTTTCAAATCCATGACACTTATAAGGCATCTATGTTCTTTTTCAAATTTAGTTGCCAATTTCGCGAACTTCCATAAGACTAATTTTACATTCAAATAGCAATAATTTGAGGTCCCTGAAAATTTGAACATTTAATAACTAAAATTTTGAAGACCGTGTCACTATTTTCGTCTTATAGCCAGTACACCCTTGTTTAGGCAATGACATTAAACCCCCATCTCTTCATCCACAGACAAAACGGAAACCCGGCCACCAGGAAGCACCGCTCCACGCCACGACTCACAGCATCCCCAGCCAAGCGAGCCCGTGAATTGATCTCGCCGGGTCATCGGCACCAGGCACAGCAGCAGCAGCAGCAGCACGGCGGCAGCAGCGACAGCATCAGCGACAACGACGTCGAGCAGCACGAGCACGACGCCCCGAGGCCGCCTCGCAGCAGTGTCAGCAGCCGCGGCAGGAGGGCCAAGAGGAGCCGGCTCGCAGGTGGACGAGGAGCTGTTAGCGCGGGGCGAGGAGGCCCTCGAGGCGGCGGCCGAGCCGGGGGAGGAAGCTGCGGAGGTAGAGCTCGTCGCAGCGGAGGTGGTCGTGGTCGTGAGCAGCAGCTCCTCCGGCGCCGGCGGCTTAAGCACGAGCGCCGTCGCCGCCACGACGGCTGCCACGAGCGCCGCAGCGGCCCAGGCCAGCAGCGGGGGTGCGGCTGCAGCTATTGGGGGGCGCGCAGCCGCCGCCGCGAATGCGAGGCGCATGCCTTACCTCGGGCCCGACATGTCGTCAACCCGACTATCCACCTTGTTCTACACGGTCGAGGTCGGGGACACCAAGTTCACCATTCTCAAGAGATACCAGAACCTCAAGCCCATCGGCTCGGGGGCGCAGGGCATCGTCTGGTGAGTGATCAAACCAGTTTATAGGGGTTTTGTATTGTGGAAAGAAGGTAGTAAAATCATAAAGAAGGATTGATGTTATGTCAAGATTATGAAATTCGAAATTTAAAAACAAATTTGATCTGGGGAGGTAAAGGGAGAGTTGTAAAAGATAACGGTGAAATTTAATACATCCACGCTTAGTGGAAAATCCGCAATATCATCCCAACATGCAGTATAGTGAAAGTTGGAAAAATTATATTAAAGTTAAATTGTTGTTTCAATACTTAATTCTTTATAATAGACTTTTGGTAATCGCATCGGTTTTTTTTTTTACTTCTTTACTAATATATCATCTTCAGACGCGTTCTGGTCCTCCTTTAATCATGTCACAGTGAAAAATTTGTAAAAAGAAGGTGCACGACGTTGCTTTATCTTTATCTTATTGCTATCTTCTTTATCAAAAGAACCGAAAGTTCGGAATTTTTATGAAAGTATGATGCTTGGAGCAGCCATTGTGTGTTACTATGGACATGAAAACGTTTAATTAAAACAAGATTTAACTAATTTAAATTTTTGACGTGCAATCAAATGTTTAAAAACTCCACTTAGTGTCGCAATTTATCTTGCTTAATATACATAGTGATGTGGAGCCCAGCGTGCTTGCAGAGTACACAACTTCGAGTATTTTGCTAATTTTGAAAGTTTAAAAATGAAATAAAAACTAACGCTGCGCTGTAGATAATATACTTAAGTAGATTTAGAGAGAGTTTAGTCAGACATTGCTTTTTAGTCGACCCTTTTAATTATTTTCTTTTTAAAGAGATTAGATTTTTTAAATTGAATTAAATTAGTTTTGCGGTTGACAATAGAAAAAACATATAATTCTCTCTGTAAGCATTTTTTTATAAACGTTTAAATCTCTGGGATAAAATCTATTACGAAATTTTGTACACGAGTAATTTTCAAGAGATACTATTGAAAAAATACGATGATTTAATGAAAAAATGCCGGCAATAAAAATACAATAGACTCGATTTAAAAAGAACGTAAAAATCGATTTATACGGATTTTCCGCTGATGAACGAAAGATTTAATTTGAAATTTAAATCTGTATTGATATTTAAAATTTATTTACATGTTAAATCGTCCGCGGTATAAAGTTTGAAACAAATATTTCAACGATTTCAGGAATTGGAACGAAATCTCGCGAGTTACTTCTTCACTTATGTGAGCTTTTAAATCAATGACATTTTCAGGAGCCCTGAAATATCTACTGCGAAACTTCGCACAATAGTGGAGATCATTACGTGACCGGTAGAAATTGAATTTGAATTTCCTACTAATTGAGTAAATCTCAATTGCTATCCATTGCATCTCTCGTCTCGTTCTGATTGACTGTATTTTTAATGACGTAAGTTTTTGTTCACCTATCGAACGCTTACGACGCATCTCATCGAAATTTAGTTCACGTGCAGTTGGCAAAACGAAACAAAACAA
The DNA here is from genome assembly GCA_036365515.1 of Torymus aiolomorphi. Classification (NCBI taxonomy): domain Eukaryota; kingdom Metazoa; phylum Arthropoda; class Insecta; order Hymenoptera; family Torymidae; genus Torymus; species Torymus aiolomorphi. The sequence continues at coordinate 259,953,186 of CM070873.1, forward strand.
TTAGGGCCATTTCGTCGAGAAGTAGCTTTTCTATAAGATTACTCCAAATGTTAACTGCGCGTACATAATAAACATTGGCGCAATTCCAGTGAGGTTTACGGTTTCAAAGCGGAGATAATTACATTTAAAGTCGGTATTTTTAACGTCCACTGCAGGATAGATAGAGAAAGCTCACGTAAAATTAACTTTTTTCTTCTGAAGCTCAAGTTCTTTCGAAGAATTTTTTTCAAAGGACTTTTTAAATAACGGATTAGGTAACAAATTAAAAATATCAAGTTATTTTTGTTATGACTCTGTTTTCAAATCATCAATTATAAATTTATTTTTAATAACTCTCTATTATACACGCTACTTTCATTCACAGCTAATTGCAAACAGAAATCTAATATCGTTGTACATCCACTTTTCCGGAGATTCTCCGGACGAAGAATTTTTTAATTATAGAACATCTCCTATAATGAAAACAGACAGCCTATAGCTTCTATCCTGCCATGTTTATTACTCACTCAAATATAACCCGTTGCTTATAACAGGCCCCCCGCAAAGTCTAAATTTACGATGATTGATACTTAAATATATTACTTTTCATTTCTCATCGCTTCACAGCCAATCCACGCCCGACGCGTATAAAAAATCCTCGTTTATACACTTTCCGCAACTCTGGCAATCAAGTAACGCGCAAAGACACCCGCAGCGGCTCTCCTATACTCCCCGGAGGCGTGATTTACCTCGGGCCATAAAATTATCGTGCTCTTTTTAACAACGTCGAGATGAAAATACTTCCCGGGGCTAATTACAATAACGCTCAACTTTGACGTCAATAGGCATTATGCAAACAACTCGGCTGCAGTGCCGCGCGGATGTATATCAAATTCAGTGATAACAGTCGGAGATGGGCGCGTCAGCCGTCGTCGTCGTCGTCTATACCGCAAGGAATACACGACCGCCGCGCGCGCGTGTGACCCGGTTTCTCTCTCTCTCTCTCACGCCAGTGAGGAGACAAAAAACTTTGCCGAACTTGCGCGGCGAACTTATCGCGAGGAGGTTCCAAGAAGTACTGGTATAGTGCTTACGAGAAGAAATATTAATTTTTTTGCGCGCGCGGATGGTGTGGTGGCGCAGGATAAAATGGGACAATGATGTTGTTGAAGTACAAGTATAGACGCGAATGTCGCTGTGTAAAAGAGAGAAAATGGGTTATATAAGATGTCGAGAAGAAATATATGTATATTCCCTTTGTATTAGAGTGTAGTCGGATTATGGTATACACGATAACAGCGCAGGGTTCTCATTCTGTTTTTGTGCTTACAGCGCGGCGTATGACACAGTGACGGCGCAGAATGTGGCGATCAAGAAGCTCTCGAGGCCCTTTCAGAACGTCACGCACGCCAAGAGGGCGTATCGGGAGTTCAAGCTGATGAAACTGGTCAATCACAAAAATGTGAGCTCTCATCCCACTCTCATTCTTCTATGCCCTGCCCTGCCCCTTTCTTCCCTCGTACATTCCAGGTCAGATAGCTGGCCGGTATAATATATATACACACACTCGGAAAATAAATTACTATATAGATCGGAGCGAATATTTTGCTCGAAATATTTTCAGAGAATTACAAAAGTTGATGTCCGGGAGTGTGCAAATAGTATTATTTCTTTTTTTTTTTAAATTGAGTTTGCGCAAGCTTTGGACGGGCGAATGTTTGTTCGATATTTGGCAAAAGTGATGTTTGCTAACGTTAAATTATTCTTTCGATGTATTTGCAGACATGCCGATTCGATAGTACTAATATTTACAATAATTATCGTCACGGATAAAGGTTTTCAACGCTGTAAATTCAGTAATCGCAGTTTTTTATAATTTAATACATATTATATCATTTGGAAGTCGATTACAATTTACAAAATTTTAATGAGATGTATTTTTGTAATAACGAAGTTGGTTATGAATCGAATTCTGTTCCATAGCTAATTAAAAACTGGGTCATTCATTATACACAGTTAATACAAACACTCAATATCAAAAGTGTACACTTCACTCAAATTATTGGTTATACAATATCATTCGAATGCCTCCAACTTCCACCCGTCTATACCTCATCACATTAAATTCATCCACACCCCGGGCTCTGGCCTCCAAACCCACGAGCCATCCAATAACCGCGAAGAGAAACATTTCCGCTCAGAATCCGAAATTCGGAACGCTTTCTCTCCCTCATCCCCATCTCTCCTCCCCTAGGGAACACTCGTATTAATCCTAGCGTTCGGCCCGCAGATAATTGGACTCTTGAACGCGTTCACGCCGCAGAGGTCCTTGGACGAGTTTCAGGACGTTTATCTGGTGATGGAGCTGATGGACGCGAATCTCTGCCAAGTGATTCAGATGGACCTGGATCACGAGCGCATGTCCTATCTGCTCTACCAGATGCTCTGCGGCATCAAGCACTTGCATTCCGCCGGAATCATACACAGGGTAAGTGCAACGTCAGAGAGCTCTCTATATGTAGAGGAGGGTAGTGCGAGTAGTCCATTAGAATTTTGCTGCCGCGCGTCTTACTGGCATCGTCCTTTTAGCATAATAAGAATTTTAATTGATTTAGTTGGCCCTCTGTTCTCCTCCTTGCGCCGCCTCGTTATTTCAAAGAGCTGTATAATTTGAATTGCCCGCGTACAAAAATGTAATTATGTTTTTGAAATTCTCCTGGGCGCTAAGGGGGACGTGCGGTTGTAGTATAGGCACGGGGAAATCTAGTTTTCGCGGAGCGAGGAGTTGTTCTGACTTTGAATGTTCTTTTAACTTTCTACGGCTATGATAAGGGTGAGATGCCGCGCGTAAAGCGGAAAAAGTTTGCACGCGCCAGGATAAGTTTTTTTTTTCCTCACCGAAATTCGGTTAATGAGGTAACGAGATGAATTATTATCCTTTGGCTTTCTTAATACGTTCCATCGAAACTTCTTCATTATTGGAAAACGAACTTGAGAAAACTTTTCACGTAATCCTTAAAACTCTTTCCAACTATTCTGAAAAATATTTTCTTTACTAATAAAAAAATAAAAGTAAAATTCGTGCATCCTCGTAAACAGAATTCTGCTGATTATACACAAATTTTTACGCAAATATTTTCGAAAAATTGCTTGCTCTACTGATATAAAAATAGCACAGCGAGTTGATTTTTATCGCAAATTCGATATTCGGAACGAACATTATATTTACGCACCTCTCAAAGCTCATCAAACTAAAAAAAATAAATAAATCTCCGCCAACTGGTTATCAATCACGACTCGTTCCCGCAGGATTTGAAGCCTAGCAATATCGTGGTGAAGTCCGACTGCACCCTGAAGATCCTGGACTTCGGGCTGGCGCGGACGGCGGGCACGACCTTCATGATGACGCCGTACGTCGTGACGAGGTACTACAGGGCGCCCGAGGTCATTCTCGGCATGGGCTACAAGGAGAACGTCGATATCTGGTCAGTCGGATGCATCATGGGCGAGATGATCAGGGGTGGCGTCCTGTTCCCCGGCACCGATCACATCGATCAGTGGAACAAAATTATAGGTGAGATTTTCGGGCGTGTATTTGATTACGAAATATAATATTTCTAAACATTAATTAACGTGTCTTTGAGTCACTTGATAGTTTCTTATATTATTATGCATTTTTTAATAACTTTACGAAGGAATAAAGATTTAGCCTGTAAAAATACCGACGTTATCGTCGTATAAACTTGGAAGATGTTCTGAAACTTATGATATTCTGCAAGGTAAATTTTCATTCAATGTCTTCTTCTCGTAACATACTTGGTGAAGTTTTTTTCACTAGATAAAACGGTTTATTTGTATACTTGAAACAATAACGACAAAAGTTTGCCCCGTAAACGTATAAACCTGTCGTAAAATTTTTGTCTTTCGCTAAACTTTATCCATGTTACATGAGTAGCACGTAAGCATGTCTACTTTATTTGAAATAATAAGATAAATCGTACTTTTTCCAATTTCCATTGAAATCCATAACGACCACTCCAATCGATAAATACTAATATACCTAATAACGGTAACGCATTGTTCATCCTTTTTTCATCCTGGCAATAATGTACTAATTTTTTATCACTTATTGAAAAGGTACCGGGAAATCACGCAATTCTCCTCTTCATTCACCCAAGAAAGCATCGCACTTCATTCATCCTATAAATATAATCTAAGCATTGTTCCCCACCCTTTCTAACACAATCCCACCTACACCTCACACATACAACAAAATACTCGTACACTTTCTCCCGCTACATCTCCTCTCTGCTAGAAATCTACTAAAATAGAATATAACAGCAAAGTTGCGCGCGTCCATTACGGGCCGCGCGTATACGCGCAATCGATACCTGAACACACTCGGATACATACACGTATACACTGTTCTCTCACTCACTCACTCACTCTGCTCCTAACGCAATCAATAACGTCGAATTAAAAAGTCTGCGCTCTTACTTATGTATACGTATATATGCAAACGCTTGACTTTTCACGGTGTGTTCGTGTGTTGCAGAGCAATTGGGCACCCCGGCACAGGAGTTCATGCAGCGGCTACAGCCAACGGTGAGGAACTACGTGGAGAACCGGCCGCGCTATCCCGGTTACCCCTTCGAGAGGCTATTTCCGGATGTCCTCTTTCCCTCGGACTCCTCGGAGCACAATCGTTTGAAAGGTAACAACGCCACAGTGCGCCGATATTCCCTACCGATATATCTACGCTCACGTACACGTGTTGCAGTGTAGACTCACCACTTCAGCTCTCCCTCCTCTCCTTCCTATATATACATATATATACGTATTATTGTTAATGCAAAGGGAGAGAGCAAGCGGGCTGTATCCGTGGCTCTTTCGAGCGCATTGTACGTGACAACGGTCACCTCGTTCCCTCTTATCTCGACATCGAGATTTCTCTCTCTCTCTCTCTCTCTCTCTCTCTCTCTCTCTCTCTCTCTCTCTCTCTCTCTCTCTCTCTCTCTCTCTCTCTCTCTCTCTCTCTCTCTCTCTCTCTCCCACTCTCCCTCACTCGGCGTGACGTTCTCGTCGTCGAGCAAATTGGTATCACTCACTCACTCTCTCTCTCTCTCTCCTCGTTTTGCAGCGAGTCAGGCCAGGGATCTATTGTCGCGCATGTTGGTCATCGATCCGGAACGGCGCATCTCCGTCGACGAGGCTCTGCTTCATAATTACATAAATGTTTGGTACGACGAGGGCGAAGTGAATGCTGTAAGTATTATTCCGCTCCATTAGAACACGCGCGCACATTGGGACGGTCCGCGCGTAGGCCTCGTTAGAGCATCTTGATTACAGCGCCGAGATTAGGGAGTATCGATTTTCAAATTATCCTGGAAGACGACCGGGGGTAGTGGAGTTTATAAGGGACGTAATGGGAATGAATTGGGGCGCGTTGATAAATATTAATTCGAGACATTTAGGGGATAAGTATGATGCGATTTTGAAGGAGGGGTTACACACGTGTCGTTGGTCGTGAAAATTGTTATCTTTTGCAAATGTAATCAAAGTAAATTGTTGTTTTTCAAAGGTTCTGGAGAAAATAGGGAAATTAAGATTTTAGTTGCTTAAGGGTCTCTGTATATGGGAAAATTTGACGACATTATACTTGTATTGATTTATTTTCTATAGTTTATGGGTACTTTAGTTTATGGATTAATTTGAGTAGATTGCTTCGAAAAGCAGTCAAGTATATGATTTTTTTATGTATTATTTATTCATTGATTATCATGAATGAATATTGATTTCATTTTTGATATTTCGAAGTTTTGTTTGATAATGTGCTATAGTGAAACAAATTAACGAATAATATACCAATGCTTTGTTACGGTTTATTTTCCATACTTAAATCTTTACTGTAAATTTATGAAAAACGATTACAGATTCAGAACAATTTTGATTTTTACGTAACAATAGTTAATTACTGAAGGTTTTCTAACCAGAAAACCAATTTGTGGAAATAATGTCCGGTTGTAAAGAAAATGATTTAAATGGATTTATAAGTATGTACATACACTTGGCAAGTCCTTACGTCAAACATGTATTTGATTTATTCTGTGTTCTTTTCCTGTGTTTATAAAGTTCCGCAAATTTTCAAGAGCATTAGTGATAAGGGGTAACCCGGAAAAAACAACGAGATGCATGTACGACTTGTCGAATTTAATTAATTGAAATTTAATTACAAGAAATGTAATCAATACACACTAAAAATACTAGTTAAATACAAATTCACATTCTTTTATTTCCATTGCTAAAAAAAACTGGTACAATCGATTAATCTGAAGTCTACATTCCAGCCTGCTCCTGGTCCCTACGACCACAGCGTCGACGAGCGGGAGCACACGGTCGACCAGTGGAAGGAGCTGATCTACCAGGAGGTGATGGAGTACGAGACCAGCCACAATACCGCCTCCGCCTCTCAATCGCCTGACACGGCGGGCTCCCGGTAGACGGCGCACGCCGCCAGAGCCATCAACCCAATCGCGCCGCGCGCACGGCCGCCACCACCGCCGCCACCACCACCATTACCACCGCCGTTGCAGCAGCCACGAGCCGCGCGTCCTCTCTCCTTCGGCGGCGTGCCCGCCAAGCAGCCCCAGCGGCTCAGGCTGTCACACCCGCAGCAGCAACACCATCATCACAGTACCGGTCCCACCTAAAATTATATAGAGAAAACCGCGCGCGTACTATCTCTCCCTCTCGACGACAATCTTGCAGTTGAGAGAAGCGAAAGATAATGAAGAATAAGAGATGCCTCTGTGCGTTTGTAATGTATGCGTGCGTGGTATTGTCGTTCGCGACTCGACTTGTCCGCTTCGCGTCTACAGTTTGACAAAACAAAAAGGGGGAGAATGGAGTAGATTGATTCGATTCCGCCGACTACGATGCTATGGAACTTGGACGACGGCGATGATAATGATCGAGGGTGGAGAGTCTCGATTTTGACAATCGTCAAGCCTTCTACTTTCTTTTCTTTCTCTGGGTTTTTGATGATTAGCATACATCTTGGCAGGATTGGATTTTTGAATAGCTAGGGTCGCTCGTCCAGGTCTTTAGTGTCGACAGAGATGCGTTTAATTTAGGATAGTTCCCTGTTCACTCGAAAATGAAAATAATAATAATAATGATGAAAAGCCCGTTGGATTTCTGAATAATAATAATAAGAAGAAAGAGAAGCTATAGATTCGCCTTGGGAAGGCCTTTTCGCGTAAATGTCACGATGTATACGTATTATATTCGCCGTCCCGACGACGGCGCGCGCGTCACTTTTTAGAAAAGATTTTACCGTTTTTCGTTCGTTCAGGAAATAAAAAAAGTAAATTATAACTATCAAAAGGAAGGAAAAAAAACTATATAAATACAGCGCGTTGGTCGTATCGTACAGTATACCTCCGGGGTTATTTACTGGCAAAAAATGCAGATCTCAATTTTCAAATGGAAATCAAAGACTACTACTATACACTAAGCCGTGCGCGTTCTACCTTGCATAGTAATACAGTTTATCATTTATTACTAACTACTAGCCTCCCAATAGCCCCCACTATTACCACTACTATTACGTAACTCAAACTGCGAGGATGAAGAAAAACAAAAATAAAGAAGTAATAGAGAAAAGCCACTACTATATTGAGATGTTGTGTGAACTCCTGTATCGCGAAGCGAACAATGTACATATATTTCGGATGAAGTGGAGGAGGAGAAGCCACGGGAGTAATAACGCGCAGAGCAGTGCGAGGCTGAATCACTCTGGGATACATTATAATAGAAATAAACAAAAACAAAGAAGATGAAGAAGGAGAAGAAGCCGGAGGCCACAGGCTGAACTGAAATAATGATCGCCAAGAGATGAGGAAGAAAAAAAAAACAAATAATAATGAAACACCCTGTATTTTTATACAAGCGCGTGTTTTCGATAAAACTACGTCCAAGTACTTTAACAAAATAATAATAATAATAATAATAATAATAATAATAATAATAAATATAGAGCCTGCTGACGCGTGTCCGTTATGGTCGAATTGCATTTTACGTCGTAAGTCGTGTAAATTTTACCGAATCTGCGCGCGCGTTTTGCAGCGTTGTTCTATACCGCAAGACGAGAAACAAAACAAACAAAAAAGGAGATGAGAAAACGGCAAATGAGAGGTGAGAAAAATAATAGAGGAAAGGAAAGAGGAATTTTGCGAGGGCACTCCTTAATAATGTCAGCAACTTGCTACGCGCAAATCAGAATCGTAACCAAGCAGAAAAATATACTCGATAAGAGTGTCTAGTCTCTGCATATCGTCGTGGTTCTATATAGTTATCTCGATTTTTCGTTAATTGTGTCTTTGTAGAGAAGTAATTTAAGCTGTACCTT